>CM067303.1:9182835-10382835 GCA_034231615.1 Meghimatium bilineatum
ACGCCATGCTGTTCTATCCTGAGCGAGGCTCTCCCTTGCGCCTACGTCAATGTTAAGATGTTTCAGTGATGACTTGAACGTGTCCGGTCAGATAATTCCCTGTAATTGTCTCTTTGTGCTGCCGATTCTTTCTACGGTTTTTTTCACCTTGTTCCCACTAATTAGATGAAAGCTTTATAAAACGAATTAACCACATGTTCAAAAAATATTATGGTGGTATTTTGGAACTATTTTTAGGTCCACGATTATAGAATTAGTTGCTGGACCGTTCATTTTTTTCTCTAAAGTGGTTCGGTACTCCCGAAAGTGGTTATCGGCACTTCTCACAGGGGGTTATGGTACTCCCCAAAGTGGCATTCGGCACTCACCAAAGAGGAGCGGGAGGAAATGAAATTGTCTGCAGTTCGACAATGTCATAAGTGTTTAGTAGCTTGCGTATTGTCCTATGAGCCTTACTGTGCAGGTATGAAGAGAGCTTTGTTTCCTTTCGTTGAGTCTCGCATCCCTTGCAGCGCAGGTAGTGAAGAGAGTTTATTTTCTTTCGTTGAGTCTCGCATGCCTTGCTGCACAGTTAGTGAAAAGAACTTCTTCCGTGTCGTTCGAGTCTCGCATGCCCTGCAGCTCAGGTAGTGAAGAGAGATTGTTTCCTTTCATTTGATACTCGTAGCATGTCAGGCTCAGGAAATGAAGAACGTTTGTTTATTTTTGTGTTTTTTTAAGAGATGCAGGAATAAGGAGAACTTTTTTTTATTTTGAGCAAATAATTTTGTCAGTTTGTACCTATTAATTGGACGAATGTTAAGAAAGTCACTTTTGCCGGGTCATATGTTGAGGCAGTCACGATTGCCAGGTAATATGTTGAGGCAGTCACGTTTCATAGGGGATCTGTTGAGACAATATGTTTCTTATGACATATGCTGAGTAAATCGTGTTTCATGGGGTATATCTGCCACAGTCACGTTTCAAAGACAGTATTGTGACATCCATATAGCGTATGTTGTGAAAGTGACCTTTCATATTGTATATGTTGTGATAGTCACGTTTCATGTGGTTTATGTTGAGAAAGTCATGTTTCATATAGCTTTCTGTCCTTCTCCATGCCGCTACACAGACTAATACATTTTTTAAAAGATGTATGCAAATGAATATGTTCTTCTTTATTTTTTTTGTTTTCTTATATATTTATATATTCATTCAGACGAAGATAATAAATCGAAACGTCAGACGTTTTCGGCCTTATTAATTTTATCATTACTGTCTTTTAAATCTTTTTTTAGTTTGGTAGGTATTTGTAACATATTTTTAGTTATTCACGCTTATAGGGCAGATGGTAAGACACGTCACGTCGTCGTCTAAAGTCGTAGAAGATTGACTTCACTGTACTCGGTTTCCCATATGCACGCCACCTGCCGAGAGTACCACTCATAGCACGTAACTCCGTAGCTTCAAGTGATAATTCACGGAGATCTAAAAAAAATCACCTTATAAACAAGACGACACGAGCCGGATTCGAACTCATGATTCATAGGGCATATGTTGAGAGAAGTCACGTTTCAAAGGGCATATGTTGAGAGAAGTCACGTTTGATAGGGCATATGTTGAAACAAGTAAAGCTTGAATGTCTAGTGATCAGAAAAATTAACGAGTGAAAATTTAAAGAAAAGAAACAAACTGTCAATACTGAGTTGTTCTTGTTGGGGAGTTGAAGGGAATTTCCCAGTGGCTTGTGTAATAAAAGCCGCATCCCTTGCTTTAACCACGTCATTTTCAGCGAGTTTTAAATATTCACTGCAACAGAAAAAAACCAGTCCTTACCGGGGATCGAGCTCTGGGCCTCACGGGTGTGATACCAAAGCTCTAACTTCTGGGACACGCGCTAAACAAATATTAAGTAAAAACTAAAATAATCTGCTTGTGTAAGTTGTTATCTTGTCATGGGAAAATAGTCAGCAATCGAAGTTATTAGCAAAACAACAGACATGGATTTGTGGTGGTTCATGATAGTCAATACCAGCAAAAACGGAAATTGTTACATTGAAATTGTAAATGAGAGGACAAAATGTTTTCTATGTATAGATTTTAGTATTTATTATTGTATTTGTTTGTGCCGGAAATTGACCCCTGGAACTGCCTGTCAAGTAGTCCTACTTCCAGGAAATCGATACTGTTGTTTTCTACTCCTTAATGGATTCTGACATTTAAGTCGAACCAGGATTCTCAAATCTGTAAACTCAGGGGAGGGTTTTCTGTCGTAAAGGACATTTGTGTTGTGGGACCAAAAAGAGAGAAATGTTGCCCTTGATCAGTGACAGGACAAGGAGATCTTGACTCCGAAATTTGGTATTCCTAATGATTCCTCTTGAGTGTTGACAAGAGTTTGGGTCGTTCATCTATAATGGGAGAATACCTATACAAAACTCACGGACTTGACATAGAAAACGATGTAACTGACGAGAGATCATTGCGTCTGATCCCGGCTCTTTAGGAAATAAATCTGGCTTCACTTCTACTTGTCTAGATTTGGCAACAAGAATACAACAGAGGTGCCTTCACTTCTACTTGTCTAGATTTGGCAACAAGAAAAGAACATAGCTGCCTTCACTTCTACTTGTCTAGATTTGGCAACAAGTATACAACAGAGCTGCCTTTACTTCTACTTGTCTAGATTTGGCAACAAGAATACAACAGAGCTGCCTTCACTTCTACTTGTCTAGATTTGGCAACAAGTATACAACAGAGCTGCCTTTACTTCTACTTGTCTAGATTTGGCAACAAGTATACAACAGAGCTGCCTTTACTTCTACTTGTCTAGATTTGGCAACAAGTATACAACAGAGCTGCCTTTACTTCTACTTGTCTAGATTTGGCAACAAGAATACAACAGAGCTGCCTTCACTTCTACTTGTCTAGATTTGGCAACAAGTATACAACAGAGCTGCCTTTACTTCTACTTGTCTAGATTTGGCAACAAGAATACAACAGAGCTGCCTTCACTTCTACTTGTCTAGATTTGGCAACAAGTATACAACAGAGCTGCCTTTACTTCTACTTGTCTAGATTTGGCAACAAGTATACAACAGAGCTGCCTTCACTTCTACTTGTCTAGATTTGGCAACAAGTATACAATTGAAACGACATCTTAACATTTATCTAGCCTAGCAGTTTCATAGACTATTATACCCACGACCCTTGGTTTGCTGACGCGTGTGCAGTGTCACTACCTTAGGCCACTACACCTATTCGTGAGTTGGCGAAAGTATAAATAACTAAATATAAATAAATTATCAATGAAAACCACAACAATAGTCGGAGTGACCTAAGGTAGTGATTGAATAGTGTAATATAAAAGCATCAACGATTTATTAATAATCAAAAATCATGTAGCAAGAAGGATTTGAACCAGATCCGCTCAGTTGGCATCCACTCGTCTCGAAATTTGAGTCAAGACGTTTTCCGTCTTCGACCAGCAGGAAACTGGGAAAATTTATGTTTGTCGGCCAGGACATTCGATTTGGTGTGATCGAAACAGAAAACGTGGCGTGATGACTAAGTTGCGAACAAGTTAGTGCCATCTGAGCGTACCTGGTTCAAATCCTGTTTGCTATCTAATTTTCTTGTTCTTCTCTGCTGTAGTAACTCTGCGCACATGCATGTCTAACGAAGATCGTGATATCAATGCAGAAGCAGAAACGGTTTTGACGACTTAAATATCAAATATCCTGGCCGACAATCATGGATTTCCCCAGTTTCCTGCTAGTTCAATCCACCCACGACTTGAACCGTTATATCAACCGCTAAAGACGGATTTGTCGGGCCATTGGCACAAATTAAACGGCGACGCAACGAATTTTCATTCTCTGGACTATATCCTTCTGGAAATCTAGAATGGATCATGGTCCTGCTACTAGAGAGATCCAGCAGGAGTTTGAAAATGAACGCTGAAGAAGAAGAAGAACCGTTATATCGATATTGTGATGAATTTGTTTAGTCATTGTGATTTGTTCATGTGGCCACAAGTTCAATACCCAATTGTCCATGACATCCTGTATACATGCGTATTTATTTTTCTTTCAAATTAATGTAGATTATCTTCAACCATCGCAGTTACGTGCCATACAGGGGAATCTTTGAACAGTGAAATTAAAGTTTCCTTAATCCTAAGTCTTTTGTTCGAAACGCCGGTTTATCTCTTTCATCATATTCATTACTAGTGACTAGTAAAACAGCATTACCCTTTTACAAGTTTCGCCAGATGGGTTACAGTTTTGCCGCAATTATTACCTATTATCGATTATGTATCGATTATTATCGATTATATAGAACGGAGTTTTCGGCAGACAATGTGATAATTTATTGAGAGGGACGAAGAACGAATGGGGAAACTCCAGTGCATTAAAGCCATTCCCTCGTCAAATACAAAGTCCTGTAAACTCATCGGTAATGATCCTTCACAGATAACGCTATTGACTCTTCCTTGATTTTGTATTGAGTGTCAACAAAAAAAGTATATACAAAGTGGCAAATGAAAATGATAGAAAGTCACATAACATCACATTTGAAGGATGTACCAGGGACAAGAAGCCATAACTAGGATAATGTATAATGTACTATTATTACTCGTGTAACTAATAACTATCAAATAATAAAACTAATGTGATAAATAAATAACAAAAACAAAGGGAAATCTGTTTATCATCAGCAAAGGGAAATTGAATTTCCCCATTACGTTCCAACATTCCAACAATGATCTTTATCAAGAAATAAAAATAAACGATTTTTTTTCTGATGAAGGTCAGTGTTTGTCCGAAACGTAGGAACAGTCTTTTTCCCATGGTTTGTGTTATTTATTTGTTATATTATTTTTATTGTTTGTTAGTTAATAGTTACACCAGTAACAATATTACATATTTCTAGTTATCGCTATTGGTTGTGTTACAGCGTCACTCTTCACATTGTCGGATATCTTCTGATAATTTGATAATTTATACTGAGTCCACAGGACTGTATATGTAACAAATGACCTGATAGGGAGCTCAGAACAAGTAATGTATGAGTCATTTCAATTGGTTAGACATGTCATTTGTTGAAGCAGAATTGTCATGTTCAAGAATATTTCACGTGAATAATATTAGGACTGCGTTCTAGAAATAACATGTCACGTGAATAAATAGAGGACTGCGTTCTAGAAATAACATGTCACGTGAATAATAAGAGGACTGCGTTCTAGAAATAACAAGTCACGTGAATAATAAAAGGACTAAGTTCTGGAAAGAACACGTCACTTTAAAAATAAGAATCTGAGATTTTATAGTCGTTATTAATGCCACATATTTCTTCCATTTAGAACCCTATGTACAAGGGGAAGTTATTATGCCAGTCCCAAACTGAAGTGGACAAGAATAGAAGTGCTACAGATGGTTATTAAAAGTTTGATTGTGAGATTGCAACATTCAGTTAGGTGATCAATAAGACGCGGGTTGCACCGATAATTGTTGTACACGCATGCGCAGTGCACACGGAAAATGGCGTCTATATTATAAAAGTGTACAGGGAATGAACAACGTGCAGTTCAGTGTATGAAATGGTGTCCATATTCAAAGTGTGTACATGGAATGAACAACGTGCAGTTTGGCGTTTATATTACAAATGTACGCAGGAGATTGAACAAACTTGTAGTTGGTCGTACGAATTAGCGTTCATCTTGCAGGAGTGCGCAGGGAATTAGAAACGTGAAGTTGGTCATTCTTAGCCATTTTACCAACATTTAGCCATAAACAGCTGCAATCATATGGCAACCCTGTAGTTGACTTTAAGGTTTAATTTGTCTTGTCTAAATGAAGGTAAAGCTGACTTTTATTTTGTTCATTAAACATGCACACAATGAAGTGAACGTCTTCTAGCTGTGTGAATAATACAAACTGCAATCTAGAATGACTGCATACAAATGGTATAGCTTTGACAGAGTCTCCACGTACATTCCTACAATAATTATGTAAATTAGTGTTCGAACAAAGGCAAGCGCTAGACTGACAATACAAGGGTTTTTCATCAAGAAACCTTGAACTTTGCTAAAGTTGGAGAAGTGTAGAAAAGACGGATACGGGGAAAATATAAAAATGTGGGCAGGAAAGAAAAAAAAAATTTGGTTAATTTTTATGGAATGCAACAGGAATAAATGATGTAGGCTTATTTAGTGTAGGGTTGATGGTGGATATTTGAAATGTGGTGGATATTTGAAATGTGGTGTAAATTTGAAATGTGGTGGATATTTGAAATGTGGTGGATATTTGAAATGTGGTGGATATTTGAAATGTGGTGGATATTTGAAATGTGGTGGATATTTGAAATGTGGTGGATATTTGAAATGTGGTGGATATTTGAAATGTGGTGGATATTTGAAATGTGGTGGATATTTGAGCTGTTAATAGCTAAAATAAACATAGTGTAGCGTCAACATTATAATTAATTTTATTCTCAACGACTCACAGGGACTGCAACCCAACATTCACAAGCTCACAGGAAATGCCTCCTAATATTTAGAGGCTCACAGGAACTTCCTTCCCTGCACATCATTGATTCTCAGGACTTCCTATCCTCAACCCTCATTGCACAGATCAATTTTCGGTGGAGAAATACGGTTTCCGGAATACGAGAAGGAAGTTAACCTTGAGGTATGAAGGGATCAGAACACAGCCCCTGATTACTGGATTATGCCAAATTTTATTACTTAAAAAACTCTGTATTGGATTGGAATCCATGGATGGGCACGTGAAGTCTAGCAGTTATAAAGTAGGCTGAAACAATGTTAATGTAGAGCGAGGGTGGGGGTTGACAAAGTCCTGGTTGGTGGTTTATGTTGCCTTCAGACACCCTTTGATATTTCTGAAGGTAAGTAGGTCAGTGGGCGGAGTAACCGTGCTACCGGCGTTAAAATAAGAGGCGGGGTCTTTTGTCCTTGGATGTATTATCATACACCCCTCCCCAGAAATAAAGGAAGGAAATTTGGTTGTAGTTTACTGGTAGATTGACGATAATTTACTGTCCATTCAATATTATGATTTCTCAAATTTAATATTTTTCAACGGGAAAAACAAATTAAATTTCTTTGCACGCCAAAAGCAATGCGCTCAAAATTTCCAAATTGTCAGTGATATTCTGGGTGCAAGAAGGGACACAAAGTAATCTCTACTGCAGTAACAACACCGGCGAAAGAGGGAGTGAGAATACTACAGCCAACTAAATGTGGGGTGGAGGTTAGAAAAGCAAGGGTAAGCCGCACAGTCACGTGATACATGGTATATTTCCATAGCGTGCCACATTGAGCACCGGCCTTGCTTAAGTAGGGCAGGGACATCATTGGAAAAATAGGCTGCAGACGATGGTACATGTCCACATAAAGTGCTCGTCACAGCGTCCTGGTCTCCTTGTGTATCAATGCTATCTGAAGCAAGGTTACTTGGAATAGCCTGTTGAAGATAATGAAGTCTCTTTTCTTTGATAGTGAGTGCATTGTTTCTGACATTTGTGCGCATATTTGTGTTGATAATGGTCAGTGTTGCCAATTCATCTTGTTAAAAAATGCACTATTGTTCTCGTAAAAAAAGATCATAAAATCAATAACATTTGCTGAGAAAGTATTAAAGAGAAATACGATTTTCATTCAACATTTTACAAACTAGAGCATTACAATTTAATAGGTAATTTAACAATAAATGTTATTCAAGATGTTCCAACTGCACATCAAACATCCTAAGTTAATGTAGCCATTTCGTGCTGCACTGCATATGCTATCCGGTAATATGTAAGACGATTCAATCTTTTATCTATTGATCTTTTTTTTCCCAAGAACATTTTAGTGTAGCTTTTAATCGTAATATGTCGACCTTTATTTAGCTGCATTGTTAATACACATGTTAGCGTAGTTTATTTGATTCACCCAACATCTCAATGGAGATACGGGCTAAATACGGGCTGAACATCTCCTATATATATATATTTCTTATTCATTTTATCATCTTTGGAGTGCATCTTTTCATGTAATTCCGACGTATGATATAAAAGTAAATAGTTCTGATATAGTAAATAGTTCTGATAAAAGTAAATAGTTCTGACTCATTAAGCAACTTGTGTGATCAATTAATTTGTAATAAATATTAGAAAAATCACAATTTTTATATAGAGTTTTATATAGGAAAATCATAATTTTTATATAGAGTTTTATATAGGAAAATCACATTTTTATATAGAGTTATATATAGAAAAATCACATTTTTATATAGAGTTTTATATAGAAAAATCACATTTTTATATAGAGTTATATATAGAAAAATCACATTTTTATATAGAGTTTTATATAGAAAAATCACATTTTTATATAGAGTTATATATAGAAAAATCACATTTTTATATAGAGTTATATATAGAAAAATCACATTTTTATATAGAGTTTTATATAGAAAAATCACATTTTTATATAGAGTTATATATAGAAAAATCACATATTTATATAGAGTTTTATATAGAAAAATCACATTTTTATATAGAGTTTTATATAGAAAAATCACATATTTATATAGAGTTTTATATAGAAAAATCACATTTTTATATAGAGTTATATATAGAAAAATCACAATTTTTATATAGAGTTTTATATAGGAAAATCACATTTTTATATAGAGTTATATATAGAAAAATCACATTTTTATATAGAGTTATATATAGAAAAATCACATTTTTATATAGAGTTTTATATAGAAAAATCACATATTTATATAGAGTTTTATATAGAAAAATCACATTTTTATATAGAGTTTTATATAGAAAAATCACATTTTTATATAGTTATGTACAATGTTTAATAACAAATTGTATTGAATGTTGATCTTTTTTTTTAATTGAAAAGTTAATAAACAATAAATCCTATCATGCATGTCTATATTGTTATGTACTCATATGTCAGGTATCAACAGAAAATAAACTTAAATTAGAATGTGTAGTCGTCTCTGATGGAGTGGTACAAAGACACTTTGAAGTGTCTGTGACGGCCAATGTATCGAGTTCGATCCCCGTGACAGGCACATATGCATCCGGACCGTTCAGGAAACACTGGCACACTACTGAACGTATTTATATTGCCTAAAAAATCACTACAGCCAAGAAATGCTGGGTTTCTAGCCACGCGCAGAATAGGATATCCTACCAATTAAAAAAAAAATTTAGTCAAGTTATCACTACGGGTAAAAATTGCTATGTTGATAGTTACGTCATGAATAGTTATCAACGCTACCAATTTATTCTTTTTAAGTCAAGTTATTGTGGTTCAATGCCTTCGATATGTGTATTGTTTTCTTCTAATTTCCCATGTTGTTTTATACATATTTCATAATTTTGTTTCCAATTTTCCATATTGTTTTATGCATGTTTAACAATTTTTTTTCTATTTTCCCATATTATTTTATGCATGTTTCTTAATTTTTTTTTTCTAATCTCCCAAGTTTTTTAATGCATGTTTAATAATTTTGATTCCAATTTCCCATATTGTTTTATGCATGCTTCGTTTTTTTTTTCAATTTCCGATGTCGTTTTATGCATGTTTCATATTTTTTTCTCTCCAAATTCTACATATTAAAATATAGAAAAATATTCATTAAGACCTTCCAACTATCTTGACATATGATAAGTTACACTGTAGTCTTATTTAAGTCAAATATCTAAGGTGATGCAATAACCTTATCTCGTAAATATCTCACTGTCTACTTGCACACTTGAATCTTATCTCGTAAATACCTCAATGCTTACTTGCACACTTGCACACTTGAATCTTATCTCGTAAATAGCTCAATGTCTACTTGCACACTTGAATCTTATCTCGTAAATACCTCAATGCTTACTTGCACACTTGCACACTTGAATCTTATCTCGTAAATAGCTCAATGTCTACTTGCACACTTGAATCTTATCACGTAAATAGCTCAATGTCTACTTGCACACTTGAATCTTATCTCGTAAATACCTCAATGTCCACTTGCACACTTGAATCTTATCTCGTAAATACCTCAATGTCTACTTGCACACTTGAATCTTATCTCGTAAATACCTCAATGTCTACTTGCACACGTGAATCTTATCTCGTAAATAGCTCAATGTCTACTTGCACACTTGAATCTTATCTCGTAAATACCTCAATGTCTACTTGCACACTTGAATCTTATCTCATAAATACCTCAATGTCTACTTGCACACTTGAATCTTATCTCGTAAATACCTCAATGTCTACTTGCACACTTGAATCTTATCTCGTAAATATCGTATTTGCTGTTTTAATATATTCACTAACAATTATGCATTATCACAATCATGTACCATGCCTACTAGCGTGTGCGATTTAAGGAAAGTAAAGTTAAAATAACAAGTTAATGAAGGAACAAAATAAAAATAGAGTAATGATCGGGTAATGAGTACATCCACAAGAATCACAATTATTTCACTCTTATCTTTCCATGAGATGTACTCCTGACCCACCCGTTGTCTTTCTTAATGTTCTGTTCATTGTTTCTATAATTATTTTTCTATTTTAAGATTACGTTCATACACGATCATCGATCTCCACAACTCGATGTAATTCCAGGATCATTGTTGAATATACGCCAAGTCACATACAAGATTACCTAATATTTTGACATTGTTGAATATACGCCAAGCCACATACAAGATTACCTAATATTTTGACATTGTTGAATATACGCCAAGTCACATACAAGATTACCTAATATTTTGACATTGTTGAATATACGCCAAGACACATACAAGATTACCTAATATTTTGACATTGTTGAATATACGCCAAGACACATACAAGATTACCTAATATTCTCAAATTGTTGACTATACCCCAAGCCACATATAAGATTACCTAATAGTCTCAAATGCACTGGAGTGCTTTATTATTTAATTCATTTGACATTTAATTCATTTGAAAATAAATGTCTATGAAAATCCTTAAATATTGATTGATAAGAATACACGCCAAACAAGCAAATGAAAGAGGACACTAAACAGCAATACGTTTCTACACAAACAATATAATAATAAGAAAAATGGACTTATATGAAATATATACTTGTAATGAATGAAAACAGACTGCCACTACAAACATTACAATTGGAAACAGATAGCAGAAGAAAATGAAGAAGACCAATAGAAACTATTCGCATAACAATCATCAAAGAGGGTATGACTATGGGTCTCAGCAACATGGACAAATTACACACAGTAGCATTATTTCGTTCAAACTGGAGAGCCCTGGTTTCTTCAATATGCACCGTGTTCGGCACTGAAGGAACATAGATTTGATTATTTTCTCTCGCTGTCGTCCTCAATCTCTCTTTCCTTCTATCTTCCCTGTTGGAAACTATATTCTTCAGACCTTCCTGTCTCAAAAAGTGTCTTCGTTAGTTTTCTAGCTGTCCATCGTTAGTTTTCTAGCCGTCAACCGATAGTTTTCTAGCTGTCCATTGTTAGTTTTCTAGCCGTCAACCGATAGTTTTCTAGCTGTCCATTGTTAGTTTTCTAGCCGTCAACCGATAGTTTTCTAGCTGTCCATCGTTAGTTTTCTAGCCGTCAACCGATAGTTTTCTAGCTGTCCATTGTTAGTTTTCTATCTGCCCATCACTAGTATTCTAGCTGTCCATGATATACTCAGCATTTTTCTATGAAATCACATCTCTAATTATCGACTAGCATGTTTATTTGTTGTCCATGATTCTCTTCCATGTGTTAGAATCGGTGTTATGCAGCTCTGACGATCTTTCTTTCTCACCTCTAATAAGAAGGACATATTTGAGTATCGTTTGACCTCCTACCTCAAAATAGTGCAACTGCACGCTCAACAAATATCACTTTTGTTATACCCGCAACATTAAGCACAGATAAAACTGTATTTATTCTTCATTATTTCTCGAGATCCTATAACTCACAGGCAATTTGCAGTTTTACATAAACAGTATCATCTTAGACTTTTGTTAATCAATTTTAAAATTTGAAATCACTGAACAATTGTGCTCTCAAGGCAATGAGCCAATGTGCTCTGAAGTCACTGAATTAAATTGCTCTGGAGTCAATTTACCATTGTTCTCTGCAGTCACTAAACCACTGTGCGCTGAAGTCAATGAACCACTGTGCGCTGAAGTCAATGAACCACTGTGCGCTGAAGTCAATAAACCACTGTGCGCTGAAGTCAATGAACCACTGTGCGCTGAAGTCAATGAACCACTGTGCGCTGAAGTCAATGAACCACTGTGCGCTGAAGTCAATGAACCACTGTGCGCTGAAGTCAATGAACCACTGTGCGCTGAAGTCAATGAACCACTGTGCTCTGAGAAGTCAAAGAACTACTGTGCTCTAAAATTACGGATCTAATGTGCTGTGAAATCACTGAATTGCTGTGCTCTGAAATCACTGAACTAATGTGCTCCGAAATCACTGAACTACCGTGTCCTGAAGTGCTTAAAATATTTCTTGCTAATAATTAAACACAAATGTTGTTCAATAGAGATGCAAATGGGAGAGTAACATCACGAGATGGACAGGTTATAGTCTAACAGAGTGCATCACCAAGACAAAAGACAGGATATGTTGGACGTCTGTTGCAGCCAGCCTTCATTGCGGAGACGCCACAATGATGACGAAGATTATTCAGTGAAACAATGCCATGGACGCGACAACATTTATAGAATTAAATGGCAATCCTGAAATCTGACAACAGAAATCACAACTCGTCGATAAGGGTTTACTTTTTCATAAAAACAAAACTGTGACACTAGGTGGCATTAAATTACCGTCAATTCAAGTCCGTTTCTATAATAGTCATGAGCGCTGATCTTAAACAATGTCACTTCACTTGGGACATCTAACTTTTCCATTGGCTGGCAACACATACTATAAATATATTATTAACCAATGATAAGTTGCCTCTTAAAATATTAGTGATACTGTTTGGGATCTGCTCGCAGGTTCTATTCTGGCGAAGAACATGGTTATGTGTTGCACTGTAGCTTACTATAGTGGCAGCTAATGCTGTTTTCTTGACGGTTTTCGACTTTGTGTTTCCAATGTTGGCAGAAAAAATACATAAAAAATATATAGTTAAAAAAAGTTCTAAAAAAACACAAAGCAACTTTTGAAAACTAAATAAAAGAACTGAATATCTCGATAGCATTACTTTATTTCTAAATATTTTATAATGATAATAAATGCATAGAAAAGACACTAAATTATTTGAAAAACAACTGATTAATAATAGCACAACATAATAATGAATTAACAAGAAATGAGTAGTAAAAACAATAAATCGCTAGAAAAAGCTCTAAATTATTAGTAAAAACACTAAATGATTAACAAAATAATTAAGTTATTAATATAAATAATAAATCAGTGGTAAAAATACTAATATATAAGTAAAACTACAAAATTATTAGTAAAATTGCTTCGTTATTAGTAAAAATACTAAATGATTACAAAAAAAAGATCAATTATTTTTGAAAATATTAAATCATTAGTAAAAATCCGCCAAAGACAGATGTGTCAGGCTATTGGCGCAAATAAATGGCGATACAACGCATTTCCATTCTCTGGACTACATCCTGCTGGAAAACTAATAGAACCATGGCCATGTTAGAAGATATCCAGTGGGAGTTTGATTAGGAACACTGAAGAAGAAGAAGAATTGGTAAAAATATTAACATTAGTAGAATTACTAATTTATTAGTGAAAACACTAAATAATTTGTAGCAATACTAAAATATTAATCAGTAAAATTACTAAATTATTAATGAAAACGCTAAGGCATTAGTAAAATACTAAATTATTAATGAAAACGCTAAGGCATTAGTAAAATACTAAATTATTAATTAAAACGCTAAGGCATTAGTAAAAATACTAAATTATTAATGAAAACGCTAAGGCATTAGTAAAATACTAAATTATTGACAAGTATCCATAGCGTCATGTATTGAATATAATTACAATTTTTCCCGTTCCGACTTGTAAAGCCTGTCGAAAAAATTAATTTGGGCTAGGATTTTTTTTTAGCTTTCGCTTTAGTAGCCTATTTTGTTGGTTCCTCCTCACAAAAGATCAAATGCATTGGTCACCATAACGAAACCAGATCACATCCCATTGATATACTTTAATAAAAGATCATCTGAAAAGACAAACAGGGAAAGACACAGACGAAGACTTATAGATAACAACACAGAAATACTAGAACACCACAACTGCACTATAGCAGCTGCATCACATCTAAAAAATACAGGCAAGATAAATCATTTGCAAAAGCATTAACTTTTAGAAAAAAAGAGATAAGTTATTTGTAAAAACATCAAATGTTTAGTAAACGCACAAAATTATTAGTACAAACACAAAGTTATGAATAAAAGCGCTTACTTATTAGTAAAAATACTAAATGATTAAAAAGCGCTGAATTATTAGACAATTATTAAATGATTTTAAAAATCGCTAAATTTTTAATAAAAAATGAAATGATTAGAAATAGAGACACGTTATAATTAAAACTACTAAATGATTAGAAATATAGATACATTATTAGGAAAATACTAAATGATTAAAAATATAAATACGTTATTAGTAAAAATACTAAATGACTAAAAATGGAGATAAGTTATTATAGGTCGTTCCATAATTCATGTTACTCAATTGATCTCAATTTTCACGAAACCTACCTGATTTTTCGCAACCATATTTTGCAGTCCTGGTACACTACTTCCTGAGTGAACCATGGCAGTAATTTTTATTTCAAACTATGAAATTAAAAAAATGAACCACTGTGCTCTGAAATTAATAAACCACTGTGCTCTGATTGGTAAAGAGCACGGCCTTAGGAATTCATATTTTATAAATTGATAGGGTAGATTGAAAAAAAGCACAAAAAGTTGTTGCTATATAGTTCTGTAAAAGCAGCAACAAATGTACTCACATTTTACCGTAATACACGAAATTAGGTAATCCAACCAAAAATACAGAGAAACGGACATTAAATGTCATAACAATATCTCTTCTAAAGTATACTCCAGTACTTCCGTGATTTTCATTGATGACATTCTTGACATCGCATCAAAATTATCAATGAAAGTTACTACGATATTCATGCCAAATAAATTTGCGAAGTCTGTCAATAACATTGAAATCTCTAAATAAACGACAAAAGACGGCACATTTCGCACTCACGGAAAACGTGATTTCCGAATCGCAGCGGTTCAACTTCATGCGCATGAAAAGCAAAATCAGTTGCATTTCACAGAAGTATTATTCAATCACTCATAATGTCTTATTTTATCGTGCTATGAATTGCTAAGTATATTTATACTTTGCGTCATAGCGAACGAAGAGTTGGTAGGACAGGGAAAAAAACCGAAATAAACAAATAAGGCACATTTCCCCTCATCAATCGGGCTGTTAAAAGACATATATGTAATACTGTAAAACATGGTAAATTTTGTTCATTCACAAAATCATTAAAAATGTATAATTTATAAAGAAAATGTTTTTATCCAGTTACATTTTTTTAAGAACAAAAAAATGGTATCATGCAGTCATAGAGAAATTAAAGCTGGATCCAAAAGATATTTGATATAACAAGTAGTTTTGGAGAAAAATAATTCCAACTGAGTAACATGATTTGTGTAATGAACTAGAATTTTTTTTTAATGCTTAGAAATAGAGATAAGTTATAAGCAAAAATAATAAATGATTAGAAATAGCGATAAGTTATTAGTAAAAATTATAAATGATTAATACAAATATTAATTTATTAGTGAAAGCAAGGAATTAATAGTAAAAACGATAAAACTTTTGCAAAAAAGCTAAAATAGCAACATATCTGTTGAACAACAATAATACTTTATTATTTAAAGGGTTCAGATTTCTATTTTCAGAGAAATGTAGAAGAAATAAAGGCCTATAGATTCTTAATTCTATAAGCCATTTGCTTCAGCTAAGACTAATTGTTTAACAGGAACAAAATGAAGCTAGACGGTCATAAACGAAGCTAGTTTATTAATTGAGACTTGAAATCATGATTTTGTGAGACACGTATCCGTCAACCATAGACATACGTTTTATTTGGTTATATCACAGTTTATTGGCACCCCTGACGCATGAAATATTTGGGATGTAGTGGAACACAATGTTACGTGATCTATTCGTAATCGGATAACGTATTTATAAATAGGTTATATGTAGTCTAGTACACGATTATATGAACTATTCGTACTGAGCTAACGTATTCATATACAACATCTACGTAGACTAGTACAAGGTAGCATGAACTATTCGTACTAGTATTCGCACGCCGGTTCGATGTAGCCGAAAAGGAAAGGAATTATTTGATGTACTCACGAAGTAGCAATTCAAAATTGGAATACATTTTGAACGAACCATCAATTTGTTTTAAAATGTAAGTAGCCATCTATAATTTTACGTGTCCGCTGTTGTTCATTTGTTAGTGCACTGGCTTCCTGTTCGGATGATTCACGGTTCAATTACCAGTTCAACTGAAAATATTTTTAAATCAACAATGGCTGGTAGGTGGATCCAGCCTTAGGAAAATGCGAAACAGTTGGCTGAAAAGACCTCTGAACAGAAAGTAAACACGCCTTCATTCGTTCCGTTTTTGATTATTGTCGTGTTTTTGTTGGCCACTATTTATATACTTGTAGGCGCATAACCTATCAACGAAATTCACGGAAATAATAAAAAAATCACCCTTTCAGGGCATGTTTACTTTCTGTACACAGGCCTGTACTAGAGTCCGATCATGGGAAAATGGTACCAGATCTTATGGGAAAGGAGAGGCGACAAGTTTGATGCTGACCACGTCCTTCTGACCACAACTATGTCGGTAGTTCGTATTCTCCAGTACACCCCAATTGCGTGGGTAAGGAAATAACATTTTACTTCACTCTTTTATATTGACACTGTCCACAAATTTCTCATGTTGTCTTTCTTCTTCTTCTGCGTTCATTCTCAAACTCCCTCTTGTAGCAGGACAATGGTCCTACTAGATTTTTTTGAAAGTGTAGGGGGATGTGTAATTGTGGTATAAACAAATGTAGGGGGGTTGTGTAATTGTGATATAATAAAAGTATTGGGGGTTGTGTAATTGTAATATATACAAGTGTTGGCGGTTGTTTAATTGTGATATATATATATATATATTTGGCCTCTCCCCCCAATTTTTTTATTTCACTATCTATATATTCTTAGTCGTTAAAGGGCCCCATATCTCAAATAGCTTAGGACCCCATATCTCAAATAGCTTAGGTCCCCATATCTCAAATAGCTTAGGGCCCCATATCTCAAATAACTTAAGACCCCATATCTCAAATAGCTTAGGGCCCCATATCTCAAATAACTTAAGACCCCCATATCTCAAATAGCTTAGGGCCCCATATCTCAAATAACTTAAGACCCCATATCTCAAATAGCTTAGGGCCCCATATCTCAAATAACTTAAGACCCCCATATCTCAAATAGATTAGGGCCCTCAAGTCTAAATTCGACCCTGGATGGTAAGAATCCTGCCATGGTTGTATTGCCGGCCACTATGAGAAAATCAGACCTTCCGCATCTGTATTCTATCTACGCCGTACATCTATGTTCCTTCAGCGCCGAGTAGCGTACATTGGGCAGAAACCAGATCTCTTCAGTTCTATCCATGCGATGCTACCTTATGTAATTCTTCCATTTTGTTGATGTTCATAGTCAGGCCATCTCTGATGATTATTCTGCAAGTAGTTTCTTCTAATCTACCTCTTTTTGTTATTCACCTGGTACCCATGTTAATACTAAAGGTAAAGGTAGATCCCATGGCATCTGCCGTCGGGGATAAAGATAACTCTTCATGTACTAAGCCGCAGCAACTATTAGGTGTGGTGGCCAGTTCCCTTCCTTGCTGTTTTTTTACCTTCCCTAACACATGCGTCAGGTACTTATTTACAGCTGAGTCGACTGGAGGAGTGGTCGTGTCAAGTAAGAAATCACAACCCGGATTTTGTTTTTTAATGTCCGGACGTGGTTTCGAACCTGACACGCTGTAACTAGCAGATAGCAAGAAAGCTTACTAACCACTAGGCTACCGCGCTCCTACATTCATATTATGTATAAATTAAAAATCCGATAATTACATTATTTGATATTTTAAAAAAAATATTGTTCTGGAATGTTTGAACCGGTCTGGACATTCTTGAACTTTATTAATAGTCCAGACGAATTTCTGATTTAATTTAATTAGCAATTTAGTTGGAGACAGGCCTAAATGTTGTTGAATTAGTACAGTGTTTTTGTTTGTTTACGTGTTTTTGTAATTAAAGTGGTGCCATGTTTTGTGTTTTGTTTTAAAATTTAGATAAATACTAGTTGTATATGTTCCATTTTAAAAACATTTAATGATTTCTGTTCTGCGCGCTTACCTATTTTGTTTGGTCATATAAATAATTCTTATGTTTGTTCTTTATGATATGTTTAGTTTTTTTGGAACATGTCTCTTGGGAAGGTGTCGTTTGTGATGGTGTCTTTTGAGAAGGTGTTGCTTGAGAGTGTCTTTTGACAAGGTGTAGATTAAGAAAGTGTAGTTTGAGAAGGTCCCCCCCCCCACCCTCCACTTTGACGTGTCTGAGGTAAGGCTTGTGTCTTGTTGTTTCGATCACCTGAAAGTGAGGAACAAAGACAGCACACCTTATAGAGGACTTACCTCTTCGTACTCTGGTTTATCCATGTCCTCTACTTATGGTTTCGCTCTCAAACTCCTACTCCTCATCAGAATATAGTATGGAGAACTAGATGTTTTGTGTCATGGCGTACAGTTGTGATGTGATATCTGTACCTTTCAGGCTTACGCATCCAATTTTCGTCCCGGTGGGACTGATTAGAAGTAAAGTCTGTATTGCTAGACGATCTAAGGGTAATGTGGTCAGTAGCTTGTCGATAGCTATTACTTTTATAGAGTTCTCTTATTATCAATTTCCTGAATGTTTCTTTCCCTTACAAATTCTCATTTGGATTTCGAATCTTAACGGCCTCAAATGAATCCAGCTGACTAGACAACATACTACCTACCACCTATACTATAATCTTGTCTGTATTACACCCTCTTAAACTGTGATTAACTTAAGGTGGGACTAATGTTACGATTATGATGGCCTAAATGGATTGTTGCTTAATGTTAGTGTTTGATTAAATTAACAGTTAATTAATGCTAGTGTTTTAATTAAATTAACAGTTAATTAATGTTAGTGTTTTAATTAAATTAACAGTTAATTAATGTTAGTGTTTTAATTAAATTAACAGTTTAATATGTTAGTGTTTTAATGAAATCAACAATTAATTAATGTAATTGTTAGATTTTCTTCTTCTTCTTCGTTCATTCTCAAACTCTCTTCGTAGGACAGAGGGTGCCAAACTAAAAAATAAATCGATTTTCAAGAGAGTACCTAGATCTGTCATCCGTGCTGCAGGATCTGAGGGCAGTGACCCCAGGTGAGGGCAGTGACACCAGGTGAGGGTAGTAACCCTAGGTAAGGGTAGTGATCACTGACCTCAGTCAGATCCTGCACCTCGGATGACAGATCTAGGTACACTCGTGAAAATCGATTTTTTTAAATAATTTATTTTCTGTACCATTACGTCTTATGGACTTAACTCCGAACATTCATTTGTTTAAATTTGTGTTTATATGGTCCTTATTGTATTGCTATCCATGTTGTATTGGGTAATAATTTGTTAAGTCTGTTATCATATCCCGTCCAATTTTCAACAAAACCCGCATCCATGACTACATGTTTCAACGTACATCATTGTCACCTTGAACTTCGTATTGTTTACATGTCAATAGTGTATTTTTTGCCTCTATGGCGGTAACATTGTTATTTACTATTTTCATTCTTTGTCATGTTTGTTTTATATATTCTTGTGAAAGACCTAACGGTTCTAAACGTTGAAAATGTATTGTGTATTATAATTTGTATGTTTTCGTGTTTACACCTCATAACCTCTTAGTATTAGTGAGAATCTGTCTATTGGGTTCAAGTGAAACACACAAAAAACCTGTGTTCTACGTAAGAACTATTGTTGTTCTGTTTACTGCAGCATCGCCTTATATTCAAAGAAGGAGATCAAATACTGAATCATCTTCGTATAGCAGTGATATTTTGTAGAACAATGAAATGGAGTTGGAACCATGACGTAATAACGACGTTGTGTTTGATTCAAGTTAAATCCGTCCCATGTCACCAAATGGACACCCTGTATTATTCCCGTGCATGTCCTTGTCCAACGTTAGCAGGTGACAGGCAGTATATAAATAATTACCAACGAAAAATACGCAAATAATCGAAAAACATCCAAAAACCGTATATAAACTCTGTTGTCAGGTCTTGCAATGTGGATTGGTTACGTATCAAGGTATCTCAAGTTGGTTGTGTTATGTCACCCGTATTTGTTGATGCAATTGATACTTTAGTATTGTTAGTGTAATTATTGTCCCGTGCTTAATTTAATTATTCAATAATGATTTTATCTCGCTTGCCACAATTTTTACATTTCTTTGTACTCTGTTTGTTGTAGTAGTTTCAGGCGTATTTATTGCTTAAATGTAATATTTTATTTTTAATATCTAATACTTAGAATTAGGGATCATTTTCGCAGAATCGCTGTTTTCTAAGAAATGTGCCATATTACTTTACGCTTTATTTCCAATGTTAAATGTTCACTTAAATGCAAGACAGTCGTGCTAATATCTGATAGATGTTAATGTTCAAGTCATTCAGTCATGTGTGATACATGATATATCGGGAATATACATATTGAAGTCATCAATGCGATCGGCGCATTCTATACCGCTGAGATTGTAGTATTGTATACCGCCGAGATTGTAGTATTCTATACCGCTGAGGTTTTTGCATTGTTTATTTTAGTAATTTGCTTTGCGTCGAATTCCCCAAGCACCTTCTCATTTCACGATACCGACGAGATTGTAGCATTGTATACCGGTCAGATTGTAGTATTGTATACCGCTGAGATGTAGCATTGTGCACCGCCGAGATTGTAGCATTGTATACCGCCGAGATTGTAGTATTGTATACCGCCGAGATTGTAGTATTGTATACCACCGAGATTGTAGCATTGTATAACGCCGAGATTGTAGCATTGTATACCGCCGAGATTGTAGTATTGTATACCGCCGAGATTGTAGTATTGTATACCGCCGAGATTGTAGCATTGTATAACGCCGATATTGTAGCATTGTATACCGCCGAGATTGTAGTATTGTATACCGCCGAGATTGTAGTATTGTATACCGCCGAGATTGTAGCATTGTATACCGGTGAGATTGTAGTATTGTATACCGCTGAGATATAGCAATGTACACCGCCGAGATTGTAGCATTGTATACCGCCGATATTGTAGTATTGTATACCGCCGAGATTGTAGTATTGTATACCGCCGAGATTGTACCATTGTATAACGCCGAGATTGTAGCATTGTATACCGCCAAGATTGTAGTATTGTATACCACCGAGATTGTAGTATTGTATACCGCCGAGATTGTAGCAGCTGATAGCTATGAGATTAGGAGTATGGTGTGTGTAAAAAAATAAATCTGGAGCCATCCCACTTTCTCGAGTTCTGCGGAACAAGAAACAAGTACTCTATTGCTCGTAATTCTGTAAAGATCGAAAGAATAAACTAATACCACTGAGTAACTGTGCTTCCAAACGTTATATAAATCAACATGTGCATATATAGAATATAGTTATGGACTGTAAATAAATGGAGTGTACTACTAGAGACTTCGTAAATGTTGTGTTAAAATGAATGCCTAGCCGCAAAGAAAGTTTTAGCAAAATAAGAAGGTTCTCGGGGAGTGCAGCACAAAACAAATTACTAAAACAGTGAAAAGTTTCCTTTTTTTATAGGCAAAAAATGTTAAGCATCGCTGAGAGTTGTATATTGATTGTAATTTTTAGAAGTTTGTGTTCTGATTGTAATTTTTAGAAGTTTGTGTTCTGATTGTAATTTTTAGAAGTTTGGGTTCTGATTGTAATTTTAGAAGTTTGTGTTCTGATTGTAATTTAAGAAGTTTGTGTTCTGATTGTAATTTTAGAAGTTTGGGTACAATACAAGGATTAGTGGACATGTTTCTACAAAACAAAAAGCTAACATAATTAAGCGGAACAAAATTCGGATAAAAACACATACTCCGACACAGCCAACGTTCTGCACGTTCGTTGATGAGAGTCCCCAATCACTCGATATGCGCGCTACACACTGAGTGGGAAGGGGTGATTGCCCAGTGTGTTGCAAGCAAATTGATCAGTATCCTTCGTTATTTTAAAAAAAACCGAGTAACGGATGCTCAGTAAAATAACATATGAAGTTAAAAAGTCGGACTGTTGTCACGTGATATGTCCACTGATTCCTGTATTGAACCGAAGTTTATATATTGATTGTAAATTTAGAAGTTTGTGTACTGATGGTAATTTTAGAAGTTTTTGGATTGATTGTAATTTTAGAAATGTGTATATTGATTGTAATTTTAGAAACTTGTGTACTGATTGTAATTGAACTGAACAACACCATAAATTTACTTAACATAACCATAAATTTACTTAACAAAACCATACATTTACTTAACAAAACAATACATTTACTTAACAAAACCATAAATTTACTTAACAAAACCATACATTTACTTAACAACATCAGAAAATTACGTAACAACATCAGAAAATTACGTAACAACATCAGAAAATTACTTAACAACATCAGAAAATTACGTAACAACATCAGAAAATTACGTAACAACATCAGAAAATTACGTAACAACATCAGAAAATTACGTAACAACATCAGAAAGTTACTCAACAACACGAGATCACATATATTGATAGGATCATGAGAAGAGGAGGTACCCGTCCCAGTCAAGGGTATTTTTAAATAACTCGAGTTGTTTTTATCCATCATGGCCTTGGTCCTTAACCCTTGTTGCGAGCAATTATGCCTTCCATTTTTAGTTTTTCCATCCTGTTATATGGTAAAAAAACACTCTAGATATTTTGTGTGATTATTTTGTTTAGGGAATCAACCTACTTACACGTTTACTATTCACATCACTAATTGATTCATCTCATTTCGAAGGAAGAAATGATCTTTGTCACTGAGTTATTAAATGTCCATGTTTCACAGCCAAGAAATGCTACTGGAAATATATTTTCTCTGTGGTGTTGTTTAACTTTACAACTGGTGCCTTATTTTCAAACATCCTTAATTTTCATTAATTTTAAAATCTTTATTGCAATTCTTCTCTTCGAATCTACTTCAGAATCCCAATAACTGTGTGTGTCTATTTCTTGTATATAATAAACATAGATTTGATTTTTCCCCCCAATTTACATTGACGGCCGACGCAAAGTATACACATAGTTGCCAATAGACATAAAGGAGAAATTCAATCAACGTCAATTTTGAACGATGAAACTCGATGACTCCACATGGGCAAGGCAATCTCCAGGGACAAGAACTGTATATGTCATTCATAATTAGTAGTTAAATATGTAATGAAGTTTTACAATCATAGACTGATCGTATTTTTTAAGAGATTGGATCAGAAGTCTGTCTAAATTATTGATATATCCCTGAATTTAAATGCAAAGGAACTTATTGACCTGAGATATCAGATGAGTTTCCGAAATAAAGACAAAGAATGGCGCAGTAAAACTTCATTTGACAAAGAAAAGGCAAACAGTATAAAATGTTCTTGTCGAATTTAATGAACACTTATTGTTCTTGAATAGGATGTTCAGACCGAGATGTCAACCATGCAGTAAATAACGAAGTTCAATACGGTATACCTTATCGGAGAATATGTAGATGTTGTTTGTTGTATGTTTGTAGCATGTTTACGATATGTTTCTTGTTTTTTTGCTGTGTTTTTGTGTATTTGTTGCATGTTTGTTATGAATTTGTTGTGTGTGTGCTGTGTTCGCTGTATTTGTTTGCTTTCTGTTTGTTATAATTATATTTTGTGTTTGATGTGGGTGTTGTATTTTTGCTGTTTGTTTGTTGTGTGTTTGCTGTGTTTGATGTGTATTTTATGTTTGTAGTATGTGCCTTTAATGTATTCGCTGCATGTTTTTTGTATGTTTGTTGTGTTTGCTGTATACATTTTGTTCGTTTGCCGTGTTTGTTGTACATTTACTGTGTATGTTGTATATTTGTTGTCTGTGTTGTTTGTGTGGTTGTGTGATATTTCTTATTTTGTGCGGTATAGATTGTTCTATGTTTGTTGTATGTTTCAGTGTGTTTGTTGTATGCTTGTTGGTTTAGTTTTCGACCGTAGATACATTGATAAATTAAATGGGTTTTTAAAGCAAGTGTCCGCATCGCTTTTAGGGGAATGTGTGATTTTTTTTCATTCGTAAAGTGACCAAAATGTAGTTTAGGGGGTGGATATTCACATTTGTACTTAAATGTAGTTGACAGGGTGGATATTCATATTTGTACTTAAATGTAGTTGTGGGAGTGGATATTCACATTTGTACTTAAACCAGAGGATCACCTGTATAGAATACCAAAAAAAAAAGACAAGCAAATGTTCTGCTTCGCGAGTATATTGTATAGACGTACACAATTCACTTCTCTTGCGATGCAATATGCGTGTGCCAGTGTCACATTCACTTCTCTTGCGATGCAATATGCGTGTGCCAGTGTCACATTCACTTCTAGCATCCAGTCACGTGATGTTTATTTAGTACTTTAAATAAATTTTTACATGATGTGTTGAACAAGGACATACGTTCTCAATGTCGCCAAGTGAAGTGCTGCGAGGGCTTGCCATCGACGACCTCACTGAAAGTCTGTGATAGACACTGCGATACATAGAAAGATTTTTCTCGCTACGCGGCGCTCTACAGTTACAATATAAAGTCGAAACATTTTGGCGAAAAAATGATAAATGCAGAAAATCTACATTCACTAGCTTTTCCCTCAAACACTCTGTTTAAACACACACGCTTTTCCCTCAAACATCCTGCTTAAACACACTAGCTTTGCCCTCAAACACCCTGTTTAAACACAATAGCTTTGCCCTCAAACACCTTGTTTAAACACAATAGCTTTGCCCTCAAACACCTTGTTTAAACACAATAGCTTTGCCCTCAAACACCCTGTTTAAACACAATAGCTTTGCCCTCAAACACCCTGTTTAAACACAATAGCTTTGCCCTAAAACACCTTGTTTAAACACAATAGCTTTGCCCTCAAACACCCTGTTTAAACACAATAACTTTGCCCTAAAACACCTTGTTTAAACACAATAGTTTGCCATCAAACACCCTGTTTAAACACAATAGCTTTGCCCTCAAACACCCTGTTTAAACACAATAGCTTTGCCCTCAAACACCCTGTTTAAACATACTAGAGGTGTCCTGTAATTAATTAGCCATCTAACACTGTGCCCCATACGATTTATTTTTTACCATTCTGCAACTAAGTCGTTCTAAAAATTTGAAGACTCCCCCTCTCCTATGTAACATTTACACATTTTGTTGATATTCAAAATTGAGTTATTACCCAAATGAAACCAAATTACAACTGGTTCGAAATAACCCCACCCCCCAGAACACCTGAGCAATCAAAGTACGACCCTATGGGGTGGCCCAAAGCTGGGAAACACAGAACTAACGTATTAATGCCATTTGTTTTTTTGGGCGTATGATGTTCTATGTGGTCAGACCCAAGAAATATAGACTTTATTTTTGTGCATTATGTCCAGTTTCTGTGCACCAATTAAATCCTTCGATCTTTGTTGTCATTCTTCTGTATGGGTTTAAGACATTTGAACACTTCAGACACCGTTTCAGTCAGTTGATTAAGCATAGGCGTGCTTCAATCAAGTGCCATACCAACTGGCGTAGGCGATCATGTTTCTCCACGACTCTCTGTCTCTTGTGTTGTCAATAATCTCGGTTGGTGAGCTTCTACCGTGCAGGGAACTGTCGAGGGAGGAAGAAGCAGAGGAGGACAAATAAAGACAAGGATAGACAACATCAAGGAATGGACAGGGCTAGATATTTCCACACTCATCCGCATCGCCGAGGATAGAATTCGCTGGAGGACTCTGTGTGCTGACGCATCCAATGTGGTACCCCTACGACCCTGAAGGGTTATGGGTTTTTTGATTTGATGTGATTGACCATGCCACAATACAAGCCCATCTAGTAACTTTTCTCTTTGACGTCCCCGATCTCTTCTCCCTTTGATCTTTCCAGTGGTTATTAAGTATGCGTGTCTACTATTATAATAATGGGTTCACTATTTGTGCGTATGAATACATGTTGAAGATGATTTCTTAAATGATTTGTATGCCAGATACTGCTGACATTTGTTTGTCATTGACATTTAGTTTCCTACCATACTGGGCCTTCAGTGATTTACTTATTTCTACAAGTATCCCCACTCTCCTGTTCATACATTTCATAATGGAATATTTCTCCACTAATGTGTTTTGTCAACAGGCATTATGTCGTCTTGAAAGAAATTAAATTTCATCCGAGTCATAATCAATTGTCTCTGAGAAATTGATTACTAATCTCGGCAGAATAAATGACAAACTATCATTCAATATTTCTCTTCCTCTTGTATCACTCGGTTCTCATATTTCTTCCAATATTTCTCTTTCTCTTGTATCACTCGGTTCTCATATTTCTTCCAATATTTCTCTTTCTCTTGTATCACTCGGTTCTCATATTTCTTCCAATATTTCTCTTTCTCTTGTATCACTCGGTTCTCATATTTCTTCCAATATTTCTCTTTCTCTTGTACTACTCGGTTCTCATATTTCTTCCAATATTTCTCTTTCTCTTGTATCACTCGGTTCTCATATTTCTTCCAATATTTCTCTTCCTCTTGTACCACTCGGTTCTCATATTTCTTCCAATATTTTCTTCCTTTTGTACCAATAGGTTCTCACATTTCTTCCAATATTTTCTTCCTCTATACCACTCGGTTCTCATATTTCTTCCAATATTTTCGTCCTCTTGTACCAATAGGTTCTCATATTTCTTCCAATATTTTCTTCCTCTTGTACCACTCGGTTCTCATATTTCTTCCAATATTTTCTTCCTCTTGTACCAATAGGTTCTCATATTTCTTCCAATATTTCTCTTCCTCTTGTACCACTCGGTTCTCACATTTCTTCCAATATTTTCTTCCTTTTGTACCAATAGGTTCTCACATTTCTTCCAATATTTTCTTCCTCTATACCACTCGGTTCTCATATTTCTTCCAATATTCCTCTTCCTCTTGTACCACTCGGTTCTCATATTTCTTCCAATATTTTCGTCCTATTGTACCAATAGGTTCTCATATTTCTTCCAATATTTTCTTCCTCTTGTACCACTCGGTTCTCATATTTCTTCCAATATTTTCTTCCTCTTGTACCAATAGGTTCTCATATTTCTTCCAATATTTCTCTTCCTCTTGTACCACTCAGTTCTCATATTTCTTCCAATATTTCTCCTCCTCTTGTACCACTCGGTTCTCATATTTCTTCCAATATTTTCTTCCTCTTGTACCAATAGGTTCTCACATTTCTTCCAATAATCCCTAGCTATATTATAGATATCGACATTTGTAAATATTTCTACATCTTTTAATTTACACTTTGTACTTTCTGTTGCTGACTGTTCCTTAATTGTAGCCCAGATTAATTTTATTGGGTTTAAATGAGAATAGTAAGATGGTAGCCTTATACTGTCAGATACTACATGTTTCTCATTATGGTGTTGCAGGGAGGGAATTTTGTAGCTGTGTGATAAAGGCTGATGCTCTTGCTGTCGCCACAACATGTACAGGGTGCGTTTTATAAATTTACCATTCAACATAAAAAACCCAGTCCTTAACGAGGATCGAACTCTAGACCTCAATAGTGTGAGTCAAAAGCTTAACATCTCAACCATGCGTCACACATGATCTTAAACATCTGTAACAATGTTCCTAGATTGTCTTGTTTATATAAAATATATTTGCATATTGTGTCTTTTTTCACAACTCCAAGTAATTCTTGCTTCAGGAACATTTCGTTGAATGGTATGTTGTTTTTGGTCCGCCAAATCTGTATAACATCGTTAGCCCTTGATGAATTTTGAATTGTATCTTCTGGTGCGACATCGTTATGATGTGAAGCGTTGTCCATTATTAAACGCGAAGGTCTATCCAGTGAAAAAAGTAAATGATTCACAATCCAGTCTTGAAATATATTGTTATTAATTTATGATAATCGGTATTATCTGTGAATTTAAAAATACAAACAAATATGAAATGTATTATTTAGATTACACTGATGACTGCATCTTGCAAGTACGATTATTGAACAAAATGCAGTATGTGATCTTTGACCCGCCTGTGTTATAATTTCGAGGTATTACCTAACCGTTGTAGTTAGATAAGTTGCGTAAAGTTACAGATTTTTGGGACGGCGGTTTAAAAGGATTATAATTAGTTTATAGATGTTTGGAGGAGGGGGAAGGTTTAGAATTAGTTTATAGATGTTTGGGGGAGGGGGAGAAGTGTTAGAATTAGTTTATAGATGTTTGGGGGAGGGGGAGAAGGATTATAATTAGTTTATAGATGTGTGGGAGAGGGGGAGAAGGGTTAGAATTAGTTTATAGATGTTTGGGGGAGGGGGAGAAGGGTTAGAATTAGTTTATAGATGTTGTTTGGGGGAGGGGGAGAAGGGTTAGAATTAGTTTATATATGTTTGGGGGAGGGTGAGAAGGATTAGAATTAGTTTATAGATGTTTGGGGGAGGTGGAGAAGGGTTAGAATTAGTTTATAGATGTTTGGGGGAGGGGGAGAAGGATTATAATTAGTTTATAGATGTTGTTTGGGGGAGGGGGAGAAGGGTTAGAATTAGTTTATATATGTTTGGGGGAGGGTGAGAAGGATTAGAATTAGTTTATAGATGTTTGGGGGAGGTGGAGAAGGGTTAGAATTAGTTTATAGATGTTTGGGGGAGGGGGAGAAGGATTATAATTAGTTTATAGATGTGTGGGGGAGGGGGAGAAGGGTTAGAATTAGTTTATAGATGTTTGGGGGAGGGGGAGAAGGGTTAGAATTAGTTTATAGATGTTGTTTGGGGGAGGGGGAGAAGGGTTAGAATTAGTTTATAGATGTTTGGGGGAGGGTGAGAAGGATTAGAATTAGTTTATAGATGTTTGGGGGAGGTGGAGAAGGGTTAGAATTAGTTTATAGATGTTTGGGGGAGGGGGAGAAGGATTATAATTAGTTTATAGATGTTGTTTGGGGGAGGGGGAGAAGGGTTAGAATTAGTTTATATATGTTTGGGGGAGGGTGAGAAGGATTAGAATTAGTTTATAGATGTTTGGGGGAGGTGGAGAAGGGTTAGAATTAGTTTATAGATGTTTGGGGGAGGGGGAGAAGGATTATAATTAGTTTATAGATGTGTGGGGGAGGGGGAGAAGGGTTAGAATTAGTTTATAGATGTTTGGGGGAGGGGGAGAAGGGTTAGAATTAGTTTATAGATGTTGTTTGGGGGAGAGGGAGAAGGGTTAGAATTAGTTTATAGATGTTTGGGGGAGGGTGAGAAGGATTAGAATTAGTTTATAGATGTTTGGGGGAGGGGGAGAAGGGTTAGAATAGTTTATAGATGTTGTTTGGGGAGGGGGAGAAGGGTTAGAATTAGACTTAGTCTTCCGAATTAATAAGTAATTCTCTAAGAATTCTCGACTAAGGCGTGAATCGATATGATTGGTTGTTCAAGGGAAATCCGTGACGCTAATGTAAACAGTGCTCTATTTATAGTCCAACGGAGACTTATACTGCATTTTCACCCAATTATTAGCTACTGCCCGTTGCTGTTTGGTACTAGCCTGTTAGGTTGTCCTATCATATGATTACCATTACGTTCATTACCTTGGTGCGCACTTAATGTCGTAGTGCGCACTTACCGTGGTAGTGTGCACTTATAGAGGTGAGCACTTGTCCAATTTTCATCTAAATACTATATAAGAATTTCTCCTCATTTCTCTCATCTCGCGTAAATATTTGCTACTCATTGCAACAATATTAGGCCTCTCATTGCAACAATATTAGGCCTCTCATTGCAACAATATGCAACTATATGAGGATCCGCATTGCAACTATATGACTCTTCTCATTGCAATTATACGAAGCTTCTCATTTTAAATATATGCAACTATAGGAGGCCTCTCATTGCAACTATATGCAACTATATGAGGCTTCGCATTGCAACTATATGAGGCTTCTCATTGCAATTATACGAGACTTCTCATTGCAACTATATGAGGCCTCTCATTGCAACTATATGATGCTTCTCATTGCAACTATATGAGGCTTCTCATTGTAAATATATGCAACTATAGGAGTTCTCTCATTGCAACTATATGCAACTATATGAGGCTTCTCATCGCAACTATATGAGGCTTATCATTGCAACTATATGAGGCTTCTCATTGCTACTATATGAGACTTCGCATTGCAACTATATGAGGCTTCTCATTGCAACAATATTAGGCCTCTCATTGCAACAATATGCAACTATATTAGGCTTCGCATTGCAACTATATGAGGATTCTCATTGCAATTATACGAGACTTCTCATTGCAACTATATGAGGCTTCTCATTGCAACAATATTAGGCCTCTCATTGCAACTATATGATGCTTCTCAGTGCAACTATATGAGGCTTCTCATTGCAACTATATGAGGCTTCTCATTGTAAATATATGCAACTATAGGAGTTCTCTCATTGCAACTATATGAGGCTTCTCATTGCAACTATATGAGGCTTATCATTGCAACTATATGAGGCTTCTCACAGATACGATTTCGACCACTAACATGTTTTCTAAAGGTGAATCCTAAACTCCTTATAGGGATCGATAGCATAGATTTGGAAATATCAATGACATTATTAAATCTTAACCAACTTTTCAATTTTCTTAAAGCCACTGCCTTATTATTGTGAAACATATTGCAAATGTCTCTTCAGATCAATTCTCGGTCAAAATTATCCACCATTATTGTTCTAATGTTCGTGTGTAGATAACTAGAATTCGAAATTTATGATTTCGCTACCCAGCGGTGCACTGATCGTTTACGTGTCCACATGTCAAGAATAGTCCCCTTTTTTTCGGTTAGAAATATAATAATATAGTTTGTTATCATCGAACAGCGTCGTTGTAGAAATACTTGAAAATATAATTTGTGATCAACTCTAATGTCATAAAATTTAATCGCAGTCTCATTTTTCCTAATAAACTACACACTACTTGTAGAATCACTCCTGACGGAAAATGTGAGAGTATCACAGATTTAAACAACTTCTGTCTTACGTTTAAGAGTACAAAATCATGCAATTTCACGCTTAAATCATGCCAATAGTATGATAAATCAATCATATGTAAACGCGATTTCATAATTGACTGTAGACATCTTAAAGATAGTGTAAGATGTGTGTTGATAAACACACTATATATATATATATATATATATATATATATATATATATATATATATATATATATATATATATATATATATATATATATATAGTATATTGTCTATCCCCGCTGTCGTAGTTTCCACACTTGCCGTTGAGCGTAGTGGTTTGTGAAAGAAATGTTGTCGCGTTCCAGAGCCAAGTTCGTTGCTGTGGTTCAGGTGTAGTCATGTTTATTCATGATGGACTGGATGTTGTCTATCTACCTTTTCCTAGGTCTGCCCTTGACATCATCATCATCATCATTAAGTGCCGTCTCCGCAACGAGGGTTGGCTGCAACGGACCTCCAACATCCCCTGTCTCTTGTCTTCGTGGTACATTCTGCTAGACTAACCTGTTCATCGTGTGTTGTTACTCTCCTACTTGTATCTCTGCCTACCTCTTGCTCGCATCCCTTTGACTTTGTCCTCACGTAAGGGCTTCAATAGGGTGTCATGTCTTTTAATGTGACCAAAATATTTTATTTGCCTAATCTTTATTTCTCTTAATAGTTCTTACTTTATATTAAGTGTCTTTAGCAAAGTGTCTTTTTCTGCCCTTGACATTGTATCCTAATTCCATCTTGTTATAGACTCTCATGGGAAGGTGATCGTTCATTCTCATAACATGTCCAAATCATTTTATCTTCCGTATCTCTCTATACATTTGATGCATGATGGGATACCTGTTATCTTTCCAATGTTCCCACTCCGCATTTTGTCGAATCTGGGTGACTCCAATAGCCTTCCTTAGACATTTCAATCGCCTATATTATATATATATATAAATTAAACGAAAATTGGAATAAATGACTTTATGTTATCCTCTTTAACTGTGGAGGTATCCTTAAGGATACGATGAGTGGTTGCTGCCATTTTACTGAGATCTTATTCTTCTTAGTTTCCCAGGGAAACCATTGAACTGAATTTTTTATTATAAGCATCCAGACTGATTTTTTCCCCTGGGAAGCTAAGAAGAGGAGGATCTTCGCATAATGGCAGTGGCTTTTCATCGAATTCTTAAGGATATCTCCACAGTTAAGGGGTTAATAAGGTGTGGAAACAGCTACTCACCGTACATAGAAATAAGAAGAGGGGTAAGACAAGGATGCATTTTATCACCAAGCCTATTTAATATCTACACAGAGAATATCTTTAAAAATATAGAAGAAATACCAGGACTCAAGATGAATGGGAAAATAATAAACAACATTAGATATGCAGATGACACTGTTCTTTTAGCAGAAAGTGAACATGAACTACAAAGACTAATAGATCACGTCAATAAATCAAGTAATGAATATGGACTGGATATAAACATTCAAAAAACAAAAACCATGATAATCAGCAAAAACACAGAAGAACAGGAGGTAAACATAAACATACAGGGAGAGAAACTACAACAAGTAAAACAGTATCAATATCTTGGACACATAGTCACAAATGATGGCAGATGTGAAACAGAAGTTAAAAGGAGAATAGGAATGGCTAAAAGTACCTTCAATGACATGAGAAAATTATTAATATCTAAACAAATTACAAACAAGTTAAAAATGAGAATTATAAAATGCTACATCTATTCCATATTAATGTATGTCTCAGAAACATGGACACTAAATAAACAATTAGAAGACAAAATTGATGCCTTTGAGATGTGGATATATAGAAGAATAGGGAGAACATCATGGAAAGAGAAGAAAACAAATAAAGAGGTGCTAAAAACACTTAATATGAAGAAAGAACTACTAAGAGAAATAAAGATCAGGCAAATAAAATACTTTGGACACATTAAAAGACATGACACCCTATTGAAGACCTTACTTGAGGGTAAAGTCAAAGGGAAGCGAGCAAGAGGTAGGCAGAGATACAAGTGGGAGAGTAACATTACACGATGGACAGGTTACAGTCTAGCAGAGTGCACCACCAAGACAAGAGACAGGAGATGTTGGAGATACGTTGCAGCCAACCTTCGTTGCGGAGACGGCACTTGATGATGATGATGATGATGAAGGGGTTAAGGAAAATTAAATTCATAGAGTCTATATCATGTCAAATTCACGTGAAAAAGTTTAGTTATATGCGTTATATCTTTGCTGTGATGCATAATTTGAAAGTTATGCATAGCTGGCGAAACGTGAAATAGAAAGTAACTGGCAGATCACACACCATCTCGTCCGTGTGTTGTCGGGGCCTGAAAGGGGAGCAAAGAATAGCAACATTGTTTACCTTCCACGCATGTCGTAAAAGGCGACTAAGGAGGTTATGAGATGGAGTTGGCTGTCCCATCCCATATAGGGTCAGTGACCCAAAGCCATGCTGAAGCCGAATGTGTCAGGTCGAAAGGAGCAGATATTTCAGCAATGCTGTAAACCATGACACAGCGCATTCCGTTCTCCGGACTATATCCTGCTAATCTTCAGGAGTTTGAAAACGAACTCAGAAGAAGAAGAAGACACACCATCTACATTTATCATACCTTGCCCGGCATGTCCAAGGACCTTTCTGACCAGCTTAGGACGTATCAACCACAGGCGAACTCATAGTCAAAGACATGACTAAATATATGCTTATGAAATGAAAGCAACATAATAATTTGCGTGTAACCGGGGGCCTTAAATCGGACCACAGATTATCTATACTGTTTCCAAATTCTTGCAGATGCAACGGGATAAGAACGGGCAGCTTTTGGTCATGGTTTACAGTTTCGATGCGATATCTGCGTCTTTCCGCCTGACAGATTCACCTTCAGGATGTCATTTGGATAATCATCATCAGGGTCTGTCTCCGAAACGAAGGTTGGCTGCAACATACCTCCAACATCCCCCGTCTCTTGTCTTGGTGATTCACTCTGCCAGACTGTAACCTGTCCATTATGTGATGTTACTATCCCATAATGTATATCTGCCTACATGCGTGCTTGCTTCCCTTCGACTTTACCCTCAAGTAAGGTCATCAACAAGGTGTCATGTCTTTTAATCTGTCCATAATATTTTATTTGCTTGATCTTTATTTCCTTAAATAATTATTTCTTCATTTTAAATACTGCTAGAAACTATTTGTTTTCTTCTCTTTCCATGATGTTCTCCCTATTCTTCTGTATACCCACATCTCAAAGTAATCAATTCTGTCTTCTAATTGTTTGCTTATTGTCCTTTTTTCTAAACCACACATTAATATAGAATAGATTTAGCATTTTATAATTCTCAATTTTAATTTCTCTTTAATTTGTTTACATGTTATTATTTTCCTCATGTCATTGAATGTACTCTTATCCATTCCTATTCTCCTTTTAACTTCTGTTTCACATCTGCCGTCATTTGTGACTGTTTCCAAGATATTGATAATGTTTTACTTGTAGTTTCTCTCCATGTATTTTATGTACATCTAAACTATTACAACGCAACAATTGATGACACGTATTATTTTGTACTTCACAACAATTGATGACACGTATTATTTTGTACTTCACAACAATTGATGACACGTATTATTTTGTACTTCACAACAATTGATGACGCGTATTATTTTGTACTTCACAACAATTGATGACACGTATTATTTTGTACTTCACAACAATTGATGACGCGTATTATTTTGTACTTCACAACAATTGATGACGCGTCACTACGCCGTGTATACAATTTACTCTTTCATTGATTATATTAACGTAAGAACAGAAAGAAACACCAACATATATATTAGAAACAACAGACTTAAACACGTGACAGAATTCACATACCTAGGAGTAATATAACAACAGACTTAAACAAGTGACAGAATTCACATACCTAGGAGTAATATAACAACAGACTTAAACAAGTGACAGAATTCACATACCTAGGAGTAATATAACAACAGACGACAAGAGCAGCAAAGAAATACACATTATATGTAGTAAATATCAAACCCTAGTCCATGCCGAAGACTGATGTGTCGGGCCATTGGCGCAAATAAAACGGCGACACAACGCATTTGCTGCATTCTCGGACTACATCCTGTTGGAAATCTAGTAGGTGCATGGTCCTGCTACAAGAGAAATTCAGCGGGAGTTTGAGAATGTACGCTGAAGAAGAAGAAGAAACCTTAGTCCAAATGATACCAATCTTCAGAAACACAAATGTAGAATTAAACACTAAAATAACACTATTCAAAACGATTATTTTGCCAATGCTGTGCTACCAATGCCGAACATGGACAGCGGCAGCACAAGACAAACGTACACTTGTGACAGCTAAAATGGTATGCCTTCGCAGAATCCTAGCAATATCTCTAAGAGGTAGTGTGAAATGAAGACATTAGACAAAGTACCGGCACCATCCGTCTTGGAATATATTAAGAGGCAACAGATCAAATGGTTTGCACACATCAGTAGACTACCATCAGACAGCATACCACAGCAAACTATGCTACACAGATACAGCGAAGACAGACCTAGAGGCCGACCACGAAAACGATGGACCACTGAAATAAAAGAAACGATAAATTCCACAATCTACTCAGCACACACGAGAGCCATCTGCAGGAAACTCTTCTACCCCTGATACTGAAAGGCAACAAAGGGTTTAGCGGAAAGATAGATGGACTGACTATATCCAGTCCGATTTTTGTTATGTTTAGGGCGGTTTGAGTTAGGTCGTTGTTAGCTCCCTAAATGTTTTGCAGAGTCGCTTTTGTGTTCTAGACTCTCGCTCTAGAAAACAGCGATGCTGGAACAATTTGATGTTCGCGCTTTTGAAGGACAGTTTTGACTCCTGACCGTACGGTGCATTGATTGAATTCTACAACATGAACGCCTTGTTTCAAGTTTCGTTTTGAATATGCCGGAGTTATCCGACTTTGACGATAAGATACTTTGACGATAAAATACTTTGACGATAAGATACTTTGACGATAAGATACTTTGGCGATAGGATACTTTGGCGATAGGATACTTTGGCGATAGGATACTTTGACGATAGGATACTTTGACGATAGGATACTTTGACGATAGGATACTTTGACGATAGGATACTTTGACGATAGGATACTTTGACGATATGATACTTTGACGATATGATACTTTGACGATAAGATACTTCGACGATAAGATACTTTGACGATAAGGTACTTTGACGATAAGATACTTTGACGATAAGATACTTTGACGATAAGATACTTTGACGATAAGATACTTTGACGATAGGATACTAACTTCTGATACTTTCCTGAGAGCTGATTTTCAAGCTACCCTCCCCCTTTTCATACCGCGGTTTTTATTTGTTTTGGTAGAATGCTAAACTGTATAGTAACGTCAAAATTTTCTAAGTTGCCATCTTGGTGTAACCGGAAGTTTCATTTGATTCTATTCCGCTATGATTTTATACGTTGTAATAAATTAATATCCAGAAAGAAATATTAAACATTAGGTGGCAGACAAAAAATATTTTTTTTTTTAAATAAAGAGATATGGAGACGAACAGATCGATATTTGGTCGGCACTCAGATAATGGAGAAAAAATGGATCGGCCACATGCTCAGAAAATTGGTAAACAATACAGCTGGAGGTTGAATGACATGGGTCCTGCTGGGGTTAAGTAGACAGGGAAGACCTAGGAACAAACGATGAAGAGAGATAACAAATGATTTGACAGATAAGAATCACATGAGTTGAGGCTAACGGCAATATCCAAACATAGAGATATATGTAGAATCCTTGACCGTGACATATAGACTCGAGGATGTGTACATAACCTGGTGGAACAAGTTTCTCTATGGGGCGTGTTATTTACAGAGCGTCTTCCTCACTACCATACTGTAAGCTGCTTGCAAAAATCAACCTCAATAAGCATCCACACAATACTTATGAAGGCGCAGGCACGCTGGGCAGGCCATCTTGTGCGTATGGAGAACTCGCGTTTGCCAAAACAAATATATTATGGAGAACTCAAGGCAGGATTTCGAAAAGCTGGTGGACAGAAAAAGCGTTTCAAAGACACGCTCAAGTCATCTTTGAAACATCTTAACATTGACGTAGGCGCTTGGGAGAGCCTCGCTCAGGATAGAACAGCATGGCGTTACAGCATTAGAACGGGAGCACTAGCGGCGGAAGAATTCAGACAAGAATCTGCAAGACAGAAGCGGACACGTAGAAAAGTAAAAAAACATCTCAACCTCACACAGATACCTTCTATTGTAGTCAATTCTGTAAAAGAACATTTTGTGCGCTCATGGGACTTGCTAGTCATTTAAAAACGCACTATTAACTTTATTATTTTATTATTTATTGTTATTATTATTATTGTTGAGTTTGTGGTCATCGTCGATCACGACGGACGAACATCATGCTGCTTGGCTCTGTTCAGGCCTTCCAAAATGTTATAGTGTCATGTTGTCATGTTCAGGTCGTCAATCTTGGTCCATCTTGGTCTTGTTGTCTTTCCTGGAACTTTTCCCTCCATGATTAATATTTCTAAACGATTATGTATATTTATTTATATGTCTAAAATATGGTGCTCTAAAACAAAGTGGAGGAAATGTTTGTTGTATGACTGCAACATGAAAGCAAATTGAAGGACATGTTTGTTGAATGATTCGAGAACGAAAACACAGCGGAGGACATGTTTGTTGTATGATTAGAGCACGAAAATAAAGTTAAGGACATGTTTGTTGTATGATTGGAAAAATAAAACAAAGTGGAGGACATGCGTTTTGTATGACTGGAACACGAAAACAAAGTGGAGGACATGTTTGTTGTATGATTGTAACACGAGAAATAAAAGACAACTAAATGTCCTGCTTCATAGGTAGATTTTGTACCACAATCATGCCATCAAACAGACATCAAACCAACACACCAACGAACATGCAACACACAAACTACACCAACAAACATACAACAGATAAACTACACTAACAAATATAAAACAAATTAATACACCAACAGACATACAAGAAACCAGCAAACATACAAAACCAACAAATGTACAACAAAATATAATTTCTCCGCAGTTAATACCTATACACAAAAGATTAACGAAGTATTTTTGAATTCGAGTAATACTGTGTTACTTCGAATCAATTATTTTCGAATGCTGAGTAAAATTATAAGAAATCTCATGCAGTAGTCATCAGAGATGCTGAGTAAAATGATAAGAAATCTCATGAAGTAATCCTGTTAGATGCTGAGTATAATATATTATAGCAAGAAAATATAGAAGTAATTACAAATTTTTAGGGCATGCGATAAGACGAGGAAAGCTTGAACAATTAGTCAATCAATCAATCAATCAATCAATCAATCAATCAATCAATCAATCAATCAATCAATCAATCAATCAATCAAGTGTCATGCCGAATGGCGTAGGCGATGATGTATCTCCACAACTCTATGTCTCTTGTGTTGTTATTAAGTTCAGTTGGTGACTTCTTTTTGTGCTACAGTGACAGCCCATCCAGAAATTTATTTCTGTCTTCCTCTGTCTTTTCTCACCTTGATCTTTCCGGTTGCTACTAAATGTTCAAGTTTTACTTTTCTCATTACATGTCTTAACAATCTTGATTGTCTACTACTAATTTTCGCTATAATTTATCGTTTTTACTCTATAATCTCTGAGAACTTCTACATTAGTTTTTCTGACTGTACACGAAATGTTCATCATTCTTCTTAAATACCACATCGCAGTGCCTCCAGATTATCTTGGGCACTTGTGTTTACTATCCACCCTTCACATCCATAAAGAAGGATTGGCTCAGTATAACATTCTAACACTCGAACTCGGTGAATTGATATAACTCCATTGGATTGAATGTTTCTCATTTTTTGAAATGGGGATTCTGCCGAAAATGGATGTGTCAGACCATTAGCGCAAAAAAACGGTGACACAACGCATTTCCATTCTCTGGATTACATCCTGCTGGAAATCTAGTAGGACAATGGTCCTGCTACAAGGGAGATCCAGTGGGAGTTTGAGAATGAACGCTGAAGAAGAAGGAATGTTGACTTTTGGTTATCCTGTACTCTTGTTTACTCAAAAACTGTTAAAAACTGCCTTTTTTATTCTGTCAGGGAGTTGCGGGGAGGGATTTTGTAGCTGTGTGATAAAGACCGCATGCTCCTGTTGTCGCCACGTCGTGTACATGATGAGATTTTAAATTTATCCTCCGACAGAAAACATATTTCAGTTCTCACCAGAAGTTGAAACTTGGACATTAATGATATGAGACCAATGTTCTAACCTTTCGGTCATGCGCCATACGACCATTGATCACCGGGAAAATCAAGGGGGGAAGAGACAGGAAGACAAGAGAAAAAGTTGTTGGATGCATTATCATTGTGGCAGGAGAGAATGATAACAACTGAGCTTAATAACAGCAGTAGAGACAAGGACTTTGTTAGAGAAATATTATCTCCCACTCGCCATGGCTTCTGATTGATTATAATCAAACTGGTCACAAAATCTTGTGACAAGCGCAAGTAACTCATGATGTGTTTCAAAGTCTTAACATTATAAAAGTAGATCGATGTTTGTCACCCTCGCAACCGTCTCGTGCATTGATCTTACCATCACATTATTGATTATGTATTTTTCAGCGAGTGAAACTAGTCGAATCTATGAAGATTCATTGCTACTCTAATTTACGAAGAGATTAGATAGAATAGTGTAGTGCTATGAAGAGCAGGTATCGGGTCCGAATCACGCTACACGCATTTGTTCAACCTGACCGATCATACAGAAAAAGCAAACCAAAAAATAAAAGTTAGCACATCCTAATCAAGACGTTACCACTAACTAAACACGTTTTGGGCTGTATTGATTTTCTAGGCAATATAAATACGTTTAGTAATTTGCTATTGCTTTCTGAACTTTCCGGGTGCACAACTACCTGTGACGTGATTTAAATTCGGTACCCGCCCGTGTGTTGCCGGGGCCCGAAAGGGGAGCAAAAAAAACAACACTGTTTACCTTCCACGCAGGTCGTAAAAGGCGACTAAAGAGGTTAGGGGATGGAGTTGGATGCCCCATCCCGGATAGGATCAGTGACCCAAAGCCATGCTGAAGTCGGATGTGTCAGGCCGAAAGGCGCAGATATCGCAGCAATGCTGTAAACCATGACATAACGCATACCGTTCTCCGGACTACATCCTGATAATCTGCATGAGTTTGAGAACGAACGCAAAAGAAGAAGAAGAAGAAATTCGGTACGTCACCGTCACACGTACGGAAACACACTTAACATCATCATCAGGTGACATAATCTTTCCATAACGTAATCTTTCCATAACGTAATCTTTCCATAACGTAATCTTTCCATAACGTAATCTTTCCATAACGTAATCTTTCCATAACGTAATCTTTCCATAACGTAATCTTTCCATAACGTAATCTTTCCATAACGTAATCTTTCCATAACGTAATCTTTCCATAACGTAATCTTTCCATAACGTAATCTTTCCATAACGTAATCTTTCCATAACGTAATCTTTCCATAACGTAATCTTTCCATAACGTAATCTTTCCATAACGTAATCTTTCCATAACGTAATCTTTCCATAACGTAATCTTTCCATAACGTAATCTTTCCATAACGTAATCTTTCCATAACGTAATCTTTCCATAACGTAATCTTTCCATAACGTAATCTTTCCATAACGTAATCTTTCCATAACGTAATCTTTCCATAACGTAATCTTTCCATAACGTAATCTTTCCATAACGTAATCTTTCCATAACGTAATCTTTCCATAACGTAATCTTTCCATAACGTAATCTTTCCATAACGTAATCTTTCCATAACAACACAACAACCAAAAATCAGAATAAACAATACCGAGATAGAATGTGTGGATAAACTTGAATACTTAGGAGCAAACATCAACGGTGCAGGAGACTGCATGGCAGAAATAAGGAAGAGATTGGCAATGACATATTGCAAAATAACACGGCTGAAAAACATATGGAAAAACAACAAAATAGAAACGAAAGTGCTGATGTTACGAACTTTTATTTTTCCGGTTGCAACATACGGCTGTGAAACATGGACTCTAAGTAAAACAGCGGCAAAGAAGATTAACGCCTTCGAGCTGAAATGCTACAGAAAGATACTTAGAATATCATGGAAGGATAAAATCAGAAACTCAGATATTATAAACACATTGAATATTCCAGAGTGTTGGTTACTAAACACAATAACAAAAAGAAAACTACGCCTGTTTGGTCATATAAAGAGACATAACTGTTTAGAAAGACAAATAATGGAGGGAAGAGTACCTGGGAAGAGGAGAAGGGGCAGACCAAGAAGACGATGGACTAACGACATTAAAGATAATATGAATACATCGCTAGAAAATGCAAGCCACATCGCCCAAGACAGAGAGAGATTCAGAGAGTTCATTGGGAGGACAACGTTCTTGAATGAAAACGTCACATGACACAATCTTTCCTATGGATCTCTTGAATTCTCCGCGGTCTTGAGAAAGTTGTCCTGTCTCTTCCAGTGAATGCGCAGGCATTCCTGAATGTCTTTTGTCTAACGGCGTTTTGGGCTTCAGCGAAAAAAAACTGTGTTGATGGCTACGTTCTCAATAGGATACGCTCTTTATCTAGGATACACTACCAATGGCTCTTTATCTAGGATACACTACCAATGGCTCTTTATCTAGGATACACTACCAATGGCTCTTTATCTAGGATATGCTACCAATGGCTCTTTATCTAGGATATGCTACCAATGGCTCTTTATCTAGGATACACTACCAATGGCTCTTTATCTAGGATACGCTACCAATGGCTCTTTATCTAGGATACACTACAATGGCTCTGTATGTAGGATACACTACCAATGGCTCTTTATGTAGGATACACTACAATGGCTCTTTATGTAGGATACACTACCAATGGCTCTTTATGTAGGATACACTACAATGGCTCTGTATGTAGGATACACTACCAATGGCTCTTTATGTAGGATACACTACCAATGGCTCTTTATGTAGGATACACTACCAATGGCTCTTTATGTAGGATACACTACCAATGGCTCTTTATCTAGGATACACTACCAATGGCTCTTTATCTAGGATATGCTACCAATGGCTCTTTATGTAGGATACACTACAATGGCTCTTTATGTAGGATACACTACCAATGGCTCTTTATCTAGGATACACTACCAATGGCTCTTTATGTAGGATACACTACAATGGCTCTTTATGTAGGATACACTACCAATGGCTCTTTATCTAGGATACACTACCAATGGCTCTTTATCTAGGATACACTACCAATGGCTCTTTATCTAGGATACGCTACCAATGGCTCTTTATCTAGGATACGCTACCAATGGCTCTTTATCTAGGATACGCAAGCAATGGCTCTTTATATAGGATACACTACAATGGCTCTGTATGTAGGATACACTACCAATGGCTCTTTATGTAGGATACACTACCAATGGCTCTTTATGTAGGATACACTACCAATGGCTCTTTATGTAGGATACACTACAATGGCTCTTTATGTAGGATACACTACCAATGGCTCTTTATGTAGGATACACTACCAATGGCTCTTTATGTAGGATACACTACCAATGGCTCTTTATGTAGGATACGCTACCAATGGCTCTTTATCTAGGATATGCTACCAATGGCTCTTTATCTAGGATACGCTACCAATGGCTCTTTATCTAGGATACGCAAGCAATGGCTCTGTATGTAGGATACACTACCAATGGCTCTTTATGTAGGATACACTACCAATGGCTCTTTATGTAGGATACACTACAATGGCTCTTTATCTAGGATACGCAACCAATGGCTCTTTATATAGGATACACTACAATGGCACTGTATGTAGGATACACTACCAATGGCTCTTTATGTAGGATACACTACAATGGCTCTTTATGTAGGATACACTACAATGGCTCTGTATATAGGATACACTACCAATGGCTCTTTATCTAGGATATGCTACCAATGGCTCTTTATGTAGGATATGCTACCAATGGCTCTTTATCTAGGATACGCTACCAATGGCTCTTTATCTAGGATACGCAAGCAATGGCTCTTTATATAGGATACACTACAATGGCTCTGTATGTAGGATACACTACCAATGGCTCTTTATGTAGGATACACTACCAATGGCTCTTTATGTAGGATACACTACAATGGCTCTTTATCTAGGATACGCAACCAATGGCTCTTTATATAGGATACACTACAATGGCTCTGTATGTAGGATACACTACCAATGGCTCTTTATGTAGGATACACTACAATGGCTCTTTATGTAGGATACACTACAATGGCTCTTTATGTAGGATACACTACAATGGCTCTGTATATAGGATACACTACCAATGGCTCTTTATCACGATTTGTTGTCTTATTGTTTCAAGTTAAACTTCTTTGTAATGTTATTTGTGATGCACTTTCCAAGACGAAGACGGTATAAAAATTGTGTAGGGGGGGGGATACACAGCGCCTGTATTTCCATGTTTGTGGATGAGGGTGAAGTAGGAAATTTTAAGGAAAATAGCAAGCTGCTAAAAAATGAATTAGGACAAGTTCCAGAACTGTTCAGTTACATCCTTAAGATACGTCAATCAACATGTTACAGATGTCAGTTTAGATGTACGTTAATGATTGTATTCTGTATTCATTGTTAACATTCAGACTTCTGTATTGTTTGCCCTTTCTATTCTTTCCAGCAGGCGTCAGGTTAAATGATTTAAAAGACGCATGTCAACTCGGTTTGAGATGACAGAAAGATCTGCGAGAAATCAAGGCTCTGGCCAGGACTCCAACAATGCTCATGGTTCCTTCGTTAAAGATTTGTTTTTGTCAGCGCCCAGACGGCCTTCCACAAGTGCTCTTCAGCTGTCAGTATTTAGTGCATCGAGGTCACGAAGCCAGGAAAATATTAGAATGACGTCTAAGACAGAGACAACTTTTATTGACCTTATTTCTTCAGAAAACACGTTTTTAGTGCATAAAATGGAACACCCTGGTCTGTTACGAACTTCAAGTTTGACAATGCACGGACCAGGTCACAATAGAAAAGACATGGATTCCGGTAATAGTTCTTTGATTGATAGCAGCTCTGTAGACAGCTACCAAGAATTAGGCAGCGGAGAGCGTTCTAGAACAACTAGTTCTTCAAATTCGGATCAGAGTTTAGTCAGGACGAATCAAATTGAATATCAAATGAGCTGTCACAGGAACAGACATTCATCTTCTGTAAGTGACAGTTTCACTGGCAGCTCTGAGAAAGTGTCCTTAGATACCAGCGATGTAAGGGAAAACTCTGAGGAGTCTTTAGCTTCAGACACGAATACAGAACATAACGCAGTGCCATCTTCATTTCTTATCAATAAAAAAACTTACATAGAATCTGACTCTCAACCATATTTGTATCTTCCAGTTAATAATTCGTTCATGCCTTCCCATATAAACAGTAAATTCAGCAGTAATTCTGAGCTACAAGATAGTGTCAGTTTACATGATTGCGAAGACGAACATGAAATTCCAACAGAAAAAGACAATTTATTACTTAATAAGATACCAATGAACATGAATGAGAAATCGGGGAGTTTTAGGTCATCTGCGGCGATGCCACGAAAATATTTCAAGAAAAATGTTAATCATTTTTCTATGGGATATTCTTCTGCTGAAAACAAACCTCTTCTCGATGGTAATGGAAATAAGTATGACAAGAAAGAATTATTGATCATTGTGCCCAGGAGATCAGCTTCCTTGGACAACATCGCAAAAACACCCATGACCAGCAAGGACCTGCCTTTATTGCCAGATATGCTGGAATCAACACTATCGCCAAAGACAGCTCTAATAACACAACCCAGGACTAACTGTCAATCTCAGAGTCAAGCGGTTTCAGATTTCCAGGCAGTGTTTTCATCCAGCAACTATCAACACGGCAGCAGTTTCATACCTAACCCTCCAGTCAGGATGGACAGTTCTCACATCACACCAGCTCACCACACACACATGTTAATGTCTCCGTACATTCTTCCATCAATATCTGAACGCTCAATCGTTAACCCATCGGCGTTGTATCAGCACCAGCAGCAGCACAATCAAGAACATATTCCAATACAGTTGGGTACAAATAACGGTTATCTGTGCAGGCCATCTTTTGACCACACCAACCCACACAGACTGACCAAAGATGTGCTTCCAGATAATTCCTCAGTGTTTACTTCTCTTATCACTGCTCAACCTCAAGATGACAATGTTAACCAGAATTTCTTTGTAAAAATTGGTTCTTGCTCTTCGGGCCAAAACACAGCCACCTCAGATTTTGCAGAACCAACTACCAAAAATGCAGTTCAGAATCTCGAGTCTGTCTTGGGTTACGGAACCCCAGCACCAGCCACTGTTCTTAAGCATGGCTCCAAGGCGATGAAATACGAAGATGAGAAACCACTTCAAGTGCTCGTACCCCGAACTACAACAATGGTTGAAGAAAGAAATCAAATGACAATGTCACCAGGTGTGTTCACGCCATGCCAGGATAAGATATATATCAACCATGACGCTCTTAAGTTACAGGTAATTGCCCAAAATTCATCAGCGTTGGATATGAAATTATTAACACACGTTCAACAAAATGTCTCCTCATGCGCATCCACGTTTCCAAACATGTACGGCAGTTATCACTGTAACACAATCCCACAAAGTAGTTTCGAATGCACGTCAATGAAGTCACTTCATCATAACTGGCATGGATTTTTCTGTGAGCACCACGATAAAGAAATATGTCTTCGACATTACAGTCATAGAATCAATGAAGACCTTAGTATGTCTCTTACTGAAGGATGTTGTTATGGGTGTAGCCAAAGTGAAACACATAAACAATCTGTGTGGGGATCTTTATGTAATCCAAACTTTGTAATCCCCAACCGGAACCCTCCGCAGGCTGGTGATACGGATCATCGTTGTCAGACTGAGGTAGACCATCTGTTATCTTCCACATATTGTGCCTCTGAAAGTAAGTGCAATTCTAGTCAGTCTAGTCAAACGAATTCAGCAATGGAGAGTTCGTCAACCACTGGCCCGAGATGTTTATCTCCACAGCATGTACATCCTTTGACAAGCCAAAGTCACCAAGGACAGCAACAAGTTCAAAGTTCTCTGAGAGTTGAAACACTCTCTCCAACAGCAAAATCAGCATCGCATACGACTGAAATAGATAGAAACATTTCTGACGATATTCATCAGAATACGACATGCCAGTTAGGTCATATTAAACGAAATATGCTAGAGAATACTGGCACACATTTCTTGAATGATGACATAAACAAAGCTAACCTTCAAATGGACGAGAACGGTTACAAGGCTAACATGGTTCTTCGTGTTCCTAAAGCCTGCTTTGTAACAGACTTTTTTGATTCTCATGACCACATTGTCAATATTCCTAAAAGTCCAAGCGCGAGAGATTCATTGTCAGCCAACCTCGAGGAAAGGAAAGCCGATGATGGTCACGAAGAATCATTGAATCAACCGGTGAGATATTATTGATCTTATTCAATATTTTATGTAAATGTTTCAGGATTCATTCTTTTGCCTCCGCTAAGAATTATCTATAAAGGCAATGGTAAACTGCTACATACTTAAAGTGGTTTTCAACATAGCCGAATTAACCCCTCTCTTTGATTTACTGAATGGAGGCATGTACAAATAGTCTGAAATAGAGGGGGTGGGGGGACAAATACCTGTCACGTTTGACGGGGGCAGAGAAAAATAACTATTTAAGAACGATATTTAAATGATGCACTATTAACACTGAACATAGCTAACACACTTCTATTTGGGTTCTAGGAAGGTTACAGAAAAATTGTTCCGAAGTGGGGCTCCTGATGATCATATGATGAGAACCATTGCATTACATATAGCTTAGATAATTAGTGCAACCACGAAATCTGGAAACTGATCTGTTCCAGTATTAGAACCAGTGGTCCATGGCATCATAATTTACCTAATATTAGAACCAGTGGTCCATGGCATCATAATTTACCTAATATTAGAACAAGTGGTCCATGGCATCATAATTTACCTAATATTAGAACCAGTGGTCCATGGAATCATAATTTACCTAATATTAGAACCAGTGGTCCATGGCATCATAATTTACCTAATATTAGAACAAGTGGTCCATGGCATCATAATTTACCTAATATTAGAACCAGTGGTCCATGGCATCATAATTTACCTAATTTTAGAACAAGTGGTCCATGGCATCATAATTTACCTAATATTAGAACAGGTGGTCCATGGCATCATAATTTACCTAATATTAGAACCAGTGGTCCATGGCATCATAATTTACCTAATATTAGAACAAGTGGTCCATGGCATCATAATTTACCTAATATTAGAACAAGTGGTCCATGGCATCATAATTTACCTAATATTAGAACAAGTGGTCCATGGCATCATAATTTACCTAATATTAGAACCAGTGGTCCATGGCATCATAATTTACCTAATATTAGAACAAGTGGTCCATGGCATCATAATTTACCTAATATTAGAACCAGTGGTCCATGGCATCATAATTTACCTAATATTAGAACAAGTGGTCCATGGCATCATAATTTACCTAATATTAGAACAAGTGGTCCATGGCATCATAATTTACCTAATATTAGAACCAGTTGTCCATGGAATCATAATTTACCTAATATTAGAACCAGTGGTCCATGGCATCATAATTTACCTAATATTAGAACAAGTGGTCCATGGCATCATAATTTACCTAATATTAGAACAAGTGGTCCATGGCATCATAATTTACCTAATATTAGAACAAGTGGTCCATGGCATCATAATTTACCTAATATTAGAACAAGTGGTCCATGGCATCATAATTTACCTAATATTAGAACCAGTGGTCCATGGCATCATAATTTACCTAATATTAGAACAAGTGGTCCATGGCATCATAATTTACCTAATATTAGAACCAGTGGTCCATGGAATCATAATTTACCTAATATTAGAACCAGTGGTCCATGGCATCATAATTTACCTAATATTAGAACCAGTGGTCCATGGCATCATAATTTACCTAATATTAGAACAAGTGGTCCATGGCATCATAATTTACCTAATATTAGAACAAGTGGTCCATGGCATCATAATTTACCTAATATTAGAACAAGTGGTCCATGGCATCATAATTTACCTAATATTAGAACAAGTGGTCCATGGCATCATAATTTACCTAATATTAGAACAAGTGGTCCATGGAATCATAATTTACCTAATATTAGAACAAGTGGTCCATGGAATCATAATTTACCTAATATTAGAACAAGTGGTCCATGGCATCATAATTTACCTAATATTAGAACAAGTGGTCCATGGCATCATAATTTACCTAATATTAGAATCAGTGGTCCATGGCATCATAACTTACCTAATATTAGAACAAGTGGTCCATGACATCATAATGTAGTTCATATTAGAATCAGTGGTCCATGATAACACAATGTAGATAGTGATTGAGACCACTTTAGAATATTAAAAAAACCAGAATATACTGTTAAGAATACCGTAGTGGAAAAGTGGAGAAACTTCGAAGTATTAAGTGAATGACTGAAAGGGACTAGTTCATTACGGTTTTTCCTTAAACCTTGTCTCTGTTTCTCTATCTATGTTCCTTCAGCGCCGAACACGGTGCATAGACCAAAACCCATTGATATCAAGTTGGAGCGATACGATGTTACTGTGTGGATTCCTACATGTTGTTGAGACCCATAGTCATCCTCTTTGATGGTTGTTCCGCTAAAAGTTTATCTTGGTTTTCCTCTTTTTCTTTCGCCATCTGTGACCCATTTTATTGCTTGTAGTGTCAGTATGTTTTGATTTATTCAAAGTACATGTCCGATATTTTCTTCTTCTGTGTTCGTTCTCAAACTCTTGCACATTAGCAGGATGTAGTCCGGAGAACGGAATGCGCTGTGTCATGGTTTACAGCACTGCTGCGATATCTGCGCCTTTCGGCCTGACACATCCGACTTCAGCATGGCTTTGGGTCACTGACCCTATATGTGATGGGATAGCCAACTCCATCCCATATCCTCCTTAGTCGCCTCGTACGACATGCATGGAAGGTCAACAGTACTATTTACTATTGTTATTCTTTGCTTCCCCTTTCAGGCCCCGGCAACACACGGCAACACATGTCTGATGTAAGTCCATCGTTTTCTTCTTATTGTTGTAGAAACATATTGGTGTATTGGTGTCTTCTCGTACTTGCATGATTGACTTGATTTCTTACCAACCTATATTTAAGTCTTCTAAGACAGTTATCAATTGTTGGCAAAACTAGTTTGACAACATTAAACAACAACTAAGAGATTGTCATTCTTTTTTTCCTTGGCCCTTCGTTAGGGCTACATTTACCTGAGTGTCCACTCCAGAGTCCTAGGAGGGTAAGGATGGTTGAATTTGAGGACAGTTCTGTTTTGATTGCTGTTCTTTCTAATGGGCATATTGTTATTTTCCGTACGGTATGCTGCAGTTTTCCCTACGGCATGTTACTATTTTCCTTACGACATGTGGTTTTTTTTCCCCACAGGATGTGGTCATTTTCCCTATAGGATGTGGTCATTTTCCCTACAGCATATATCACCCTATTGGTCGTCTTCAGCATGGTTTCTCAAACTCCGTGGATTTTCAGAAGAAAGTCCAAGAACGGGATACGCCAAGCTATACTTTACAACATTGCTGTAATATATGCACCCATGTATGCTGCAATATCTATGTGTCATCCATTGGATGGTTGGATGACTGGTTGGTTGGTTGCTAATCCAGCGGTCCATGGGCTCATGCCCTTTGACCTAATGCCATCAAATGGCATTATATTGCTGGGAAGTCTGTGGATTTTCGGCCCACCCCTGGACAGAGCCAGAGAATAACTATCACACCTCTAGGAAGGTAGGTTTCAACCTATGCACTGCTCCTAGCCACTGTAGCCAAGACCATGACTTATGTCGAGCTTCTCTATTGCTCCAGGCATGCAACCAAATGTTCAAGTCAAAAGGATTGTCACGTCCTGAGTCACTGTGCCTCTATGATAGGTTTCAGCCATAGGAAAAAACAGTGCTGTCAGTTTCCTCCTCCCCAGTGCTGCACAGTACATCTCTGGCTCCCTCTCAACCACAGAGGATGCATACATATATATTCAGGTAAACATGAAACACATTTCAACAACAAAATAAAAGCATAATAAACAATATTGTATAGATGACGTGCCATGAAGCTTCTCTAAGAAGATAACCTCAATATAACGGCTTGTCATCCACTACGGTTTTCTGTTGCATGGGTGGTTTGTCTAGTGGGCCATTGGTGAGACCCACAGACGCAACCACATGCGTATATGTCCTCCATTCAAACAATTCAAAGCTATTTCTATAGATTATTTAAATACGTTGTATTTTTTTGGACAACTTTACCCATATGTTGTAAGCCAAATTTCTAGTGCGCTCTAGTAATTTCTAACATTAAATAGAATTAATTTACACAATATTTTGAGTTTTGGTTTCTCTCTTTAGGGAATACATCAGCTGGGCATGCTGAATGTCACATCAAAGACGCCAGGCAGGTGTGAATACTTTAACAGGTAACTTTGTCAACGATGTTCTCAACGCAATATTATGAATCATTAAGTCGAATATTCCAGTGATTTTATCAATTAGTGAATTTATAGGTTAGTTTTGAGAAGAATATACTCATTCTCCGATTATGGAGGTATAACATAACTTTCCCTCGTGGTTCTGCGAGCATGGAGGTATAACATAAATTTCCCTGGTAGTTCTGCGAGCATGGAGGTATAACATAACTTTCCCTCGTGGTTCTGCGAGCATGGAGGTATAACATAACTTTCCCTGGTAGTTCTGCGAGCATGGAGGTATAACATAAATTTCCCTGGTAGTTCTGCGAGCATGGAGGTATAACATAACTTTCCCTCGTAGTTCTGCGAGCATGGAGGTATAACATAAATTTCCCTGGTAGTTCTGCGAGCATGGAGGTATAACATAAATATGCCGCGTGGTACTTTTGAGTATGGAGGTATAATATAAAATCCCTTGATAAATGTATGAATACAAATTGTACATGGTCATGTCTTTTTACAATTGTTGACTCTACCAAAAAAAAATATACGACAGTGAGCATCACCGTGTCAGCTATGAGAAAAACATTTTAAGTGAATATGTTCAAGTAAATTCTATAGTAGGCAGTAAGGGGGTAAATGAAAAACAAAAAAATCGGTGAGGGTTCTACCGGGCAAAAACGTTTGGGAACCACTGAGTTTGATATATGTCCGTGTATAATAGTATTCAGGTGGCTTATAAGTCCTGGGGTGGCCTGAATTGAACATTTTGAGGATGATCACTTTCGATGTTGCTTGATCTGCACAGAACTTTCTAGCTAATCCCTGTACGGAACTTTCTAGCTAATCCCTGTACGGAACTTTCTAGCTAATCCCTGCACGGAACTTTCTAGCTAATCCCTGTACGGAACTTTCTAGCTAATCCCTGCACGGAACTTTCTAGCTAATCCCTGCACGGAACTTTCTAGCTAATCCCTGCATGGAACTTTCTAGCTAATCCCTGCACGGAACTTTCTAGCTAATCCCTGCACGGAACTTTCTAGGTAATCCCTGCACGGAACTTTCTAGTTAATCCCTGCTGTATTTCTAAGATGCGAGTTTTGAATGTAGCGCCATGAAGTTCTATTTTGGTACAGCGTTTCCCCCATGTATTTTGGTACAGCGTTTCTTCCATGTATTTTGGTACAGCGTTTCTCCCATGTATTTTGGTACAGCGTTTCCCCCATGTATTTTGGTACAGCGTTTCCCCCATGTATTTTGGTACAGCGTTTCTTCCATGTATTTTGGTACAGCGTTTCCCCCATGTATATTGGTACAGCGTTTTCCCCATGTATTTTGGTACATCGTTTCCCCCATGTATTTTATTTTATTTAAGAATATTTCAGTGAGATCTTTAACGAGTTATTGTAGCGTTTCTTTTGTCTACCTTGAGTAGGATTCATTTCTTTGTCTCAAAATGAACCAGGTTCGTTCTAGAGGCACTAAATCGCCTTGCAACTCTAGGTAACAGGTTTTCAATACTTGACCAACTACATCCCCCCCAAAAAGATGTGATCTCGTCAAGACATTCAACCTGTGTACTCAAGTCACTGAGAACGGACCAATCGATACAAGGACTATTACACCATCAACAAACATCCCGAACAAGTATTGAAGTATCCTCAGTAACACAAACATATAACATCCGTATTCGTACTACAAGGAACAATAGGCCTTCTTGTAAACATAAATATCATAGAGACAGTATAATGTTGCTTCAAATAATAGCTTATACAATTAAATAGATGTCTCAGTGACTTGAGTACTTAGGGTGAATGTCTTGACTAGATCACATCTTTTTGATGGCGGATGTGGTTGGTCAAGTACGGAAAACCTGTTTATTTGAGTTATAAGGCGATTCGATGCGGCTAGAATGAACCTGGTTCAATTCCAGTCCGCTGTAAGAATTTTTTTTTCATTTATGCTCATGCTTCCTACTTGAATTTATTTAAATAAATTGTTCCTTGAGAATTGGCGAGACATAAAAATGAGGACATGCAATCGACTTCCGCGTGTTTGATGAAACAATGTCTCTTGTATCGCTTTTTCTTTCAAAGGAAACATTCCTGGCAAGGAATCAGGGACGGAAGTGTAGAAATGCCTAGGGACAATTTAAGGGAATTCCATGAGGTTCAAATAATGATTTTTTTTTGGGGGGGGGGGGGGGGTTATGATAAGCGTATAATATGCCTCATATGTTTTGGGATTTTGTGTATTAGGGCTTTACTCTAGTCCGTAGAAGACCTAGAATAAAGCGAATCATCTTGTGAAAAGAGGAGAAATGCGGCAGCTCAACAGCGGAGAGTAGCTAGAAAGTCACGGATAGACCAAGATCCGTCTACAGTGGTCATTCCATGCCCGAACTGTCCAAGGACATTTACAACTCGAATAGGGCTCATTAGCCATCTACGAACTCATAATCAAGGACATAACTAATTGAATTTTCAAAAGTGGATGTAACAAATGGCCATCATCACCTGTGATGGACAAACAACAAACAGAAGACCTATGACCTGGATAAAAACAAGCCTTCATGCATAAGAATTTTGATTATTTCTATATTTTTCGCTGGTCACCATGTATATTACCCTTTGTCGCCTGGCAACGTAGACCAACGAACCGCACGGAAATCAGCCAACCGAAAGCCCAATAGTAAGCAAGAACTTAACGCGAATAAGGTCCTAATTAGTTCTGTTGGAATGTCTTCTACACCAACAACTGTCTCGGTTAGGGTGATTTTTATTTCACTTGGAACAATATAAATCTTGCAGTCTATGTGGTATTGTAGAAAATCATGCCTTACAAGGATGAAATTTGTGGTACTGTAGAAAATCATTACTTAAAAGGATGATTTTTGTGGTATAGTAGAAAATCATTACGTACAAAGATGATTTTTGTCGTATAGTAGAAAATCATTACTTACAAGGATGATTTTTGTGGTATTGTAGAAAATCATTACTTACAAGGATGATTTTTGTCGTATAGTATAAAATCATACTTACAATGATGATTTTTGTGGTATAGTAGAAAATCATTACTTACAAGGATGATTTTTGTCGTATAGTAGAAAACAATTATTTACAAGGATGATTTTTGTGGTATATTAGAAAACTTTTATTTGCAATGATAATATTTGTGGTATAGTAGGAAACTATTCACCTTGTGAGCAAGAAGTCGCTGATTCCTATTTGGGTCCGGACATCTTCTTGTCTAGGCTTTGAATTTTTGTCGGAGAATCGTAGAGATTATCGCCTGAAGCTTCTCTGAGTTACGTGCCATGAGTGAACTCTAGATAGTGGCATGATGATTCGTTGAGAGAAAACCCGAGTACAGCGAAGTCAATCCCCTAATCCTTTTCAGCCTTTGTTATTTTTTATGATTTACAATACACAGTTTTCAATTATTTATAATATGATTGTATTTATAATATACAATATGGCCTTTTCCATGGTTTACAATATACATTTTTTATGATTTATAATGTACATTTTTCATAATGTACAATATATTTGTTTTGCACTTAGTTATAAAGGTTGAGGGAGGATAGTACGTTGGTTTCTTTTGTTATTAAAAAGTTCTTCGTTTTGAAAAACCTGTAATGTTGTGTTTAAAAAAAAGAAAAGCACGTCACTTTTAGTTGTAGAGTTTATAAATGAAACTATATCAAAGAAACTACAGCTGGTACGAATTATAAATGAAACTGTATCAATGAAACTACAGCTGGTACGAATTATAAATGAAACTGTATCAATGAAACTACAGCTGGTACAATTTATAAATGAAACTATATCAAAGAAACTACAGCTGGTACAATTCATAAATAAAACTGTATCAAAGAAACTACAGCTGGTACGAATTATAAATGAAACTATATCAAAGAAACTACAGCTGGTACGAATTATAAATGAAACTATATCAAAGAAACTACAGCTGGTACGATTTATATGAATGTAAGTTTCTGATTCTGCGCCCAACAAAACCAAAGTAACAGAACTAATAACAAATGAACAAACAAGGAAGGTTTGCCAGCGATATTTACAAAGACAAATAATAATAAATACCTGTGATAAAACATATATCAATGGACATATTTTATTTAACTGGGATAATTATCGCAATATACGTTTCATTTTACAATATGATATACAGATGAAAGAAATATGAAAGACTGTTCACACCTGGAATAAACTATCAAAGATACATCAGAGACTGTTCACACCTGGAATAAACTATCAAAGATACATCAGAGACTGTTCACACCTGGAATAAACTATCACAGATATACCAGAGACTGTTCACACCTGGAATAAACTATCAAAGATACATCAGAGACTGTTCACACCTGGAATAAACTATTAAAGATACATCAGAGACTGTTCACACCTGGAATAAACTATCACAGATATACCAGAGACTGTTCACACCTGGAATAAACTATCACAGATATACCAGAGACTGTTCACACCTGGAATAAACTATCAAAGATACATCAGAGACTGTTCACACCTGGAATAAACTATTAAAGATACATCAGAGACTGTTCACACCTGGAATAAACTATCAAAGATACACCAGAGACTGTTCACACCTGGAATAAACTATCAAAGATACATCAGAGACTGTTCACACCTGGAATAAACTATCACAGATATACCAGAGACTGTTCACACCTGGAATAAACTATCAAAGATACATCAGAGACTGTTCACACCTGGAATAAACTATTAAAGATACATCAGAGACTGTTCACACCTGGAATAAACTATTAAAGATACATCAGAGACTGTTCACACCTGGAATAAACTATCAAAGATACATCAGAGACTGTTCACACCTGGAATAAACTATCAAAGATACACCAGAGACTGTTCACACCTGGAATAAACTATCAAAGATACACCAGAGACTGTTCACACCTGGAATAAACTATCAAAGATACACCAGAGACTGTTCACACCTGGAATAAACTATCAAAGATACATCAGAGACTGTTCACACCTGGAATAAACTATCAAAGATACATCAGAGACTGTTCACACCTGGAATAAACTATCAAAGATACATCAGAGACTGTTCACACCTGGAATAAACTATCAAAGATACATCAGAGACTGTTCACACCTGGAATAAACTATCAAAGATACATCAGAGACTGTTCACACCTGGAATAAACTATCAAAGATACATCAGAGACTGTTCACACCTGGAATAAACTATCAAAGATACACCAGAGACTGTTCACACCTGGAATAAACTATCAAAGATACACCAGCGACTGTTCACACCTGGAATAAACTATCAAAGATACATCAGAGACTGTTCACACCTGGAATAAACTATCACAGATATACCAGAGACTGTTCACACCTGGAATAAACTATCAAAGATACATCAGAGACTGTTCACACCTGGAATAAACTATTAAAGATACATCAGAGACTGTTCACACCTGGAATAAACTATCAAAGATACACCAGAGACTGTTCACATCTGGAATAAACTATCAAAGATACATCAGAGACTGTTTACACCTGGAATAAACTATCAAAGATACATCAGAGACTGTTCACACCTGGAATAAACTATCAAAGGCATCAATTGATGGATCGTACGTCCTTTGTGAAGCAGTTGTAGATAATATTAAAATATGGGGAAGCGCCTAAATGTATTTCTGTAATACAATAAGTTAATAAAGATCAGGCAAATATCATATATCGGACACATTAAAAGACATGACACCTTATTGAAGACCCTACTTGAGTGTAAAGTCAAAGGGAAGCGAGCAATAGGTAGGCAGAGATACAAGTGGGAGAGTAACTTCACAAGATGGACAGTTTACAGTCTAGCAGAGTGTATTATTTATCAAAAAATTACATTGAACTGAAAATTATATTTGATCGGGAAATTACATTGACATTAAATTATATTAATCAAAAAATCATATTTATCTCTACCGAAGACGGATATGTCAGACCATTCCCCCAGATAAAACAGTGACACAACGCATTTTTTCCCCTCTGAATTACATCCTGTTGCAAATCTAGTAGGAATCATTTTCCTGCTGCAAGAGAGATCCAGCGGGAGTTTGAGAATGTACGCTTAAGAAAAAGATATTGATCAGGAAATTACATAAAGCGGAAAATGTTAGTGTCAGGAAAAGTATATTGATCAGGAAATTACATAAAGCGGAAAATGTTAGTGTCAGGAAAAGTATATTGATCAGGAAATAACATTGAATGGAAAATTATATTTTATCAGGAAATCACACTGATCGAAAAATATACATTGCCCAGGAAATAACACTGATGAGGAAATTACATTGATCGGGAAATTACATTGATCGGGAAATTACATTGATCGGGAAATTACATTGGGAAATTACTTTGTGTATCTATTTCCGATGTCACCAAAATTATTTGCTGTATATTATGTTGGATAAAGTTACCAATTTTCCCGGTCTGTGAAGAAATTGTATAGAGAGCATCTGTGGTGGTAACGTACTGGGTTAAAATCCAGCCGCTGGGAATTATGCATCTGGACCGTTCAGAAAGCAATTACAAACTACTGAACGTATTTATTGCCTAGAATATCACTGCATCAAAAATATATGCTGTGTTTATATCTACATCCTGAATATGATTTGCTACAAATCAATATTGTTTTTGTTGTATCTATTCAAGTGAGGTTTTTAAAAACACGTAATTAAGGAGTTCTAAAATTAAGAATTCAAGTTTTGGTAAAATGGGAAACAAAGTTTTGTTCAAACATGTAATTAAGTTTTTCTAAAAATAGGTAATTAGGTTTTGCTAAAAAAAACAGGTAATTAAGTTTTGTTAAAAACAGGTAAATAAGTTTCGAAAAATAGGTGATGAAATTTTATATTAAAAACAAAAAATAAAATAAAATAAAAATTAGCCTGGAAATTAAATGTGACTAAGAATCAAGTAAATACGGTTTGCTAAAAACAAGTAATTTAATTTGACTAATACAGTAATTGAGTTTTGGAAATACAGGTCGTAATGTTTTTAAAGTATATTTTAAAACAAGTATTTGAGTTTTTCTAAAAATAATGTAATTAAAGATTTGCTCAAATAGATAAATCATTATCTTGAAAAGATGTACTTAAGTTTACCTAAAATGTATAATTAAGTTTTGCGAAAACTTGTAATTTAATGTTGCTAATACATATAATTAAGTTTTTTTTTAATATGTAATTTATTTTTTTTAATGTAATTTAATTTTGCTAAAACATGTAATTAAGTTTTGCTAAAACATAATTATTTTTTGCTAAATCATGTAAATTTTGCTGAAACGTGTAATTAAGTTTGACCTAAAAAAGGGAAATACGTTTTGCGGAATACAATTAATTCAGTTTTACTAATACAAGTAATTAAATTTTGAAAAACAGATCATTACGTTTATTTTAAAGCAGGTGAAACTTTTTAAAATACATATTTTAGTTTTTCTAAAACAAGTAATTAAGATTTGCTGAAACAGGTAGTTAAGCGTTTTAAACATGCAATTAATGTTTACTAAAATATGTAATTATGTTTTGCTAAAACATATAATTAAGTTATTTTAAAACATGTAATTAAGTTATTTACAAATATGTAATTAAGATTTGCTTAAAAAAGTATTTAATTTTTATAAAACATGCAGTTTAGTTTTGCTAAAACACGTAATTAATCTTGTAAACATATAAATAAATTTTACTAAAAACAGGTAAATACGTTTTGCTAAAAACAATTAATTCAGTTTTGCTAACTGAAATTTTAATTCAGTCTTTACTTCCCAGATTAATCGGGTATCTAATTAAGACTGGGTCGACCGGGGAACCCGTTGCAGTCGTGAAAAAAGTCTCCGCCTCAATTGGGGAATGAACCCAAGACTATTCATATACGAAGCCAGTGTGCTAACCACTACACGTCACATTCCCCTTTATCATTTCATGTAATTGAAAGTGAAGTAACGATAATATTTTCATGATTAATGTCTTCCACAGGGAAGTTCCTGATTACAAGTACCTCTGTCTAGTGGCCGCCATTCTGAACCCTGTCTTTGGACTTGTAGCTTTCATCTGTAACTACTACGCACGCCGGAGTCTTCGCCTACATAAACACGCTCGAGCTAACCATTTTTATTTTGTTACAATTTTTATAAGTACTATTGCAATATTTTTAACTTTAATCCTTGCTGTTCTTCTTTTTGCAGATAATGTTATTTTGCGTGGCGGGAAGATTCAAATTTTAGCAAAACCCTCAAGGGATTCCATTTGCGATGACCATCTTTTTGGAAACGATATGGATTTGCCAAAATTCTTCAATGTTGACGACAAAATTTTCTGCCAAATGTCAAAGAATGTTAAAATTATGGATGCATTGAAGAATTACATGATGAAACATATCTCAAACCCTCAGAATGGAGAGAGATTGATCCACCGGACAGTGAATGTTAGTGAGTTTGCCTTTCAAAACAACACGAACATCATGAGAGAGAAAGAAAATACTGAATCTAATGTCAGCAGCTCGAAAGAAACAATAAGCAGGTTACATGAGAAACTTAATGAAACGATGAATAGTACCTTTACTGGTTCAAGTGTAAATGGGATTGAGGGTTATACTCCACTTGAAGATAACCAACAGGGATTAAGAGTCAAGGGATCTGATACCGACATTTTGGTAGAAACTAGGTCAGACTCCGGGTTGTCAGGTTTCCCGACCAAGGATAGGTCTAGTAGAGACACCACAACAAGTATTGTGGATATATTTACTTATAATACATCTGATAATAATGTTTAGTGGAAGAATGAATTGAATGAAGGTAAACGTTATGTGGAGTTGGATGTTTAGTAAAGGCGTTTACTACATGAAGGAAGATGTTGAATTAAAACATCTATTGAGTGGAAGCAGCTGTTGAATCATGAAACAGTTACAAAGTGGAAGCCGCTGTTGAATCATGAAACAGCTAGAGAGTGGGAACAGCTGATGAATCATGAAACAGCTATTGAGTGGAAGCCGCTAATAAATCATGAAACAGCTAGAGAGTGGGAACAGCTGATGAATCATGAAACAGCTATTGAGTGGAAGCCGCTAATAAATCATGAAACAGCTAGAAAGTTGAAACAGCTGATGAATCATGAAACAGCTAGAGAGTGGAAGCAGCTGATGAACCATGAAACAGCTAGAGAGTGGAAACAGCTGATTAATCATGAAACAGCTAGAGAGTGGGAACAGCTGATGAATCATGAAACAGCTATTGAGTGGAAGCCGCTAATAAATCATGAAACAGCTAGAGAGTGGGAACAGCTGATGAATCATGAAACAGCTATTGAGTGGAAGCCGCTAATAAATCATGAAACAGCTAGAAAGTTGAAACAGCTGATGAATCATGAAACAGCTAGAGAGTGGAAGCAGCTGATGAACCATGAAACAGCTAGAGAGTGGAAACAGCTGATTAATCATGAAACAGCTAGAGAGTGGAAGCAGCTGACTAATCATGAAACAGCTATTGATTGGAAGCATCTGATGAATCATGAAACAGCTAGAGAGTGGAAACAGCTGTTGAATAATGAAACAGTTACAAAGTGGAAGCCGCTGTTGAATCATGAAAAAGCTATTGAGTGGTAGCCGCTAATAAATCATGAAACAGCTAGAGAGTGGGAACAGCTGATGAATCATGAAACAGCAAGAGAGTGGAAGCAGCTAATGAATCATGAAACAGCTATTGACTGGAAGCAGCTAGAGTGGAAGCAGCTGATGAATCATGAAACAGCAAGAGAGTGGAAGCAGCTAATGAATCATGAAACAGCGATTGATTGGAAGCAGCTAATGAATCATGAAACAGCGAGAGAGTGGAAACAGCTTATTAATCATAAAACAGCTAGAGAGTGGAAGCAGCTGATGAATCATGAAACAGCTAGAGAGTGGAAACAGCTGATTAATCATGAAACAGCTAGAGAGTGGAATCAGCTGATTAATCATGAAACAGCTATGGATTGGAAGCAGCTGATGAATCATGAAACAGCTAGAGAGTGGAAACAGCTGATTAATCATGATACAGCTAGAGAGTGGAAGCAGCAGATTAATCATGAAACAACTAGAGAGTGGAAGCAGCTGATTAATCATGAAACAGCTAGAGAGTGGAAGCAGCTAATGAATCTTAATGAAATAGAATGTAATAAAGAACAAGTTTATCGAGTTGAAATCAGACAGATAACGCAACAGTTGGCTGTGATCAGACAGATAACGCTACAGTTGGTTGATGTCAGACAAATAACGCTACAGTTGGTTGAGGTCAGACAGATAACGCTACAGTTGGTTGAGGTGAGACCAATATCGCTATTGTTGGTTGAGGTCAGACAAATAACGCTACAGTTGGTTGAGGTCAGACAGATAACGCTACAGTTGGTTGAGGTCAGACCAATAACGCTACAGTTGGTTGAGGTCAGACAGAGAACGCTACAGTTGGTTGAGGTCAGACAGATAACGCTACAGTTGGTTGAGGTCAGACAGATAACACTACAGTTGGTTGAGGTCAGACAGATAACGCTACAGTTGGTTGAGGTCAGACAGATAACACTACAGTTGGTTGAGGTCAGACAGATAACGGTACAGTTGGTTGAGAGCAGACATATAACGCTACAGTTGGTTGAGGTCAGACAGATAACGCTACAGTTGGTTGAGGTCAGACAGATAACGCTACAGTTGGTTGAGGTCAGACAGATAACGCTACAGTTGGTTGAGGTCAGACAGATAACGCTACAGTTGGTTGAGGTCAGACAGATAACGCTACAGTTGGTTGAGGTCAGACAGATAACGGTACAGTTGGTTGAGGTCAGACAGATAACGGTACAGTTGGTTGAGAGCAGACATATAACGCTACCGTTGGTTGGGGTAAAGTGGCTAATCAGTCTTAGTCGGTGAAGGTGACGTTGAGAATCAGTAGAAAGTTGATTTTTGTAAAGTGGATACACAGTCTGCATATGGTGCATGTAAAGTGGATAACAATCTACAAATTATGGACGTAAAGTGGCTAAAAAGTCTTCATTTGGGACATGCACGTCTACCGTTGGTGGAGATATAAGGGACATAGAGGTCTACAGTTGTTGTAGATACAACAGACATAAAGGTCTACAGTTGTTGTAGATACAACAGACATACAGGTCTACAGTTGTTGTAGATATAACAGACATACAGGTCTACAGTTGTTGTAGATATAACAGACATACAGGTCTACAGTTGTTGTAGATATAACAGACATACAGGTCTACAGTTGTTGTAGATATAACAGACATACAGGTCTACAGTTGTTGTAGATATAACAGACATACAGGTCTACAGTTGTTGTAGATATAACAGACATACAGGTCTACAGTTGTTGTAGATATAACAGACATACAGGTCTACAGTTGTTGTAGATATAACAGACATACAGGTCTACAGTTGTTGTAGATATAACAGACATACAGGTCTACAGTTGTTGTAGATATAACAGACATACAGGTCTACAGTTGTTGTAGATATAACAGACATACAGGTCTACAGTTGTTGTAGATATAACAGACATACAGGTCTACAGTTGTTGTAGATATAACAGACATACACATCTACAGTTGTAGATATAACATACATCTACATTTGGTGGAGATATAACACACATACACGTCTACAGTTGATGGAGATATACATAAACGTCTACAGATGACGGGCATAAAGTCTACAAGCACATATAACTCTGATGTTTGGCATATTTACAGCATTGGACACAACTTGGAATCTTGTGGAGTTGAAAGGGATATTATTTTGAATGTGTGGAGATACATTTGACATAATACCTCGACTTCTGGTAGAGATAGAATGGGCACACATCTCTGCAACTGGATTAGTTGAGTATGGTTACAATGGGCACACAAGTCTACATTCTAGAAATGATTCTTGATTCTTGATTAGGAACCAGCGTCACAGCGCTGGTGGTATTCCCATATATGCTCTGCTTGCCGTTCCTTCAGCCATCTAAAGGTGTATAGGCTCAGTGTTCCAGTCAGTTGCTGATTACGCGCTCTTCTGATCTTTCCGGAGAGGGAAATTCTAGAAATTCTACATTCTAGAAATAATATGTCAAATGATGTACATATAACTATATAAATGAACACGTTCAGTAAAAGTAAAAAGGACACACATTTTGAAAATGATAGCGATAAATCTCAAGGACAGTTTTTGAAACTTTTGTTCTGAAATCGCATGTTACTATGTGTGTTTTTTACAGTTAAAATGTAATATTCTATTTTCATTGTTCAGAATTTTAATATATGTGTATATAATGTTTATTATGTTCTGTAGCCTGTTGTTTTACTTTATCGTAAAGTTGCTTGGCTGTGTAATTAGAACAATGTGACAAGAATTTTTTGATTATAGGGCTCTGGATATTTTGACCGCGGACAAGGTAAACTTTCCAACTACAAATCTAGCTGGAAGCAGGTTGAAGAAGCTGGACTGTAAACAGGAGAAGCTATATAGTGACAGATAACTGACACTAAAAAAGCTAATCTGAAATAGGAGAAGCTATATTGATACAGATATATGACACTAGAAAGCTAGTCTTCTAACAGGAGAAGCTATATTGAGACAGATATCTGTCACTAGAAAGCTAGTCTTCTAACAGGAGAAGCTATATTGAGACAGATATCTGTCACTAGAAAGCTAGTCTTCTAACAGGAGAAGCTATATTGAGACAGATATCTGTCACTAGAAAGCTAGTCTTCTAACAGGAGAAGCTATATTGAGACAGATATCTGTCACTAGAAAGCTAGTCTTCTAACAGGAGAAGCTATATTGAGACAGATATCTGTCACTAGAAAGCTAGTCTTCTAACAGGAGAAGCTATATTGAGACAGATATCTGTCACTAGAAAGCTAGTCTTCTAACAGGAGAAGCTATATTGAGACATATATCTGTCACTAGAAAGCTAGTCTTCTAACAGGAGAAGCTATATTGAGACAGATATCTGTCACTAGAAAGCTAGTCTTCTAACAGGAGAAGCTATATTGAGACACTATAGAAGGAAAAATGACAGTAAAAACCTACGATTCAAATCTTCAAAATGAGAGATAATTTCGTTGTCCTTTGAGAAATATGGAATACCAATAAAACATGATTTGTATGTTCTAGTGTTGTCTTTGATGTGTGGCTTTTTCAAGGTGATGTTTGCTTCCTAAACTTTTTCTTCTTCAGCGTTCATTCTCAACCAACACTGGATTTCTCTTGTAGCTGGACACATTCTCAAACCCATGCTGGATTTCTCTTGTAGCAGGACACATTCTCAAACCCACGCTGGATTTCTCTTGTAGCAGGACACATTCTCAAACCCACGCTGGATTTCTCTTGTAGCAGGACACATTCTCAAACCCACGCTGGATTTCTCTCGTAGCAGGACACATTCTCAAACTCCCACTGGATCTCACTTGTAGCAGGACACATTCTTAAATTCCCACTGGATTTCTCTTGTAGCAGGACACATTCTCAAACCCACGCTGGATTTCTCTTGTAGCAGGACACATTCTCATACTCCCACTGGATTTATCTTGTAGCAGGACACATTCTCAAACTCCCACTGGATCTCACTTGTAGCAGGACACATTCTTAAATTCCCACTGGATTTCTCTTGTAGCAGTACACATTCTCAAACTCCCGCTGGATCTCTCTTGTAGCAGGACACATTCTCAAACTCCCACTGGATTTCTCTTGTAGCAGGACACATTCTCAAACTCCCACTGGATTTCTCTCTGTAGCAGGACACATTTTCAAACTCCCACTGGATTTCTCTTGTAGCAGGACACATTCTCAAACTCCCACTGGATTTCTCTTGTATCCGGAGAACGGTCCTACAAGATTTGCAGTTGGATGTAATCCAGATAATATAATTGCATTGTTTCGCATTTATATTGGCCTGACACATCCGTTTTGGTGGTGGGCATCTTCAACTAGTTCACCAAGACCTAATTTCGGCTGTTATGGTATAGTGGTTTACATATATGAAATATTTGTTTACTAATACACTTGTGTGACACTTTCAGCAATTTGATGTACATAAGCTGAAACGCCATAAAGTTGTCTAACACAGGGAACGGTGCCAACATATAATTTTGATGTACAAAAGCTGGAATGTCATAAAGTTGTCTAACACAGGAGACTATGCTTGTATATAATTTTGATATATATAAGCTGGAAATATATATAAATTGGTAGATAGTGACACGTGAGATGAAATGCTTGAGAAAAACTACCGCGGTCACCAGGCTGGATAGATGCGAAATGAATATACCAGGGAAAGAATAGGTATAATATATTGTACAGATTACATAGAGAGAGAACAGATCAAGTGGTTTGACCACATTATGAGAATGCATCACGAAAAATTGCCCGTACAAGCATATAACTAAATGAGATCAGGGTACAAAGCCAGAGGAAGACCACGGAAAAGATAGATAGAAGACGTCAGGGACATCTTAAACAGACACGGTTACAGCACAGCCGAGGCCACATATCTGGCTTTGAACGCAAGCTCGAGGTCCAATCACCCCTACGCTTAACGGCAAGAGTGGATCACAAACCACCTGGGGAAAGACAATAGACAATAAGCTGGAACGCCATAAAGTTGTCGAACACAATGGACTGTTCCTGCATATAATTTTGATGTACATAAGCTGAAACGTCATAAAGGTGTCTAACACAATAGACTGTTCCTGCATATAATTTTGATGTACATAAGCTGAAACGTCATAAAGGTGTCTAACACAATAGACTGTTCCTGCATATAATTTTGATGTACATAAGCTGAAACGTCATAAAGTTGTCGAGCACAAGGGACTGTGCCTACATATAATTTTGATTTTATTTATCATTACATTTAATATTCATTCCAGGGATAGTCACATTTACTGATTTAAAGATTTTGTTATTCATCTGTTACTAAATGTCTGGTGTGACATTGGTAACATAATAATTGTACAGAGATCGTGTTATACATTATTCCTTTTCTATCCTTGGTTGTTTGTTATTTTGAAATTTGTGAGACATCTTTCAATTTTTTAGACAAGTAAAAAATAAAAAAGAACGAAAAATGACCAATCCATGTCTTAACTGTATGACATATAGACAATCTATGATACAATAACGTGACTGTATGACATATAGACAATCTATGATACAATAACGTGACTGTATGACATATAGACAATCTATGATACGATAACGTGACTGTATTACATATAGACAATCTATGATACAATAACGTGACTGTATGACATATAGACAATCTATGATACAATAACGTGACTGTATGACATATAGATAATCTATGATACAATAACGTGACTGTATGGCATATAGACAATATATGATACAATAACGTGACTGTATGACATATAGACAATCTATGATACAATAACGTGACTTTATGACATATAGACAATATATGATACAATAACGTGACTGTATGACATATAGACAATCTATGATACTATAACGTGACTGTATGGCATATAGACAATCTATGATACAATAGCGTGACTGTATGACATATAGACAATCTATGATACAATAACGTGACTGTATGACATATAGACAATCTATGATACAATAGCGTGACTGTATGGCATATAGACAATCTATGATACAATAACGTAACTGTATGACATATAGACAATCTATGATACAATAACGTGACTTTATGACATATAGACAATCTATGATACAATAACGTGACTGTATGACATATAGACAATCTATGATACTATAACGTGACTGTATGGCATATAGACAATCCATGATACAATAACGTGACTGTATGACATATAGACAATCTATGATACTATAACATGACTGCATGACATATAGACAATCAATGATTCTACAACGTGACTGTATGACATATAGATAATCTATGATACTATAACGTGACTGTATCACATATAGACAATCTATGATACAATAACGTGACTGTATCACATATAGACAATCTATAATACAATAACGTGACTGTATGACATATATACAATCTATAATACAATAACGTGACTGTATGACATATAGACAATCTATGATACAATAACGTGACTGTATGGCATATAGACAATCTATGATACAATAACGTGACTGTATGACATATAGACAATCTATGATACAATAACGTGACTGTATGGCATATAGACAATCTATGATACAATAACGTGACTGTATGACATATAGACAATCTATGATACAATAACGTGACTGTATGACATATAGACAATCTATGATACAATAACGTGACTGTATGACATATAAACAATCTATGATACAATAACGTGACTGTATGACATATAGACAATCTATGATACAATAACGTGACTGTATGACATATAGACAATCTATGATACAATAACGTGACTGTATGACATATAGACAACAACAAAGAGAGAAGATACACAAGATACACAATATGATATCCTCATGGCGTGAATAAATATCAATAAATTGATTGAATATATTAAAAATATTGAGATCACGGGAAAACATACGAGTGAAGTGGAAAACACACACACACACACACACAGAGAGAGAGAGAGAGAGAGAGAGAGAGAGAGAGAGAGAATATACTGCGCAAAGATGGCAGTATGATGGCATGGCAGAAATTCAATAGGAGGTTAGAATGAACACACTCATGAAGTTAGTGACGGCATATTATCTATGTCAACGATTCTCAACATTTGCTCACCCCCTGTCCCTTTCGGTAGACATTGTCCATGCCCAATCGGAAGCGTCAACACAATTGTTATTATTTTTAATACATTAAAAAATATTAATATTATATATAAAATATAAAAAATATAAAACTATATAATATATAATATATAATATATATATAATAAAATATATAAAATATATAAGTTAAATAAAATATTAGTTATCGTTCTTCTTCTTCTTCTTCTTCTTCAGCGTTCATTCTCAAACTCCCACTGGATTTCTCTTGTAACAGGACAATGGTCCTACAATATTTCCAGTTGGATGTAGTCCAGAGAATGGAAATGCGTTGTGTTGCCGTTTTATTTGCGCCAATGGCCCATCACATCCGTCTTCGGCGGGACGTTCAGTTGGATTGGCTGCTATCGCCAGGAATTGCGAGTGATTTGCTCCATTCTATGTACAGTAGGGTGGTTTCTTAGCGCTTTCTTTTATACCAGGAGACTTTAGCTTTCGGCTTATTGCAATGCCTATTGAAAGAGCCTTCTGCTCAGAGGGAGTATGTGTCACAAGACGAGCTGATAGTCTGCCTGAGTCATCACGTGGGTGTCTTTTCTCCGACGTTGTCGCTCGCAGCCAGCGAGCTATTCCACGTGTAGGATGATGATTCCATTTCCACACTCTGTGTCCATAGATTCAAGATATCTTCTTCTTCTTGTTCTTCTGCGTTCATTCTCAAACTCCTGCAGATTAGCAGGATGTAGTCCGGAGAACGGAATGCATTGTGTCATGGTTTACAGCATTGCTGCGATATTTGCGCCTTTTGTCCTGACACATTCGACTTCAGCATGGCTTTGGGTCTCTGACCCTATATAGGATGGGACAGCCAACTCCATCCCATAACCTCCTTAGTCGCCTTTTACGACATGCGTGGAAGGTGAACAGTGTTCCTATTCTTTGCTCCCCTTTCGGGCTCCGGCAACACACGGGAGTGAATATAGCCTAACTATCAATATAAATAAATCAGAAATAACAATAAAACAAAGAATAAAGACAATTTTCAACGTGTCGGTCCTATTTTGTCGCACATGCTCCGATATTTTGGTTATTTATATATGCGCCTACATCAGAAATAGTAGGCCTATGTCTAAAATACTAAATCTGTCTTGTGAAATGTAGTTACTTGTTAATATAAATACTGCATCTGTCTTGTGAAATGTAGTTACTTGTTAATATAAATACTGAATCTGTCTTGTGAAATGTAGTTACTTGTTAATATAACAGACCCTTGAAATAAAAAACATGGCTTCCAGGTTCATTCATTCATTAAGTGCCGTCTCCGCAACGAAGGTTGGCTGCAACGTATCTCCAACATCTCCTGTCTCTTGTCTTGGTGGTGCACTCTACTAGACTGTAATCTGTCCATCGTGTGATGTTACTCTCCTACTTGTATCTCTGCCTACCTCTTGCTCGCTTCCCTTTGACCTTACCCTCAAGTAAGGTCTTCAATAAGGTGTCATGTCTTTTAATGTTCAAAGTATTTTATTTGCCTGATCTTTATTTCTCTTAGTAGTTCTTTCTTCATATTAAGTGTCTTTAGCACCTCTTTATTTGTTTTCTTATATTCCCATGATGTTCTCCCTATTCTTCTATATACCCACATCTCAAAGGCATCAATTTCCAGGATTCCAGGTTAGTGTTTACTATTTCTGTAGTGATCTCTGATTGGCTGAATTTGAACGAAGCTTTATTTCCAAAAATGAAAATAAACCAATGAAAACTAGCCTTTCATGTGCTCGTAAATTCAGACATGAAAAAGGACACATTTATTTTTATTTTATTAAAAAATAATCTGTTAAAAACATAATCGAATTATGTGTCCGTTGTTCTAAAGTTGTGATGGTGTCGAAAGTATGCATAATTAATAAAGTAAACAGCTGACAACTGACCAGTAACCATGGAAACTTTACAAATTAATTTAAAATACTTCCAGATGGATGATTACAATTAGACAAGTATTACTGTTTGCACAAATGATTACACTTTCGAATGGAGCAAAATAATTAATATTATCAAAATTTAAAGAAAAATATTAATATTGAGGGTTTAAGTTGACATTAGTGCTTGTGCAATGATCAATGGGAAAATAATAAAGAACATTAGATATGCAGATGACACTGTTCTTTTAGCAGAAAGTGAACATGAACTACAAAGACTACTAGATCAAGTCAATAAATCAAGTAATGAATATGGACTGGATATAAACATTCAAAAAACAAAAACCATGATAATCAGCAAAGACACAGAAGAACAGGAGGTAAACATAAACATACAGGGAGAGAAACTACAACAAGTAAAACAGTATCAATATCTTGGACACATAGTCACAAATGATGGCAGATGTGAAACAGAAGTTAAAAGGAGAATAGGAATGGCTAAAAGTACCTTCAATGACATGAGGAAATTATTAATATCTAAACAAATTACAAACAAGTTAAAAATGAGAATTATAAAATGCTACATCTATTCCATATTAATGTATGGCTCAGAAACATGGACACTAAATAAACAATTAGAAGACAAAATTGATGCCTTTGAGATGTGGGTATATAGAAGAATAGGGAGAACATCATGGAAAGAGAAGAAAACAAATAAAGAGGTGCTAAAGACACTTAATATGAAGAAAGAACTATTAAGAGAAATAAAGATCAGGCAAATAAAATACTTTGGACACATTAAAAGACATGACACCCTATTGAAGACCTTACTTGAGGGTAAAGTCAAAGGGAAGCGAGCAAGAGGTAGGCAGAGATACAAGTGGGAGAGTAACATTACACGATGGACACATTACAGTATAGCAGAGTGCACCACCAAGACAAGAGACAGGAGATGTTGGAGATACGTTGCAGCCAACCTTCGTTGCGGAGACGGCACTTGATGATGATGATGAGGGCTTGTGCAGTAATGTCGAATGTGAAATGACACTCCGCTGTTCATCAAAAAACTGTACTTATTGCGCAAAACTGAAATCCAACAGGTAGATCCAGGAAAAGGTTAATAAAGTTGTGCTGATGCTAGATAACACACATAATGTAAAGTAAAAAAAAAAAAAAAGTAACCCATAGCATTTATTAATGCCGTAGGGGTGTGAGATGTTAGCGATCTCACATTTCACAGGCTCTGCAAATGAGGGCGGTAGCCATCACCTCTCCCTCGCAGTCTTTACTTCACGGATTAATTCGGTACCCATTTAAGGCTGGGTCGACCTGGGAGCCGTTGCGATCTGAAAACATTTCCGCCTCAGCTGGGGAATGAACCCAGGACCACTCATATGCGAAGCCAGCGCGCTAACGACTGCGCTAACGCGGCTCCCATTAGTACAAAAAATTGTACTTACTGCGGAAAACTGAAATCCAACAGGTAGATCCAGGAAAAGGTTAATAAAGTTTTGCTGATACTAGATAACACACATAATGACACACACACAAATCGACGTTTCGACCAAAAGGCCTTTATCAAGACAGACAATTGAAACAAAATTAAAACATATAACAGAAAGCGAACAGTAATAACATCAACTGTCACATTGATATGAGTAGTCTCCACTGTTCAGCAGACATCAATTTTGTGTAATATGGTACGTTCGATTTCTCATAACCACATATGAAAATGTGCACTGTTTTCAAGGGGCACGAACAATTAGCTCTTACGTCCTATGTGCAGTGGGGTGGTTTTTCTGAACTTTCTTTCATATGCAGAAGACTTCAACTTTCGGCTTAGTGCAATGCCTATTGAAGGAGTCTTCTACTCAGGAGGTCTATAATTTTAGGCTTATAGATGACATGCTACAAAGCTTCCATAACAAAGCCTCAATATAACGGTATGTCATGATTTTATACTATGAAACTCTATTATACTGAAAATTTCCACACTCATCCGCATCGCTGAGGATAGAATTCGCTGGAGGACTCTGTGTGTTGAAGCATCCAATGTGGTACCCCTACGACTCTGAAGGGTTACGGGTTTATTGATATTGATTAATACTGAAAATTTCATTTCATTTTTGATTTATATTCCTTATAATTTGCAAGACCCTTATAATTTACAGGAGGTAAACATAAACATACAGGGAGAGAAACTACAACAAGTAAAACAGTATCAATATCTTGGACACATAGTCACAAATGATGGCAGATGTGAAACAGAAGTTAAAAGGAGAATAGGAATGGCTAAAAGTACCTTCAATGACATGAGGAAATTATTAATATCTAAACAAATTACAAACAAGTTAAAAATGAGAATTATAAAATGCTACATCTATTCCATATTAATGTATGGCTCAGAAACATGGACACTAAATAAACAATTAGAAGACAAAATTGATGCCTTTAAAATGTGGATATATAGAAGAATAGGGAGAACATCATGGAAAGAGAAGAAAACAAATAAAGAGGTGCTAAAGACACTTAATATGAAGAAAGAACTACTAAGAGACATAAAGATCAGGCAAATAAAATACTTTGGACACATTAAAAGACATGACACCTTATTGAAGACCTTACGTGAGGGTAAAGTCAAAGGGAAGCGAGCAAGAGGTAGACAGAGATACAAGTGGGAGAGTAACATTACACGATGGACAGGTTACAGTATAGCAGAGTGCACCACCAAGACAAGAGACAGGAGATGTTGGAGATACGTTGCAGCCAACCTTCGTTGCGGAGACGGCACTTGATGATGATGATGATAATTTGCAAATAGGATCAAAGATATTAATCGTTGTGTAGAATAGGGAATTAATATTGAAATCAGAACAACACATACCTAAGGTTGTGGATATTATAAGACTGCGTGCAGATAATGAATACGTTACATCAAGTAGTTTTGTTTAGAGAAAACAATTTCACACTTTTTCATGAGAAATTAAACGAAATATAGTAAGTTTAATCAGACTCATTAAAAAAAATAAAAATAAACTGCATGTTTTCCTGTGAAGGAGTGCTAGGAAACTTTCTACGGTCTGTGTGAAAGCTGAGTGACTTTTTTAATGCATGTGATCAAAGCCCCTTTGAGCTGAGATATATTTCACCCTTTGTCAGCGTTTTATATAATTGTTATTGTGCATTCAATTATTGATTGCGAAGAGATGAATTGTTCCAAGTGTTGCAATCAGCGTTGCCACAGCTGGAGTTTTCACTAGAGGTGGGATTTTTGGCTATCGTCTAGGGTGCTGGAGTTGTTTTGGCCAAATGTGCCTTAATGTTGGATTATTTTCAGAAAATTCCGGCATTTACCTAAAAATGTACTCTTCATCATCATCAAGTGCCGTCTCCGCAACGAAGGTTGGCTGCAACGTATCTCCAACATCTCCTGTCTCTTGTCTTGGTGGTGCACTCTGCTAGACTGTAACCTGTCCATCGTGTAATGTTACTCTCCCACCTGTATCTCTGCCTACAACTTGCTTGCTTCCCTTTGACTTTACCCTCAAGTAATGTCTTCAATAAGGTGTCATGTCTTTTAATTTGTCCAAAGTATTTTATTTGCCTGATCTTTATTTCTCTTAGTAGTTCTTTCTTCATATTAAGTGTCTTTAACACCTCTTTATTTGTTTTTTCTCTTTCCATGATGTTCTCCCTATTCTTCTATATACCCACATCTCAAAGGCATCAATTTTGTCTTCTAATTGTTTATTTAGTGTCCATGTTTCTGAGCCATACATTAATATGGAATAGATGTAGCATTTTATAATTCTCATTTTTAACTTGTTTGTAATTTGTTTAGATATTAATAATTTCCTCATGTCATTGAAGGTACTTTTAGCCATTCCTATTCTCCTTTTAACTTCTGTTTCACATCTGCCATCATTTGTGACTATGTGTCCAAGATATTGATACTGTTTTACTTGTTGTAGCTTCTCTCCCTGTATGTTTATGTTTACCTCCTGTTCTTCTGTGTCTTTGCTGATTATCATGGTTTTTGTTTTTTGAATGTTTATATCCAGTCCATATTCATTACTTGATTTATTGACTTGATCTATTAGTCTTTAAAAAAAAAAAAAGCATTAAATATATGTATATATGACATGGGGAGGGGGGGGAAATAGATTTTTAGAAAGATTAAAGCATGGTACACAAACGTTGATCTAGCGAAAATTGCACTGAAACGAGAGACATGGAAATCTATGACATCAGCCCTATGTGTTGTCTTTGGCCCTAGAGGAATAACTAACTAACTAACTAACTAACTAACTAACTAACCAACCTACTAACAAACCTACCAACTAACCTAACTAAACTAACTAAACTAAGTAACTAAACTAGCTAAACTAACTAACCTAACTAAACTAACTAACCTAACTAAACTAACTAACTAAACTAACTAAACAACTAACTAAACAACTAACTAAACAACTAACTAAACAACTAATTAAACAACTAACTAAACAAGTAACTAAACAACTAACTAACTAACTAAACTAACTAAACAACTAATTAAACAACTAACTAAACAACTAACTAACAACTAACTAAACAACTAACTAACCAACTAACTAAACAACTAATAACTAAACAACTAACTAAACAACTAACTAACTAACTAACTAACGAACGAACTAAAAAAAACAACAAAAAACAAACATAATAACTAACTAACTAACTAACTAACTAATTAACTAACCAACTAACCAACTAACCAACTAACCAACCAACCAACAAACCAACCAACCAACTAACTAACCAACTAACCTACTAACCAACCAACCAACCAACCAACCTACTAACCAACCAACCAACTAACAAAAAGGTTGGAAAACACTGCTCTACGGGATTCAGTGGCAGCCTTTTTTTTCTTTCTAATTGTCTTTTCTCAGCGATAACTTTAAAATAAGAATGTGGCAGACGGGATTTCAACCACTGCGTTCATCTGACGCCTATTCGCCTCAATATGTGTCTACGCGTTTTCGCAATTCGACCACAACTCGTCTCTAAAAAATGATGCGATGTTAATCATGACATCCAACGTGCATTCTTACTTTACTGTGAATATGGACCGGTCACTTAAAACAGAGAAAACAACAAACTTACTACACATTTGTGTAAATTCTCCCGGACCACAAACATTTAACACTAGTACGTGCCATCAGCCTCAGTACTAGCTATCTACTCGCTAAACCTTTCGTTGTCTTTATGCGTCAGGGGTAGAAATGTTTTCTGGAAACGGTCCTTTTGTGTGCTGAGTATATTGTGGAGTTTGTCGCTTCTCTTATTTCGAAGTTCATCATTTTCGTGGTCGGCCTCTAGGTCTGCCTTCACTGTATCTATGTAGCATAGCTTGCTGTGGTATGCTGTCTGATGGTAGTCTGCTGATGTGTGCAAACCATTTGATCTGTTGTCTCTTAATATATTTCACACAGTACTCAGTACTAATAGAACAATTAGACCAACTTGTACATACAAATAACAGATAAGAAGAAATATGATTGCTGCAGATATAACATGGATAAATGAATTTTATAAATAGGAAGAAACAAGGACTTATGTAAAATATCAGATACATGACATTTATAAGATACATGACCAATACATGACATTTATAAGATACATGACCAATACATGACATTTATAAGATACATGACCAATACATGACATGTTTTGTGTTAGCATCAAGTGGGCGCAATCACGTAACAAAACATCTGGAAATCACAAACGTACACTTGAGCATCAACTGACCTTGATACAATCTGACGTCAACTGGCCTTGATACAATCTGACATCAACTGACCTTGATACAATTGAGCATCAACTGACCTTGATAAAATCTGACATCAACTGGACTTGATACAATCTGACATCAACTGACCTTGATACAATTGAGCATCAACTGACCTTGATACAATCTGACATCAACTGGCCTTGATACAATCTGACATCAGCTGACTTGATATACAATTGAGCATCAACTGACCTTGATACAATCTGACATCAACTGGACTTGATACAATCTGACATCAACTGACCTTGATACAATCTGACATCAACTGACCTTGATACAATCTGACATCAACTGGCCTTGGTACAATCTGACATCAGCTGACTTGATATACAATTGAGCATCAACTGACCTTGATACAATCTGACATCAACTGACCTTGATACAATCTGACATCAACTGACCTTGATACAATCTGACATCAACTGACCTTGATACAATCTGACATCAACTGACCTTGATACAATCTGACATCAACTGACCTTGATACAATCTGACATCAACTGACCTTGATACAATCTGACATCAACTGACCTTGATACAATCTGACATCAACTGACCTTGATACAATCTGACATCAACTGACCTTGATACAATCTGACATCAACTGACCTTGATACAATCTGACATCAACTGACCTTGATACAATCTGACATCAACTGACCTTGATACAATCTGACATCAACTTACCTTGATACAATTGAGCATCAACTTACCTTGATACAATTAACCATCAACTTACCTTGATACAATCTGACATCAACTTACCTTGATACAATCTGACATCAACTTACCTTGATACAATTAACCATCAACTTACCTTGATACAATCTGACATCAACTGGCCTTGCTATATTTATGTATTTATGTATACACTTACACTTAGTATCCGTATTTAAAAAACTATTAGATGGGGGGCATGGTTAGAAAATATTGGGAAGCACTGCACTAGAACATCACCTGACCTTTATACATGAAAACACCAAGTGACCTTGGTACAGCTGAATACTAGCTGAGCTTGATACACTAGAACATAACTGGCCTTGGCCCATTTAAATATTAACTGACCTTGGTACATTAGAACATCAACTGATCTTCGTACATTTGAACATCACCTGACCTTGGTACATTTGAACATCACCTGACCTTGGTACATTTGAACATCAACTGACCTTCATACACCTGAGCACAAACTGACCATGATACACTTGAATATCAACTGACCTTGATTTACATCATCACATCATCATCATAACCATCATCATCACCATCATTATCATCAGCATTAGACCCCTAACCCTTCAGATACGTATGAGTCCCACTGTGTAAACATCAACACAAAACTCCCACTATTCTTCTCTCATGTCCCTGAATGGTATGCTAATAATCACAATCCATGCCTCGTGACAAGTCCTTATCCTTATCAATGCATACTTTCCCTTTTTCTTGAGTAATTTCGTTGATTACAAGTTCTGTCGTAGGTTTACGATGACTAATATACTAACGGAGTATCGGGTATTGATACAACAACATACAGCTGACAGTATACAAGGCATTTTCAACGTTTCAACCCTAGCAATATAGATAATACATAGCAATAACACGCACGGCTTTCCAAACACCCAGACCATTAGGTCACATTTAGATAAAAACTAATACGGCCTGATATAACCAAAATAGACTACTGTCTTAGGTTGAAAGGGTCGTGACTCAGCTAAGAGGCTTAATCCCCCATTTAACAAACAATCAAAAACAAACATTAAGGTTTTTCCCCCCCAAAAAAAATACGAAACAAACATTGACAAAAGAATAAAGAAACAACGACAACAGTAAAAATAATGACACTATAACAGGCACTGGCAAACTACTGAAAGTATTTATACTGTTAGAAAATCACTACAGCCAAAAATGCTGGTCTGATAGCCACGTCCTGAATAGGATATGTTACATGGAAAAAAGGAAGTACTATACATTGATCGGGACAGACCTCCAAGGTGATATTGAAACATCTGTAAACGTGTGTTTTCATAGGCTCGTGTTCATTTTTATTTCAAACCTCTAATCGATTGTCCCTTTTTCTTGTGTTCTTCTCCCCCTCTACTGACCCTTTCAGAACAGTTTTACAAAGGGAATCATGCCTCAGTTCGTGCCGACCCACATACATTAGCAACGTTTCACCACTGCCAGGAGATGTTATTGTTGACCTGTAATAGTATTTATTTAGTTTCACAAGCATACGTTAGTTTTATATACTGTATAATAAATGCAACAACCTCGTCTGCAACATTTGCTTTCATAAGGTTGTTTTCATTTATCAATTTCCACCTTAAGTATCTAATTCTGAGAATATATTAAGAGACAACAGATCAAATGATTTGTACACAACAACAGACTATTATCAGACAGCATACGACAGCAAACTATCAGTCAGTTCCTCTTCTGCCAAGTTTGGCAGACAGGGCGGATGTCATAGTTTTCCATGCCTGTCGATCAGTTGCCAAGGATTGCAGGTCTTGTGCATTTATGCCTGTTGATTTTAGTTCATTTATAAATGTTCTTTTGAGCGTTGTTTCTGGTCTTCCCTGTTTTCTTTGTCCTGGCTGGTGTCCACATGAAGACTTGTCGTGGAATTCTATCTTTCTTCATTCTAAGTATGTGGTCGATGTATGTCCAGCGGCGTTTTCTGATGATGTTCGTCACATATTCTTGTTTTGTCTCCTCTCTTAGTATGTCGTTTGATTTGAAGTCTTTCCAATTAGTATTTGTGATTTTCCTGAGACATCTATTCTCGAAGGCAACTAACTTCTTATCCATTATTGTGGTATTTTTCCAACTTTCACATCCATATGTCAATGATAGAACCACACTTGCATTGAAAAGTCGCAGTTTGATGTGTTTACTTGCGATCTTCGATCTCCATATGTTTGAGAGTTTGTTAAAGGCGTTGGAGGCGAGAGCGATTCGAGTCTTGATTTCTATGTAATGTGTCATGTGATGTATTCCTTCCAGAACGTTGTCTTTCCAATGAACTCTCTGAACCTCTCGCTGTCTTGGACGATGTGGCTTGCATTTTCTAGCGATGTATTCATGTTATCTTTAATGTCGTCAGTCCATCGTCTTCTTGGTCTGCTCTTTCTCCTCTTCCCAGGTACTTTGCCCTCCATTATTTGTCTTTCTAAACAGTTATGTCTCTTTATATGACCAAACAGGCGTAGTTATCTTTTTGTTATTGTGTTTAGTAACCAACACTCTGGAATATTCAGTGTGTTTATAATATTTGAGTTTCTGATTTTATCCTTCCATGATATTCTAAGTATCTTCCTGTAACATTTCAGCTCGAAGGCGTTGATCTTCTTTGCCGCTGTTTTACTTAGAGTCCATGTTTCACAGCCGTATGTTGCAACCGGAAAAATAACAGTTCGTAACATTAGCACTTTCGTTTCTATTTTTTTGTTTTCCCATATGTTTTTTAGCAGTGTTATTTTGCAATATGCCATTGCCAATCTCTTCCTTATTTCTGCCATGAAGTCTCCTGCACCGTTGATGTTTGCTCCTAAGTATTCAAATTTATCCACACATTCTATCTCGGTATTGTCTATTCTGATTTTTGGTTGTTGTGTCGTTATATCTGTTGACATGATTTTTGTTTTCTGCGTGTTTAAATACAAGTTTTGTGATTCGCTAGATTTCTATAATACTTCATACATAATATTCTATATTCAAAAACTGAAGATGAATTGAACATTTTTATTCTATATTCAAAAACTGAAGATGAATTGAACATTTTTATTCTATATTCAAAAACTGAAGATTAATTGAACATTTTTTAATCCCCCCCACCTCGAACAATCAAATTGCCCTCTTATGGGGCGTGCGCTGCACTTTAGGAACCACTGGTCTAGACTATTGCATGGCTAGTCTTGCTTTCATTATTAATGCGTACATTGATGTTCATGTAAGACTGGCTTTTTAAAGCCATTATTTTATAGTTCACATGAAAATAGAATGAGATTTTTCTGATGAATATTGTCAATCTAAAATGTATCACTGCAAAAATGTCAGTATAAATTACATTCGACCTTGAGTTTGATGTATTTAAATTTTCGAATGTCTGCATAATAATATATTTATTACAACCGACCGTGAACAACAATATTAGAGGAGCTTCGCTGCACGAAATAAACATTAGAGGAATATTGTTGTATTCTTCTTCTTCAGCGTTCATTCTCAAACTCCCACTGGATATCTCTTGTAGCAGGACAACGGTTCTATTAAATTTCCAGAAGGATGTAGTCCAAGAATGGAAATGCGTTGTGTCGCCACGTCATTTGCGCCAGTGGCCCGACACATCCGTCTTCGGTGGAATATTGTATTGTATCAACATTAGAAGAGTATCGTTGCAGGGAATCGATATTAGAGAAACGTTGTAGGAAACCAATATCAGAGAAGTATCCTTGCAGGAAATCAATCAGAGAAGTATCCTTGCAGGAAATCAATATTAGAGAAACGTTGCAGGAAATCAACATCAGAGAAGTATCCTTGCAGGAAATCAAGATTAGAGGACCATCGTTGCAAACAATCAACATTAGAGGAGTATCGTTTCAGAAAATCAATATTAGATTAGTATCGTTGCAAAAATCAACATTGGCGAGGACATTTTGTAAAACATCAAAATTGGAAGCTTGTGTGTTTTTGTGGTAGCGAAGAATAGCAATAATTTACCTTCCATACAAGTAGTAAACTGCAACTAATTGAGGTTATGGGTGGAGTTGGCTCTCTCATCTCATATAGGGTGAAAGCGACTCAGAAACCATGCTGAAGTCAGAGGTGTCTGGTCGAAAAGCGAAGATATCTCAGGAAAGATTAAAACCATGACACAACACATCCCACTCTCTGCACTACATACTGATAGTTTGTATTAGTTTGAGAATTAACACAGAAGAAGAAGATGGGATAGAATGTGTGTTTAAGATCGCAATTAGAGAATCATTACTGTTTACGATCGTAATTAGAGAATCATTACTGTTTACGATCGTAATTAGAGAATCATTACTGTTTAAAATCACAATTAGTGAATCATTACTGTTTATGATTAACGTTGCATCAGAATTATTGGAACACATTTCCATTATCCTTTAATCGCTGCAATATATCATTATTAGGCAGTGCCGTTCTCTACCGAGACTACCTGCTGTATATAAGACCTTCCAACAGAATTAATTAAGACCCAATTCGTTACCTATTTTGATTATTGTTGAGATTTTGGTTGGCCACAATTCATATACTTGTTGTCTCCTTGACAATTTTTGAAATGAAATTCCAAGTATGTAAATAGTGACCATCAGAAATCCAGAGAATAATATTAAAATGTAACCACTGAGGTGCTAAGTAATCCTGTTGGAAGGTCTTTATTGTAGACCGTCATATCTCTACGCGTTGTGTCGTATGTTGCACTCTTCACAAAGAGTGTCTGATAAGTATAACTTAGTTATCATCTACAGTTATTCCTCGATATTTCGCGGTTTTCACTTATCGCGGCCGGTTCTGGTTCCTTTTAACCGCTATAACTGTGGGACGACTGTATTCCTAATTATAAATTTATTCGTTAATATGGAAAATAGTGTGGGAGTTCTGTGGGATTACTGTGGGAGTTCTGTGGGATTACTGTGGGAGTTCTGTGGGATTACTGTGGGAGTTCTGTGGGATTACTGTGGGAGTTCTGTGGGATTACTGTGGGAGTTCTGTGGGATTACTGTGGGAGTTCTGTGGGATTACTGTGGGAGTTCTGTGGGATTACTGTGGGAGTTCTGTGGGATTACTGTGGGAGTTCTGTGGGATTACTGTGGGAGTTCTGTGGGATTACTGTGGGAGTTCTGTGGGATTACTGTGGGAGTTCGACAGGGATGCATAATGTCCCCAGTACTTTTTAACATATACTTAGAGCACATCATACAAGAGATATTGCATGACTACAACACGTCTATATCGATCGGAGGTCGCCCTATTTGCAACTTGCGTTTCGCTGATGATATTGATCTTATAGCTGGGTCAGAACAATCATTGCAAGAATTAACATCAAAGTTGGAAAAAGTTACCAGCAATTACGGAATGGAAATCAATTCAGATAAGAGCAAAATCTTGGTAAACCGCAGAGTCACAGAAAACCAGACTAATATCATGATGAATGGACATAAGCTTGAAGAGGTGAATACCTTCAAATACCTCGGATCCAGTATATGCAACGATGGTAAATGCAAAGCAGAACTAAAAATAAGGCTGGAGATGGCTTTAGCGTCCTTGTCAAGGCTAACTGTGATTTGGAAAAGCAACATCAGTGTTGGAGTGAAAATCAAACTGTATAGGTCGCTGGTGCTTTCAGTTGTGTTGTATGGTTGTGAGAGTTGGACACTCACTGCAGACATGGAGAGAAGATTACAGGCTTTCGAGTATAAATGCTACAGAAGAATTCTACGAATTTCCTATAGGGAACATAAGACCAATGTGTACTTAAGAAATAAAGTAGAGATGTGTGCAGGTGTCCAGGAGCCATTGCTTTCAATAGTGAAACGACGAAAACTAGCATGGTTCGGACATGTATGCAGGCACGATTCCTTGTCAAAAACAATACTGCAGGGAACTGTCGAGGGTGGAAGAAGCAGAGGAGGACAAATAAAGACATGGACAGACAACATCAAGGAATGGACAGGGCTAGATATTTCCACACTCATCCGCATCGCTGAGGATAGAATTCGCTGGAGGACTCTGTGTGCTGAAGCGTCCAATGTGTTACCCCTACGACCCTGAAGGGTTATGGGTTTTATTGATATATATTGATTGATGGAAAATAGAATGTGATTCTTGATAAGGATCGATATTAGGTGATTATTGTTTTAAGATGGCCATTGGAAGAGAGTTGTTGAAAAATCAATAGTAGATGGTAATTGTTCTTAAATAGAATGTGATTATTGTCCTTAAATAGAATGTGATTATTGTCCTTAAATAGAATGTGATTATTGTCCTTAAATAAAATGTGATTATTGTCCTTAAATAGAATGTGATAAATGTCCTTAAATAAAATGTGATTATTGTCCTTAAATAGAATGTGATCATTATACTTAAATAGAATGTGATCATTGATAAATTGTCCTAAAATAGAATGTGATTATTGATAAGGATCGATATTAGGTGATTATTGTTTTAAGATGGCCATTGGAAGAGAGTTATTGAAAAATCAATAGTAGATGGTAATTGTCCTTATGATGGGGGATCTCCCTATCAAATGGTTAAGCTGTTCACAGCTGTTCACCTGTTCAAGAGGTCATGGGTTCGAATCCGTATCGTGTCGTCATGTTTACAAGGTGGATTATCTCGGAGATCCCTGTGGATTATCGCCGGAAGTTACGGAGTTACGTGCAATGAGTGGTATTATCGGAAGTAGGCGTGCAGCATGGTTGAGAGTGACGGAGTACATATGGGAAACTGAGTACAGGGAAGGCAATCCTCTACATATCACCTTTTTCAATTTGTCTTTAAGAAAAATATTAGATGAGAAGTTGCTCATTCTGTCTGACCCACAGATCCATCCATCCATCTATCCATCCATCTATCTATCTATGTATCTATCTGTCTGTCTATCTGTCTGTCTCTCTTTCTTCCTCTGTCTGTCTACCTACCTACCTACCTACCCATACTAACCTATCCATCCATCCATCCATTCATCCATCCATCCATCCATGCGTCTATATGTCTGTCTGTCTATCTCACAAACAATACATTCCCTTAATACCTCACAGGAATTTTAATTTTCGCTGTTTCTACTTCCTGGTTCCGAAATTTCTAACTGTGCAAAAATAAAACGCCAGCAGAGATATGCGATACAATAGTACGCATAGTTATCGTTGTCAACCTTGGATATTTAGACAATGTTTATGTTTCATTTGGTGCCGCTCTCATGAATTCCCACAGTTTGTAATGAGGGTTAGCACAACGTGTCAACAACTGTTGATACCTCTGTATCATAACGTGTCACTGAATGCCATTGTGGGAAACTATGAATTGGTACCCTATGTGGACATGCAGAAGAAACCTCTGGTCAGATAGTTCTCCCTGGCGTAGTTCTCCTAAGCTGTTCGCCTTGTGTTCATGAGGTCACGGGTTCGAATCCGGCTCGTGTCGTCTTGTTTAAAAGGTGGATTTTTTTTCGGAGATCCCTGTATATTATCACATGAAGCTACAGAGTTACGTGCTATGAGTAGTACTCTCGGTAGGCGGCGTGCCGCTTCGCTGAGAGTGACGGAGAACATATAGGAGACCGAGTACAGTGAAGTCAATCTTCTACGGCTTTTAAACCTTTTTTTTTTAGTTACAAATCTTGCGCACTGAATGTTGAATGTAAGATATATGTTTCTGAAATTCTATTTCTCTTTCCCTGCTGTTTCAATTCTATTATTTATTGTTAGCAAATTCATTTTTGTATGGTTCATTTCTACCTGTGTTCGGATGAAGTACACATGATTATATTTATAGTTTGTTGTCATTCAAGCAAATAATATGAAGAATTCATACAAATGTCATGAACTTTTCAGTTTTAGTAAAAATGACGGGCAGAAATGTCTATGGAAACCTAATTTTTCCTCGACTAAGTGACATGTAGGACCAGTTTCTGAGCGACTAAATGACATGCGCGACTAGTTTCTGTGCGACTAAATGACATGCACGACTAGTTTCTGTGCGACTAAATGACATGCGCGACTAGTTTCTGTGCGACTAAATGCCATGCACGACTAGTTTCTGTCTGACTAAGTGACATGTACGACTAATTTCTGTGCGACTAAATGTCGTATACGACAAATGTTTGTGCGACTAAGTAACATTTACGACTAGTTTCTGTTCGACTAAATGACATGTATGACTAGTTTCTGTACGATAAAAAACATGTACAACCAGTTTCTGTATGACTAAATGACACATTCGAATATTGTGTACGACTATTTGACATATATAGCTTTTTTCAGTGCGATTAAATGACATATCTGACTAGTTTATCTGTGACTAAATGATATATTCGGCTATATTCTGTATATCTAAATTGCTTGCTCGGCCACTGTCTATGTGACTATATGACATATACAGCTAGTTTCCTTTCAATTAAATAATATATATGTCTAATTTATGTGCTAGTAAGTGTCACACACGGCTAGTTTCTGTACGACGAAGTGTTACACACGGCTAGTTTCTGTTCGACTAAGTGTCACACACGGCTAGTTTCTGTACGATTAAGTGTCACACACGGCTAGTTTCTGTACGATTAAGTGTCACACACGGCTAGTTTCTGTACGATTAAGTGTCACACACGGCTAGTTTCTGTACGATTAAGTGTCACACACGGCTAGTTTCTGTACGATTAAGTGTCACACACGGCTAGTTTCTGTACGATTAAGTGTCACACACGGCTAGTTTCTTTGCGACCAAATGACATATAAAGTTACTTTCTGTGCTACTAAATAACATGTATGCTAGTTATTTGTTGGACTAAATGACACACGGGTCTGTTTTATATGTAAATAAATGACATACACGACTAATTTATGTGAGATTGACATAATTGACATAAGTGACTAGTTTTATTGTGACTAAATGACATAAGTTTCTAGCTTCAGTGCATCTAAATTACATAATTGGCTAGTTTCAGTGTGACTAAATGAAATAAAATGTAGCTAATGAATGTATGCTTACATGACATGTACTGTACCGAGAAACGATCTGTTAATGCATATATGTGAGGGAATTGTTCTCAGTGTCTGTGGGAGTGGGTGTCTAGAAATTCATCTGTGAGAGTATGTGTCTAGGAAGTCATCTGTGAGAGTGGGTGTCTAGGAATTCATCTGTGACGTGGGTGTCTAGGAATTCATCTGTGGGAGTAGGTGTCTAGAAATTAAAATGTGAGCGTGGGTGTCTAGAAATACATCTGTGATCGTGGGTCTCTAGGACTAAATCTGTGAGCGTGGGTGTCTAGGAATTCATCTGTGACGTGGGTGTCTAGGAATTCATCTGTGGGAGTAGGTGTCTAGAAATTAAAATGTGAGCGTGGGTGTCTAGAAATACATCTGTGATCGTGGGTCTCTAGGACTAAATCTGTGAGCGTGGGTGTCTAGGAATTCATTAGTGAGCGTGGGTGCCCATGAATTCATGTGTGAGATTGGGTGTCTAAGAATTCATTTGTGAACGTGGGTGTCTAGAAATACATCTGTGAGCATGGGTGTCTATGAATTCATTTGTGAGCGTGGGTGTCTAGAAATTATTCTGCGAGCGTGGGTGTCTAGAAATTAATCTGTGAGCGTGGGTCCTAGAAATTCATCTGTGAGCGTGGGTGTCTAGGACTACATCTGTGTGCGTGTCTATATTCTCTCTAAAATGCCTCGCATGTGGTCAATCTTGCTGCAGAGTTACAAAACATCATGACAACTTCACTTTTACCGCACTCCTTGAATTATCTGTTTACGTTTACAGATCCAGATTTAGTTTTTAAATTCCGTGAATGGTCATCTCTAGCAAGGTACCGCGCAATTTAGACGGAACGTTGGTATATTTATCCCCTTTGTGTCTTGCGATGTACCCACGACTTTTGTTTATCTTTCATTATTGAAAAACTATTTACCGGCAGCTGAGGATCATGTTTCTTTGCTTTCCTTGTTGTTTTTTTTAAATCGTTTTAATTTTTTTTTTCAAAATTTTGTTAAACAGTTTGTACGACGTCTGTCAAAATAGAATATTGACACCATGAAAACATACAGGGAAAAAGAAACAGCACTCTTCAACTTCTGTCTATATACGAATACAGTAATGCAAATCGTGTGGCTGTCAGACCGTTGATAGATTGTAAAATTGAATTACCAAAAATACGTACCATTGAGTAGCAACGTCTCAATAGCTTTGCCATCAAACAAATGTAATTATATTTTTAATCATTAAAGAATTAATACCAATTTTTGCCTATAATGTTCGTCTTGATTTTTTATTAGAAAACTGGCCACACAGCACGCGGGGCATTCCCATAAGTGCTCCGCCCTCTGTTCCAGCAGCCATTTGACCCAATGGTGTTTCGAGTCCAATGCCGCCGAAAGAGACGTCGACATCAGGGTACAACTCTGGTCCTTGCGACAAGTTTCTTTCTTGTTTCGCCCAGCCATGCCGTGCCCGTAACTAGTTCAAGCACAACGTCGGCCTATCGGAACAACATGGTAACTGTTATCGAAGGTTACGACTACGGGATTGTATAGATGACGTGCCATGAAGCTTCTATAAGAAGATAACCTCAATATAAAGGCATGTCATCTACTAACGTTTTCTCTTGCAGGGTTGGTTTGTCTAGTTAGACACAATACATATATACTTTATATTTGTGAAACGTGTCCAGTGTTTATGAAAGAATGAAATTACTTTGTCTGTGTCGACATATAATTAGTGTGTATCGAGAAAAGGAATTGTTATCACCTGGGACATTACACCGGATACAACCTTAAACATCGTCTGTCTTGTGTTCGAGAGTACAAAATAGTGCATTTTCATTCTAAAATCAAACCAATTGAATGGATAAACCACCGTCGAAGACGGATGTGTTGGGCCATTGGCGCAAATAAAACGGCAACACAACGCATTTCCATTCTCTGGACTATATTCAACTGGAAATCTTGTAGGACCATTGTCCTGTTGCAAGAGACATCCAGCGGGAGTTTGAGAATGAACGCTGAAGAAGAAGAAGAAGAAGAATGGATAAACCAATTAGTGTAAATGACTTCTTATAATTGTCTGTAAATATCTTTAAAATGTGTTTTAGATGTGTGTTGATAAGTATAATTGTTTATATTTATTGCAATAAGCAAACATTGATAACAACGACTACTTTTTAATGGACAATTTCAGTCAAAGGGCGTACACCATTTCACATTTCACTCATAATTTCAGTTATATCCGTTATATATTTACTGAAATAAACAGAGAAACGTCACAGAGAACAGTAAGTAAAGTAAAAAGTAAAGTAACCCATAGCATTTATTAATGCAGTAGGAGTGTGAGATGTTAGCGATCTCACATTTCAGAGGATCTGCAAATGAGGGGGGGGGGGGGTAGCCATCTCTTAGAGGTAGACCTAGAAGGAGATGGACAGATGGCATCAAAGACAAAATGAATATATCATTGGAGGAGGTAGGCAGATTGAAACACGATAGAGTCGGGTTCAGGACATCAATTGCACAGACACCGTTATCGAAAGAATGTCACATGATGATGATGATATTTACTGAGGTACATCATTTTGAAGTTGCGCAAAGCTAATGTAACGTGTTATAGCGGAGTATACATTAGACATTTTGGCGTTACGTACAAGCTTGGACAGCAAAGCTAATGTAACGTGTTATAGCAGAGTATACATTAGACATTTTGGCGTTCCGTACAAGCTCGGACAGCAAAGCTAATGTAACGTGTTATAGCAGAGTATACATTCGACATTTTGACGTTCCGTACAAGCTCGGACTTTACACCCATAAATGAAAACATTATAATAATAAAATTAATTTCGGTTGTGTGTCCTCAGGGCACAGATTCAGGCGCTCCCAACTAGGACGGTAACACCTGTTGCCCCTGATTAGTTTCTGAGTTGCCATCTCCATATTAAATATGGTATATAATGTCTCTCTAGCTTATTATGTCTCATGTTTAGGGTTATATTTCAATGTCATGTAAGGTTGTATTGCAAAGGAAAATAACAAACACAATCAAAAAATAACAAAAACAAATAAAATTTCTGTATCAAACTTTAGTAATTGTCTATTCCCCAGGAAGTGATGTTGTCGTAGCGTCCATACTTGTTGTTGAGCGTAGGGGTTTGTGAAGGAGATGCAGTCTGCGTTTCAGAGTCAGGTGTGTTGCTGTGGTTGAGGTGTAGTCACGTTTATTCAGGACAGTTAAATGAATAATCCGCAAATATCAAATGGCAACCATGGCCAAAGTAAATATTTAAATGCATAATAACATGGATGGGGGGGGGGTTGGGGGAAGAGTACGCGTTCCAAACAAGAACCATTTAACAATAGCAATAACTTCCATAACAATAGTAATAACTTCCATAACAACAATAACAATAACTTTACAATAACAATAATACTAGCTTTTACAATAACAATATTAATATAACTTTCACAATAACAATAATAATAACCTTAACAATAACAATAATAATAAGGTAACAATAATAACACTAATAACTTTAACAACCCAATAATAATATCAAGAATAATAACATTAACAATAACAACAATATTAACTTTAATAATAATAATAATAATGATAATAATGATAATAATAACTTTAACAATGACAACAGGAACAATAAGACTAAGTGTAATAATAACAATAATATCTTTAACGATAACCATAATAACTTTAACAGTAGCATAATAATAAGTTTACCAATAACAATGATAACATTAACAACAACAACAACAACAACAAGAGCAGCAGCAGCAGCAGCAGCAGCAGCAACAGCAACAACAACAACAGCAACAACAACAACAACAGCAGCAGCAGCAGCAGCAGCAGCAGCAGCAGCAGCAGCAGCAGCAGCAGCAGCAGCAGCAGCAGCAGCAGCAGCAACAGCAGCAGCAGCAGCAGCAGCAGCAGCAGCAGCAGCAGCAGCAGCAGCAGCAACAGCAACAACAACAACAACAACAACAACAACAACAACAACAACAACAACAACAACAACAACAACAATAATAACAATAATAATAACAATAATAATAATAACAATAATAACAATAATAATAATAATAATAACAATAATAATAACAATAATAATAATAATAATAATAACAATAAAAACAATAATAATAATAGTAATAATAATAATAATAATAATAACAATAATAACAATAATAATAATAATAATAAAAATAATAACAATAACAATAATAATAATAATAATAATAATAATAATAATAACAATAATAACAATAATAACAATAATAATAATAATAATAATAATAATAACAATAATAACAATAATAACAATAATAATAATAATAATAATAATAATAATAATAATAACAATAACAATAACAACAATAATAACAATAATAACAATAATAACAATAATAATAATAATAATAATAATAATAATAATAATAACAATAATAACAATAATAATAATAATAATAATAATAATAATAATAATAATAATAACAACAACAACAACAATAATAACAATAATAACAATAATAATAATAATAATAATAATAATAATAATAATAATAATAATAATAACAATAATAACAATAATAACAATAATAACAATAATAACAATAATAATAATAATAACAATAATAACAATAATAACAATAATAACAATAATAATAATAATAACAATAATAACAATAACAATAATAACAATACTAACAATAACAATAACAATAATAACAATAAAGTTTTACAATAAGACTACCATTAACCACATTATCTCTATTGTGTTATCAAGGACCTAAATGGAATAAAGACGACACAGTAAATTGCAATGCATGTCCTCGAGGCGACTAAAAGTCTTTCAAAGGTGGAGTCCCATACCATCCAACGTCAAAGTGACATAGCAGAAATGCTGAAGTTGGATATATCGGTTCGAAAGTATACAATTTCCCATGCTTGACCAACCACATCCCGAAAAAAGATGTGATCTCATTAAAATATTCAACTCGCATACCCAAGTCACTAAGAGCGGACCAATCGAGACAAGGACTATTACGATATCAATAGTGAAGTATTCTCAGGAACACAAACATCATCATCATGTGGCATATTCATTCCAGAATATAGCTTTCTTTATGGACCTATTGGATACATCGTGATCTTGGGCGAGTTGACCTGCCTTCTCTAAGAACAATTTTAAACAGTCAGATATATCATTTGTCCCTCGTCGCCTTGGATTGCCTCTTCCTCTGCTGCCGTTTACTTTATCTTCTGATATTAGTCTTTCCATGCTGTTATGTTTATGTTTCTTAGGAGCCAGCCCTCTTCGATGTTTAATGATTGTAATACTTCTTTGTATGTGTGTGTTTTTTGTTGTTGCTATCCACCGTATAAATAAAATTGTTCTGTAGCGTCTCAATTAGAAGGCGACAGTTCTCTTTTTCTGTTTTATATGAAGTCCAAGCCTGACAGCAGTATGCTGCCATCAGGGAATACACTGTTTTATGTGAAGTCCAAGCCTGACAGCAGTATGCTGCCATCAGGGAATAAACTGTTTTATATAAAGTCCAAGCCTGACAGCAGTATGCTGCCATCAGGGAATACACATTTCTGATACCTTGCCATATAATTTTCATTTGGACAAGTTTCGAAAAAGCCATTGCCATCCTTACACAAAAATAAAAATTTATATTCGTACTACAAGGACCTATAGGCCTTCTTGTAACCATAAATAACATAGGTACGGGACAAAGGTGCTTACATAATAGGCCTATCTTACACAAGTAAATTTAAGTAGGAAGCATGACGATAAATGAAAATAATTCATGCAGCTGGCAGGAATTGAACCAGATCCGTTCTGTCGGCACCGAATCGTCTTGCAACTCAAGTAAACAGGATTTCCGTACTTGACCAACCGCATACCCCCCCCCCCCCTAATGTGATCTCAACAAGACATTCAACAACAGGACCAGAGTCGAAAATTTCATACTAAAAACCTTCAAGCCTACACAAGCCTTCAAACCTACACAAGCCTTCAAGCCAACATAAGTCTTTAAACCTACATAACCTTCGAAAGTACACAAGCCTTCAAACGCACTCACGTCTTCACTCCTACCCTTCAAACCTAAACAAGCCTTCAAACATACACATGCCTACACACACGAATCTTCAAGCCTCCACTATCCTTCTTCTTCCTCTTCTTCTTCTTCTGTGTTCGTTCTCAAACTTCTGCAGATTAGCAGGATGTAGTCCAGAGAACGGAATGCGTTGTGTCATGGTTTATATCTGCGCCTTTCGGCCTGACACATCCGACTTCAGCATGGCTTTGGGTCACGGGCCCTATATGGGATGGGACAGCCAACTCCGTCCCATAGCCATCTTTAGTCGCCTTTTACGACATGCGTGTAAGGTAAACAGTGTTGATATTCATTGCTCCCCTTTCGGGCCCCGGCAACACACGGGCGCCACTATCCATGAAACTTACACAAGCCTTCAAACATACATAAGCCTTCAAACATACATAAGCCTTCAAACATACATAAGCCTTCAAACATACATAAGCCTTCAAACATACATAAGCCTTCAAACATACATAAGCCTTCAAACATACATAAGCCTTCACACTTACACAAGCCTTCAAACATACATAAGCCTTCAAACATACATAAGCCTTCAAACATACATAAGCCTTCAAACATACACAAGCCTTCAAACATACACAAGCCTTCAAACATACACAAGCCTTCAAACATACATAAGCCTTCAAACATACATAAGCCTTCAAACATACACAAGCCTTCAAACATACACAAGCCTTCAAGCATACATAAGCCTTCAAACATACATAAGCCTTCAAACATACACAAGCCTTCAAACATACATAAGCCTTCAAACATACATAAGCCTTCAAACATACACAAGCCTTCAAGCATACATAAGCCTTCAAACATACATAAGCCTTCAAACATACACAAGCCTTCAAACATACATAAGCCTTCAAACATACATAAGCCTTCAAACATACATAAGCCTTCAAACCTACACATTTTTCATCCTATTCTAGTGGCAGTTAGTTACTCCAGACTGTGTGTTGTGTGAAACGTTGAAATGATACTTCCAGTTATAATTTTTAATGTTGTTTCTTTCCGAGAATATACAATTTGATTAATTTGATCTGTTGTATCAGCTGTTGGCCGGCTATTGACGTCTGCTTCAGTGTCACTGCTTAACGAATCAATGTAAACTATCCCTATCCCCAGGGCAATTCATGTGCGTAGAGTACAACGGTTGTATGCCTTTATCCTTCTGGAAAAAATTCTACATAAAGATTTTACAGAGATAATAAACTGGGTCGGAAACGCCTATGCACACATTAGATATGATGGCTAGGATATCACAGGGCAAATGTAGGGATAATCGGATACACTTATTCATGTTTCCAATAAATACATACTCAAAAAAAATAATTCAAACGACGTTTCGACTAGAACACATTCATAAGGGTGAAGAACAAAAGACAAATTTTACCAAGTACCACGTAAATTGTGAAACAAGGATAGGAGGAAGAAGGAAGTATGAAGGTGAGGAAGTAATAAATATGGTAGAGATAATTTATAAAAACATGAACGTGTGAGGGAAAAATATAGATACATAGGAAAAGAGATGTGGGAATGAAAAATCAGAGGGAGGAGCAAATAAACAAACAAATGTATGAATTAATGAGAGAAATAAAGAAAGTATAATTTAACTCGGGAAGTAGAGACATGTTCAGAGAGTTCGTGAATCATAGATAGCTGAAAATACAGACTGAACGAGCTGGGTCCTGTAATGAAATACACATTAGACATGTGAGATCGTGTAAGGAAAATACACACTGGACGAGCAAGGTCATGTTAGGAAAGTACACACGGGGCGAGCGAGATCGTGTAAACACATACTGGACGAGCGATATCGTTACAGGAAAATACACACTGCACGAGCGAGGTCATAGATTTGTCTGAGTAATGATAATCTGACGATTACCTAACCAACCAACCAACCAAACAACCAGCCAGCCAACCAACCAGCCAACCAACCAACCAACCAACCAACCAACCAACCAACCAGTCAGCCAGCCAACCAAACAACCAACCAACTAACCAGCCAACCAGCCAACCAACTAACCAGCCAACCAGCCAACCAACTAACCAACCAACCAGCCAGACAACCAACCAACTAACCAGCCAGTCAACCAACCAGCCAACCAACCAACCAGCCAGCCAACCAACCAACCAACCAACCAACCAACCAACCAACTAGCCAGCCAGCCAACCAACCAACCAACCAACCAACCAGCCAGCCAACCAACCAACCAACCAACCAACTAGCCAGCCAGCCAGCCAGCCAACCAGCCAACCAACCAACCAACCAACCAACCAACTAACTAACTAGATAAAGTGAGGACGCCGAGTGACCTTTTTAGTAGCTAGATACCCCACCCCATTTTACCACCGTAAAACAATATTTAGGGCCCTATATAAAATATTAACTAGTTTAATTAAAAATATAGCTTAAATAATCTTGTAATGCAGCTTCAGGCGTAGGGGGCCTATGTTATTTTTTTCTGCGAAAATATTCGCACGCTCACAAACGATAACATCGTAAGATTCAATATAAAGGCTTCTAACCTTGAGTGTTATTACTCACTTGTATCATTCACTTGGTGTTATCGTTGAATCAGTTCACAGAAAACCTTCAAAATATTATCCAGAACACATTAGTTTATTTACTAACGTTCTATTAGCTAACAAATAATAGGGGCCTACAGTTACTTGCACCACAGAACAAAAAAACCCACACCGCCATGTTGAAGTGTGACATCACACTGTAACAGATAGGGATTTTCCGTTTTCAGATCTGAGAACTTGTCATGTCCTAACCATGTATGCCGCTAGTCGTCAAGGGTAGCGAAAGTATTCTTTTTTTTTCATATAGTACAGCCTTGGTGTTCTACTACTTCTGTGATGCCATCTATCCATCTTCGTCTGGGGCTTTCCCTGTTTCTCTTTTCAGATGATCTCCTATTGAAGCTTATCGATGATCGATGGAAGGCGGTCTGGTTCCATTCTGATTAGGTCACCGAAACATAATGATCTTTTGTATGTCTATGTATTCTTTGCACGATATTGTTTTCACCAGATTTCCTATAGTGTCATTGTTTATTCCATATCCTTTTAAACTGTTCTCGGTTACTTCATTTCGCATACAGTGAGTTTTTGTTTTAGTTTCTCTGTCAGGGTTCAGGTCTGACATTGGTATCATTGTGTCAGCATTAACACTGTGTTTATTAACTTCTGTTGTGGAGATCATGTCGATGTTCTGGTTTTTCAGCAGTTCTGAGAACTAATCATCATAAATTATTTATAAGCGTATGATTGGTGTGAAACCAGCGTCTGAAAGAGTAATTTCACTCGATATTAAAAGATCAAAGGTCAGATCCTCAGAAGCCAATGAACGTTTCTTCTGTTAATAAAATTGCACACTGAACCGTTCTAGCGTTAATGAAAGATAATTTTCAAAATAAGAATGAACCTGCCATTTCCTTAAGGGTTAAAGTAAATAAATAAATTGTATGTACTCTATTTAAGTTGCGTAGTCATGGGATTGAATGAAGAGAATTTTACCAATATTGACGCTTTGTGACTGCCTGCTGCAGTGTACTAAATATTCACTTAGACGTGTACAGTTTATTGAGCTGACCGGTACAGCTGATGGGTTTTAGTGTCGGTTTTAGCAGCGGAGATCAGGAATCAATATTATTATTCAAAATCTTAAATGAGAAATTCTGATTCTGTGCTCATTCTCAATCTCCTATATGTTAGCAGGATGTAGGCCGGAGACAGGAATGCAGTTGTATCATGATTTACAGCTTTACTCTGATATCTGCTTACTTCGGCCTGACACACCCGACTTCATCGTGGCTTTTCAGTCCCTTTGATATACGAGAGGACAACACAACCTCCTTAGTCGACTCTTATAACATGTGTGACAAGACAGTGTCGCTACTCTGTGCTTTCCTTGCGGTTACCGACATGGTAGTAGTGTCTAAACCAACCCCAGTTGAATCTAAGAATTAGTGTCTCTAAGAAATTCATAATGATGATAATTAATGGTATTATGGTAGCAGGGAATTAAGGATGATAATCTACTTTCATTATGTCAACAGAAAATAATGATGATAATCTACTTTCATTATGTCAACAGAAAATAATGATGATAATCTACTTTCATTATGTCAACAGAAAATAATGATGATAATCTACTTTCATTATGTCAACAGGACAATAAAAACACATTTTTCCAAGTCCTTCTCCAGCACAAGACCTATGCCTTGATCCTAAAGCTCGTAATTTTTTTTTCGGAACTAATTCTACGTTTCCCTTGATTATCATTGACTGGTACACACAATATGCGCAAACTGACCAATGCTCGTTCCTTACAGATAAGATTCGTGATGCTAATTGCGATAAACGACAATGACTATTCACAAGAACGACTATTTCCATTTGTCTCATCAGACAGACACGCCTACTGCGACAATTGTACATCTCTGGGAACTGACCTAGAATTCCCCTCTCACAGACATTCATGATGACTCTACAGTTTTTAAGAATGAACATTGAACAGATCGTTGACATTCTTACAACGGCACTAGATGCTGAATATAACAGAGTGCACGTTATTTTTCTTTAAATGAAAATATATAGTTAATCACACCGCTATACTGACGCAGGACTTGAAAGCTGTACTGATAATAATAATAATAATAATAATAATAATAATAATAAATAATAATAATAATAATAAATAATAGTAATAATAATAATAATAAATAATAATAATAATAATAATAATAATTATAATAAATAATAATAATAATAATAATAATAATAATAATAATAAATAATAGTAATAATAATAATAATAATAATAATAATAATAATAGCAATAAAAATAAATAATAATAATAATAATAATAATAATAATAATAAATAATAATAGCAATAATAATAATACGACTCATAATCTCCCAGAATCGTAGGTGTGTCACAGTGGAGACATCAACATCAGGGGTGTCAATCTGGAGACATCAAAATCAGGGGTGCCACACTGGAGACATCAACATCAGGGGTGCCACACCGAAGACATCGAAATCATGGGTGCCACAATGGAGAAATCCACACCAGGGGTGCCACACTGTAGGCATCAACATCAGGGGTGCCACACTGGAGACATCAACATCAGGGGTGCTACACTGGAGACATCAACATCAGGGGTTCCACACTGGAGACCTCAACACAGAAACTGTCCAAACATCTCTACCCTCAATCATATGGGGAAATGTTGAATACTGACGCCTAGATAATTTATTGATGTTATCAATCCAGCATCGTCATCACTTTCTCTTCTTCTTCTTTTCCTTGGACTGTCCCTTAACTACCAAAAATGCTATACATAAATTATGTGATACTGCACAATGTCTGCTTTTAACATTTGGAGCTTAGGTAAAATTTCTCCTGCTCGCTGTCTTTACTCATGGACATGTCATCGTGCAGGGCTTGAATCTTGCTGCAATGATGTTGGGTCCGAAAAGGGCAAATACTGCCCCCACCCTATGCATACCGTAATAAACGATTGAGAATATTTGAGGATGTGTTTGATGTTAAATCCAATGGAAAATCTAATTCATTGCCGGGCAGCTTATTCGGATTAGCCCACTAAATTAGATTTTCCTGCATATTTAGATTAGCAGGACAAATTCGGGTTTTCTGAAATATTCGGATTACCGGCCCAGATACGGATTATCTGAATTATTTAGATTACCGGGTCAAATTCGGTTTTTCTGAAATAGTGCTTAAAGATAATTTGGTCCACTCCTAGTAGACGCCAACAATTTTTTAAATTCCATATTTTAGATAGTCACGTGACTATATGGACTGAGCAGACATACTCAGTGCTATTTGTGAGTACGCATGATCAGAGAATTGTGAGATAAATGAGCATAAGTCAATAATAAGAATGAACGATTTGGAAGTGAATAGGCGTGGTCTGTAGAGAACACCTGACAGAGATTTCAAAAAGAGCAGTGACCAACATAGAATAGGTTATACCCTGAGAGATTTACTTAAGCGAAGATCTGCGCACCTATGGACATGTCCAGTGTGCGTAGATGGTAATAAACATACCTAACCAAAAAGTGATTAAGGACACTTTCTTCTTCTTCGTCGTACGCCTTGCGCCGGACCCGCTGAAAGCATTCCGCTTGCCGTCCTGAGAAGGACGTATGAGGGTGATCTGCGTTGTGTCATTTATTACAGCAAGCTGCGTTATCTGCGCCTTGCGACCTGACACACCCGTCTTCAGCCATCATTTTTTGGGCCGAGTTGGCATTCCCGTATCTTCGATCCCTAGTACTTGGCCAGGCTACAGCAGGGTTGCTGCACTCCTGTGTCCAGGCCCACTGCGTGGAAGTGTACTGAGGGTATTGGCTAGCTGTGGTTCGCTGACCCTGATGCTCGACCAGCTATGGAGCGCCGGCCGGTGCACTCTGGTGTACATGTCATCTCTGGGCCCATTCAGAACACTATCACTAGAAATCAGAAAAACTACTAGAACCTTGACCTCCACTATTTGTATTGTTAAAATCTCTTATATAACCAGTTGGACTAACATCCACACTGTGAAAGGAGAGTAATTTACAGTACCAAGGGGAGTTATCAAGATATTTAGAAAAATGCAGTAAATTATGTAACTTATCCCCCTTGACATAGACCGCTTTGTTCGACTTTGAACTACCCCCGCCGTTGTTACAGAGACCAGATAAGGAAGCATACAGTACAAACAGTTTATTTTCCATGTATATCGTAAGAGGCAACTAAGGAGGTTATAGGACGGTGTTCTGTGTTATATCCTATATAGGATCGAAGTGGTCATGCTGAACTAAGGTGTGTCGTGCCGTAAGGCGCAGATATTGCTGTACAACTCTAAACGATAACACGACTCATTGCAATCTCTGGACTAGCTCCTAAGAACCTGCAGGAGTTTGAGAAATAGTGCAAAAGAAGAAGCAAAAAAGCTATTCATGATAAAACTGGTCTCTAATTTCACGAAAAATTACACAATTCTCAGATTTCATTTTGTCATAATTACCTGATCCGTGACCGCCTTTAAAAAACATACTCACGAGTGACACATACATGTTGATTCCTCGAGAAGTGGCAAGTATTAAACCAAAAGAAATATGACATTTCATGTTCATTGTCTGTGTCCTGATGAATACTTTTCAGTCGAAACGTCGTTCGTTTCTGTTGATAGCGTACCTTGTATTTTGCTGCAACATTACTTGCATATATCTGTTACTTGACACACACACAAACACATGCCAGCACATACACACACGCCCACACACACACACACACACACACACACACACGAACACACGAACACACATACACGATCACACACACACTCATAGGCACACACACACACACTCATACAATTACACAATCCACTATTTTGTTACAACACTACTCGCATATATCTGTTTTCCCACACACACAACCCCCCACACCTCCATATTATACCAACAGCGGCCCACTATGCTGACATAAATGACGTGTGCACAACACACAGGATATCCTCAATCATATACTGGCTATCCAGTTACGTGCCTATGTAAACGTATGTAAGTTTGGCATCTATCATGTTTCATTGTTGTGTTGAGAAAATGCGTTTAGAAGACTTGGTGCAATTGACATTTTTTTAATAAGTGTCACTGGTTGAATTTCCGGTTCCGGTGTAAGTAATAGAGAAGTGTTTTTTTCTGTCCTGCTGAAACAAGAACTGGTTGATCATTAATTTAATACATTAATATCGTTAAAAAATATCTGTGCTACTGAAGCGGATTCAAGGATGTTTATATTTATGAAATATCAAACAGTATTGCACAGACTGCTAACTCATTCAATAAACTATCAAATATCTGGCATTCAAAAAAACACTAATAAATAACACACAACTCAAAATCTTCAACTCCTGCATAATTCCAACATTAACAGATGGATGCGAAAGTTGGAAAGCAACATCAAATTTGGAACATAGACTAAACACTTTTGAATATAAATGTCTTAGAAAGCTACCTAGCATACGATAGTCAGACTTCAAATCAAACACAGTTGTCAGACAAGAATCAAAACAAGAATATGTATCCACATATATTTGAAGGTGTCGCTGGAATTACATCGGACACGCGCTACGTATGGATACCGAAATACTCCCCTGTCAAGCTTTGATGTGGTCACAAGAAGGCAAGAGAAAACGAGGAAGACCAAAAGAAACTTTACGTAGAACTATTACAAGGGAACGTTTCACCATCGGTATCAGAAACAATGAAGATCTAAAGCAAATTGCAATGACATGAGAGACATGAAAATCTATGACATCCGTCCTATGTGCCGTCCTTGGCCCTAGAGGAATAACTAACTAACTAACTAACTAACTGGTCGAATAAGTAAACACGGATTGTGTTACACTACTGGCGGTTGGTGTACATGTCATATTTCCGAGCGTCAGTTTCGGGGCCTCATCATCATCACGAGCTTCATCAATATCATCAATGGCGGTTGACAACAACGGACATCAATTTCCTCTACTTCATGCTTTGGTTGTGCACTCTGCTAAACTGTATCTCGTCCATCTCGTAATGGTTCCATCCTAATTGTAGATCTGCCAACCTCTTGCTCTCATTCCCTCAAATCTACTCTCCAGTAAGGTCTTCAATAAGGGTCTTTTAACATGTTCAAAATACTTCATTTATTTGATTGTTATTTCCTTTAATATTTCTTGTTTTATATTGAGTCTAACCAGAACCTCATTGTTTATTTTCTTCTCTTTCATTGTGTTCTCCCTTTTCTTCTATATATCCACGTTTCAGACATCACAATTCTGTCATCTGGTTGTTTGATTGTTTTTATGTTTTTGAGCCTTACGTTAATATAGAATATATGTAACATTTTATAATTCTCACTTTTTAGTTTGTAACTTGTTTAGATGTTAATATTTTTAGTTTGCAATCTGTTTAGTTTTTTAATATTTTTAGTTTGTAATTTGTTTAGATGTTAATATATTTAGTTTGTAATTTGTTTAGATATTAATGTTTGTAGTTTTTTTTTAATCTCGCTGTATTTCTATGTTGTTGTGATTAGCTGTTGTGATTAGCTGTTGAGATTATCTGTTGTGATTATCTGTTGTGATTAACTGTTGTGATTAACTGTTGTGATTATCTGTTGTGATTAACTGTTGTGATTATCAGTTGTGATTATCTGTTGTGATTAGCAAAGTGTTGTGATTATCCCTCAGGTAGCAATGAGGACTGTGCCATCTGCATATCGTATATCTGGAATCTTGTACCCACCGATAATTAATGGATGAAATTCAATATTAGATACTTTAAAAAATAGTTATAGAACTGTGAACAAGATAATCACGCGTGTGTAGAGCAGGCCCAAGAGGGGAGAAAAGAAAAGCAACACTGTTTACCTTTCATGCATGGCGCAAGAGACGACTAAGGATGTAATGGGTTACCGTTGACTGTACCATCCAATATAGGGTTAAAGTGACCCAGCCTTGCTGAAGTCGAATGTGCACGCCGAAAGGCACAGATATCGCAGAAATGCTGTAAACCATAACACAACGCATTCCGTTCTCCGGACCACATCCTGATAATCTGCAGGAGTTTGAGAACGAACACAGAAGAAGACGATAATCTACCCCTCACTCAAATAATTTAGCACATTTTTCAGTCAGTAGTAGACTACAACACAACTACTCGTGCATTTAGACCTGTCCGTCTCTATTACATCTCTGACATGTAGTTTTTGGTCTAGTTTGTTGCTCCATTCTGTGTTTCTCTCTCCATATCCTGAAAAAGACATCCTGGTCGAAAGGTCGAATCTGGGCACTGTTCCAGTTAAAAACTGCTAACTCATAAATTTTGACGATTTATCTGTCAGTAATAATAGTTTGGTTATCTCCCTTTCCCTAACACGAGAGTTTAAGATAAACATATGCCCTTATCTCGGAACGTTTTCAGGTTACATAGGGCAAAATTGAATTCATTACCGACTTAAAAATGCCCTAATATGTAGTATCCTGGTCTGCTAAAATCGAATGTAATCGTAACACATTTTTATTGCCTTTCTTTTTGAACATATTTCATTTAGTTCAATTTCTATGTTACGCCGTGTAACTTTATCCAGTATGGCTGCAAAGAAATTAAGATAATGAGCCTAGAATGATGTAATATATATTGTATCACATTGACTAATACCATCATAAACACATCATCCATATTTAGTTGCATCATTTTATGATGAAATGCAATATTACTACCAGGCGGCTGCTGAAGAAAACTGACGTCAGTAGTATACTATATAAAGCCGAGTCGGAAAGGTTGAGCATTTAAAATGTTTCAGACTTTATGCGAGACAGTTTATGCTAATGTTACATAAAACTTATTATTTTATCCACGTACATATAACACAGTACAGTAATGCCTAGACAGTGCGTTAATTTCGTAGACAATTTATGTTATACCTATTAATTCTATATGATATGGGGCTTGCAACTTTACCCCCACAACCTCTTTAATTGTCTCTTATGACATGTATGAATGGAAAACAGTATTCCCTGCTCCCCCAGTGAAGCGGGATTCATACAGGGTTGAAATGTCTTGTTTACATGTAATATTTGTATTCCTATTCTAGAAGAATTTTTTTTGTAAAACCTCTTGGCATCTTACACGAGAGTAATATGAAACACTTTGCATCCTGGTTATCTCTTTAAGAAACGGAGTTATGTGCTGTGAGTGATACTTTTTCAGGACGTGTTCTACTTATTGGAATCAGGAGAAGAGCTTATAGGAAAGCCACGTACATTAAAGATATAAGCTTCATCATTAACATTTGTTTAACACATAAGATATATGTCTATTACTTGGATTGTATTAATACCAGCTAAGTGCCGAATCTAAACTCCAACAACTCACTTCAAATTTTAGAGACGTCAGTTGGAAATAGGGCATGGGAAATAGCGTGGATAAAAGCTAGATTTTGGTGACTAGTGAAAACAAGGAAGATATTGGTGACTAGTGAAAGCAAGGAAGATATTGGTGACTAGTGAAAGCAAGGAAGATATTGGTGACTAGTGAAAGCAAGGAAGATATTGGTGACTAGTGAAAGCAAGGAAGATATTGGTGACTAGTGAAAGCAAGGAAGATATTGGTGACTAGTGAAACCAAGGAAGATATTGGTGACTAGTGAAAGCAAGGAAGATATTGGTGACTAGTGAAAGCAAGGAAGATATTGGTGACTAGTGAAAGCAAGGAAGATATTGGTGACTAGTGAAAGCAAGGAAGATATTGGTGACTAGTGAAAGCAAGGAAGATATTGGTGACTAGTGAAAGCAAGGAAGATATTGGTGACTAGTGAAAGCAAGGAAGATATTGGTGACTAGTGAAAGCAAGGAAGATATTGGTGACTAGTGAAACCAAGGAAGATATTGGTGACTAGTGAAAGCAAGGAAGATATTGGTGACTAGTGAAAGCAAGGAAGATATTGGTGACTAGTGAAAGCAAGGAAGATATTGGTGACTAGTGAAAGCAAGGAAGATATTGGTGACTAGTGAAAGCAAGCAAGATATTGGTGACTAGTGAAAGCAAGGAAGATATTGGTGACTAGTGAAACCAAGGAAGATATTGGTGACTAGTGAAAGCAAGGAAGATATTGGTGACTAGTGAAAGCAAGGAAGATATTGGTGACTAGTGAAACCAAGGAAGATATTGGTGACTAGCGAAACCAAGCAAGATATTGGTGACTAGTGAAAGCAAGGAAGATATTGGTGACTAGTGAAACCAAGGAAGATATTGGTGACTAGCGAAACCAAGCAAGATATTGGTGACTAGTGAAAGCAAGGAAGATATTGGTGACTAGTGAAAGCAAGGAAGATATTGGTGACTAGTGAAATCAAGGAAGATATTGGTGACTAGTGAAAGCAAGGAAGATATTGGTGACTAGTGAAAGCAAGGAAGATATTGGTGACTAGTGAAACCAAGGAAGATATTGGTGACTAGTGAAAGCAAGGAAGATATTGGTGACTAGTGAAAGCAAGGAAGATATTGGTGACTAGTGAAAGCAAGGAAGATATTGGTGACTAGTGAAAGCAAGGAAGATATTGGTGACTAGTGAAACCAAGGAAGATATTGGTGACTAGTGAAAGCAAGGAAGATATTGGTGACTAGTGAAAGCAAGGAAGATATTGGTGACTAGTGAAAGCAAGGAAGATATTGGTGACTAGTGAAAGCAAGGAAGATATTGGTGACTAGTGAAAGCAAGCAAGATATTGGTGACTAGTGAAAGCAAGGAAGATATTGGTGACTAGTGAAACCAAGGAAGATATTGGTGACTAGTGAAAGCAAGGAAGATATTGGTGACTAGTGAAAGCAAGGAAGATATTGGTGACTAGTGAAACCAAGGAAGATATTGGTGACTAGCGAAACCAAGCAAGATATTGGTGACTAGTGAAAGCAAGGAAGATATTGGTGACTAGTGAAAGCAAGGAAGATATTGGTGACTAGTGAAATCAAGGAAGATATTGGTGACTAGTGAAAGCAAGGAAGATATTGGTGACTAGTGAAAGCAAGGAAGATATTGGTGACTAGTGAAACCAAGGAAGATATTGGTGACTAGTGAAAGCAAGGAAGATATTGGTGACTAGTGAAAGCAAGGAAGATATTGGTGACTAGTGAAACCAAGGAAGATATTGGTGACTAGTGAAACCAAGCAAGATATTGGTGACTAGTGAAAGCAAGGAAGATATTGGTGACTAGTGAAAGCAAGCAAGATATTGGTGACTAGTGAAAGCAAGGAAGATATTGGTGACTAGTGAAAGCAAGGAAGATTTCACGAATATCCGGTTAAACGGTCACAAACGTGAAGAAGTTAACACCTTCAAACATCTCGGGACCCATAATTTGTGATAATGTCTACTCCAGAAATGAGATTATGCTAAGACTAGAGATGGCTATGGCTGACATAGAGAAGTGTGAATATGATGTGGAGAACTAAGATTAGTATTAGAGTAAAGACCAATCTATTCGTATTGCTAGTGTTAAGTATTCTTGTATACGGATGTGAAAGTTAAACACTCAATACAGACCAAAAAAAAGATTCAGGTTTTTCAAAACAAGTGTTACAGACGTTTGTTAAGAACTAGTTATACGCATGTGGTTGCATCTGTGGGTCTCACCAATGGCCCACTAGACATACCAACCATGCAATAGAAAACCTTAGTGGATGACATGCCGTTATATTGAGGTTATCTTCTTAGAGAAGGTTCATGGCACGTTATCTATACAATTATGATTTTATTTTGTTGTTGAAATGTGTTTCATGTTTACCTGAATATATATGTATGCACCCTCTGTGGTTGGGAGGGAGCCAGAGATGTACTGTGCAGCACTGGAGAGGAGGAAACTGACAGCACTGTTTTTTCCTATGGCTTAGACCCATCATAGAGTCACAATGACTCAGGAAGTGACAATCCTTTTGACTAGAACATTTGGTTGCATGCCTAGAGCAATAGAGAAGCTCGGCATAACCAGTAGTCAATTGGTGGCGGGGAATGAGCACAGTGAACCCTATCTTGGCTACAGTGGCTAGGAGCAGTGCATAGGTTGAAACCTATCTTCCTGGAAGTATGATAGTTATTCTCTGGCTCTGTCCCGGGTGGGCCGAAAATCCACAGACTTCCAAGCAATATAATGCCATTTAATGGTATTAGGTCAAAGAGCATGACCCAATGGACCGCTGGATCAGCAACCAACCAACCAACCAACCAACCAACCAACCAACCAACCAACCAACCAACCAACCAACCAACCAACCAAGAACTAGTTATACAGAACACAAGACAATATATATTCGTCCGGCGGCAAATAAACAAACTTGCAGGTCATCAGTAACCACTTTTGTCTGTGAGGAAACGGTATAATCGTTGTGAATGAACATGTAACGAGACACGACTGTCTCTTTCTCTCTCTAAAATTATTTTGTAAGGAACAGTCTAGGAACGACGGAGAAGAGGGGTGCAGAGAATATCCAAGATTGATAACATCAAGTAATAGTCTGGGCATGATTTTTCTACACTTATCCAAATAGCTGAGGATAGAGTTGTTTGGAAGGCATATTTTGCTGGTGTATCCAGTGTGGCACCACTACAACCCTGACGTGTTATGGGTCTTATTCTTCTTCTTCTTTCTGTCCTCATGTACCTTTCGGTGTTGAGGGGAGAGTGAGTGTACGGTCTTTTGCCCTTCTATTTGCCTCTTCCGCGGTTATATTTCCGAGTGTCTCTAATACACTATCTATCCACCTTTTATCTATCCACCACACATGAGGGCGTCCAATAGGTCGACTGATTTCGTATCGTTTGTTAAGTGTTTTTTTTATAATACTTTACTCTTTCTGTCTGGTTATGTGGCCGAACAATTTAACTTGTTGTTTCTGGATGTATTGTATTGTTGACGTGATCCCTAATTGTTTCCTTAGTTCTTACTATTATTATTTATTATTATTATTATTATTTTATTATTTGTTTTTAAATTATTATTATTATTATTATTATTATTATTATTATTATTATTATTATTATTATTATTATTATTATTATTAAGTGTTCAATAAGGAAGACACAACAGTCGATAGGTAGACATTCTTTGAAGAAGTCATGGTGATAAAACCAGAATTTCATTTTTCTAAGCAAGTCTTTCTTTAGACATAGTTCTGCGAAATGATTACACCAGTTGGCTAACTTGTTTGATCCGTACTTTTGATTGGCTGGCAACAGAGACTTTGTGCGGTTACTAATAAACAAGTTATACAGAGGGAAGAACAGATGACACGTATTTTCAAGAACAAAAATGTAAACATAGACACTAAAGTTGCATTATACAAGACTATTATTATTCCATCACTGTGCTTCCAGTGCCAAATCTGGACAATGACAGCACAAGACAAAAGAAAAATAGTGACAGCAGAAATGACAAGTCTACGAAGAATACTCGGGAGTGTCATTAAGAGATAGAGTTAGAAACGATAACATCAGACAGATAACCAAGACAATACTAGTATTGGAACACATCAAAAGACAACAGATCAAGTAGTTTTCACACACTTCCAGACTACCAACAGATAGCATGCCACAAATGGCCATGGCACATAGACATAACGGTTATAAAGCCAGAGGCAGACCATGTAAAAGATGGATCACAGAAATCAAAGAAGCCACAGGAACAAGCTTACAAAGAGCGCACAAGAAGGCCATCTCCAGAGAACTCTTCCACCCCTGACGTCGCAAGGCAAACAAGGGTCATCGCGTATAGATTAATAAACAGCCCGAGTTAGTCTGGTTAGAATATGAAAACGACGTACTCTGCGCGACAAATAAGGCAAATTTAGAGGTTAGGTCAGGGTCAGCTGAATTGTGAACCAACGTCACAATGCACTGTTTTACCACAAGTGTACAGTTTGTCTAGTCAGTGGTTGAACAGTGTACAGTTTGTCTAGTCAGTGGTTGACTAGTGTACAGTTTGTCTAGTCAGTGGTTGACCAATGTACAGCTTGTGTAGTCCGTGGTTGAACAGTGTACAGTTTGTCTAGTCAGTGGTTGACCAGTGTACTGTTTGTCTAGTCAGTGGTTGACCAGTGTACAGTTTGTCTAGTCAGTGGTTGACCAGTGTACAGTTTGTCTAGTCAGTGGTTGACCAACGTACAGCTTGTGTAGTCAGTGGTTGAACAGTGTACAGTTTGTCTAGTCAGTGGTTGACCAGTGTACTGTTTGTCTAGTCAGTGGTTGACCAGTGTACAGTTTGTCTAGTCAGTGGTTGAACAGTGTACAGTTTGTCTAGACAGTGGTTGACCAGTGTACAGTTTGTCTAGACAGTGGTTGAACAGTGTACAGTTTGTCTAGTCAGTGTTTGACCATTGCGCAGCTGCTAAGTCATTGGTTGATTAGATTCTGATGATTACCGTCGCCTAACGCACTTTCTAATTAGCGACGGCGCCATTCTTCCACCTTCCCACAGCATGAACCCTGATACACTACTTCCGTGTGACTGAGTGAACCACCACAATAACATTCATTTCAAACCGCTATTTAATCATCATCTTTAAGTGTTTTCTCCGCAACTGACGTCGGTCGTAACAGACTTCCACAATTCCCTGTCTCTTGTCTTGTGGTGCACTCTGCTAGATTGTAATCTGTTAATCTTGTAATATTTTTCTTCCACTTGCATTTCTACCTTCATCTTGTTCGCCTCCCCTCGATTTAACTATTAACAAGTACACTCTAAACCTGGGTCTGTTAGTCGGCGACAGAGTAAATTAACCACTTCAATACCGTTCCTATCAGAACTGGATACGTATTAAATATATCTAATTTCTCGACTTATGGTTTTATTGCCCTTTTTACATCTTGTTTACACGTATTCAATGCAGTTCAGAGCGATCACCTGAAGGAAATGCACTTCTATAAATTATCTGTGACGGATTTCCATTCAGATCAACATTAAAAAATTGAGTGTCATTCATTTTGCGGGAATTTCCTGTAAGGTATTTCCTGTATTCAAGAAGACAAACATGTGACAGAACGCGGATCCGAGTCAAGCCGCATTAAGAAGACCTCTGTTTAGAGTTAATAAGGGTTCTATTATTACGTTTTTCTTTATTGTCGTACTTTTTGTTGACCACTATTTAAATATATGAGTGGTTCTGAGTTTATTCCCCAGTTAAAGACCTGGAGTCACATAGCAAAACTAGACGGGGCCGAAAAACAAAATGAACAGAAATAATCAAAATAGGCCTTTCAGTTCTTTTTTGACATTTTCTGTGCACAGGTCTGATACACAGTATCCGGTCATGTCGGATGGCTGCGTGTTCATCACGGATCAGAAATAGGAGATGTTACGAGGTCGATGACACGTTATTTTTTTTTACAGTGTGAGACAGTTTCATAATTCTTTAGACTTCGACGGATGTTCATTACGGCACGTTGTATGTACATCCGAGATCGTTGTATGTACATCCCAGATCGTTGTATGTACATCCGAGATCGTTGTGTGTACATCCCAGATCGTTGTATGTACATCCCAGATCGTTGTATGTACATCCCAGATCGTTGTATGTACATCCCAGATCGTTGTATGTACATCCCAGATCGTTGTATGTACATCCCAGATCGTTGTATGCACATCCCAGATCGTTGTATGTACATCCCAGATCGTTGTATGTACATCCCATATCGTTGTGTGCACATCCCATATCGTTGTGTGCACATCCCAGATCGTTGTGTGCACATCCCATATCGTTGTGTGCACATCCCATATCGTTGTGTGCACATCCCATATCGTTGTGTGCACATCCCAGATCTGAAGGGAAAAACATGAAATATTACGAAGACGATGACATGTTAAATTTCCTCCTCTAAAACAGATTTCAATAAATGGAGATTCGACGACTTGAGGAGATAAGGGCGATGACATGTTATATTTTTTCCCTCTAAAACAGATTTCAATAAATGGAGATTCGACGACTTGAGGAGATAAGGGCGATGACATGTTATATTTTTCCCCTCTAAAACAGATTTCAATAAATGGAGATTCGACGACTTGAGGAGATAAGGGCGATGACATGTTATATTTTTCCCCTCTAAAACAGATTTCAATAAATGGAGATTCGACGACTTGAGGAGATAAGGGCGAAGACATGTTTTATTTTTTCCCTCTAAAACAGATTTCAATAAATGGAGATTCGACGACTTGAGGAGATAAGGGCGATGACATGTTATATTTTTCCCTCTAAAACAGATTTCAATAAATGGAGATTCGACGACTTGAGGAGATAAGGGCGATGACATGTTATATTTTCCCCTCTAAAACAGATTTCAATAAATGGAGATTCGACGACTTGGGGAGATACGAGTTTCTATATCACAGTGTCTATGAATATCGGTCTATACGATCCTCGTCAATTACACAGTTCTGTGGGCTCAAAGATTATCATTATTATAAAAAGTCGAGTTTTAACTTTTTCCGTGAATTTCATTTGCCACTTTGTGTATACTATGAGAAGACAGCTAATGAAAATCACCAGAAAAATTGAAGAGCATTACTTTTGAAGGATGACTACCAATGAGTCTGCGGGGTTTGTAAAAGAGACGAGGATTTGTCATCCATTTAGTCCTGCTTCAGCGTACTAAACTAATATGTTTTCCAGGTAGGGTTTTCAGCATTTCCCTATAGAAGATTACAGTGAATCACAGGTGAAACTTTAGTGTGTTGGTATGAAAGACACTTTAGTGTGTTGTCTGAAAGACACTTTAATGTGTTGGTCTGAAAGACACTTTAATGTGTTGGTCTGAAAGACACTTCAGTGTGTTGGTCTGAAAGGCATTTTAGTTTGTTGGTCTGAAAGACACTTTATTGTTTCGGTCTGAAAGACATTAATTGTGTTGGTCTGAAAGACACTAATTGTATTGGTCTGAAAGACACTTTAGTGTGTTGGTCTGAAAGACACTTTAGTGTGTTGGTATGAAAGACATTTTGGTCTGTTGGTCTGAAAGACACTTTACTGTTGGTATGAAAGACACTTATTGCAGCCAAGGTGTAAACAATACACAACTTTATCCACTCTCTAGACTTCAATTTGATAACAAGCAGGAATGTCAGCACAAACAGAGACAGAAGTAAAGTACAGTTAACCATTGCATTTATTAATGCCGTATAGTTGTGAGATGTTAGCGATCTCGCTTTTCAGCAGCTCTGCTATATGAGGGCGGTAGCCATCTTCTCTCCCTATCAATCTTTACTTTCCGGAATAATTCGGCAACCACTTAATGACGGGTCGATCAAGGAGCCGTTGCGACCTGAAAAACGTTTCCTCTTTAACTGGGGAATAAACTCAGAACCACTCATATATGCAAGGGTAGTGCGCTAACCACTGCATTACGCGGCACCCTGGAGTCCTCCAATTGGACACAAATTAAACCGTTTGAAAAGAAATGAATCAACTTATGTCACTACTTACGGATATGAACCAGACAGCTCCTTCACTAATGAGACCTGTCAATACTCCGACCAATGTAAATTAGAACAATCTTGTCCATTCAGATAAGATGATTGTTTAGGGAAGCGCGGTAGACTAGTTGATATTGAGCTTGTTTGCTATCACCGGGTTACAGCGTGCCAGGTTCGAAACCACGTTCGGGTAAATAAAAAAATCCGGGTTGTGATTTCTCGCTTGACAAGATCACTCACTACTCCAGTCGAACACGACCACTCCTCCAGTCGACTCAGCTGCAAATTAGTACCTGACTAATGAGTTAGGGAAGGAAAAAACAACAAGGAAGGGAACTGGCCACTCCACCTAATAGTTTCTGCAGTTTAGTACATGAAGAGTTATCTACATCCCCGGCGGCAGATTGCTGCCATGGGAGATACCTTCACCTTTAACATTCAGAACTAAGATATAACTTAGTTTGCTGGTTATCTTTTTTGGACACTTCATGAGAACATAAACGATGGAACACAACAGGAAACTTGACAACAGGCAACTTATTAAAAGCCAATTTGATTACAGGAAACCTGACAACAGGCAACTTATTAAAAGGCAATTTGATTACAGGAAACTTGACAACAGGCAACTTATTAAAAGGCAATTTGATTACAGGAAACTTGACAACAGGCAACTTTGCAAAAGGAAACTTGATCACACGCTACTTGACCACATACAACATGACAAAAGGCAAGTTGAGCAAGAAGGATAGTGAAGGACCAATACAATATGATTGACAACAGGCAACTTGACAACAGAAAATTTGACAACAGGCAACTTGACAAAACAGGGTACTTGACCACTGACACCTTGGCAACTGGCAACTTGACAACAAGCAACTTGACAACAGGCAACTTGACAACACGCAATTTGTCAACAGGCACCTTGACAACTGGCTACTTGACAACTGGCAACTTGACCAAGAGGGATAGCGAAATACCAAGAGAATATGCTTGACAACCTATCATCGAGGCATAGGAGAACATCGACATCAGAAATGATTGACAACACACGAAACTAAAGACAGTGGAAACACATGACAACCAACACCACACGGCAATGACCATAAAGAAGAAAACATTGACAGCAAACCAAACAGAAGGATGTAGAAAGAATTGATCATCAACTACACACGGATTATTCATCTAACTGCAAAACTGTTAGAAGTACACTAGCTGCAAATGTCATGGCGATATAACACAGCTCTTGGGATATCTGCCAATGTCATGGCGATATAACATTTCTAGTCGATTTCCAAGAACTACTTGCGGCTAACTTCCGCATCTTATCGACATATTATTGTTATTGTTACTTCTGTCAATCTTACCTCCATATGTACAAAGGTTCTCAAAGTGTACGTAATGACGTAGGTAGTTTATATTCACATTACTCGCCTGCTTAGTATTGTTAATGTTGTAGTTAATACATAATAGAAAGCCGCGTTAGCGCACTGGCTTCGCATATGAGTGGTCCTGGGTTCATTACCTAGTTGAGGCGGAAATGTTTTTTCAGATCGCACCGTCTCCCGGGTCGACCCAGCCTTAAATTAGTATCGGATTAATACGGGAAGTAAAGAATGAGAGGGAGAGGAGATGGCTACCACCCTCATTTGCAGAGCCTCTGAAATGTGAGATCGCTAACATCTCACAACCCCTACGGCATTAATAATTGCTATGGGTTACTTTACTTTACTTAATACATGTAATGAAAGTACATTCATTTCTTTGTGACATATGTTGAAGGAAGTCCGGTATTGTTATGAATATAGTCACGGTGCCCCAGAAACCATGCTAAATGTCAAATCGACATAATGGACGTGTCAGACCGACATATGCAGATGTGCCAGCTCGACATTTGCAGACGTGTCAGACCGAGATGTGCAGTCGTGCCAGTATGCAAATATCGCAGCTGTAAACTGTGACACAACACATTCCATTCTCCCGATCCCAACCTGCTAATAAAATAAACAAGTAGGAGTTATAAATAATGATGTTATCTTTTATTTCTCAACACCATCTTCATTACCATTGATATCTTCACAACCACAACCACAACTGACATCACCAACAAAATCCTTACCACCATAGCCGCCATCACAACATCAATTAGCACTATTATCTTTGGTATCACCTATATCATCTTTCAGCGGCGTTAGAAGCATTACGACGCTCAAGAAAGTGTAAGACTTAACGCGCATATATCGCAATTAATCTGTAAACCACTACACAACGCAATTCCTTTCTCCTGACTACTTCCTGGTCATCAGTAGGAGTCTGAAACCGAACGAATAAATCCAAATATTAATCATCGTTCTGTGCTCTGTGGCAGACAGGTGCAAGGCATGAATCAGATGCCCGAGGTGACTACTTCCATTTCTGCTGCAGGCTGTTGAGTACCCGGATCGATTACAAATCCACCCTTCCACCCACCCTCCTAGGTAGGTCTTTGGCCCCGAAATTCTGTCTTTTAACAAAAGAATGCTTTGCATTGACACAGAAAATCACTGTGACACACTGGAGGGTGGGTGGATCGGGGAGGTTGGGTGGATCGGGCATATGATCCATATTATGCGGCAATATGAGTGACTCGTTAGAGATTATATTGGCTAACTCAGGAGATGTTTCTCCATCGACGATCAACAATTTTTCGTAGCTCACTGTCGGGACAAATTCGGTTCCACGACCCGTCTTAGACCTTCATTAAAAAAAAGAAATCCCACAGTTTTGTCAACATGATTAATGGATTAACTGGATTAATGTTCATAATCTTATCATACTGATTATACGAGTATGTCTTCTAAACAACATGTACACTCCATATTCCCATTGTCCGTAGATAAGGGGGGGAGGGGTTGGAGTTCAATCCCCCCTAAGCAAAAATAATATGACTTTTAGTACTAGAAACTTAACCAATATGATTTTGGTTTTTTTGAAAAGGTCTTCACATTTTCCATTATACAGTGAAATTTACGAAATCATATGAATGGGCATTTAAAAAAATATTTTAGGTAAAACGTCCTCCTTAAGGTACTCATATATTTAGCCATGTACATAATGTGTTCCTTCGTGCCGCAAGCGACACATAGGGCAGAGGTTTTGGTTCTCCATATGATGCGGTCCGCTGCCTGCAGCTTTAGTTCCTCGATGGTCTTACAGCCTATTGATTCCCCTTCTTTAAGAATGGTGTTTTTAAGGGTTGTTTTAGGTCTTCCTCTTTTTCTTTTACCCTCAGGTTACCACATAAAAAAATATCACTTTCTAAAACCACGTGTACTGTTGTCTCATTTCTAGAACCTTTCTTTCAAACGGTGTAGGTTTAAACCCATGTCGTGCAAGCAGGGAACAATGGCATACAGTTATATCTCCTGAAGTGTTTCTGAATGTTTACATACACTCTTACCCCGATGAGGACAACCCATTGAAGTGGAGATTGGGCTTAGTCCTGATAACAGAGGCTGAAAACCAAAATTGGTCGGGCCATCCCTGGCATCGAGTAGGAGAACAGATCTGCTGAAATCGGAGATATCAGGCCGAGTGCGCACCAGCAACCATGACATCACGCAAAACGACAGCAACCATGACATCACGCAAAACGACAGATAACATGTCATCACAACCCCCTCCCTCCAAATGCATCTTCAGAGCTATGTACAACTGCGATCGATTAAGGAAACGTCTACAACAGGATACCTTTGCATCTATTTCTTGTTCTGTTTTCATGTGTCTTGTTACCGATGTATGAAACGCCTACAGCAGGATACCTTTGCATCTATTGCTTGTTCTGTTTTCATGTGTCTTGTTACCGAAGTATGAAACGCCTACAGCAGGATACCTTTGCATCTATTTCTTGTTCTGTTTTCATGTGTCTTGTTACCGAAGTATGAAACGCCTACAGCAGGATACCTTTGCATCTATTTCTTGTTCTGTTTTCATGTGTCTTGTTACCGATGTATGAAACGCCTACAGCAGGATACCTTTGCATCTATTGCTTGTTCTGTTTTCATGTGTCTTGTTACCGAAGTATGAAACGCCTACAGCAGGATACCTTTGCATCTATTTCTTGTTCTGTTTTCATGTCTCTTGTTACCGATGTACATTTACACTATTTACCTAATTACAGTGAGTATTGCCTAGGTGTGGCAGTAAACAACAAGGTATAAAAATCAATTATCAATCATCATAAGCAAATATGCATCCGGGTTGTTCAGAAAAAAAAATCAGCTTACTGAATGTAACACACTGCCTAGAAAATGATAAGAATCAAACAATGATGTTAATTAGTCCTTTCTGAATATGCAGTACGACCTGCACTGTGATATTGCCTGTACATGGCACCAAATCGAAGCCAACACATAATTTAAAAAAAATTCAATGCTTGGAACAACAGCACGGCTTGCATTTATTAAAAGTGCTTCAATAAAATCAATGATATTTGAATGGAAATGGAATTTCCTTATGACATAAAATAAATAGAACGTGGTGTCAAACAGGATCAAACACTCATAACGTCAAGGAATTAATTAACTTCGAGACGTGCTCAAATGAAATCTGCTATACTGTGTCATTTATGCCAACGGGCGAGGCATGTGAATACATCATTACTGAATTATCACTAGGTAATTAATTATCGTTACATACTTCATGTCCTGCACAGGCAGTCGACGCCTGAAGGCGGGTGTGATAAATTTCAACATCCGTTCAAATTTGAACAACGAGCAGTGACTCCGTTTCTAACAGTCAAAGAATATCCATAAACAAACATCCATCTTAGACTATATGGCGGTGTATGGTGGAAAATACAGAGAAGCTATACCGAGTATCCGGCTAGTGATAGATAAATATATAGAAGTCCAAAAAAGTATCTATATTTGCATCATAGACTACAGCAAGGCCTTTGACAGAGTCCAACATGAAAAATTAATCAAATGTCTTCAAGACATAGGCATAGATGGAAAAGACATCAGGCTGATTAGAAATATATATTGGGAACAAACTGCACCAATAAGGTGTGAAAACAGCTACTCTCCATATATAGAAATAAGAAGAGGGGTAAGACAAGGATGCATTTTATCACCAAGCCTATTTATTATCTACACAGAGAATATCTTTAAAAATATAGAAGAAATACCAGGACTCAAGATCAATGGGAAAATAATAAACAACATTAGATATGCAGATGACACAGTTCTTTTAGCAGAAAGCGAACATGAACTACAAAGACTAATAGATCAAGTCAATAAATCAAGTAATGAATATGGACTGGATATAAACATTCAAAAAACAAAAACCATGATAATCAGCAAAGACACAGAAGAACAAGAGCTAAACATAAACATACAGGGAGAGAAACTACAACAAGTAAAACAGTATCAATATCTTGGACACATAGTCACAAATGATGGCAGATGTGAAACAGAAGTTAAAAGGAGAATAGGAATGGCTAAAAGTAACTTCAATGACATGAGGAAAATATTAACATCTAAACAAATTACAAACAAGTTAAAAATGAGAATTATAAACAGCTACATCTATTCTATATTAATGTATGACTCAGAAACATAGACACTAAATAAACAATTAGAAGACAGAATTTATGTTTTTGAGATGTGGGTATATAGAAGTCAGGGAGAACATAATAAAAGAGAAGACAACAAATACAGAGGTGCTAAAAACAATATGAAGAAAAATCGAAAATATGTACTCACTGTGAAAAACTGAAGAACAATAAAACTGAAGCTTTAAACAAAGTAATAAAGTTTTGGGCTGAAGTATATTATAGTTCTCCGCTGTGACCTTTGCTCTAGTTTCGATGTGTTTTCTGACCTTTGTTGTGTGGCAAGCTTACGGGTAAGTACTTAGAGTAAGGTTAGGATTAGAAATAATATTTCTAATGTGTGCGCGCACCTCGCTCCGTGTATAGCGGGAAGAAATACTGATCGCTCACCACAAATAATAGGAAATTGTAAAAAATGTGTAAATTGGAAAACAAACAGATTATGCATAAGTTCGTCTGTGTCTAGAGTTGAACTGTGTGATTGTCGGATGTGACGTCACGGCAGCCATTATTTTGATTGGTGTTACACGGGAATCCATGACGTTAGATAGTTACGATTGTCAACAGTGTGCTATTTATAGCACAGCAGAGAACTATTCTGTACATTCACCAAGTTTTGCTAATTGTACGAAACACACACAGGCACACACAAATCTCGGTCTTGTTTTAACATGTATTCAGCTTTGTTTTTGTAAACTCCTTATTTTTGTTCATTTCATGTTTGTTACCTTTGACCTCTTTCTATCACTTCGACCAACTTACTATATGTGATCGAAAGTTGTGTCGTCCCTACATGTTGTTTTTGATTTATATGTGTGGGGTGCAAAGGTAACTCATTGCTCTAGGCGGACCCAGGGTTAGCAGATAACCAAGATCCCAAATGAATCTCCTCGCGGTGCACCCTGGAAACAGAAATACAGCAGCTCGAGCTGATTTTGGCCAAATCATTTGGGGATCGTGTCCGAGAATGTGGAGGTAACAGATGGAAAGAGATTTGACTGCATAAGAGACAGACAATATCTCCGACACCACCAGCATCACCACATATAGCGACACTGTCGACATACAGTGAAGCTAGTCACTCCAGTCCGAACATTGGAGGGGCGGCCAATGTAAAATGCACGTAACGGTAGATGCATGGCGAGAGACAAATTGATTTCATACTGAGTACAATGAAACAATGAAAGGGCAGAACAGCGCTAGAGGGCAGCTCGAACTGCAAATAGAAAGTGAAACGTTCCTAGGAAAGGGGAACTACAAGCTCCGTCAGCTTGAGACGAGCTTCTAGTTACCTGTGCTCCTTACAGACAGAGACCCAATCATGGGCGTTCGGAAAAGCAAGAAGTCCTAACCCAACTCTAATGTCGAGCTTTCCTAAACCGGAAATATGCTCGGGAAGAGAAAGGGTCCCGTACCCGATGGGCTTAGGTAAGAAAGAGACAACGATGGCAGTCCTGGCCCAACTCTACTGTCAAGGTTTTCCTATACAGGAAATACACTTGCAGAGAAAAAGGGTTCAGTACCTGATGGGCTCAGCCGCTATTGGGACACGGTCGCTCAGCTCGAGAACGCCTTGCTCTCAAACGCGTGGTGTGAGACTCGAACTTGGACAAGGGGTACACGATGTCGGTGAATGACACTTCGGCTAAGAGGGCGAAAGAGCCAGCGTCGAACTCTTCTGATGAGTTCTTCCCCTTAAGGAACCAGGCTCACGGATGAGAAACGGTTCAGTACCCGATGGGCACAGGCACAGTACGTCCAATTACACGAGGCAAGTTCATAGACAGTGGAATACCTCGTGCAAGACAGACGAGAGCAAAAATCGTCTGGGCGAAGCGTCACCACATACACGCATGCCTGGAGACAGATATTGAGGCTGACACAGGCTAGAGTAGCCCACCCGAATTGTCAAGGCATGCCGAAATCGGATGTGCTAGGCCTACAAGGCGCATAACGGTGGCACAACGTAATCACACTCCCATCGGAAATCGTACGGATATCTGTGTTGGTTACAATAGAGCGAACGCAAAACAAACAAATATTTATATGTGTTTGTGATCCCTGATAAAGCCTTTCGGTCGAAACGTCGATTTGTTATTGGCTACAAAAACATACTAGAATAGCTACATAAATCGTCAACTGTGAACATCCATACTATTGGCTACAAAAACATACTAGATAAGCTACATGAACCGTCAACTGTGAACATCAACGCTATTGGCTACAAAAACATACTAGATAAGCAACATAAACCGTCAAATGTGAACATCAATGCTATCAGCTACAAGAACACACTAGACCATCTTCGAAAAGCTATCAAGAAAAAGCAACCTGACATGTGGCAACAGGATGTCATTCTCATGCATGACAATTCTCGTCCGCATGTCAGGAAACTTTGGTCTTCTGTCACAACAACACGTGCTTGACCCAGTCAATGAAGATCATTTGTTACTTGTCACCCTTTCCGAATCATTCTTCTTCAATACTTCACTAATCATTGAAACACATTTTCCACGATACACCGTCTGCTATCTGCAACGAATACGGATGTTATATGTGCGTTGTCAATGAGGATACTTCAATACTTGTACGGGATGTTCTTTGTTGTAATAGTCTGTGTCTCGATTGGAAAGTGACATGAGTTCACAGTTTGAATGTCTTGACAAAATCGCATCTTTATTTTTTGTGGAGATGCGGTTAGTCAGGCACGGAAAAACCCACTTACTCTAGTTGCCATGTGATTTGGTGCCGTCAGAACGGAGTGGTTCAAGTCCCGTTGGTCTCAAGTATTATGCTTTCTGTAATGAATGTTGGTTGGTCGACACACTTCGGCTATAATAAACTGTACCAATGTTAGTTGGTCAAAATTTAGCGGATTCGTTATCACAATGACCATATTGTCGCGGCTGCCTGAACTAATACGGATGTTTTATGTGCGTTGTTACTGAGGATAAATCATACTTTTACGGGATCTTCGTTGTTGTTGTAATAGTCCTTGTCTCGATTGGTCCGTTCCCAGTGACTTGAATACACAGTTTAAATGTCTTGACAAAATCGCATTTTGTTTTTGGAGATGAGGTTAGTCAATCACGGAAAAACCCTATTTACTCTAGTTGCCAGGCGAATTGGCGCCATCAGAACGGACTCGTCCGTACTAAGCATAACAAGAGAATGATCACATGATCCTCTCCCAGCCTTAAATGGGTACCGGATAAATCCGGGAAGTAAAGACTGCGAGAGAGAGAGGAGATGGGTACCGCCCTCATTTGCAGAGCTTCTGAAATGTGAGATCGCTAACATCTCACACCCCTACTGCATTAATAAATGATATGGGTTACTTTAATGCTTTACTATTTATCTAATATGTCTGTCTCTCTGTACGTCTGTGTCTGTCTGTCTCTCTGTCCTTCCGCTAAACCTTTTGTTGCCTTTCAGCGTTAGGGGTAGAAGAGTTATCTGAAGATGGCTCACGTGTGTACTGAGTATATTGTGGAATTATGTCTCTTTTTTTCGCCTCTTTTATTTCGGTGGTCCATCGTTTTCATGGTCGACTTCTAGGTCTGCCTTCACTGTATCTGTGTAGCACAGCTTACTGTGGTAAGCTGTCTGATTGTAGTGTGCTGATGTATGCAAATCATTTGATCTGTTGTCTCTTAATATATTCCATTATCTTTATTTCCTTTAATAATTTTTTCTCCATTTTAAATGTTGCTAGAACCTTTGTTTATTTTCTTCTCTTTCCATGATGTTCTCCCTATTCATCTATATTCTCATATCTCAAAGACATCAATTCTGTCATCTAATTATTTGCTTATTGTCCATGTTTCTGAGCCATTCATTAACATAGAATAGATGTAGCACTTTATAATTCTCATTTTTAGCTTGTTTATCATTATCTTGAATATTAATATTTTCCTCTTGTCATTGAATGCACTTTTAGCCATTCCTATTCTCCTTTTAAATTCTACTTCACATCTGTCATCATTTGAGACAATGTGTCCAAGGTCCAAGATATTGATAAAGTTCTACTTGTTGTAGTTTCTCACCATGTATTTTTATGTTTAGCACCTGTTCTTCTGTGTCTTTGCTGATTATCATGGTTTTTGTCTCTTGGCTGTTTCTTAATAGATCACGTCGCTAAACCAAGTAAAGGATATGGACTAGATACCGCCAGTGTGTTGTCGGGGCCCGTAGGGGAGCAAAGAATAGCAACACTGTTTACCTTCATGCATGTCGTACAAGGCGACTAAGAAGGTTATGGGATGGAGTTGGCTGTCCCATCCCATATAGGGTCAGTGACCAAAAAGCCATGCTGAAGTCGGATGTGTCAGGCCGAAATGCGCAGATATTGCAGCAATGATGTAAACCATAACACAAGGCATTCCGTTCTCCAAGCTACATCCTGCTGCTCTGCAAAAGTTTGAGAACGAACGCAGAAGAAGAAGACTAGATACACACATCCAAAAGACAAAAACAATTATAATCAGCAAAAGCCCAGATCACATCCAATCCATATACTTTGCTTGATTTATGGACGTAATCTATTAGTCTGTGTAGTTTATGTTCACTTTCTGCTAACAGAACACTGGCATCTGCATATCTCAGGTTGTTTATTATTTTCCCATTGATCTTGAGTACTGGCATTCCTTCTACGTGTTTAAAGATATTCTCTGTGTAGATAGTAAATAGGTTGGGTGATAAAATACATCCTTGTTTGACCCTTTGTTTGTTTCTATGGTGAGTAGCTGTTTTCACACCTTATTGTTGGTTAACATGGTCTAAAGATATATCTGTTGATTAAAACTATCTGTAGATATTTTGCTGGTTTACATAATCTGTGGATATATATTTATTGTTTAATATGATTATAGTAAGGATATATATATATATATACGATATATGTATATATATATAGCAAGGAGATACAAAATAGATGCAACAAAACATACCAGATCCTAGGACAGATGACACGTATTTTCAAGAAAAAAATGTAAACATAGACACTAAAGTTGCATTATACAAGACTATTATTATTCCATCACTATGCAACCAGTGTTAAACCTGGACAATGACAGCACAAGACAAAAGAAAAATAGTGACAGCAGAAATGACATGTCTACAAAGAATACTCGGAGTGTCATTAAGAGATAGAATTAGAAACGATAACATCAGACAGATAACCAAAACAATACCAGTATTGAAACACATCAAAAGAAAACAGATCAAGTGGTTTTCACACACTTTCAGACTACCGACATATAGCATGCTAGAAATGGCCATGACACATAGACACAACGGTTATAAAGCCAGAGGCAGACCATGTAAAAGATGGATCAAAGAAGCCACAGGAAGAAGCTTGCAAACAAGAAGGCCATTTCCAAAGAACTCTTCCACCCCTGACGCCGCAAGGCAAACAAGGGCCACATCGTATAGATATATAATAGATATATTTGTTATTTAACAGGATAAGTAGATATATTTGTTATTTATAGGATATGTAGATATATTAAATAAAACACAAATAAGGGATAAATAAGACACAAATAAGGGTTAAATAAAACACAAATAAAGGTTAAAAAAGACACAAATAAAGGTTAAAAAAGACACAAATAAGGGTTAAATAAGACACAAATTCGATTCATGAAAGTTATGGGATGCATATACAATGTTTGCTCTACGCCAGCTGAGCAATAAATACACATTAATAAGATAGAAAACTAAACATTGCCTTCATCGACCAAGAAAAGGCATTTTACAGTTGACACAGGCAACGTGTGGCTGATAATGAAGGACTATGGAATACATGAACAATTATTAGACAACATAAGATTTGTATTTAAAAAACTGTCAAAGGATCATAACGTTTGAGGGTACAACAGCTTCATTTGAAATAAAGAACAGACATAAGACAAGGCTGCGTATTATCACCACTTCTGTTTGTAACATAAATGGACATGATAACTAAAGAAGGAGACCCCCCAAAAAAACCCAATCCACCCATGCAGAGACATCAAACAAATACCACAACTTTCTAAACGAGATGTTATTTACAGATGATCACAGTTTACTATACGAATCTGAAAATGAATTACCGCTACACACATACGACTGTGAAACATGGACTCTAAGTAAAACAGCTGCAAAGAAGATCAACGCCTTCGAGCTGAAATGCTACAGAAAGATACTTAGAATATCATGGAAGGATAAAATCAGAAACTCAGATATTATAAACACACTGAATATTCCAGAGTGTTGGTTACTAAACACAATAACAAAAAGAAAACTACGCCTGTTTGGTCATATAAAGAGACACACCTGTTTAGAAAGATAAATAATGGAGGGAAGAGTACCTGGAAAGAGGAGAAAGGGCAGACCAAGAAGACGATGGACTGATGATATTAAAGATAACATGAATACATCGCTAGAAAATGCATGCCACATCGCCCAAGACAGAGAGAGGTTCAGAGAGTTCATTGGGAAGACAACGTTCTGGAAGGAATACGTCACATGACAAGCACCGGCTCCATACAGCCTGGGAACATCACAACGTGAAACTGAAATAAATTGGTAGCATATCCTATTCAGAACGTACCAACATTTCTTGGCGGTGGTGATTGTCTAGGCAATATAAATACGTTCAGTTGTTAGCCATTGCTTTCTGAACTGTTGGGATGCACAACTGCATGTGGCGGGTATCGAACTCGGTTCTGCGGCTGACACAGACTCTCTCAGTACCACATCACCACAGAGCCGGACTACACACATCTAAAACATAGACTAGGAAGTTAAGCAGAACACACATAAATATATCTATCAGTGGTATAAAACTAAAGGAGGTCTCGGAGTTCAAAACGTCTTTACATGAGATGACAAGGAGGTCTCGGAGTTCAAATATTTAGGAAACGTCTTTACATGAGATGACAAGGAGGTCTCGGAGTTCAAATATTCAGGAAACGTCTTTACATGAGATGACAAAATAGATAGACAGATCGGAAAAATACATCAGAAATCCAATTCTGTGACTTACCAGCTCTCGTCAACACTCAAGCGATCTTCAATCTGCATGACTACACAACGACAATTGATAAACAATATTTTTATACAATTTATGTGTTACAAATGTCAAGCATGGCTCTTGACAAAAACATTATCGAAAAAATATCACAGTATGTGAAATGAGATGTTTGAGGAAAGCATGGATAAATATCACGAGAATAGAACAACGTAGAAATGAAAATATCAGGAAAGAAATAAGACTGTGTAATAAAGGCTTTAATCAACAATATAAGAAAAAGGCAATATTCGTTTTGTGGCCACTTCATGATACACGCAGGTTTGGAGAACATAGTCACAACAGGCAAAATTGAAGGCAACAGAAACAGAGGGTGACAACGTGAGAAAATACTAGACAATTTGACAAACTGGCACGGCAAGGAAACAACAACGTCTTTGATACATAATATTGTCGACATAGAGCTGTAGAGAGCCATGACCGCCTACGCCAGCCGGCATGGCACCTGATGATGATGCATCAAGGCTACATCGAGAGATAGCAAACATTGTGGTTTGGTCAAGTCTTGAGAATGGAACCAACACAACCAGCACTTCATGCATACAACAGCAGAAGGAACAAGGAACAAGGAAGACCAAGAACTAGATTCGTGTAGACAATCAAAGAAAACGTAAAGAAACACGGGCTGACGATGGTCAATGCAGCCGAAATATCCAAAGACAGACAAAATCAGTGTCCACCCACGACGCTTAACAGTACAAGTGCAACTGACAATAAATAGATAGATAGAACGTAATCTGTAGATGTACTTGTTAGTTAACATGATCTGTAGATGCAGATGTTACTACGAGTAGAGTAACGTAATCTGAAAGTAGATTATTCTGTCTTCCTTGCCATGTACATGTCTAGAAATATCAAATGTAGGAGAGTAATGATTGAATATAGTAAAATGAGACAATCTCTTTGTTCCGACTACAATAATTCGACTCCAGACAACACATGTAGGCCTACACTACGCATCCGGAAGTGGAAGGTGCACAGTATATCGAATATTACTGAATCAGTTTACTGTAATATGAAATATGAGTTATTCTATCTGGTTTCTGATTGGCTGGTGAGACCAGGAAGTTGAAAGCATTGCTTTTTCTCAAAGTTAACTCTGACTTATTTCGGGTTTTTTTCCATGTACAATCTTACCTGGTTTTTTAAAATTTGGAATTAAGTCACATGTCGTTATGTTTTCTGTAGCTGTTTTTCCTCATGTTTTCTGCGTCGAATAAAATGACAAAGCTGTCGTTCTATTTCCGGCGAATAGTTTGCGAATAAATTACCAGATTTGTGTTTGTTGTTAGTAGTCATTTTCAGTGGGATGGTCTCTAGGTAGTAATCGTTTTTAGAAGTAATTGAAACAATTTATATCTTTCTTTCCTGAAGCCGGTAGTTGATAGACATAGAATGACGTGGCATAGTATTTAACCGTTATCCATACATCATGGCGGAAAGCCGTTGTTAGATTAACAATACACTATTTTGTATTTGGTACAAATCCAGGAGAAGAGTGATAATAATAATAATAATAATAATAATAATAATAATAATAATAATAATAATAATAATAATAATAATAATGATAATAATAATAATAATAATAATAATAATAATGATAATAATAATAAAAGACACCATAACCCCGTAAGGATCGTAAGGGTTCCACACTGGAGACTCCAGCACTAACAAATCTCCAAAAGAACACTGACTTCAGCCATGTGGAGGGGTGTATAAATCATGCCCAGAACATTCCTTGATGTTGTAAATCCGTGATGTTCTTTCCGCCTTTTCTCCTTCTCCCTCAACTGCTTCTTACAAAAATATATTTATAACGTGACTCGTGTTTAGTTTACCACGTTTCACCACTGCTAAAACTGGTTCTTGATAACCTGCAAGTTTGTTTATTTGCTGTCATAATAACATAGTTGTCTTGTATTATATATAACTAATTCTAAACAAACTTCTGTGTAGCGCTTGTATTCTTCTTCTTCTTCTGCGTTCATTCTCAAACTCCTACTGGATCTAGCAGGACCATGGCTAGATTTCCAGTAGGATGTAGTCCAGAAAATGGAAATGCGCTGTGTCGCCGTTTTATTTGCGCGAATGGCCCGACACATCCGTCTTCGGCGGGCTTGTATTCAAAAGCCTGAATCCTTAATTCTGTATCTGCGTCGAGTTTTCAACTTTGAGATCCGTATAAAAGTATACTTAACACTAGCGATCAGTTTCGATTGATCTTTACTGTAATATTGATCTTACTTTTCCAAATCAAATTCAACCTGGCCATGTCAGCCAATTCCATCATGTATCCTGCAATCTTATTTTTGGAGTTGCCATTATCACATATTTTAGACAGAGGTGTTTGAAGTTGAAGTTTGTGTCTATTTAACTGGATATTCATGTGATCCTCTTTGTTACCTGTTAACTAGATGTACATGTGATCTTCCTTGGTTTTCTGTTAACTAGATGTACATGTGATCTTGCTTGGTTTTCTGTTAACTAGATATTCATGTGATCTTGCTTGGTTTTGAGTTAACTAGATATTCATGTGATCTTGCTTGGTTTTCTGTTAACTAGATGTACATGTGATCTTCCTTGGTTTTCTGTTAACTAGATGTACATGTGATCTTGCTTGGTTTTCTGTTAACTAGATATTCATGTGATCTTGCTTGGTTTTGAGTTAACTAGATATTCATGTGATCTTGCTTGGTTTTCTGTTAACTAGATGTTCATGTGATCTTGCTTGGTTTTCTGTTAACTAGATGTTCATGTGATCTTGCTTGGTTTTCTGTTAACTAGATGTTCATGTGATCTTGCTTGGTTTTCTGTTAACTAGATGTACATGTGATCTTGCTTGGTTTTCTGTTAACTAGATATTCATGTGATCTTGCTTGGTTTTGAGTTAATTAGATATACATGTGATCTTCCTTGGTTTCACTAGTCATCAACATCTAATTTCCATGTCATATTTTAGACTAACAACTTTGAGGTGAGTTCCTGAAGTTCAGATGTTAATTGAAATATATATAGCTGAAACTGACATATATCAAATTTGTAGGCGAAACTCACAAATATAAAATATACAGGTGAAACTGGCAAATATGAAATATACAGGTGAAACAACAAAAATCAAAACTGTAGGTGAAACTGACAAATATCAAATATGTACGTGAAATTGACAAATATGAAATATACAGGTGAAACTGGCAAATATGAAATATACAGATGAAACTGGCAAATATGAAATATACAGGTGAAACTGGCAAATATGAAATATACAGGTGAAACTGGCAACAAACTAAGTAATTGTTTCTGTCTTCCATTCATTCATCATTTATTGTAAAACCGATCAACCTTGTGTTTTACGTAAGTATTAATCTATTTATTTATCTATACGCTGTGTCCCTTGTTTGCCTTGCGGCTTCAGGAGCGGACGAGTTCTCTGGAGATGACTTTCTTGTGCACTGTTTGTAAGCTTGTTCCTGTGGCTTCTTTGTTTTCTGTGATCCATCTTTTACATGGTCTGCCTCTGGCTTTATAACCTTTATGTCTATGTGGCATGGCCATTTGTGGCATGCTGTCTGTTGGTAGTCTGGAAGTATTAATGTTATACAATTGTTGACATCAGCCTCACATATTAGTGATTTTATGGGAAATATAGATATGTTCAGTAGGTTGCCATTGCTTCTGATCGATCCGGACGCACAGTTGCTTGCTGTGGAGATTGAATCATGTAACTTGTCATTCGAGACAAGCTCTTTTTGGCTTATGCAACAGATCTGGTAACATAGTAAATAAAAGCTATATCGCTCGTGATTTCAAGAGATCGAAGCAAACATTATCAATTTATCCTATGAAATCAATCAATGTTTACGAAATTGTGATACATTCTCTACCACTGTGTCCAACAACAACATGTCTGTCAAGTCTAAAATCGTAGAAATGATGCGTCCATGTTAAATGTATGTACACAATGTGTATCATTCATGTTATGCTATCATCCTTACACTGTATGATAATGTTACATTGTTAAACTCACACTATATGATAAAGTTACATTGTTACTCTCACACCATATGATAAAGTTACATTGTAAACTCACACCATATGATAAAGTTACATTGTTAAACTCACACTATATGATAAAGTTACATTGTTAAACTCACACTATATGATAATTTTACATTGTTCAACTCATACTGTATGATAATGTTGAATTCGCCCGTGTGTTGCAGGGGACCGAAAGGGGAGGAAAGAATATCAACACTGTTTACCTTCCATGCATGTCGTAAGAGGCGACTAAGGAGGTTATGGGATATAGTTGTCTGTCCCATCCCATATAGGGTCAGTGACCAAAAGGCATGCTGCAGTTGGATGTGTCAGGCAGAAAGGCGCAGACATCGCAGAAATGATGTAAACCATGACACAACGCATACCGTTCTACGGACTACATCCTGCTAATCTGCAGGAGTTTGAGAACGAACGCAGAAGTAGAAGAAGAATGTTAAATTGTTCAACTCATACTATATGATAAAGTTACATTGTTAAACTCCCACTATATAATGTTACATTGTTATTGTTATGGTACCAATATAAATAGTTTCACTTGTGGTAAAACTAGAACAGGCGGTCTGAAACATTTCAGACGCGAGTACCGTACGCCCATATGTGATCGTTCCTGCACGTGAGCATCGTTTAACTCGAATGGTGAGGGAACATTTCCTTAAGACAATACCAGGTTGGAAAGGACTTGTCTGAAACAACAAGTGATTTGTAGCATTAAGACCGTATTTACATAATTAAGATTAAATAGTTTATATTGAAAGACGTAACCTAATCTAGCTAGACGGATGTAAAAAAAACATTATGGTTTGGCATGGCACGTCTGTTTTACTTTATGTATCACGAAGGTAAACCTATGTGTTGTGGCAGCTTCATGGAATTTGTGGTCAGGAGGTAGTCTCGTTGCATATTTCTCCTAGATCTTGATTTTTTCTACTCTTCTTGTCTTCTCCCACTCAGGTCTAATTGAGTGTTCTACTATTCTTGTTTTCTCCCACTCAGGTCTATTTGAGTGTTCTACTATTCTTGTTTTCTCCCACTCAGGTCTATTTGAGTGTTCTACTATTCTTGTTTTCTCCCACTCAGGTCTATTTGAGTGTTCTACTATTCTTGTTTTCTTGCATTCAGATCTATGTCATTGTTCTACTCATCTTTTGTTCTCTCACTGAGATCTATTTCATTATTCTACTATTCTTGGGTACGGAAAAGTGATGGGATGCCAAGAATTACAGCTGAAGGGATTATTTCATCATCACCATCATCATCATCAACATCATCAACAACATCATCAACAACATCATCAACAACATCATCAACAACATCATCAACAACATCATCAACAACATCATCAACAACATCATCAACAACATCATCATCATCAACATCATCATCAACATCATCAACATCATACTTATTGGATCTTATTAAGATCTTATTAGATCGTATTGAAGCCATGCACTCCTATGTGCTACATAGATATTTTTTTAAGCCTATAGAAACGAGTAATGGGGTAGGTGTTCAAACCCATCCCTTTTAAACAATCTGAATATGACTTTTGGTTCAGGAATTTTACCAAAAGAATGGCAATCCCAACCCCCTCACCCGACTTTGACAATTATCAGGAAAAGGCGCAAAAAAAACCTTATGCAATTAACAGAGCTCACGAAAATTAGAGAATTTAAAAAAAAAAGTATATCCTGTTGTTCGCGTGTTTTCATGTATATCCAGATGTTCGCATCCATCATATGTATCCAGTTGTTCGTGTGTATCCATGTGTATCCAGTTGTTCGTGTGTATCCAGTTGTACGTGTGTATCCAGTTGTTCGTGTGTATCCATGTGTATCCAGTTGTTCGTGTGTATCCATGCGTATCCAGTTGTTCGTGTGTATCCATGAGTATCCAGTTGTTTGTGTGTATCCATGCGTAATCAGTTGTTCGTTTGTATCCATGTGTATCCAGTGGTTCATGTGTATCCATACGTAATCAGATGTTCGTGTGTATCCATGTGTATCCAGATGTTCGTATCCATCCATGTGTATCTAGTTGTTTGTGTGTATCCATGTGTATCCATATGTTTACTGTTTACATACTTGGAATGGCATGCCAAAAATAGAGAAAACCAACCAACAGTTTGCACGCACATCGGAAAATAGTTATTGTTTACGTTTTTGTTGACATGTCTCCTATACAGCCGCTGTGCCACTGTCTGGCAGGATGACTAAGGCTATACATACATGGAATTATGTTGTCTACTTTAAGCTATTAACAAATTAGTAATAGAGTAACAACAGAAAAAAGTTATACAATTATGTAAAATGATACAATAAAACAATGCAACATACAAGGAAAACGAAAAAAAATAAAAATACAATAACATATTAATTATGTAACAAAAAGAGAATCAAATGTACAATACACATTGTGTTGTATGACGTTTTCTCCCCAGAACGTTGTCTTCCCAATGAACTTTCTGAACATCTCTCTGCCTTGGGCGATGCGGCTTGCATTTTCCAACGACGCATTCCTGTTATCTTTAATGTCGTCAGTCTATCGTCTTCTTGGTCTGCCTTTCCTTCTTCTCGCAGGTGCTCTTCCCTCCATTATTTGTCTTTCTGAACAGTTGTGTCTCTTTATATGACCAAACAGGTCTAGTTTTCTTTTTGTTATTGTGTTTAGTAACCAACACTCTGGAATCTAAATAACCAAATGGTCAGAGGGTGTCCGACAAAGTGGATGGTGCCGCAGTAACCTAATGAACAAATAGTAAAGCAAAATAAGTTAAACAGGTTACAAAATCCTCTAAGCGTTTTCTTCGAATTATCCATTCTTCTATTCACAAAACTTTCTCTAGTTGTCTATCCCTGCGCTATGGAGACGGGGCTTGATGAAATATAGTCATTTATTTTGTTTTTTATTTTGTCGTTTTCTGTTGTTTGTCTCTTGAAAAAGGTTCAATTTGAGCCGATACGTGGAGAATTGTCCTGTTTAGTTTTATTGTAGTTTTTTTTTATATATAATTTTTTTTTAAATATATTTTTATTAATAGGCAAGGTAAGTGTTTTAGTAACCTGTTTAACTCATTTTGCTTTACTCTGGAATCTTCAATGTGTTTATAATATCTGAGTTTCTGATTCTTTCCTTCCATGATATTCTAAGTATCTTTCTGTAGCATTTCATCGCGAAAGCGTGGATCTTCTTTGCCGCTGTTTTACTTAGAGTCCATGTTTCACAGCCGTATGTTGCCACAAGAAAAATAAAAGTTCGTAGTTTGCTCAAACTTCATCTTGCTCAAGACCGCGGAGAGCTCAAGAGAGCCACAGGGAAAACTACGTTCTGAAAAGAATATGTCACATGATGCTGATTTAGCTTTTCTCTATGTATATTGTACTAATGTTACACAACAATATCATCATCATCATCAAGTGCCGTCTCCGCAACGAAGGTTGGCTGCAACGTATCTCCAACATCTCCTGTCTCTTGCCTTGGTGGTGCACTCTGCTAGACTGTAACCTGTCCATCGTGTAATGTTACTCTCCCACTTGTATCTCTGCCTACCTCTTGCTCGCTTCCCTTTGACTTTACCCTCAAGTAAGGTCTTCAATAGAGTGTCATGTCTTTTAATGTGACCAAAGTATTTTATTTGCCTGATCTTTATTTCTCTTAGTAGTTCTTTCTTCATATTAAGTGTCTTTAGCACCACAAGATCACAATCTTATAAAAAAGTTAGATTAAAGTATTAGAAATTTCTAGGCACAATACTCTCGTAGGTTGCCATTACTTTCGGAAATACACATTACAGTATTCAAAATAGTGAAAAGGCGTAACTAGGGAATACAAATGGCGTAGACAACAAGCACAGAGAAAACGAAGTGTAGACAGTGAGAGAGTTCTAGGAAGTAATGAGCTATTGATATATTACAACACCAATAAAAGGGTATGGGGTATGAAAAAGTTAGACAGTTTTTGACAAGGAGAAGGGAATGTTTTTGACAAACGTTGACGTCAGTTGTACTAGTTATTTTAAAAAATGTATACATTATTTAAATTTTTATAATAAATTGGTTTTCTCCTTCAAAAAATTTGAAAAGAAAACAGATATTTTATTGTACTTTATTCAACTATTTTTTTAAAGACATGGTGATCTTCTGTGTATTCAAGATGATCAAATACATAGAACTTCTCCAAGTTATAGACTTCAGATAATTATATACATAGAGCTTCTCTACGTTAGAGATTTCAAATCATTGTAAACATAGAACTTCTCTAAATTGAAAATTCAAATGATTACAAACATAGAACTTCTCTAATTTAAAAATTCAAATCATTACAAACATAGAAATTCTCTAAGTTGGAAATTCAAATCATTATAAACATAGAACTTCGTAGAGATGTGTTCCTAGCGTCCCTTCTTGTTTGTGTTTTCTAAAAATGCAGACAGTTGACATATAAGCTAACTCCTCCTCATACCTACATCCTTCTCAGATCAGTCATATGAGCTAACTCCTCCTCATACCTACATCCTTCTCAGATCAGTCATATGAGCTAACTCCTCCTCATACCTACATCCTTCTCAGATCAGTCATATGAGCTAACTCCTCCTCATACCTACATCCTTCTCAGATCAGTCATATGAGCTAACTCCTCCTCATACCTACATCCTTCTCAGATCAGTCATATGAGCTAACTCCTCCTCATACCTACATCCTTCTCAGATCAGTCATATGAGCTAAATATTCATGATAATTATATTTTTCTCAGAGCTAAATCAATCTTGTAATGAAATCATACTGAAACATTATTCTGAAATTCTCTTGATAGTTAAATTGCTTTACCGCTATAGTTTTCAAATTTGCCTTCCTTGAATTATTTTTCTCAGAGTTCAATCCCACGTTAGAGTTATAAACTTGCAGCCAACTTGTACAGAAATATCATGATGATTTAAATGAGATTTGAACCAAGTTCGCGCAGATGTACCAACCAGCCTCGCAACTTGAGTCAACATGAATGGAGAGGATTTGGTTCAAATCCTGTTTTGTGCATGATTTTTCTTTATTATTAGTTACTCGATGCTTCTATCAATCAATCAAGTGCCATGCCGAATGGTGTAGGCGATCATGTTTCTCCACGACTCTCTGTCTCTTGTGTTGTTAATAAGCTCGGTTGGTGAGCTTCTACCGTGCCACGATACAAGCCCATCTAGTAACTTTTCTCTTTGTCGACCTCTATCTCTTCTCCCTTTGATCTTTCCAGTGGTTATTAAGTGTTCAATCTGTGTTCTTCTCAGCACATGCCATAGAAACCTTGACTGTCTGCCCCTAATATTTGATATGATTGATCTTTTTATGCCAGCATCAATGAGAACCTCTGCATTAGTTTTCTTAGCTGTCCGTGGTATTTTCATCATTCTTCTCAGAAACCACATCTCTGTAGCCTCTAACTCGCTCATCCATAAATAACATTTCAGTACTCGAATTCTGATCCGCATTGATAGCTTCCGTTTCACAAAATGGTTCTCATTTTTAGGAATGGTGATTTGGCTTTTGCTGTTCGGCTCTTTATCTCACTTGAGCATCTACCTTCTGTTGTTAACAGGGTGCCAAGATATTTCACTTTTTCAACTTTTTTTCAATGATTCTATATTATATTAAATTCTACGTCTGCTCAATAGTTTAGAGGATGTCAGTGCTTACGTAGAACACATGTTTGTGAAGTTTGACTTGAAGACTGTTAGTACTTACGTAGAACACATGTTTGTGAAGTTTGACTTGAAGACTGTTAGTACTTACGTAGAACACATGTTTGTGAAGTTTGACTTGAAGACTGTTAGTACTTACGTAGAACACATGTTTGTGAAGTTTGACTTGATGACACCTGAAAGGCTATTACTAAAGGGGTGTGGGGTGTTTTTGTCTGTTAGAGCAGTGCATATGGCAGCGATGTCTGTTAGAGCAGTATATATGAGAAGCTAGTCTATAAGACCTTTGTAAATGAAAAGCTAGCCTATAAGACCTTGTAAATGTGAAGATAGTGTATAAGAGATGTGTAAATGAGAAGCTAGTCTATTAACGCTGTGTAAATAATAATCTAGTCTATATGAGCTGTGTAAATAAGAAGCTAGTCTATAAGACCTGTGTAAATTTGAACCTAGATTGTGAAGGACGTATCTATGAGAGCCGTCATCAACACATCAACATCAAGTTCCGCCTCCGTAACGAAGGTTAGCTGCAACAGACCTGCAACATCCCCTGTCTCGTGTTTTGGTGGTGCACTCTGCTAAACTATAACCTGTACATCTTGTGATATTACTTTCTCACTTGTATCTCTACCTACCTCTTGCTCTCCTCCATGCGACTTTACCCTCAAGTAATGTTTTCAGCAAGGTTGTCATATTTTTTAATATATCTAAAATATTTAGTTTGTCTGATCTTTATTATGAACAAGAGCCAAATATTCTCATAGAGGAAATTGCCGAGGTCATAAAAAAGGCAAAAAATAACAAAGCTCCAGGGATAGATAACATACCACTAGAAATTATAAGAGCAGCAGGAGAAACAGGATTATATTGGCTACACAGAATTTTTAACACGGCGTGGAGGCAACAGAAGACACCAACAAACTGGAGAAAAGCTATCATAGTGCCAATATGGAAAAGGAAAGGCAGCAAAAGAGACTGTAACCAGTACAGGGGAATTTCCTTGTTAAGCCATGCAGGAAAACTATATGCAAAAATAGTAGAGAAAAGACTGAGACCTGTAATAGAACAACAACTTAGTAATACACAAATGGGTTTTAGAAGAAACAGAGGATGTACTGATGAAATATTTATTCTGAAATAGTTGGCAGAGAAGTCAATAGAATACAACCAAAATTTATACATATCCTTCATAGATCAAGAGAAAGCATTTGACCGAGTAAACAGAGAAAAACTATGGGAAACATTAAAAATTTATGGAGTATGCCAACATTTAATTAACGTTTGTAGAAGTCTCTATAACAACAGCAGTTGCACTATAAGAATAGTTGCAGGCTACACAGAGGACTTTGTGATTAGCACAGGAGTAAAGCAGGGATGTGTATTATCCCCACTACTTTTTATTACATACATGGACCATATAAACAAAACAGCAAATTCTAATGAAGCAAATGAACTGCTTTTTGCAGATGACCAGGTTTTATTCCACAACAGCATTAAAATCCTGCAAGACCACCTAAGCATAATAGACACAGCAGGCAAGCAATTTGGAATGAAAATCAACATAGACAAAACAGAAGTAATGAATATTGCAAGAGAAAAGGAGAACATCAACATACAGATAAATAATAAACAACTAAAACAAGTAGATGAATTCAAATATCTGGGCAGCACATTGAGATATGACAACAAACAAGAAGCAGAAATAAACGCAAGATGTAATAAGGCCTGTCAGATCATTGGTCAATTAACACCTTTACTAAGAAACAAAGATATTGTACTAGAAACAAAGAAAGCGTTTTTCAACACCATTTTCTTACCAACATTGTGTTATCAGTGTCAAACTTGGACATTAGATTCTAGAACAATACATAAGATTAACACAACTGAAATAAAATGTGTGAGAAATATGATTGGAGTTAGCTTGAGAGACAAAATCAGGAATGAAGCACTAAGGAAACAATTAGGGATCAAACCAACAATAGAATACATACAGAAACAACAAGTCAAATGGTACGGCCACATAACCAGACAGAAAGAGCAAAGTATTATCCAAAAAACACTTAACAAACGATACGAAAACAGGAGACCTATTGGACGCCCTCGTAAAAGGTGGATAGGTAGTGTATAACAGACACACGGAAATATAACAGCAGAAGAGACAAATAGAAGGGCACAAGACCGTACACTCAGTCTCCCCTCAACACCGAAAGGTACATGAGGACAGAAAGAAGAAGAAGATCTTTATTTATGAAATCCGTAGCTTTCATTTAAAACTTACAAAAATTTAACGAATGTATTTTAATAAGCTCAAATATACAGGATCTGGATTGGTGTTAAATTATAGAAGCTACAGATAAGGAAGCACATTGACCTAGACATAGCTGTGATCAGTGTTGCCAACCTGTTTAGGTAATCTCGCGCTAATTACGTGCCAAAAAAAAAAAAAAAAATTTAATTAAACTTTCCACAAAATATTTTGGAAAGGTATACTAGAAAGAAAAGCGTTATATATTTTCATGAAAATACTACACCACATTATAACTAATTAAAATCGGTTACTATTACAAATGATTATATCCCGGATATACTTCACTTGATTCAAATATTTCCTCTATTTCTTTTTCTATTGCTGCAAGTGTTCGGACATTCTATCTATCTATACGCTGTGGTCCTTGTTTGCCTTACAGCGTCAGGGGTGGAAGAGTTCTCTGGAGATGACCTTCTTGTGTGATGTTTGTAAGCTTGTTCCTGTAGCTTCTTTTATTTCTGTGATCCATCTTTTACATGGTCTTCCTCTGGCTTTATAACCGTTATGTCTATGTGTCATGGCCATCTGTGGCATGCTGTCTGTTGGTAGTCTGGAAGCGTGTGAAAACCACTTGATCTGTTGTCTTTTGATGTGTTCCAATACTGGTATTGTTTTGGTTATCTGTCTAATGTTATCGTTTCTAATTCTATCTCTTAATGACACTCCGAGTATTCTTCGTAGACAGATCATTTCTGCTGTCGCTATTTTTCTTTTGTCTTGTGCTGTCATTGTCCAAGTTTGGCACAGGTACCACAGTGATGGAATAATAATAGTCTTGTATAATGCAACTTTAGTGTCTATGTTTATATTTTTGTTCATGAAAATACGTGTCATCTGTCCTTGATAAAAACATCATCTGTTCTGACATTGACGATAATTATTAACGTAAACTTTCGTCATATGTTTAAAATTCCGAAGACAACCCAAATGTAATGTGTAATCTCATCATATTGTAATTTACTATATAATTTCATTCCATCTACAATACTTAAAGGGCATGTGGGAGTCAGATGTAACGATAGAGCTGATGCATTGGTGGGCAATGTTATATTGGATATATCAGTTATTAAAGGAATATAGATGTATTAATTAGGGCAGTGGTGGATGCACTACATAGTGTTGGAATGCAATGATCAAGATAGTACATTACAATTGTGTTCCTTCTGTAAATGAAAATATTAAAAAGTAATCAAATAACAGTTTTACGTTAAATTAATCTCGTGAGATCAACGTTTCGACCAAGAAAGTATTTATCAAGCTAGGGAGGAACAGGTAAGATTATAGTCTCCCATATTTGTATGTACGAAGTTGTTCTTATGTTCTTTGTTGTGTTTCTCAGTATCTCGTATTATATTTTCCACCGAACCTTTTACATGTCGCATGTAACGTTTAGTGTTGCTCATGGTCGAGAGGTTAGATCGTTAGTCTCGCACATGTAAGTTCAAGGTTCGAAACCGGTAACGACTGAGCTTTTCTTTTCTGTCGCAGTGTAAATTTGAAAACAAAGCCTGTTCATGACGTGGCCACAGCAGGGACATGCGGTCTTTATCAACGACATGCGGTCTTTATCAACGGCATGGGGTCTTTATCAACGGCATTCAGTCGTTATCAAGGACATGCGGTCTTTATCAACGGCATATGGTCTTTATCACACAAGTCACTAGCAAATTCCCTGCAGATCCTTAACTGTGAACAGTCAATACTGTTCTCTTTTGTCTTGACATTCGATCTATATAAGTAATGACGTGCTAATGTACTGGAAGTTACAGATACGGACCACAGTTGAGATATAGTGATGCCGTGCTCATAGCTGGAAATTACAGACACGGACCACAATGGAGATATAGTAATGCCGTGCTCATAGCTGGAAATTACAGACACGGACCACAACTGAGATATAGTGATGCCGTGCTCATAGCTGGAAATTACAGACACGGACCACAATGGAGATATAGTAATGCCGTGCTCATAGCTGGAAATTACAGACACGGACCACAACTGAGATATAGTAATGTCGTGATCATAGCTGGAAGTTACAGACACGGACCACAACTGTGATACTTGCCTTAAACGTTTTTATGATCAATGACAAATATTGAAAAAAAATGATTGGCTGACAAGTGTTCCCTAGTACTTTATTGATTGGCTGACAAGTGTACCCTACTACATTATTGATTGGCTGACAAGTGTACCCTACTACGTTATTGATTGGCTGACAAGTGTACCCTACTACGTTATTGATTGGCTGACAAGTGTACCCTACTACATTATTGATTGGTTGACAAGTGTACCCTACTACATTATTGATTGGCTGACAAGTGTACCCTACTACATTATTGAGTGGCTGACAAGTGTATCCTACTACATTATTGATTGGTTGAAAAGTGTATTATACTACGTTATTATACAATGTCCAATCACATACTTCATATTTCGTGTTGCAGGGAAGGATTTGTGTAACCGTGTGATAAAGTCCACGTACGCTTGCTGACACCACGTCATGTAGATGGTGGGTATTTACATTTACCTTTCGACAGAAACAAAATTCCAGTCCTTACCGAAAGTTGAACCGTGGATGATGTCCGACTAATACTCTAACCTTTCCGTATTCTGCCACAATATGTAATAACGTTGTTATCGCACCGGCAAATTAATAACGTTGTTATTGCACTGACAAATTAATAACGTCGTTATTGCACTAACATTCTAGATGAAATGACATGCTTGCGTAGAATCCTAGAAATATCGATAAGAGGCAGAGTAAGAAATGAAGACATTAGACAAAGAACCGGTTCCACCCCAATCTTGGAATATATTACGAGACAACAGATAAAATGGTTTACAAACATCATCAGACAACCATCAGACAGCATACCACAGCAAGCTATGCTACACAGATACAGTGAAGGCAGACCTAGAGACCAGCCACGAAAATGATGGACCACCGAAATAAAAGAGGCGACAAGCTCCACAATATACACAGCACAGACGATGAAAACTATTCTACTCATGACGCTGAAAGGCAACAAAGGGTTTAGCAAATAGATAGATAGATAGTTTTGCACTTACAAATCAATAACATCGTTACAGCAATTTAAAAAAAACAACAAAAAACACAACACCAAAAGAAATATCATTTTAGATATGTAGAAAGTATTTATGTAGAAAGTATTTATGTAGAAAGTATTTATGTAGAAAGTATTTATGTAGAAAGTATTTATGTAGAAAGTATTTACGATCGACTAGATAGTCAAGAGGACATTTTATCGTGAAGTAGCAATGAGGTACAAAATTGATCAAGATAGTAATTTAGCTTAAGCCCAGCTGAATCCAAATAAATCGGGCATTGATAGTCGATTTTTTTCCAGGTGCATCCAGACGGTTCAGGCAGCAAGGACACGCTAATGAATACATTTTTATTGCCTAGAAAATCACTACAGCCAGAACATTCTGGGCTGATTGCTACGTCCTGAATAGTGTATGCTACACATTTTATCTTGAATCAACTTACAGAAATCGGCTCTCTGGCGGTAGCGAGAGAAGTCATCTGAATACACGAAGATGGTGATATTGATACCATTTCACTTTGATGGCGGACCACGACTAGATCATTGTAAAGATAAAACTAATTAAACAGCAAGACTTGTGCATGTCAGTATATATCATCATCATCATGTGATGTGACATATTGTTTCCGAAACGTGGTGTTCCTTATGGGTTCTTTGAACACTGTGATTATGAACGAGTTGACCTGCCGCAGCTAGAGACATGTTTAAGCAATCTGATATATCACTGCACCTTTGTCGTCATGGTCGCCTTAATCCCCTGTTGCCGTTATCTCTGCCTTCAGCTGTTAATCTTTCCATGCTGTTATATATATATATATATATATATATATATATATATATATATATATATATCAACCAAATGACAAAGACAACTATCCCAATCTTGCAAGAACTGAGCGGGTTAACATCGTCCCCATCAGGAAGGACACAAAAGACTATCTATCTATTCTCGTTGTAGAGAAATCAAACTAACTCCACGCTATATTTATACTATTTTTAGAGAAACCGAACTAACACCACGTTATCTATTCTCGTTGTAGAGAAATCAAGATAATACTACGATATCTATACTCGCATTAGAGATATGAAGCCCGCATGCATTTGCGTCTGTGGGTCTCAATAATGGCCCACTACACAAACCACACATGCAACAGAAAACCTGAGTGTATGACATGCCGTTATATTGAATTTCTCTTCTTATGATGATGATGATGTTTGTCCGTCGTAATCGACGATGACCACAAACTAAACCATAATAATAATAACCATACAGATAATAAAAATAATAAAGTTAATAGTGCGTTTTTAAATGACTAACAAATCCAATGCGCGCACAAAATGTTCTTTTAGAACATTGACAACAATAGAGGGTGTCTGTGTGAGGTTGAGATGTTTTTTTTCTTTTCTACGTGTCCGCTTCTGTCTTGCAGTTTCTTGTCTGAATTCTTCTGCCGCTAGTGCTCCCGTTCTAATGCTGTAACGCCATGCTGTTCTATCCTGAGCTAGGCTCTCCCAAGCGCCTACGTCAATGTTAAGATGTTTCAAGGATGACTTGAGCGTGTCTTTGAAACGCTTTTTATGTCCACCAGCTTTTCACAATCCTGCCTTGAGTACTCCATAATATATTTGTTTTGGCAAACGCGATTTCTCCATACGCACAAGATAGCCCGCCGAGCGTGCTTGCGCCTTCATAAGTATTGTGTGGATGCTTATTGAGGTTGATTTTTCCAAGACCTCGTAGTCTGGTACTTTGTCCCACCAATGGATGTTTAGTAATTTACGTAGGCAGGTAAAATGGAAATGATTTAATTTTCTTGTATGTCTGGCATACACTGTCCACGTTTCGCAGGCGTATAGTAGGGTTGGTATAACAGCAGCATGATATACTTGAAGTTTGGTGTCTCTTCTTATAGAAGCTTCATATCACGCCATCTATATAAATATGATTTTGCTATCTATAAATGCATGCACTCTCTGTGGTCGGGAGGGAGCCAGAGATGTACTGCACCTCACTGGGAAAGGGGAAAGAGACTGCACTGTTTTTCCTAAGGCTGAGGCCCATCATTGAGGAACAGTGACTCAGGACGTGACAATCCTTTTGTCTGGAACATGTGGTTGCATGCCTGGAGCAATAGAAATGTTCGGCATAACAAGTAGTCAATTTTTGGCGAGAAATGAGCGCAGTGAACCATATCTTAGATGCAAGGGCTCGGAGCAGTGCATAAATAGAAACCTACCTTCCTCTTGGTGTGATAGTGTTTTTTCTGGCTCTGGCCAGGGGTAGGTCGAAAATTCACATAACTGCAAGTCACAGTACTGCAAGTCCATTACAAAAATTTGGGTCAAATGGCATGAGCCCATGAACCGCTGGTTCAGCAACGGACCAACTAACCAACCAGAGCTATCAAGACCACACTATCTATACTCGTATTAGAAATATCACGAAAACTCAACGCTCTCTATACTCGTTGTAGAGAAATCAATCTAACTCCACGTAATCTATACTACTTTTAGAGATATCAATATAACACCACGCAATATATACTCGTTTTAGAGATATCAAACTTGCACCACACTCCCTATACTCGTTTTAGAGATATCACGAAAACACAACGCTCTCTATACTCGTTGTAGAAAATCAAGCTAATTCCACGTAATCTATTCCCGTTGTAGAGATATCAAGGTAATTCCATGTTATAAATTTTCATTTTAGAGAAATCAAGCTAAGGCCACGCTATCTATACTATATTTAGAGATACCGAGCTAACACTACATTATCTATACTACTTTTAGAGATATCAATATAACACCACGCTATCTATACTACTTTTAGAGATATCAATATAACACCACGCTATCTATACTACTTTTAGAGAAATCAATATAACACCACGCTATCTATACTACTTTTAGAGATATCAATATAACACCACGCTATCTTTACGCGTTTTAGATATAAAATAACAATTCGCCATCTAAACTCACTTTAAAGTTATCAAACTAAATTCCTGATCATAAATTTTTTTAAACTTCCTTATAAAATATTACATTTTCCGCGTATTGTTCAAAAGATCTTGGAATAATTCACTAATATATATATATATATATATATATATTCCTCAAACGTAATAATATACTTTTTTATATTATCATTGCTTACAAAAGTTAATATCAAATTCTACTTTATTTTCGGGTGGAAGGATTGCCATGTGGAAACTGTTTACCTTGACCTTAAAACATGCTTGCGGACGCAAAAATACAGATGTATCTGTTTACAATGATATCTTTCCGTGAGATTGCTATAACTGTATTGTTAGGCAATGATGATGTTGCTATATCTGGTATTGGTAACATTTTCTATTCAGTACTTGACCATCATCATTTTTTTTGTGGTCTGTAGTAATTTACTAGGCAATATAAATACGTTCAGTAGTTTGCCATTAATAGTCGGACAGAGGGAAAAAAGAAAATCATTGAAATTTTGAAATAATTTAAACAAAATGAAGAGTGCCTTATCAATAACCAATAGAAGGAAGGTACAGTATTTTGGACACTTAACTTAACGAGATATTATGACATAGAAAGGTTGATTCTGCAGGGCTGAGTACCGGGAAAGAGAAGAGCAGGACAACCAAGACGACGATGGGGCAGTGGCATCAAAAAATGTGTGAATATGTCCCTGAAAAATGCAGGCCCGATGTGTTCTAAGAGAGATGTACTAAGTATTCAGGACGAAAACAGCGTTCTCGAAAGAATATGTCACTTGATATATTATTATGTAGTATGCCATTGCTGTCTGAACCGTCCGGATGCACTCTATGTAATCTATGTAATCGATAAAATTTACATAATCTATGTAATACATGTATTCTATACAATATATGTAATATATGTACTCAATACAATATATGTACTCTATACAATATATGTACTATATGTACTATATGTACTCTATACAATATATATACTATATGTACTATATGTACTCTATACAATATATGTACTATATGTACTCAATACAATATATGTACTATATGTACTCTATACAATATATGTAATATATGTACTCTATACAATATATGTACTCAATACAATATATGTACTATATGTACTATATGTACTCTATACAATATATATACTATATGTACTATATGTACTCTATACACTATATATACTATATGTACTCAATACAATATATGTACTCAATACAATATATGTACTCAATACAATATATGTACTCAATACAATATATGTACTCAATACAATATATGTACTCAATACAATATATGTACTCAATACAATATATGTACTCAATACAATATATGTACTATATGTACTCAATACAATATATGTACTCAATACAATATATGTAATATATGTACTCTATACAATATATGTACTATATGTACTCAATACAATATATGTACTATATGTACTCAATACAATATATGTACTCAATACAATATATGTAATCAATACAATTTATGTAATATATGTACTCTATACAATATATGTACTCAATACAATATATGTACTCTATACAATATGTGTAATCGATGTAATCTATACAATCTATGTAATTTGCGTAATCTACGTTTTCTATGTGATCTATGTAATCGATGTAATCTGTACAATCTATGTAATTTGCGTAATTTATGTATTCTATGTAATCCATGTAATCTAAGCAATCCGTGTAATCAATGTAATCGATGTAATCTATGAAGTCTATGTAATATACGCAATCTACATAATGTACGTAATCTATGCATTGTTTGAAATCTATTTAATTTACGTTCATCGGTTTACAGAAAAATGTGAATTTGAATCATGGCTGCCTACACGCTATGTTATTTTTAGCCATACCGCTAGTTTAAGAAAAACATTAAGAACATCCTCTATAATTGTCTTGTTTGATGTACACCCACGATTCAAGAGAATATACGCCCACGATTCAAGGGAATATACGCCCACGATTCAAGAGAATATACGTGTGTCTTTGTTACTCTTTATTTAGCCTTTTGTGTGTGTCTAGATTCGCTTAGTGCAGCTTTAGTTTCTGTATGCACGGATCAGACAGCGTTGTATTACAGTAAATTTAGATGTGCGTGTGTGAGATATATGTTATAGGTTCTAAGTTGTTGTTTAAGAGTTTTGATCCGCCGAAGACGGATGTGCTGGAATATTGGTGCAAATCAAACGGCAACATAACTCATTTTCATTCTTTGAACTGGATTGTGCTGTAAATGTTAGAGGACTATAGTTCTGCTGGAAGCGATCAGTGGGAGTTTGAGAATTAACTCTGGCGAAGAGGTTTTGAAATGTCCTGCAAATTTGCGAAATGTCCTGTAAACTTGTAAAATGTCCTGTAGACTTGCAAATGTCCTGTAATCTTGTTAACTGTCAAGTAGACTTACAAACTGTCCTGTAGACTTGCTAAATGTCCTGTAAACTTGTGAAATGCCCTGTAGACTTGCTAAATGTCCTGTAAACTTGCGAAATTCCCTGTAGACTTGCGAAATGTCCTGTAGACTTGCTAAATGTCATGTAAACTTATGAAATGTCCTGTAGACTTGCTAAATGTCCTGTAGACTTGCTAAATGTACATTAAACTTGTGAAATGTCCTGTAGACTTGTGAAATGTCCTGTAAACTTGTGAAATGCCCTGTAGACTTGCGAAATTCCCTGTAGACTTGCTAAATGTCCATTAAACTTGTGAAATGTCCTGTAGACTTGCGAAATGTCATGTAGACTTGCGAAATGTCCTGTAGACTTGCTAAATGTCATGTAAACTTGTGAAATGTCCTGTAGACTTGATAAATGTCCTGAAAACTTGCCAAATGTCCTGTAAACTTGTGAAATGTCCTGTAAACTCGCGAAATGACCTGTAAACTTGCGAAATGTCCTGTAGACTTGCTAAATGTCCATTAAACTTGTGAAATGTCCTGTAGACTTGTGAAATGTCCTGTAGACTTGCGAAATGTCCTGTAAACTTGCGAAATTTCCTGTAGACTTGCGAAATGTCCTGTAGACTTGCTAAATGTCATGTAAACTTGTGAAATGTCCTGTAGACTTGCTAAATGTCCAATAAACTTGTGAAATGTCCTGTAGACTTGTGAAATGTCCTGTAGACTTGCTAAATGTCATGTAAAATTGTGAAATGTCCTGTAGACTTGCTAAATGTCCATTAAACTTGTGAAATGTCCTGTAGACTTGTGAAATGTCCTGTAGACTTGCTAAATGTCATGTAAACTTGTGAAATGTCCTGTAGACTTGCTAAATGTCATGTAAACTTGTGAAATGTCCTGTAGACGTGTGAAATGTCCTGTAAACTTGCGAAATGTCCTGTAAACTTGCGAAATGTCCTGTAAACTTGCTAAATGTCCAATAAACTTGTGAAATGTCCTGTAGACTTGTGAAATGTCCTGTAGACTTGCTAAATGTCATGTAAAATTGTGAAATGTCCTGTAGACTTGCTAAATGTCCATTAAACTTGTGAAATGTCCTGTAGACTTGTGAAATGTCCTGTAGACTTGCTAAATGTCATGTAAACTTGTGAAATGTCCTGTAGACGTGTGAAATGTCCTGTAAACTTGCGAAATGTCCTGTAAACTTGTGAAATGTCCTGTAGACTTGCTAAATGTCCAATAAACTTGTGAAATGTCCTGTAGACTTGTGAAATGTCCTGTAGACTTGCTAAATGTCATGTAAAATTGTGAAATGTCCTGTAGACTTGCTAAATGTCCATTAAACTTGTGAAATGTCCTGTAGACTTGTGAAATGTCCTGTAGACTTGCTAAATGTCATGTAAACTTGTGAAATGTCCTGTAGACTTGCTAAATGTCATGTAAACTTGTGAAATGTCATGTAAACTTGTGAAATGTCCTGTAAACTTGTGAAATGTCCTGTAAACTTGCGAAATGTCCTGTAAACTTGCGAAATGCCCTGTAGACTTGTAAAATGTCCACTATCATTCATCTTTGTCATCAGTCATATCCTCCTAGCTTTTATGGGAAGGGGGGTAGTAAATGAAGTGCTTTTTTGTGCCCTTACATACACCATTATATCTTAGGAGTGAGCTGTCTCGATCTTGTACCACGTCTGCATGTTCGTCACGACATACTTGACCACAAATATGGTTGCTATTCATTTTTCGCACATGACCCTAACTATCTTATTCTCGTACTGTTGAGGTGTGCTCAAATACATACATAAACACACACACACGCATATATATATATATATACGTATATATGTATATTTTCAAATATAAAATACAATAATAAATATATATATATTTATTTATTTATTGGTAGAATATCCTATCCAGGACGTGGCTATCAACCCAGCATTTTTTGGCTGTGATGATTTTATAGTCAATACAAATACGTTCAGTAGTTTGCCATTGCTTTCTGATCGGTCCGGGTGCACAATTGCCTTTGGCAGGGATCGAACTCAGTACCTTGGCCGACTCACAAACGCGCCCTGTACCACTTCGCCACAGAGTCGGAATGTATATATATATATATATATAGTTTTGAATACGTTGGTTCTCTTATATGGTGATTGCACTGAAGATGTCAGAAAGAGGCTGGCTATTGCATCAAAGAAGTTGATACAAATGAAAAACATACTGATGAGCTTCGGCAAAATAACACAATTAATATTCCTAAGAGCCTGCATATTCCTAGTGGCAATATATGGGTGTCAATCATGGACAATCACCAACAAATGGGAAAGGAAAATAGCAGTATTTGAAGAAAAATTTTTACAGAAAAATTATTAGAATACCATGGACAAAAACGATCACCAATATAGCTATCATCAACAAAAAAAAACACTTAACAAACTATACGAAAACATTGCAACTCCGAATGTCTCTAAAAATAACGTGGTTATCAGTCACATTTCACTGGTCTTCAAAAGAAATGACATTGACATTCATTCATGTTTTTATACGATTTGTATTGCGTCATAGATCTGCCGCTTCTTTTTCCTCCCCGTGAGAGTTCCCCATACAGTATTTGATTACTTATTGCACAATACTGTTCGTCTCTTAATATGATCAAATTACCTGAGTATTCTGTTCATACAACCATCAAGATGGCCGCTGTCTATTCTAATTCAGGAATGAAGCACTAAGGAAACAATTAGGGATCAAGTCAACAATAGAATACATCCAGAAACAACAAGTTAAATGGTACTGCCACATAACCAGACAGAAAGAGCAAAGTATTATCCAAAAAACACTTAACAAACGATACGAAAACAGTCGACCTATGGACGCCCTTGTAAAAGGTGGATAGATAGTGTATTAGAGACACTCGGAAATATAATAGCAGAGGAGGCAAATAGAAGAACAAAAGACCGTACACTCACTCTCCCCTCAACACCGAAAGGTACATGAGGACAGAAAGAAGACGAAGAAGAATATAGCTATCCTGAGAGAAATGAATGTAAAATAACACTGACTAAACAGAGTGGGGTTATTTCCAGAAAACTGACTAAACAGTGGGGTTCTTTCCAGAAAACTGACTAAACAGTGGGGTTCTTTCCAGAAAACTGACTAAACAGTGGGGTTCTTTCCTGAAAACTGACTAAACAGTGGGGTTCTTTCCAGAAAACTGACTAAACAGTAGGGTTCTTTACAGAAAACTTTCTAAACAGTGGGGTTCTTTCCAGAAAACTGACTAAACAGTGGGTTTCTTTCCAGAAAACTGACTAAACAGTGGGTTTCTTTCCTGAAAACTGACTAAACAGTGGGGTTCTTTCCAGAAAACTGCAATATTTTGGCAATATTAAACGCAATGTCAGCCTAGAGATGACCATAATGGAGGGAATGATGAGATATAAGCAAGAAGCAGACAAGAAGAAGATGGAAGCAAGATATCGAAGACCACCTGAACATGACAGTAACAGAAGCAGGAAGACTGACTCAAGATCGACATAATTTTTTAAAGGCTGTGATTGCCTGCTACATCCTGTTCAGGAAATGCTACCTGATGATACACACACACACACACGCACGCGCGCGCACACACACACACACTCACACCCCGCACACACACACACTCACACATGTATAAGCAATCTCAGTGTAAGCTCAGAGAACATACATGTTTCATGGCAGCATTTGTTGTTTAAGGAATTATTATTTATATTTGGGTACAATTTAACAGAAACGTTAAGCAATGTTATTCTCTATGTTTGGTAGTTTCTAAGTCATCGTCATTAAAGGACATCTCCGCAACTAAGGATGGCTACAGCGAACAGAATCCCTCTTCTTCTTCTTCTTTCCGTCCTCATGTACATTTCGGTGATAAAGGGAGAGTGAGTGTACGGTCTTTTGCCCTTCTATTTGCCTCGTCTGCTGTTATATTTCCTAGTATCTCTAATACACTATCTATCCACCTTTTACGAGGGCGTCCAATGGTCGACTGTTTTCGTATCGTTTGTTAAGTGTTTTTTGGATAATACTTTGCTCTTTCTGTCTGGTTATGTGGCAGTACCATTTAACTTGTTGTTTCTGGATGTATTCTATTGTTGACTTGATCCCTAATTGTTTCCTTAGTGCTTCATTCCTGATTTAGAATAGACAGCAGCCATCTTGATGGTTGTATGAACAGAATACTCAGGTAATTTGACCATATTAAGAGACGAACATCATTGTGCAATAAGTAATCAAATACTGTATGGGGAACTCTCACGGGGAGGAAAAAGAAGCGGCAGATCTATGACGCAATACAAATCTTATAAAAACATGAATGAATGTCAATGTCATTTCTTGACCAGTGAAATGTGACTGATAACCACGTTATTTTTAGAGACATTCAGAGTTGCAATGTTATGACATTAGCCACTTGCCGTCTGATCAAAAGATCGAAGGTTCCATACGGTGCCCGTGTGAATTCAATAATATTCAGAGTGACAGATCACAGGCCAGCAGAAAAGGAACAACAATGCTATGTTTTTTTTTTCTTGTGCAACAGATGTAATCGATCATGCACCGACATATTGTGTCGACAGAAGATATGTTCGACTGGTTTTCGTTCAACTCCAACTGGTACAAGCTTGCTTGAGACCGTCTGTCACCAAAAAAAAAAATAATCAATATAAATAGACACATTTAATGAACATAAATATAATCTTCTATTGACCGTATTTAACTAGCAATAAACATGCAATTTATCTAGCACTAAACATGCAATTTATCTAGCACTAAACATGCAATTTATCTTGCACTAAACATGCAATTTATCTAGCAATAAACATGCAATTTATCTAGCACTAAACGTGCAATTTATCTAGCACTAAACATGCAATTTATCTAGCACTAAACATGCAATTTATCTTGCACTAAACATGCAATTTATCTAGCACTAAACATGCAATTTATTTTGCACTAAACATGCAATTTATCTTGCACTAAACGTGCAATTTATAGTTATAAATAAAAAATTATGACTAGTTTGGATATTTGTTTTCTGAAATCTGTTGTCACCTCCAAGTAGGAGACAACTTTTCAAAGCATTGCAAGCTTCTGGGCGCTTGAGTCTTCGGAGCATTAGTTAAATCTCTGGAGAACCTACCTCATTGTACATAGGAAATAAGAAGTAATTGCTCGTAATTACTCAGAAACAAAACAACAAAAAGCAATTGAAAGTGATCAATGTTTTGGGTATCAAATTTGGCAATTTTGGTTTGCTTCTTGTAAAATCAGCCATATCTGATTGAACTGAAAGCCCTGATTGAATTGGCAGCCCTGATTGGATTGGCAGCCCTGATTGGAATAATTATCACACTTAAATCCTAGATATAAGACCAAGTGATATTACGTTCTGATACCGACAGTTGACACTGAAAACGTACTATAAGCTGGCCCTCTTTATTTACACCTTATCCGGGTTTAATGTGCTCTGCTGTCAAGAATATAATCCCTACGTTCAATGACACCGTTATGTGCAGATAAGAGGATGCGTATAGTGGTGGTAACATTATCCTATGAACATAATAATTCATAGAAAGAAAGAGAATGAAACAAGTTTACTCAAGCGGGCGGAAACAGACCATGCAACAGAAAACCTTAGTAGATGACATGCCTTTATATTGAGGTTATCTTCTTATAGAAGCTTCATGGCATGTCATCTATACAATCCCGTAGTCGTAACCTACGATAACAGTTACCATGTTGTTCTGACATGCCGACGTTGTGCTTGAACTAGTTACAAACACGGCGTGGGTGGGTGGAACAACAAAGAAACCTGTCTCACGAGCCAGAGTTGTGCCCTGATGTCGACGTCTATTTAGGCGGCATTGGATCCGAAACACTATCGAGTCAAATTCCTGCTGAACCAGAGGGTGGAGCACTTATGGGAATGCCCCACTTGCTGTGAGGCCAGTTTTCTAATCATGAAGAATCAAGAAGAATCACGAGTATGAAAGAAAGTTATAAACTATGTCCTACCACCTAAAACAAAAAATATAAACATATTTTTAATAACTATGTACTGTTCCAGAAAAAAAATTCAACTTTTTTGTTGAGTTACTTTTATAAAAGATATTAACTGATTAGACATCATTCATCACATTGACTGTGTCGACCTGGTCATTAACTTCTCGTGGTTACCTGAAATGTACTCACCTCATGATTCGTGAGGTCATGAAAGATTCAAGGTCAAAACAACATTTCGGGCAATATCTCGTGACTCAGTCAGCGAGATGTGGCTTCATTCTCCAACAGTTGTCTCTTGCTCTGCAAGAGGAGTGGAGAGCCATCCCACAACATCAGACGCATGTCAAGGAGATGTCTTTCTCTTATCGAGGCCATACAACGTACTGAAGCGGTGACCTCAATCGGAAAAAATAAAAGTCCAAACCAAATTTAATGAACATAATTTCATTGTTAACGCCTGAAAGGTTCTTAATGCCAAGGTTGAAACATTAATTCTGTAAAATAAAATTTTGGTTCACGTTCGAAATGTGGTTTCCATTAACACAATAATAAAGTTGCGCTTTTTTAAAACAATACAATTAGGAAATAACAGTTTCATGGTACGCAATACCTGGGGATGAATTCAAGCAAACAAAACGCAGTTGTGACCGCCTGCGCATGACCGCGCGACATTAAATGATGTTTTGTGCATACGACAGGCGAGCTCCACAAAAAAATAAAAAATAATAGTAAACTTTAAAATCATAAACTTGTTTAGATGCTTAGTGTGAAATTTATTTAGATGCTCAATCTGAAATCTATTTAAATGCTCAGTTTGAAATATATTTAGATGCTCAGTCTGAAATCTATTTAGATGCTCAGTCTGAAATTTCTTTAGATGCTTAATCTGATATTTGTTTAGATGCTCAGTCTGAAATATGTTTAGATGCTCAGTCTAAAATTTCTTTAGATGATTAATCTGATATTTGTTTAGATGCTCAGTCTGAAATATGTTTAGATTCGCAGTCTGAAATATGTTTAGATGCTCGGACTAAAATCAAACTGGGTAACTTTTTAAAAGAAATACTTTGGCGGTGTAGATTTGACCCGTGGGTCAATAAAATGACTTAGCGGTGTAAATTTGGCCCGAGGGTCAGTAAAATGACTTTGTTGTGTGGATTAGGCCCGCTGGTCCCATTTTGGTCTAAAATAACTGGACCTTTAGGTCAAGGTTTTTCATTATTACGGTATGTGTATATTCTCGGAATACACAAGAGGAACACTATGATCTGCCATGAATATCGCAAGAGATGACTAAGGAAGTTTTGGTGTGGAGCTTGCTGCCCCATCCCATTGGCCAAAAGTAGCACACACAGAGTGCTGAAATACCTTGTATCACGGCGAAATGGGCCGACGTTACAACCAAGCTCTAAAACATAGGACAACCCATCCCTTTCTCCAGAGTACACAACAGCAGGTGCGTAAGAACGGGTGCAGTTGTAGTATTATTGCATTTATTTGCTACAGTCCAGAAGTAGTTTGTTTATGCTCCCATACTTTTTCTTTTTCGGATAATACTCAGACTCCCACTGGATCTCTCTTGTAGTAGCAACATGGTCTTTGAAGATTTGCAACAGGATATAGTCCAGAAAATGGAAATGCATTGTGTCTCCGTTTTCTTTGTGCCAGTGGCTACACATATCCGTCTTTGGTGTTTTCCTATAATTCAAAAATTCTTGAGACTAACGGGAATTGAACCAGTCCGTTCTACGGCACCAAATCGCCTAGCAACAATTGCACACGCGTTCTTCAGCACTTGACTAACCGCATCTCCAAAAAAAGATGCGATTTCATCAAGCCATTCAAATCGTGCACACAAAGTCACCCGAACGGACCAATCGAGACAAGGACTATTACAACAACAACAAACATCCCGTACAGGTATTGAAATATCCTCAGTAACAACAAACACATAACATAATATCCGTATTAGTTATAATTCAAAGTGAAATTGTCGCCATGAGCATCGATTGTATTAGTTTGGACCAGAATACACTATTAGGACAGGGTGGGGGTAAGGGACAGGGATTATGAGTGTCTAGATATACCACTACGGGACTCATCTACGTAAATGTATATATATATATATATATATATATATACACATTTACGTAGATGAGTAATATATATATATATATATATATATACGAGGCGTGTTCAAATGAAAACGGGACTTGTTACACCACGCGTGATAGAGCGCACTGATATTGATGACATTTTGCACTAGTAATGAGTATCCAATAATTGACATACGGTCACGTGTTCATCTTCCCAGCATGCATATGTGCTGCAGAAGACTGTTAACAATATGGCGGGTGTGATTCCGAACCCGTCCAAAGTGAATCAGCGTGCTGTGATCCAGTTTCTTTCATTTGAAGGATGTCAAGCAGTAGACATTCATCGGAGAATGAAGGCAGCATATGGTGACAAATGTTTGTCGAGGACCAGAGTGATGGAGTGGGTGCGTATGTTTAAAGACGGACGTGAGTTAACGGCAGATCTTGCACGGCCAGGTCAGGCGCATATTGTTGCAACAGAAGAAGCCATAGCCGTGCTTGATAAAGCAGTACTGACTGACCGTCGTCGGAGCATTCGTTCGCTTGCAGAAGAATTCCATATGTCAATTGGGACAGCCCACATGGTTGTTCGGAAGAAATTGAACTATCGGAAGGTGTGTTCACAGTGGGTCCCACGGATGTTGACTGACCACCATAAGGAAGAACGGATGGGGTGGAGTTTGAACCACCTGATGCGTTACAGGGCAGAGGGTGATGCATTTCTGTTGAGCATTGTGGCAGGTGATGACGTGAAGACAGCGGTGACCACATGGTTCAGAGAACAGCCACGCAACTTTTTCTCGGACGGCATTCGACGTCTACCTAAACAGTGGGATGCTTGCCTAAATGCATACGGAGATTTTTTCTGATGAACCCAGGTGCATTCTTATTCACAAGTGGTTGCTTTGTTCAATTCCGTTGAAAATATTAAATTGCGTATGATACTTTTTAAATAAATCCACAAGTCCCGTTTTCATTTGAACACGCCTCGTACATGACCTTATGCTAATATTTTGTCATGTTCACCGGTATCACCCAGGTATGTCGTCGTCTGCCATATTCAGGATGTGGTTGGTACTTGACAGAAATTGTAGAAATGCGTCATCCTCCACACACATGTAAGCACACACACACACACACACACGTAAGCACACACACACATGTAAGCACACACACACATGTAAGCACACACACACACAAATGTAAGCACACACACACACATGTAAGCACACCCACACACATGTAAGCACACACACACACAAATGTAAGCACACACACACACATGTAAGCACACACACACATGTAAGCACACACACACACAAATGTAAGCACACACACACATGTAAGCACACCCACACACATGTAAGCACACACACACACACACACATGTAAGCACACACACACACACATGTAAGCACACATACACACATGTAAGCACACACACACACACACACATGTAAGCACACACACAAAGAGACACACATGGCAGCACAAGAATAATCATGGCCACTTACACATCGAAACACACTCCACAGATGAATTGAACACTCATAGAGGGACACACGCACGCACACATATACAACACATACTGTTTGAGGGCTCACATAGGGACACGCACATATACACATACGCACGCGGATTTAACACTGACAAATGGAGATACACACACACACACAGGGATTGAATACTTACCGAGACACACACACACACAGATGCACACCCAGAATCAACACTCACACACGGAGACACACATACACACACACTCACACACACAGAATAATGTCTCACTGAGGGAAGCACACACACACACACACATACATATATATACACTCACACGGATTTAATATTCCCACATGGAGACACACACACACGGAATCTTCTTCTTCTTCTTCAGCGTTAATTCTCAAACTCCCGCTGAATTCTCTTGTAGCAGGACCATGGTCCTACTAGATTTCCAGCAGGATGTAGTCCAGACAATGGAAATGCGCTGTATCGCTGTTTTATTTTCGCCAATGGCCCAACACATCCGTCTTCGGCAGCACACACGGCATCAACGCTAACACATGGAGACACACACACACACACACACACACGAAACGAACACTTACATATGCACTCACTCTGACGCGCAAATAAACAAACACGTGACACGCTCCTGTTTTTTTTTCCCCCCATCTAATTTAAATTTCTCCCTTCTTTCATTCCAAACTTCAAGAAAACCGTCTTAAGTCTTCCATCCGAGATCGACATAGCTTGCTAGGCTTTTGAACCCGGAACAAGGAAGTCTCCTTCACCGAATTTATTACAGGCGGTTAGATAGCCTGAATTTGCACGTACTCACATTTGTACCTCTTTTTTTTCTGTTCTAATTTGATCGTTTTCTCCATCTTTGTTTTTTTCTGTTCTAATTTGATCGTTTTTTTCATCTTTGTTTTTTCTGTTCTAATTTGATCGTTTTCTCCATCTTTGTTTTTTTCTGTTCTAATTTGATCGTTTTTTTTCATCTTTGTTTTTTCTGTTCTAATTTGATCGTTTTCTTCATCTTTGTTTTTTCTGCTTCACATATAATTTGACATTTTCTACGACCTATTCGCAGTGATTTACATTTCTTTCTGTCGATGAATGCTCAGTCGATATCGTTCCAGCATTATCGAATGATTCTTCTTCTTCTGCGTTCGTTTTCAAACTCCTGCAGATTAGCAGGATGTAGTCCGGAGAACGGAATGCGTTGTGTCATGGTTTACAACATTGCTACGATATCTGCGCATTTCGACCTGACATATCCGAGTTCAGCATGGCTTTGGGTAACTGACCCTATATGGGATGGGGCAGCCAACTCCATCCATAACCTCCTTAGTCGCATAGTACGACATGCATGGAAGGTAAACAGTGTTGCTTTTCTTTGCTCTACTTTCGGGCCCCGACAACACACGGGCGAAATTATTGTGAGATACGAGTACACTTTTTAAAAATTAAGGATTTTTTTACCACCCATTCCATGTTCCTTGTTTATTCTTTAAGGTCTCTCCTTCTTTCCGTGTTCATGTTAAATATATTGTTATTTTGTACATTCTTATAACTAGTTTCTCCGCCGAAGGCGGATGTGTCGGGCCATTAGGGAAAATACAACTGCGAAATAACGCGTTTTCATTCTCTGGATTACATCCTGCTGGAAATCTAGTAGGACTATGATCCTGCTAAAAGAGAAATCCAGCGGGAGTTTGAGAATGAAGGCTGAAGAAGAAGAAGATTTCTGAAACTAGTTTTCAGAATTTGAGACCCACTCTCTCTTTTCAGAACGTTGTCCGTTGCAAAACGGACCTTAATCAACAATATAAGAAAAAGGCAATCTTTTTTTTGTTACCACTTCAATAGACAGACAGGTTTAGAGAACATAGTCACAACAGGCAAAATTGACGGCAACAGAGACAGAGGGCGACAACGTGAGAAAATATTAGATAGTTTGACAACCTGCCACGGCAGGGAAACAACAACGACCTTGATACATAATACTGTGGACAGAGAGCTGTGGAGAGCCATGACCGCCCACGCCAGCCGGCATGGCACCTGATGATGATGATGTCCTTCTTACCATTCTGTAAGATTTTCGGTTCTGTGTCCATCTTCATCCAGCTTCTAATAGTGACATGTTCTAAAGAAGATAGATGTCATGTGTCCTTAGTCTTGTCCTGCGTCTTGTTCTCTTTCGTGCCATTTTTCTCTCCATGATTAATCTTTCTAACCCATTTTCTCTCTTTATATGTCCAAATTAAATAAGTTTGGGTTTGTTGTTTTTTTTGTTGATAATTTTGAGTAGCAATTCGTCTTCTGTGTTCAGAATTTTTCGGACATCTGCGTTAGTTCTTTTTTTTTAATGTCCGTGCACTCTTATGAGTATTGTATAACAATTCATTTCGAATGTCGGTATTGTCTTTCCCATAGCATATCTCATTGCTTATGTCTAACAACCATATGTTGCTAGAGAAAACATATAACTTCATAATAGTTGCCACTGTACAAGTGGCTGACACAACGAAATGCGTACATTTATAGATTTACAGTTCCAAAGGTAGCCATGATATGTATGATTTCATTGACGAAGTTTCCCCTTGCCTTTCTAAAGGTAGCCATGAAATGTATGATTTCAATGACGCAGTTTCCCCTTTCTAAAGGTAGCCATGAAATGTATGATTTCATTGACGCAGTTTCCCCTTTCTAAAGGTAGCCATGAAATGTATGATTTCATTGACGCAGTTTCCCCTTTCTAAAGGTAGCCATGAAATGTATGATTTCATTGACGAAGTTTCCCCTTTCTAAAGGTAGCCATGAAATGTATGATTTCATTGACGCAGTTTCCCCTTTCTAAAGGTAGCCATGAAATGTATGATTTCATTGACGCAGTTTCCCCTTTCTAAAGGTAGCCATGAAATGTATGATTTCATTGACGAAGTTTCCCCTTTCTAAAGGTAGCCATGAAATGTATGATTTCATTGAAGCATTTTCCCCTTCCTAAATGTAGCCATGAAATGTATGATTTCATTGACGAAGTTTCCCCTTTCTAAAGGTAGCCATGAAATGTATGATTTCATTGACGGAGTTTCCCCTTTCTAAAGGTAGCCATGAAATGTATGATTTCATTGACGAAGTTTCCCCTTTCTAAAGGTAGCCATGAAATGTATGATTTCATTGACGCATTTTCCCCTTCCTAAATGTAGCCATGAAATGTATGATTTCATTGACGAAGTTTCCCCTTTCTAAAGGTAGCCATGAAATGTATGATTTCATTGACGCATTTTCCCCTTCCTAAATGTAGCCATGAAATGTATGATTTCATTGACGAAGTTTCCCCTTTCTAAAGGTAGCCATGAAATGTATGATTTCATTGACGCATTTTCCCCTTCCTAAATGTAGCCATGAAATGTATGATTTCATTGACGAAGTTTCCCCTTTCTAAAGGTAGCCATGAAATGTATGATGTCACCGGCAAAATTTCCAGTTCTCCGTGTTTTCGCTGATGAATCTATAGATGCATAACACGGCATAAAAGAATAGCAATAGCGGTCTGAAATACATGCTGTAAGAAACGAGTAAGGAAGGTTGGGAATGGGAATTGGTTGATATGCTACGTATTTTGTGACGCAGAGTTGACAACATAGAGTTGGCTGTTAATTTCTGGAAGTTTTCCTATGTACATATTCTAGCTCTATTGGTGAACTGTAATACATTATAATCGGTTTAGCAAGTTTTCTTCAGTGCAACCCAGAAACATTACATTAAAAAATCTTGCAGGACTGAAGTGTCAATTGACTTATATAGTATGTTTATTAATTCATAAACAAGGATGAAACTCCGAAAGTACCTGTTAGACCGCAAAGATTTTTAGCATGCAACGATTGAATATCAATGACGCTATATTATATACATTTTTGTGCTCTTAGATAATGTATGTAGTTTTTAAAAAGTCTTCTATAAGTTATAGATCTAACTAACTAATTCAACCTCTGTACATCTTCTTCTCCTTCTGCGTTCGTTCTCAAACTCCTGCAGATTAAGCAGGATGTAGTCCGGAGAACGAAATGCGGTGTGTCATGCTGTTTACAGCATTGCTGCGATATCTGTACCTTTCGGCCTGACACATCCGACTTCAGCATGGCTTTGGGTCACTGACCCTATATGGGATGGGACAGCCAACTCCATCCCATAACCTCCTTAATCGTATTTTACGACATGCATGGAAGGTAAACAGTGTTGCTATTCTTTGCTTCCCTTTCGGGCCACGGCAACACACGGGCGACTTTTGTACATTAATTTTTACATAATATAACATTTTCTACAAGAAACAGCCGGCCTGTTATAAAAATAGATTTTAGCAGTGGAATGCGTCTACGAAATCGCAATCCTCTATTTTCACGTGGATCAAAGCGACCTAATAAAGACTAGAATACAGGAATCTTCTAAACTTGAGAAATTGTCAATTAGTTCGCAATTTACTGAAATATAAAGGGAAACTTACTTATTGTGTTGCGATTCTGGGCAATAATATTTTCTGTTTTTTAATTGGTAACTGTGACGTGTTGTCAACGCCAGTGACCAATCAAAACACAGACATATCTGGGTAAGCCAATACAAGTCATGATCATCATCAGGTGCCATGCTGGTTGATGTAGGCGATCAAGGCTCTCCACAGCTCTCTGTCTCCAGTATTATATCAAGCTCGCTGTTGTTTTCCTGTCTTGCCAGGTTGTCAAACTGTCTAATATTTTCTCACGTTGTCTCCCTCTGTCTCTGTTGTCTTCAATCTTGCCTGTTGAAACGATGTTCTCCAAACCTCATTGTCTCATGAAGTAGCCACAAATAAAGATTTTATTTTTCTTATATTATTGATTAAGGTCAGTTTCGCATTTGACACTTTCACCACCTGCACATTAATTTTTCTGGCAGTCCATGATATTTTCAGCATTCTTCTAGACACATCTCCATCAAATTTCCCACTTTCCAGTTTGTGAGGAATTTTGCTAAAAGTGAGGACGACATTCAAGAATTAATTAATGTAGTAATGACAGAAAATACAGAGAAACGCATCTTCTTAAATATCAAGAAAACAGAAGTACTGGTTAGTTCAAAGAAACAAAATAGCACAGCTTGCAAGATCAAATTGAATGATATAGTATTACAACAGGTACTACCAATTCAAGTATTTAGGTACAACAATAACATCACATGGAAGAAACTCAACAATACGGAGAACATATAGTCACAACAGGCAGAATTGAAGGCAACAGAGACAAAGGGAGACTACATGATAAGATGTTAAAAAGTAAAACAACTTCGCAAGCCATGAAAGAACAACGATCGTGATAAATAATACTGGAGATAGAGAGATGTGGAAAGACATGATCGCATACGCCAGCCTTCATGGAACTTGATGATGATGATCAAACAGTACCGCACTGTTCTCGACGGACCCTGGGTTAGCAGATAACAAAGATCCCAAAAGTACCTCCTCGTGGTGCATCCTGGAAACAGAAATACAGCTGCTCGTGTTGATTCTGGTTAAACCTTTTGGGGATCGTGTCCGTGTGAATATAGAGGCAGCAGATGAAATGAGAATTGACGGCAAAAAAAAAGACAGACAATATCTCCGATACCACTGCGCCAACACATGCAGTGGTACTGTCAACATACAGTGACACTAGTCAGTTCGGTCCGAGCAGTGGAGGGGCGGCCAATGAAAATACCGGTACACAAAAAAGTAGAAATATGGCGACAGATGAAAGGAGTACTGAATACAATAAAAGATAAGCACAGCGTCAGAGGGCTGCGTCAAGAGCAAATAGAAAAACGTTCCAATGAATTCGGAACAACAATCTCTGTTAGCTCGAGACAATCTTCTAGAAACCGGTGCCCCTTACGGGCAGAAACCCAGACACTGCCGTGGGCGCCATCAAAGAAAGCATCCTGGGCATAACTCTTATGTCGAGCTTTCCTATACCGGACACATGCTCGCGAAGAGAAAGGGTTTCGTGCCCGTTGGGCTCATGCATAAATAAGACAAGGTCGTTCAGCTTGAGAACACATCCTGCTCCCAATCGTGTAATCAGACTCAGTGGGGGGAGGGGGGGCATTCATGATGTCGGTGAACGGCACCGCGAAGTTGGAAAGTCTCGGCTAAGAAAGCGAAAGAGCCCTGGTCCAAATTTTCTCTCGAGTTCTTCCTTAATCGAAATCAGGTTCGCGGATAAGATGTCAAGATAAACAAAAATAGGTAGATGTGTTACCAAAATAAAACATAACACAACCTAAGAACGAGATACAGGGACAGACCAGTACCCGATGGGCACAGGAACAGATCATCTAATTACACGAGGAAAGTTCACTAACTGTGGAACACCTCGTGTGAGATGGACGTGAACGACAGTCGTCTCGGGGAATATTCATTACACACCCGCAAGAACGAGGTGCACATAACACAGTTCAACTGTGGAACTAGCAGTACAACTTACTTCAGGCTACTCGGCGGAAATCACACAATTTATTCGTTGTGGTTATAAGAGAGCGAACGCAGAAAAAGAAGAAGAAGAAGAACTGGCGTTCGTGTGTTTGCTTAATACAGTATATTTTTGTTTCCCTTTCATTTATTTTCAGTTGTGTATCCTTGTGAAGTGTAACGTGTCTTCGTGACACCCGCAGATTGCACAATATCATTTACACACAATATAGTTAATACAGTGTAGGAACTCACAAAAACACAGACACACATTTAATGAAATCAATAAAGTAAGAAAATTTGGAAAAAAAGAGAGAGAGAAATCTTCTTCTGCGTTCGTTCTCAAACTCCTGCAGATTAGCAGGATGTAGACCGGAGAAAGGAATGAGTTGTGTCATGGTTTAGAGCATTGCTGCGATATCTGCACCTTTCGGTCTGACACATCCGACTTCAGCATGACTTTGGGTCTCTGCCCCTATATGGGGTTGGATAGTCAACTCCAACCCAAAACCTTAGTTGTCTTTTACGACATGCGTGGAAAGTAAACAGGTTTGCTATTCTTTGCTCCCCTTTCGGGCCCCGGCAATACACTGGCGTGAGAGAAAATTAAGAAAGATAGAGAAAGACAGATTGAGAGGCAGAGAGAAATAGCGAGAGAGAGAGAGACAGAGCGAGATAAATAGAGTCAGAGAGAGAGAGACAGAAAGAGTCAGAGCTAGTCAGAATGAGGCTGAAAGATATAATCAGAGAGAGCGAGAAATGGACGGATGAAGAAGATTTAAAACGCTGGCAAATAATTCAAGATTGATCAAGCGATGAACTAAAACAACCGACGCCGCCTGCGCCACGTGAGAAGAAAAAGTCACGCGCGGGACTTGGCACACACACACATGTACACACACACACAGAAAAGGTAAACATTGGACAACATAAAAACATAAGCAATTTCTCTTCCTGTTTTACTTTTACGGTGGAGAATTTGAATGATTACTTCCTTGTTGATAAATAAATCATGTTTCAAAGTTATCATTCCTTCGTTACAATATTTGCATATTAACAGAGACTTGTATTTAAGACTCGTATGTTGTTATGTTCTCTTGTCATTGCTCAGAGACAGGTTTTTTTGTTGTTTTTAATAAATGATTCAGGTTTAAGGAAAAAGTAGTTAATTTGCTTGAAATGCCACCTTAACAGTATGATGTTTCTAGGACTTCATCGTTAAGTGTCGTCTCCGTATAAAATATTCGTTTAAAAGAACTTTCGAAGTCTTTTGCCTACTGCATCGGTGTGCACTCTGATACACTACATGTTGTACTTCATATAATGTTTCCTACCAACTTAGTCTCTATGTCAAAATCGTGCTCGCCTCCCCTCACCTCTACCTTCAAGTAAGACCTTCCACATCTTACTCTCCTCTACTAAACTCTATTTTCAAAAAATACCTTCAACATCGTGTGCTCACCTCCATTAAATTTTAATTAAAATAAGACCTTACCCGCTGAAGACGGATGTGTTGGGCTATTGGAGTAAATAAAACTGCGGCACAACGCATTTCCATTCTCTGGACTACATCCTACTGGAAATCTAGTAGGACAATGGCCCTGCTACAAGAGAGATCCAGCTGGAGTTTACAAATGAACTTTAAAACAGAAGAAGAAATAAGACCTTTAACATCGTTTGCTCGCCTCCACTCTACTTTCAAAAAAGACCTTCAACATCGTTTGCTCGCCTCCACTCTACTTTCAAAAAAGACATTCAACGTCGTTTGCTCGCCTCCACTAAATTCTACTTTCAAATAAGACCTTCAACGTCGTTTGCTCGCCTCCACTAAATTCTACTTTCAAATAAGACCTGCAACGTCGTTTGCTCGCCTCCACTAAATTCTACTTTTAAATAAGACATTCAACGTCGTTTGCTCGCCTCCACTAAATTCTACTTTTAAATAAGACTTTCAACATCGTGCTAACCTCCCTTCACTCTACCTTCAAGTAAGACCTGGAGATTTAGAATCTTCTAGGTATGAATTAAGATATATGAAAACTACGCCATTGCAAATAGGAGGTAAGAGCTAATTGCACGTTACCCTTAGTGATAGAAACAGCAACGACAACGATTAGAACCCTTCACGTAACTAAAACAAACTGCTGTATGCATTGCCACAATTGTACTGGATACGTAGTGATTCTTTGAAGAAGTTGTTTGAAAGCAGCGCGTCACCAATTGCTGTCAAGTAAAGGTTTATACTCGTCATCAATTGCTGTGCAGTAGCAAAATATATGCGTCATCAATTTATGTTAACATCAATATAGACATACCTACGCGTCATCATTTGTTGTACTATCAGTTTAGAAACGTCATCAATTTTTGTGTAGGAATTATTAAGACAGAACCGTCATCATTTTGTGCATATAATCAAGAACTACAAATCCCTGAAGCAAACCCCTCTGTTCATAACCAATACCAGACTGATGGTCTGTACTTTATCCTAGAAATAGATGTGTCATGTGACCTATGTGTATGTCATGTGACGTATGTATTTGTCATGTGACGTATTCTCTCCAGAGCGGTGTCTTCCCAATGAACATCCTGAACCCTTCTCTGTCTTGAGCGATGCGGTTTATATTTTCCGACGATGTATTCATGTTATCTTTAGTGTCGTCAGTCCATCGTCTTCTTGGTCTGCTCTTTCTCATATTCCCAGGTGCTCTGCCCTCCATTATTTGTCTTTCTAAACAGTTGTGTCTCTTTATATGACCAAACAGGTGTAGTTTTCTTTTTGCTATTGTGTTTAGTAACCAATACTCTGGAATCTTCAATGTGTTTATAATATCTGAGTTTCTCTTTTTTTTTTCCTTTCATGATATTGTAAGTATCTTCCTGTAGCATTTCACCCCAAAGGCGTTTCTTTGCCTCTGTTTTAATTAGGGTCCATGTTTCTCAGCCATATGTCGAAATTGGAAAAATAAAAGTTCGTAGCATTAGCAGTTTCGTTTCTATTTCGTTGTTTTTCCATGTTTTTCAACAGTGTTATTTTACAATATGCCTCCTCTTCTATTTACCTTCTATTTGTCTGGTTACTGCGTCATGTATTTGAGTGCAAGGTAGAAGATAGGCAAATGAAAACGTTACCGGTTGTAGCATATTATGCTATTAAAGAAGCACAAGTATAGATAACGTTCCGCCAAAAAAGTCATTTAATGGAACGAAAACAATGGAAAGTAAATCCTAAACAAAGTAAACAGGTTACTGAGAATATCTAACTATCGATTTAAAACAATAATAAATAACAATAAAACGATAAAACATAGAACCAGGACAACTATCAACGTTTCGGTTCTACTGGGACCTTTGCCAAGAAACAAATAACGGTTAAGAACCATACACAGAAGCAAACAATTAAGGAAACACACGAAGAAATAAGTATACAAACAAAGGAAACAAACAAGTAAACAAATAAGAAAACACACCCGTAAAATAAATTAATAACCAAGAGGACTGGGACAATGGTTTCCTTGCCAAAAATTTGACTGGGCACTGATTTGTGGTGAGATAACCATTGTCCTAATCATCTTAGTTATTATTTTTTAATGTTGTGTTGTTTTTTTTAACAGTTATTTATTTCTTAACAAAGGTCCCAACAGGACCGATACGTTGATAATTGTCCGTGTTCTGTTTTGTTTTATTGTCATTTGTTATTATTTTAAATCGATTGTTAGGTATTCTCAGTAACCTGTTTACTTTAGGATTTACCTTCTATTTTGTTTATTTAGGATTTACCTTCTATTTTGTTTATTTAGGATTTACCTTCTATTTTGTTTATTTATGATTTACCATCAGTTTTGTTTATTTAGGATTTACCTTCTATTTTGTTTATTTAGGATTTACCTTCTATTTTGTTTATTTATGATTTACCATCAATTTTGTTTATTTAGGATTTACCTTCTATTTTGTTTATTTAGGATTTACCTTCTATTTTGTTTATTTATGATTTACCATCAATTTTGTTTATTTAGGATTTACCATCAATTTTGTTTATTTAGGATTTACCTTCTATTTTGTTTATTTAGGATGTACCTTCTATTTTGTTTATTTATGATTTACCATCAATTTTGTTTATTTAGGATTTACCATCAATTTTGTTTATTTAGGATTTACCATCAATTTTGTTTATTTAGGATTTACCATCAATTTTGTTTATTTATGATTTACCATCAATTTTGTTTATTTAGGATTTACCTTCTATTTGTTTGGTTACTGCGGCACTTCCATTTTGTCAGACATTCTCCGATATTTGGATTATTTATCTATAGAAAACTATGGAAAGCAGCGACAGGTACATGAGAAAATATATACCATGCAGCGATTAAGATATCATGGGAGAAGAAAACGAGAAGACATGTGAAATAAAATGTAAAGAAAAGATGTCACAGGAGAGTTGAAAATCGTTATCAAGTGCCGTCTCCACAACGAAAGTCGGCTGCAACAGACCTCCAATATAATCTGCCTTTTATCTTGGTGGTGCATTCTGCAAGACTGCACCATCTGTTCTGTTCATCTCGTGTCGTTACTCTCCCACTTGTATCTCTGCCTACCTCTTGCTCGCCTCGCCTCCCCTCAACTTTACCCTCAAGTAAGGTCTTGAACAAGTTGTCATGTCTTTTAATATGTCTGAAATAGAGTGTTAACAAGGGTGAGTGAAAAGTGGTGCGTATTGTATTACTGCAGCCCTCATATTAAAACCTTTTTGAGTTAGCCATGACACATTAGTAATTCGATCTCAATTTTTCATCTACCTGAACCGGGTTACCTCCAGCAGTTAAATCAACCACCACGCAGCAACAGATAGGATCGTATTAAATAACATGTAATATATACTGTGACCGTCATCATATGCAAGTCCGACAGCGTTTATTCTTCGCAATTACTTGTTGTTTGGTTATAGCCCTTTTTAGTGAGGGGCCTTTTCTCACAGCATTGTACAATGCTGGGAGTTTGAGACGTTTGTGCACGAAATACATCTCTGGGAACAGGGCCGTAGATATGATTTGGTAAGAGGAGTGTTGTTTAGTTATAAATCTCTAGGAACAGGGCCGTAGATATGCTTATAGTAAATAAAGTGTTCTTTGTTTAAAGAATGCTAATCATTGGATATTGTTGAAGGTTTTTTTTTGCAGGCCGAATAGGTGTGGGACTTATCCATCGCCCCCCCCCTCTCACCACCTAAGAAATCAGAACATTGCCTTATTTTAGTACTACGAACTCAGCGAAATGATGGGATAATCCTCCTTCCCCCCCCCCCCACCGCCATAAATGCTGTTTGAAAAAAGTCATAAAACATACAATTAGATAAGAGAAAATGATAATAAAACCGGGCGAATGACATTAATTATGTTAACGAAAAACCCCTACACACCCCTACTGAAACCCCTAGTAGCCCCCCCCCCTCCACCGCCCCTTTCCCTTATTGAAAAAAAAGAATTTACAGCGTGTATATAAATTTGTAATGATCTTTTGTTGTTGTTTTGTTTGTTATGGAACAATAGATAAACGGGGTTGAGTGTTTGTTTTTGTTTGTTATGGAACAATAGATAAACGGGGTTGAGTGTTTGTTTTTGTTTGTTATGGAACAATAGATAAACAGGGTTGAGTGTTTGTTTTTGTTTGTTATGGAACAATAGATAAACGGGTTGAGTGTTTGTTTTTGTTTGTTATGGAACAATAGATAAACGGGGTTGAGTGTTTGTTTTTGTTTGTTATGGAACAATAGATAAACGGGGTTGAGTGTTTGTTTTTTTTCCCTCAGCTTTGGTAGATTATCAGTGCGAAATATTATGTTCACATTTCGTAAGGTGAGAGTTTGAACCCCCAGATATGCACATTATCTAAGGTGAATACGTCTGATAAACATCCCTTGCACAAATAAAATAATCGTATATAAGAAATAATAAATGGATAATTACATAGCTCCTGGATGTGTTTGTTTCTCTACTTATGTGTTTACTTGTTTGTTTTCTTTGTTTGTTTACTTATTTCATTGTGTGTTTGTTTACTTGTTTGATTTTTTGTATGGTTTTTACCTTTTGTGTTTGCTTGTTTGTTTCCTTGTGTGTTTGCTGGTTGTTGTTTTTCTTTCTTTTTTTAAAAATGTTTGTTCGCTTTTCTGTTTACTTGTATGTTTACTTGTTTGTTTGATTGTTTGTTAGAGTGTTTGTTTTATTATTTATTTACGTGTTTACTTGCTTGTGTATTTTCTTGTTTCTTTGCTTGTTTATTTGTTAACATGTTTATTTGCCTGTTTTTTTTATTTATTTGGTTATTTGTTTGTTTAAACGCTCAAGAATTGAGAACTAAAATACTTGTTCTGTATGAGTAATTAGTGTTTCCACCAGAGATTTATTTCCTTCCCAAATGACCCAAACTCTCAGTTGCAAGCAATACTTTGACGAGAGTCTCTAACACTCAGACAGGGTCTAACAATTCGTGGATGTCAATACAAACACACACATGTGTAATATTCATTGTTTTAAAACATAAATATCTACAAAACTGAACACATTTTTTATTTTGCATCGTCAACTATTTTTTTTTGTCACCACGGCAGCCATGTTGGTGACGTCATATGATCTCACTTTGAAATGGCTGGTACGAAATAAATCTTTAGTTCGGGTTTTACATCAGGAAGTTCACCATCAGTTTGTGATGGTATTGAAGTGCGTTTTGACAGCCAGATTCTGTGACTCAAAGTGACCCCTACAACAGTTGAATAACGATGTCTAGTCATTGCTTCCTTGTTGCAACGCTGCTTACATTATGTCAACAGGAAGTTTTCTGTCAGAAAAAAGGGCATGGTAAAAGGGTGAGTCAGGTGTGTGCACGTTCAGGTCTCAGGTAAGCGTTGTGTGTGCGTATCCTCATATAATTATTTGTATAATTCTTGCATTCTGGCAGAACTGCTGACTTTCATTGGATACACAGGTACACTCATAATCACACATCGTTCGTACACCTACACACACAATTACACACCGTTCATACGTGTACACACATACATACACATAATTTCACATAGTTTATACTTGCACACAAATACACGCACTTATTGACTGATCGTGTATTCGTGTACACATATACACACATATAATCACACTTTGTTCACACGTGTACACACATAATAAGACATATTTCCCACTTGTACCAAATATAATCACAGGATCGTGCATACGTGAAAACACATAAACACACATACATAATCACACTTCTTTCATACGTGTACGCACATACACACACATAACCACACATTTTTATACTTGTACACCACCAACACACTTAATCAGATACAGTTCATACGCGCACACACACATAATCAAACTTCGTTCATAGGTGTACACACATACACATATATATAATCACACATTGTACATATCTGTACACACATATAGTCACACATCGTTCATACGTGTACACACATATAGTCACACATCGTTCATACGTGTACACACATGCATACGCATATCAAGCATTAGTAATATGTGTTAAAACATACACACATAATTCACACAGCGTTCATATGTGTACACACATCGACACACATACAATGTTGCGCTGAAGTTAGGGCCGAGGTCAGATCTCTCTAATTCTGTCCGTTCAAAGCTATTCTGTGCAGTTCTTGAATAGTATGAATATTGGTTGTTTTACTTTCTCTAAGTATTGTTCTTCTGAGTGTTTCTTTAGGTCTATTCCTGGCTCTTTTGCCTGTAGGTATCCATTCAAGAGATTGGTGTTGTATTCTGTTGGTGTCAATATAGAATAGATATAGCATTTTATAATTCCTAATTGCTAACTTGTTTGTAATTTGTTTAGATGTTCATATTTTCTTATCAATGAAAACTTTTAGCCATTCCTATTCTCCTTTTAACTTGCTTCAAATCTGCCATCATAATGTTTGTACTTGTTTTAGCATCTTCCCGTGTATTTTTATGTTTTACACCTGTGTTTGTGTTTTGGATATTTGTATCCAGTCCACATTCTTTACTTGAGTTAGTGACTTAATCTAGTCGTATTTGTAGTTCCTGTTCGCTTTCTTCTAAAAGTACGTTGTCATCTGCTATCACAGGTTGTTTACTATTTTTCCACTGATCTTGAGTACTGGCATTCCTTCTTGATGTATACAAATGTTCTCTATGTAGATGTTAAATAGGATGTGTGATAAATACATCCTTGTCTTACCTATGTAGATGTTAAATAGGATGTGTGATAAATACATCCTTGTCTTACCTATGTTTTTATTCCCATGTATGGTGAGTAATTGTTTTCAAACCTTATTTTGAGGACATTCAATCACTTTCACAGAACTTGTCTCAGAAAAGTTACGAAAGTCAGATGGCAAGACTGTGTTTCGCCTAGTTATTTAGGGGCCCGAAAGGGGAGCAAAGAATAGCACCACTGTTTACCTTCCACGCATGTCGTAAAAGGCGACTAAGGAGGTTATGGGATGGAGTTGGCTGTCCCATCCCATATAGGGTCAGTAACCCAAAGCCATGCTGAAGTCGGATGTGGCAGGGCGAAAGGCGCAGATATCACAGCTATGCTGTAAACCATGACACGACGCATTCTGTTCTCCGGACTACATTCTGCTAATCTGCAGGAGTTTGAGAACGAACGCAGAAGAAGAAGAAGATGGCAAGACAAGATTCCAGATACCACTGTCTTTGACAAATCTGGTATCCCTAGCACTGATACTATCCTAATATAGACACAGATCGGTGGTCAGGTCATCTGGTACGTATGTCAAACCGTCGCCTGCCAAAGATACTTCTCTATGGTGAGTTGCAGAAGGGACCACGATCTATGTTGGGAAAAAGAAGAGCAACAAGGGTGTATTAAAGATTTTCCCTAATAGCCTTTGAAATAGACCAAGATACATGAGAAGGGCTTGCAGAAAATAGACCAAGATACACCGGAAGAGCTTGCACAAAATAGACCAAGATACATGAGAAGAGCTTGCACAAAATAGACCAAGATACATGAGAAGAGCTTGCACAAAATAGACTAAGATACATGAGAAGAGCTTGCACAAAATAGACTAAGATACATGAGAAGAGCTTGCACAAAATAGACCAAGATACATGAGAAGAGCTTGCACAAAATAGACTAAGATACATGAGAAGAGCTTGCACAAAATAGACCAAGATACATGAGAAGAGCTTGCACAAAATAGACTAAGATACATGAGAAGAGCTTGCACAAAATAGACCAAGATACATGAGAAGAGCTTGCACAAAATAGACTAAGATACATGAGAAGAGCTTGCACAAAATAGACCAAGATACATGAGAAGAGCTTGCACAAAATAGACTAAGATACATGAGAAGAGCTTGCACAAAATAGACTAAGATACATGAGAAGAGCTTGCACAAAATAGACTAAGATACATGAGAAGAGCTTGCACAAAATAGACTAAGATACATGAGAAGAGCTTGCACAAAATAGACCAAGATACATGAGAAGAGCTTGCACAAAATAGACCAAGATACATGAGAAGAGCTTGCACAAAATAGACTAAGATACATGAGAAGAGCTTGCACAAAATAGACTAAGATACATGAGAAGAGCTTGCACAAAATAGACTAAGATACATGAGAAGAGCTTGCACAAAATAGACCAAGATACATGAGAAGAGCTTGCACAAAATAGACTAAGATACATGAGAAGAGCTTGCACAAAATAGACTAAGATACATGAGAAGAGCTTGCACAAAATAGACTAAGATACATGAGAAGAGCTTGCACAAAATAGACTAAGATACATGAGAAGAGCTTGCACAAAATAGACCAAGATACATGAGAAGAGCTTGCACAAAATAGACTAAGATACAAGGGAAGAACTTGCACAAACTAGACCATGATACATGGGCAGAACTTGCACAAAATACAGCTACATTGCGATATGCAGACAAACAAGTCGCAGCCTCTAATGTAAAGTGGAGAAGTGCAGCAGTGCAACAGCGGAGATTTAGTAGAAAGTCACGGGTAGACACAGAAACCGTCTATAATTGGCATTCCATGACAGAACTGTCCAATGACATTTGTGGCTCGAATAGGGTGTATTAGCCATCTACAACCTCATAATCAAGGACATTTGTGGCTCGAATAGGGTGTATTAGCCATCTACAAACTCATAATCAAGGACATTTGTGGCTCGAATAGGGTGTATTAGCCATCTACAAACTCATAATCAAGGACATTTGTGGCTCGAATAGGGTATATTAGCCATCTACAAACTCATAATCAAGGACATTTGTGGCTCGAATAGGGTGTATTAGCCATCTACAAACTCATAATCAAGGACATTTGTGGCTCGAATAGGGTGTATTAGCCATCTACAAACTCATAATCAAGGACATTTGTGGCTCGAATAGGGTGTATTAGCCATCTACAAACTCATAATCAAGGACATTTGTGGCTCGAATAGGGTGTATTAGCCATCTACAAACTCATAATCAAGGACATTTGTGGCTCGAATAGGGTGTATTAGCCATCTACAAACTCATAATCAAGGCCATTTGTGGCTCGAATAGGGCGTATTAGCCATTTACAAACTCATAATCAAGGACATTTGTGGCTCGAATATGGTGTATTAGCCATCTACAAACTCATAATCAAGGACATTTGTGGCTCGAATAGGGCGTATTAGCCATCTACAAACTCATAATCAAGGACATTTGTGGCTCGAATAGGGTGTATTAGCCATCTACAAACTCATAATCAAGGACATTTGTGGCTCGAATAGGGTGTATTAGCCATCTACAAATTCATAATCAAGGACATTTGTGCCTCGAATATGGTGTATTAGCCATCTACAAACTCATAATCAAGGCCATTTGTGGCTCGAATAGGGCGTATTAGCCATCTACAAACTCATAATCAAGGCCATTTGTGGATCGAATAGGGCGTATTAGCCATTTACAAACTCATAATCAAGGACATTTGTGGCTCGAATAGGGCGTATTAGCCATCTACAAACTCATAATCAAGGACATTTGTGGCTCGAATAGGGTGTAATAGCCATCTACAAACTCATAATCAAGGACATTTGTGGCTCGAATATGGTGTATTAGCCATCTACAAACTCATAATCAAGGCCATTTGTGGATCGAATAGGGCGTATTAGCCATCTACAACCTCATAATCAATGACATTTGTGGCTCGAATATGGTGTATGAGCCATCTACTAACTCATAATCATCAATACAACTCTTAACTGAATTTCAAAAGTGGTTGTAACAAATTGTCATCATCATCATGTGACGGACGAAGAACAATGTCTGTGTTGAGCTGTTGCATGTTTCCTTTTTTTCACACAATTTCGCGCCTTTGTTTTATTGCAGTGCTCCATCTAACAGCATCTTCACATGTGTCAATGTTTATGTCGAAGAGTGTTAGTGAGATCTTTAACGATTCCTTGTTACGATACTTTTGTCTACATTGAGAGAACAAGTCTTTCTTTATCTCACCAAAGAGGCATATTGTTGGTAAGTGGGGATCTGACATACCTACTGCATGACATCCCCAACGAAGGTATGTCTGCATCAAAACAGCACCAATTCCAGGGATACCAGCTGTTTCAAGGATAGTGTTAACTCTGATCTTGTCACTTCATTCACATAATCTCTCTGAGAAAAATTGTGCACTAAAATTTGTTCAAAGATTTTTTAATTCACACAATTTAATTGTTTTAAAAAAATAGCATTGTTGACGTCAACTTTTGTCAAGCTCCCTCTCCCTCTTGTCAACAACTGCCAAACATAATTTAAAAGACATGACACCTTGTTGAAGATCATAACTTGAGGGTAAAATCGAAGGTAGACGCGCAAAAGATCGGCAGAAATACAAGTAAAATCACGACAATGACAGGTTACAGTCTACCTGAGGGCACTGCCATCCTCCCCCCAGACCCCCACCCCAAAAAAAACTACCCAACACTCCCTTAAATGTAGACTTATTTTATGGACCGCTGTAAGTTTCTTAGGTGGTTATATCTCTACACAGGGCCGACCAAACACCCCCCAGCCTTCCCAGCTTTCTTGTTTTAATTTTGTTTAAGAATTAAGAAGAACCTATTCCGCGTTTTACATTATTACATCTTTATTGAGTTATCTTCTTGTCTCATTCCGCGATATTCTCAATATAATATAGTTATGTAAAAAACTTATTTCGAAACAAGCAATTCTCTGTGCAACAACTGTTTTAAGTGTCCATGTTTCACTGACGTAATGTACTACTGAGAATAAATTTGCTTACTCAAATGCAATTTATCTACACTTTGTTCTTTTTTTTTTTTTAATTAAATACTTATACTAGTGGATTTGAACTTTGAATGGACTTTTATCAGTACGAATCTCTCGAGAAACGGACCAGGAACTTATCATTTATATACATTGATATATATATATATATATATATATACGGTTATAGACAGATGTTGACATTCAAATACAATAACATCCTGCATTCAATTAGGTCCTGGTTTTAATCTTAGCCAATCAGAAAGACGCATTTTCCAATTTTGTTGGTGATTAGTCCGATAAATTTATTATATACATTCATTACGTCTTCTTGATCTTTTCTTCTCTTGTCTTGTCCTAGCAACAAATGCGGCGAAACTTCTTTATCATTTAGAGAACGTTGACTTCACTGCAAATCTATACGTCGTTTAGGGAACGGTGTCTTCACTGCAACTCTGTACGTCATTTAGAGAACGTTGTTTTCACTGCAACTCTGTACGTCGTTTAGAAAACGTTGTCTTCACTGCAACTCTCTATATGTTTCACGGATCGGTCAAAGCTGCACTTTAAAGGGTATTCAATATCTTATGTCTGTTCTCTCTCTCTCTCTCTCTCTCTCTCTCTCTCTCTCTCCTGAAATGGTGTCTTTCAAAAGTAATCTTTTTCTGACGAAATTCGTCTTTTTTATAACTTTAAAATGTGTTTTCGTGCGTTTTTTTAAAATAAATGTATGATGACAGTCTTCTATGTGGGGGTCTTTTTTTTTTACTGATGATGTGTTCAATTGCCATTTTCAACATCATATTATTAAGATCGTTCTGTAGTATTTCATTTCAAATTCTAATATCCCAATTTAAGCAATCACCCTGAATCTACAACCTCTACAACCAACAAGTGAAATTTTAAAAAGATGTCCTGTACTCTGCAATGCACAAATGGCTTAAATAATTCCATATGAAGATTGCTGAAGTCTTTCGCATGTGCGATATGTTTTGATCCAAGTTTCGCCCAAATGGGTAATATCATAACCATGTCTACACATTTGTCTGACGTCACATACTTCTATATAAGAATTGCTATACGCAGTTTCTCACAATTATGTTTCTTCCCAAAACGTATTTCTGAACGTAAATCCTGCCCCTCTTACAGTTCTCCATGAAGACATTTTCGATACATCGATGACGCTGTACTCTTTCAGCCACATCTTAAGTGTATTTAATGTTACATTTTCTTTTAATTCAAACATTTTACATATTTTCCTTCGATTAAGATCTTAGTCAAAATAATATATAATAGTGTTCTAACCTTGCATTCTTTACACGCTTAAACGTGTCATTTTATTATGTTTGATCCGAGCACTAAATGAAAGTTGACTCAAATTCTTCTTCTTCTTCTTCTTTCGTTCACTTGAAACATGTCTATATCTGTAATTCTGTCTCCTTAATAAAACTCACTGTCTTTTGTAGTTCATACAGTGTCCCATAGAGTTTTGATTCCAGTGTTGTTTCCTCTGGCCAATATGTCTGCCTCAGCGTTTCATGCTCAGAACACTCTTGACGTATATGTTTGGCACTCTGTGCTGCCTGTCCACATGTACACATGGCCGTGTTGCCAATCTTGAACTTTGTATACATGTGACTGCGGAGTCGGTTGTGTCCTGTTCTGAGGCGTAGAATTATAACTTGTTCTGATCTGTTCATAATGTGATAGTCATCTTGTGTTGGTGTTTGTGGCTTTCTTATTGACTTGATCATCTGTTTTTTCTGATGGTAGGTGATTGGTATATCTGGTTGGTCTTCGGCAGCACCTTCCTTAGCCAGTTGGTCTGATTTTTCATGTCCTGGTATTCCACAGTGAGAGGGTATCCACTGCATGGTTACCCTATACTGGTAAGACAATTCGCTAAGTAGTTTTTTCAAGTCTGTTAGTTTTTCAGACTGGAGAGCTTGAAGCACTGACCTTGCATCTGTCAGGAATACCACAGGCTGTAGGTCAGAGTTGGAGTTCAGCAGTTTTTTAGCTGCCACACTAATTGCCTGGATTTCTGCATCATAATTATACTCAAATTCTAAATGTGCAGTACTTTTTGAAACATTAGGAATTAAATGTTCAAACTCATTGTAATATCTCCACCTTAATTTTAGTACTCAAAATTGTAACATCTCTCCTTTATCCATGGGGACCATTTTACAGAAGACAAAGTAACGAAGTGAAGGCAAGGCAAGCAGTGACAATGAATTTTTCACAGGTGACAAATTTTCACCGTCAGGTGACCTATTGTCACCTATGCATCTATGAATGATTTTTTAGCCATGGTATTTACCTTATAAAAATGATGTAAGTCACGAATAAACAGTGCGGTTGTGTTCAATTCCTTACAAAATAGTGACATCCCCTCCCCCCCCCCCCCCACCCTGGCAATCCACATCACAATGAAGGTACTGCAAAGTTTAAAATAATTTTTAAATGTAGGTTGCGATGGGGTGGGGGGGGGGGGAAGGGGTACTTGCGTCTGCTTGTGGACATAATCATATAAAGAACTATAAAAGAAATATAGAAATACTATAATGAACTTTCTGTGAAAGAAATTGACATCCGGTCATAAGGTGTTAACTGTTCAGATAATGTTTTAGTTAAATTGTTGCAAAGTTACATTTTTTTAAACATATTTTTTTCAAATGCACTATATAAGTACTGTACAGATGAAATGTCTGCTAGAAATACTCTACATGAGAAATGTGTACTAGAAGCACTGTACAATTTCAATTTGAACAAGAAGTAATATACAGTTGACATAGATAGATAGTCGTATAGATGGATAGACGGATGGATTGATGGATGGATAAGAGGATTGATGAATGGATAGATAGACAGATGGACGGATAGACAGACAGATAGATCGATCGATAGATAGATGGACGGACAGACATACAGCCAGACATACAGAGACACAGACAGCAACAGACAGACAGACGGACGGACGGACGGACAGACAGACATACAGACAAACAGACCGACAGGCAGGTAGTTGGGCAGATAGACAGACAGACAGACAGAGATGGATGGATGGATGGATAAATAGATAGATAGATAGATATATGGATGGATGGATGGATGGATGGATGGATGATGGATGGATGGATGGATGGATGGATGGATGGATGGATGGATGGATGGATGGATGGATGGATGGATGGATGGATGGATGGATGGATGGATAGATAGATAGATAGATAGATAGATAGATAGATAGATAGATAGATAGATAGATAGATAGATAGATAGATAGATAGATAGATAGATAGATAGATAGATAGATAGATAGATAGATAGATAGATACAAACATCTGATGAACCGGCCAATGGACGACACGGAAAATGTGAGATCAGCTAAGATAAACTACGCAGTTTGAGAAAAGGGCTCATTCTCTAGAAGGATGTGCGATAACAAGCGGTTCATGATATAGGATCTCCTTGTTAATATTTATTTATATTCATTTAATAACTTCCTGCACAACGATCACACAACTCTGGCCATGTTAAGGCACAGGATGTTGATTAATACTGATTGGTCTATCTATCTAGTGCATCCTTCTAAATTCTCGAACCTAAAGTGTATAAAATACTTCCTACTGTAGATTCAATGACACTTTTCACAAAGTAAATCCGTACTGACAAACTTTTCCGAATTGACAAACCTTCATTATCATGTTATCTAGCCGTAGCTACATATTTAAGTTGACACGCATCCCTGACATTCTTTTCCTGTATTTGATTCATTTAATTTTCTTGAGTAAGCAATGAATCTCTTTTTTTTTTCCTGTGAACTTGTATCTTTGTGGGTGATGGGGGTGTTCTCAATATGTATCAATAAGCCGTCTTGCATACAGAAAAGACTTTCATTTTACAGCGGTATGCAATGCTTTTAGAAACTTCCTGTTCTGTGGAGTGTCGATATGTGTTGGGGTTACTGGTGAAATAATCCATTTAACCGTGAATATGTGACTCTTCATTTTTTGGTCACTTCATGAGACAGAGAGTTTGGAGAAAATTGTCACAACAGGCAAGATTTAAGACAACAGTGATAGAGGGTGATAACGGGGGGACGATGTTTGACAGTTTGATAATCTAGCACGGAAGAGAAACAACGACGATCTTGATACATAATGCTGGAGATAGAGAACTCTGGAGAGCCACGATCGCCTATGCCAGTCGGCATGACACCTGATGATGATGAGATAGCTCTTGACAGCGCATAAACTTTCTGACAAATGCATATATTCTCAGTTGCGTAATCCAGGTGACACTCAAATCCATAGATTCTCAGTTGAGTAACCCATGTGACACTCAAATGCATAGATTCTCTGTTGATTAACAGAGGTGACACTAAAATGCATAGATTCACAGTTGAGTAACCCAGGTGACACTCACATGCATAGATTCACAGTTGAGTAACCGATGTAACACTCAAATGCATAGATGCACAGTTGAGTAACCCAGGTGACACTCAAATGCATAGATTCACAGTTGAGTAACCCAGGTCACACTCAAACGCATAGATTCACAGTTGAGTAACCGATGTAACACTCAAATGCATAGATGCACAGTTGAGTAACCCAGGTCACACTCAAACGCATAGATTCACAGTTGAGTAACCCAGGTCACACTCAAACGCATAGATTCACAGTTGAGTAACCCAGGTCACACTCAAACGCATAGATTCACAGTTGAGTAACCGATGTAACACTCAAATGCATAGATGCACAGTTGAGTAACCCAGGTCACACTCAAACGCATAGATTCACAGTTGAGTAACCCAGGTCACACTCAAACGCATAGATTCACAGTTGAGTAACCGAGGTAACACTCAAACGCATAGATTCACAGTTGAGTAACCCAGGTGACACTAAAATGCATAGATTCACAGTTGAGTAACCGAGGTAACACTCAAACGCATAGATTCACAGTTGGGTAACCCAGGTGACACTCAAATGCATAGATTCACAGTTGAGTAACCCAGGTCACACTCAAACGCATAGATTCACAGTTGAGTAACCGAGGTAACACTCAAACGCATAGATTCACAGTTGGGTAACCCAGGTGACACTAAAATGCATAGGGTCACAGATGAGTAACCGAGGTAACACTCAAACGCATAGATTCACAGTTGGGTAACCCAGGTGACACTAAAATGCATAGGGTCACAGATGAGTAACCCAGGTGACACTCAAATGCATAAGGTTTGATGTCTCAAAGGCATGCCTGTGTTAATTGCAGTTATGTCCAGTTATTTCCTGAAGGGAAGCATTTCAATGTGACATTATACTTGAAACATCACATTCCAATGTGACATTATACTTGGATCATCACATTTCAATGTGACATTATACCTGGGCTATCACATTTCAATGTGACATTATACCTGGATCATAACGTTCGAATGTGACATTAAACCTGGGTTATCACGTTCTAATGTGACATTATACCTGGGTTATCACATTTCAATGTGACATTATAACTGGATCATCACATTCCAATGTGACATTATACCTGAAACATCACATTCCAATGTGACATTATACCTGAAACATCACATTCCTCTGTGACATTATACCTGGATAATAACGTTCGAATGTGATATTATACCTGGATAATCACTTTTGAATGTGACATTATACCTGAATAATCACTTTCTGCTATATGTGCAGCATCTGATTACATTCTCTTCTTCTTCCTCTTCAGCATTCATTCTTAAACTCCCAATTGTTCTCTCTTGTAACAGGACAATGGCCCCACTAGATTACCAGCAGGATGTAGTCCAGAGAATTGAAATGTGTTGTGTCGCCATTTTATTTGCGCCAATGGTCCAACACATCCGTCTTCGGCGGTATTATTACATTTAATTTAGCACATTTCTGTGGTCCACTTAGAGAACTCAGTGAATCCCTGAAATACTCATTTTTGTTCATCGTGTTTATAAACCGCTATGTAAACAGAAGTCACGTTTCTCTCGTACTTTGGCCTAAACGTGCATCGCAAAGCGTTGAATTCTTATCAAACGTATTGCTTATACAGCAAAAAATAAAATTGAAACTATACGCTGATGATGTAATTTTGTTATCTGTGAACCTGTATATTCCTGGTAGTACATAACATTTGTTGTGTCAAAACGTTACCAACGTTATAAATTTCCTGAGTACAACGTCATTGCCAGAGGCCACTCCGGCTATTGTTATATATTTAATTGGTCATTTTGCTATACTCCTTGTTGATATGTAATGAAAAGCACATTAAAAGTTGGATTGGCCGTATGCAATGACAGAATATGGGTTAGCACTCCGGGATGTCCCTAAAGTCATGCTCATAGACGTGGCTGTATTCGGGAGAGGGTGGTGGGATTATTAACGTATCTTCTGTCTCCAAACGGAGACAGTCCAGTTCAGAAGTAAACCAGAATCGTCACGTCCTAGCTTGAGCGCATTATGCACCTATGGGCCAACTATTTCGTCATTCTCTTATCGTGTATGTTGGTTCCCGTGTGATGAAGCGTGTTTTACTATACCGTAAATTTAATTCTGTTTCACCAGAGCTTTGGACCATGAAAAATAATGAAGTTTATGACTCAATCAACCACAACCTCCGAACATAACTGATCGACACATCACATAAATCCATCAATAAATCAACACATCAATCAACATATCAATAGATCAGAACATCAATCAACATATCAATAGATCAGAACATCAATCAACATATCAATAGATCAGCACATCAATCAAATTATATGTAACTTGGTGTCTTTGTTACCTCTAATATTTTATGGTAGTGTGTTCTGATATAACCTAATTGGACTTTGTTGTCCGCTGGTTGAAAGGGGCACGGCTCTCCAAAAGAGAGACAAACTCATTAACCACCTAACACATCAATCAACATATTGAAAGATCAACACATCAGCACATCCAAACATCAGCACATCAACAGATCAACCTATATACACATCAGTACATCAATACATGAATGGAACAACACATCAACACATCTACACATCAGCACATCCGCACATCAACATATCAGCACATTAACATTTAGCATATCAACACAACAAAACATCCGCACATCAACACATAAAGACATCAACAGATCAAGACATTAAAACATAAGCATATCAATACATCAGCACACCAACATATCAGCACATAAACACATCAACATATCAGTACATCAACACATGCGCACAACTAGAAATCAGCGCATCAATACATGAATACATCAGCACATCAAGAAATCAGCGCATGTAGCACAACTCGAAATCAGTATATGAACAGATCAGCACATCTAGAAATCAGCACATCAATACATGAACACATCTGCACATCTAGAAATCAGCGCATCAATACAAGAACACATCTGCACATCTAGATATCAGCACATCAATACATGAACACATCTGCACATCTAGAAATCAGCGCATCAATACAAGAACACATCTGCACATCTAGATATCAGCACATCAATACATGCACACATCTGCACATCTAGAAATCAGCGCATCAATACATGAACACATCTGCACATCTAGAAATCAGCACATCAATACATGAACACATCTGCACATCTAGAAATCAGCGCATCAATACATGAACACATCTGCACATCCAGAAATCAGCACACAATACAGTACATGAAAACATCTACACATCAGCACATAAACATATCATTACATGAGCACATTAACACATGAACACACCAACACATCTGCAATGATTGTCCAACTGCCATTCTCGCACCCTCTCCCCCCCCACCCTCCTTCGAAACCTGTCACAAAATGAGAAAAGTTCCGAGTCTTTCGGCTCGGATCTGTTCCTTATCTAATGGAATTATTTGATAGAAGACACACGCAAAACAAACAATTGCGATAAGACATGCCCCTGACGCCAGGCGGACTATAGAACACGCAACTTGAAAAAACGTGTCATTAGAAAGAAGCAAGTTGAAGGGATATTGGCTGTAGGAAATATGTCTCACTATAGAAGTATACTGTAGCATGGTGGTAGGACACTGGTAGGACACTGACAACTGATAAAACACTGTTTGAACACTGCTAGGACACTGACAAGTGATAAAACACTGAACACTGATAGACATTGGTAGGACAAAGGTAGGATACTGATAGAACACTGACAGGACACTAATAGGACACTGATAGCAAAACGGTAGGACACTGAAATGAAAAATGGTAGGACACTGATAATAAAACAGTAGGACACTTATAGTTAAACGGTAGGACACTGATAGGAAAACGGTAGGACACTGATAGCAAAATGGTAGGACACTGATAGTTAACGGTAGGACACGGATAGAAAACAACGTAGGAAACTGATAGGAAAAAACGTAGGACACTGATAGGAAAACGGTAGGACACTGATAGCAAAATGGTAGGACACTGATAAGAAATCGGTAGGACACTGATAGGAAAACGGTAGGACACTGATAGGAGAACGGCAGGACAATGTCACGGCAACAGTATGACACTGGTACGACGTGCGGATATTCTAGTTTTTTCAGTAAATACAGAATGTCATGTCTTCTGTCATGATTGGCAGCAAAGATGACTCACTCAATCAATCAATCAATCAATCAATCAATCAATCAAGTGACATGCCGAATTGTGTAGACGGTCATGTTTCTCCGCGACTCGCTGACTCTTGTGTTGACAATAACCTCGGTTGGTGAAACTCTACCGTGCCATAATACTAGTCCATCTAGCACCTTCTCTCTTTGTCGTCCCCTGTCTCTTCTGCACTTACTTGATCGTTCCAGTTGTTATTAAGTGTTCAAGCTGTGTTCTTTTTAGCGAATGTCCTAGAAACCTTGACTGCCTGACCCTAATGTTAAATATGAATGATAACAGATGATTAGGCAGGCATTCATATAAGAATTGATGTAGAACAGCGGTTCTTAAACTTTGGTCCGAGTCACGTCTCTGAAAAAAAAGGATAAGTCTGTTAAGACGTGAAGAAATATTATACTCTGTACAATAATATTGAAAAAATATATATATTGGAAATCTGTGACGTGAAAAGATATATATATATATTGATTGGAAATCTTTGACAGGAGAAATATATATTTTTGGAAATCTGTGACAGGAAAAATATATAGTGAAAGTAGGTACCATATAATATGAAAGACGCCTGACATTTCAAATGAGATGTGTTATGTATGTACTTTTATCATTTCTGTAGATCAAAAATGGGCAAACATCAGGCACCTGAGAGGCTGCTATTGGTCTTTTTTAGTAAGCATGTAACGTTTACACTGTATAGAGAACTACAAGTTGCTGGTTTTATAGTAAACATGTAACGTTTACACTGAAGAGGGGCTGAAACTTGAAGGCATTGTTGTGAACAAATAACTTTTACACAGACATGCTGCAAACTGGGGGCTGTGTAGTGAATATGTAAAAAACCCATAAGGTAGAGGTATTTAGTGAATTAAGGAGAAAATACGTTTCATTCTGAGTAAACCCATGATAGAAAATATAGTAAAGTAGGGAGAAAGAACGTATCACTAACACGTGATTACCTTGGTAATTTGGGGGAGAATGTACATTTCGCTCTGAGCAAACCCATAATTACCTTGGTAAATTAGGGAGAAAGAATTAATTTGGAACCTGTTCGTAAAGTTTTTGATTATTGTTGGACATTTAATTTGTCTCTGTTTACATATTTGAAGTCGCATGTCAAAAATAGCCATGCAAACCAATAGATTTCACGCAAATTGGAGACTAGTTCATTTTTACGTTTTAGCGAACAGGTCTCATATACTTCTTCTTCTGCGTTCTTTTCTTATAATCACAACGAATAAATCGTGTGATTTCCGCAAATCACACGTGAAATACGTTGTACTGCTAGTTCCACAGTTGAACTGTGTTATGTGAATCTCGGTTGGCTCACTCTGTGGTTTTCGCATTCGAGACCTAGCACATCCGTTTTCGTCATGCCTTTAATTCGGGTAATAGGCTTCCTAGCTTGTGACAGTCAACCCATGATAGAAAACATTATAAAGTAGGGAGAAAGAACGTATAACTAACCCGTGATTACCTTGGTAATTTGGGGAGAATGTACGTTTTGCTCTGAGCAACCCCATAAGTACTTTGGTAAATTAGGGAGAAAGACCTTCACTCTGAATGATCCCATAATATAGAGAACTTAGCAAAGTAGGAGTAAAGAAGATTTATTTCTTCAAAACTTGAGTGCCATTGCAGGAGTCAAGTCATTTCAAGTCATTTCTCACTGCATTCTGTGCTGACCCATCTGTGTATACTCTGGCCTATATATCTTTTGGATATTCTTCATTCAGGAAACTGAGGAAGGATAGATCTTTACATAAACAACTTATATCGGACAAGTACTTGAATGAGTGACAACAGCTTATATCGGACAAGTGGATAAATCTTTCAGTGTAGGGTTATAACCCTAAACAGGAAGTAGGTGGCTGGGGTAACACTGGGCAAATGTCAAGATATACAAAAATAGGTAGGTGTGTTACCAAAATAAAACATAAAACAACTTAACAACGAGATACAGGGACAAACGACGTTTCGACTATAAAGCCTTCATCGGGACAAACAAACGACCACAGTAAAACAAATCTTACATGGAGAGAAATAGGGTTATAATAAGGAGGAGAGGAGGACAATAGCAGATAGGTAATGGAAGAAGTAAAGATGTGGAAACATGACAGGTGAGAAAATTCTTCCTTGTCTGTTCCTGCCTTTTTTGGCCTCTATCTCTCTCCCTCTCTCTCTTTCTCTCTCTCTCTCGTTCTCCCACCTGATCTCTCGTACCATCTCATTTTGCTCTTCCCTTACATTATGATTGCTTGCCTGTAGCATTCATTCTCTGTTGCCACTTTTGAGGTAAGTATTTTTTAATTTACTAGCTACCATATCTTTTCATTTGTCCATCTAACTTTCTTCAGTCTACTTTCTCCTCCCTACTTACTACTAACTTCTCCACATACGTTTTTCTCACCTGTCATGTTTCCACATCTTTACTTCTCCCATTACCTATCTGCTATTGTCCTCCTCTCCTCCTCATTATAACCCTATTTGCCTCCATGAAAGATTTGTTTTACTGTAGTCGTTTGTTTGTCATGATGAAGACTTTATAGTCGAAACGTCGTCTGTCCCTGTATCTCGTTGTTAAGTTGTTTTATTTTGGTAACACACCTACCTATTTTTGTATATCTTGATATATCGGACAATGAATGAATGAAAACAACTTATATCGGACAAGTACTTGAATGAATGAAAACAACTTATATCGGACAAGTACTTGAATTAATGAAAACAACTTATATCGGACAAGTACTTGAATGAATGAAATCAACTTATATCGGACATGTACTTGAATGAATGAAAACAACTTATATCGGACATGTACTTAAATGAATGAAAACAACTTATATCGGACAAGTACTTAAATGAATGAAAACAACTTATATCGGACAAGTACTTGAATGAATGAAAACAACTTATATCGGACATGTACTTGAATGAATGAAAACAACTTATATCGGACAATTACTTGAATTAATGAAAACAACTTATATCGGACATGTACTTGAATGAATGAAAACTTATATCGGACATGTACTTGAATGAATGAAAACTTATATCGGACATGTACTTCAATGAATGAAAACAAATTATATCGGACATGTACTTGAATGAATGAAAACAACTTATATCGCACAAGTACTTGAATGAATGAAAACAAATTATATCGGACATGTAATTGGAATGACTAAAAACAGACTCCTACTACACACATTAAATGGGTACCAGATGGAGAACGAAAAGGAGGAAGACCAAGAGAGACATGTCGCAGAACAACCATCAAAAGACTATGGGTCTCAACAACATACAAGAATTACACACAGTAGTATCAAATCGCGCGAACTGGCCATCTCTGGTTTCTGCACCATGTTCGGCTCTGAAGGAACATAGTTAGAGATATATTGACAAAACATATTTCACTACTAAATAACCCCCCACCCACAGAAGAATACATGTACATTATATATTGTGGTACCCCATCCCAAGAATTTCTAGTAAAGTACAGAAATATAATTGTTCCCAAACCATTAAACCGGAAAACATTCCATATAAACAAAAGCGAAATTTTTTGGCGGAGGATTAACCTACTTTCCCCCTTCCTTAGTGAATGAATCTGCGGCCACCGAAACAAGATATCCCTAACACTCCCTGCCTCTAGTCTCGACGATATATACTCAGTAACTGTCATTTATCTTGCTTTAATGTCCTTTAAACAAAAATAGGTAGATGTGTTACCAAAATAAAACATAACACAACCTAACAACGAGATACAGGACTCGTTGTTAGGTTGTGTTATGTTTTATTTTGGTAACACATCTACCTATTTTTGTTTATCTTGACATTTGCCCGGTGTTACTCCAGCCACCTGCTTCCTGTTTAGGGTTGTTACCCAACACTGGAACATTTATCCCTCTAATTTCCTTTAACCTAATATTCCAGACCACCCTCGTCTATCCGTCTTTCCATACATGGCTGTGACATATTGTCATGGAATCCTGTTCCACATTCTGACCACTCTCCAACCGTTTTACAGATATTAATTTTCAAAGCAATCGCCGGTATTTGATTTAAGTTTAACAAATATTGACATCATTAAGCCCTAAATTAATTAAACTTTTGCCGAACATTGATGTGTCGGGCCATTGTCGCAAATAGAACGGCGACACAACGCATTTCCATTCTCTGGACTAAATCTTGCTGAAAATCTAGTAGGACCATGGTCCTGTTATAAAAGAGATCCAGCGGGAGTTTGAGAATGAACGCTGAAGAAGACGACATTAATGAAGGAAGTATCTGAAATGTTTATGAGTATGGAATGTGGAACTCACAACAAAAATCTTCCAACCGCGAACATTAATACGCGCTGTCACAGGAAATCTGTCTGCCAACTCCGTTCTTGTCATTCACAGCCTCGCTACGCCAGGATTGGCTGTTCTCCCAGCCAATCAGTATCAACGTGTTCAAAGTAAACCTCGAAGTTGTTTGCTTTAAGAATATGGAGACAAAGGTCAGTCACATTGTGTGCACGCGCGTGTAATTGCGTGTATAAAAGTGTGTTCAGTTAACATTCCTGCGTGTTTGATCAATAATCGGAAGTGTATCATCAATATTCACGTATGTTATATACATACTTTTATATATTACATAAATTCTTTCTTATGTTACATATATATTGACATGTTTACAAAGACTCATGGAATTTCATATATACTTATACTCATGTGTGTTACATCAATACTCACATGTTACATTCATTTTTTCGCTTGTTACATATACAATTATATCTTTGCATGGACTAATGGCTAATAGACTAATAAAATATATCATATATATAGGGTCTACTCGTGTGTGTTACATCAATACTCGTGTGTGTTACATCAATACTCGTGTGTGTTACATCAATACTTGTGTGTGTTACATCAATATTCGCATGTGTCACATCAATACGCGTCTATGTTACATCAATATTTGTGCGTGCTACATCAATTTTTGTGCGTGCTGCAGCAATATTTGTGTGTTACATCAATACACGTGTGCGTTACATCAATATTCGTGCATGTTGCATCAATACTTGTGTGTGTTACATCAATATTCGTGCATGTTACATCAATACGCGCGTGTGTTACAGCGATATTCGCGTGTGATACATCAATATTCGCGTGTGATACATCAATATTCGCGTGTGTTACATCAATATTCGCGTGTGTTACATCAATATTCGCGTGTGATACATCAATATTCGCGTGTGATACATCAATATTCGCGTGTGTTACATCAATATTCGCGTGTGTTACATCAATACGCGCGTGTGATACATCAATATTCGCGTGTGATACATCAATATTCGCGTGTGTTACATCAATACGCGCGTGTGATACATCAATATTCGCGTGTGATACATCAATATTCGCGTGTGTTACATCAATACGCGCGTGTGATACATCAATATTCGCGTGTGTTACATCAATATTCGCGTGTGTTACATCAATACGCGCGTGTGATACATCAATATTCGCGTGTGTTACATCAATATTCGCGTGTGTTACATCAATATTCGCGTGTGTTACATCAATATTCGCGTGTGTTACATCAATATTCGCGTGTGTTACATCAATACGCGCGTGTGATACATCAATATTCGCGTGTGTTACATCAATATTCGCGTGTGATACATCAATATTCGCGTGTGTTACATCAATATTCGCGTGTGTTACATCAATACGCGCGTGTGATACATCAATATTCGCGTGTGATACATCAATATTCGCGTGTGTTACATCAATATTCGCGTGTGATACATCAATATTCGCGTGTGTTACATCAATATTCGCGTGTGATACATCAATATTCGCGTGTGATACATCAATATTCGCGTGTGATACATCAATATTCTTTTCTCCCTTCTCCTATATTGCCGACGGTCGCTGTATAAAGTGTAAGGTAGACGATGATATCTAGTTAAATAAATCAACACTTGTTTTCAAAGATACATTAATCTCCCAACTCTGTATAATAATCTTAATACATATAGTAGAATCCCTTTATAACGCATCCTTTTATAACAATTGTCCCTATATAACAACACTTTTCAAAATCATCAAGTATTTTTTTATCCTTTATTGTTTGTACTGCATACATCGGATTTCTTTTAGTACATCGATACTTTATCGGTTTGGACCAAGTTGTTATAACGAAATTCAACTATATACATTTATATATATATATACAAATTTGTTACGAATGTTATATTACTGACTGTGCCAGTTCTATATCATGTTTCATTCCTGTGTTAACATGCATATATTGTTATTTTAGCATACATTCCAGCATCTTATTTCCATATTTCCGTCGGATGTTTTGATAATTTTTCCATTCGTCGTCTTTTGATGTTTTGTTTGTGTCTTGATAAAGACCTTTTGGTTGAAACGTTGAATGTGATTTGTGTATTGTAATTTTTATGATTTCTTGCGTCCTCATCATTGCCCATCATTACCTACTTTTTTTTTTACCTATAGTCTGTCGTATCTCATTGAAGCGATATATAAACCTGTGGGTTTTACGGAGGTCTAAACGTATATTGTTAGAGTTCTGTATAATGTTACATTCCTGTGTTAACGTGCGTATATTGTTACAGTTGACATATCGCTGGTTGCAGTATAATAATAGATGCTATTGTTGTTGTGTGTAGGTATATGTGCGCATGTGTATGACTCATCAATGACTCCCTCTAATTTTTACGACTCCCTCTAATTTTTACTACACGTTCATCCCTATACATGTATATATTTTAAACGTATACTTTCGTTTTACTTCATCTATGGTTAATATACGTTTATAAATATTACGATATGTATTAGGCCTATAGCTCGTGGGAAAGTAATTACCCGTGTAACAATTTGTAACAGTGACATTCTAGCATGTAAGGGTCTTCTGTCGACTTGGTCATTAGCCTTGGTATAGGCCTATGCCTACAAATCTGTTCCTGTATGTATGCTCGTATATGTTTAAGTTTATTTGTGTGCATGTATATTTATGTGTGTGTGTGTGAGAGACTGTTTAGACCAGTAGTTCTAGAATTATTTCGCCTTTAATCCCACTCTGTGCCTAAAATAGGTAATTGCGGTTCTTTACAAATCACCAAGATTTTTTTGTGCTTTTTTCGATATAAATCTTGTTTATCGTTCATGTATTTACTTCCCTGCGGCCCGCGAAATTCAAGCTATTTCTCTGTAGTCACCTCATCCTGCATGCCCTGGTGTCCACCTTGGTGGCCATGTAGTCTATGTTGAGAACCATTAGTTTAGGGTCTGGGTGTTATAAGTATATTAGATATGCTTCTATATAAGAAATATGCTTCTATAACATCTAAATGGTTTATAGGATCAGAGCAGGACAGAGAAAGTTTAGGGAACATGGAAAATTCTGAAAGTCGGGGCCCCTTTGTTGTAATTTTGGAAAAATTCTGTCAACTCCTTCTGTCAACACTGTGCTACCAATGCCATACCTTACCTTGGCAGAGAAACTAGAACAAAAACATGTTTATGCTGTGTCTTGCTGGACTGTCTATGGGAGACACGCTCGACAGCTTAACTCTTTTCACCTTCGGTGTCTACGAAACCTCATGGGGGTACGTTGGCAGGAACAAGTACCAGACACGGAAATAATTCAGAAGTCATGTATACAAATTATCCATGCAATGCTGACTAGGTCCCAACTCCGCTGGGCTGGTCACATCGTCCGTATGCCAGACAAGCGCCTTCCAAAGAGATTATTCTATGAGGAGCTGTGCTAAGGTAAACGTTGAAGCGGGGGGGGGGGCAGATAAAGCATTTCAGGGATCACCTGGAGGGATCTCTCGGGCACTGCAGCATCGATCCTCGCTCCTGGGAGACTACAGCACTTGATCGCTCAGCCTAGCACACCCAGATCACTGCTGGCATCACGAAATTTGAAAAAGAAAGAACACTGCGGGCAATCAACAAAATGATAAATTCGTAAATTCTCCTACCCCGAACCTTCATGCATGCACTGCAATAAAACTTTCCGTGCACGAAAATCGGACTCATCGGGCATCTACGAACTCACAAACCAAATTAGACAATTATCAATTCTAATTATTATTATTTTTTTCATCGTATTTATTGTTTTTCATGTCATGCTCATCTTCGCTTCCGAAGGAGAAACATCATCATCATCACATTGAATGCATGGATACACAACAGATCACATGGTTCGACCACCTAATCAGAATGGAACCAGATCGTTTTTCATCGATAATATTCAATAAAAGTCCATCTGAAATTAGAAACAAGGAAAGTTACAGACGAAGATGGATCGACATCAGAGAAATACTAGAACATCACAAATAACTATGACATCTGCACCACAGCTAGCTAAAGAAAGAAGACTTGGGCTCCCCATGACGCCTAGCGGTACACAAGGATAGGACAAGATAAGTCTGATTTGTTTCCTCACAATGCGTACCCTTTCGGTCCCCGACTCCTTCTGCTAGGTTGGAGACCCTAAGCTGTTGCCTTCTTTGTCTAAGAGTGCGTTCAACAATGGACACAATTGCATCTGTCGTGCTTTCTCATTGTCATGTTTCATTTCCCTTGGAATAGTTTTACCGTTGATCTTATTATGGCCCTTTCCCGTCTAGTTGAAAGAATTATCCCGTGTGTAACAATTCTTCCGTGTGTAACAATTCTTCCGTGTGTAACAATTCTTCCGTGTGTAACAATTCTTCCGTGTGTAACAATTCTTCCGTGTGTAACAATTCTTCCGTGTGAAACAATTCTTCCGTGTGTAACAATTCTTCCGTGTGTAACAATTCTTCCGTGTGTAACAATTATCCCGACGAATGGGTCGGTAAAAACGTTATGATCTGATTTGTTGAGGAGGGGATTTGACACCCCCTCCTATCTACGGGCCTGGTAACACTACATCTTGCCGTAAAGAGTGGATATTCCATTCGCCATGATGAAATGTGATTAAGATTCATGTCTGGACCGCTTGGATGACCACATGCCCTGGCTGTTATTAACGCGTCTTTCGCATGATACATCCGACTTCAGCATGACTTTTGGTTAACTTTTACTTACTGGAAATTGTTACCAACTCCATTATCGAGACTCCTTAGTCACATCTTACAACCTGTACGAAGTTAACATTGTTACTAGTATGTACTACCTTACAACCTGTACAGAAGTTAACATTGTTACTATTATGTACTACCTTACAAACTGTACGAAGTTAACATTGTTACTATTATGTGCTCCTTTTTCCGGTCCCAAAAAACACACCGGCACTTCCCAGGGCCCACCCCCCAGCATGCCTATGGTTCTAATTGTCATCAAGAAAGTGCCCACGGAATAAAGGAGTACCTTTCTCTTCAGTAGAATCACCCCAGCTCTGTACTAAGTCGTTCCTGCGCAAATACTTTTTTCAATTTATATTGCGTGGTCTTTTTACTAACTACCTAACATATTTTCTGATCCTTTAGATCTAAGCTTTTCATTGGTCAATTTGCTTATACTTCGTACCATCATCCAATGAATATGGACGTGTCCAATTTGCAGTGATGATGATCCGACGACTAACCCACTCCAGGGCCGGCCCTAACAATTGTGGGACCCAATGCGAAACGGATTGCGCGGGACCCAGTCTGGGTAGGGAAATTTATTAATAAAATAAATTCTAATATGAATTTATGGGCCTATGAAGTTCGGGGCCCACTGCGGCCGCATAGGTTGCAATGGCCTGAAACCGGCCCTGCCACTAACTAATGAATAGCGTTGTATTTTAACTTATAGATATTGTTCGATCTTTACTAATTTTTCACTAGGAAACACACCAACTAGGAACAGGATAATCAGATAATGGTCATGAAATCTGAGAATCATGTCGCGTCTGTTTATCATTAAGTTGCAACCGTTTACTAATTGTTATGACGCCAACCAATCAAATGTGTTACAAATTTGAACCAATCTTTTAGGTGATGATGCAACCAATCAGATCACACCGGTAGTCTGGCAATGTGGGTCAAAAATAAACCCGGACATAAAAAACAGATGAAACAGACCGGAACATAACCCTATATATAAATTGTTGAATGTTCAAATTATCAACAAAGATCTGAATGAACTGGGATTTAGTTCGTCTCAGCATGTAATCGTCGATACGAGAGCAGGTAGTGTACACAAACCTGGATTCATGGATTTTCATTGTGTGGTGCGATAAAGGTGATATGTACAGGTGAGTTAGTATGAATAATTGGTTGTGCTTGAGATTACGTTTGTGGAAAAATAAGGCTATTGTTCAGCAATAAAGAGAAGCTATACTGAGTATCAGACTAGTGATAGATAAATATATAGAAGTCCAAAAAAGTATCTACATTTGCTTCATAGACTACAGCAAGGCCTTTGACAGAGTCCAACATGAAAAATTAATCAAATATCTTCAAGAAATAGGCATAGATGGCAAAGACATCAGACTGATTAGAAATATATATTGGGAACAAACTGCAACAATAAGGTGTGAAAACAGCTACTCTCCATACATAGAAATAAGAAGAGGGGTAAGACAAGGATGCATTTTATCACCAAGCCTATTTAATATCTACACAGAGAATATCTTTAAAAATATAGAAGAAACACCAGGACTCAAGATCAATGGGAAAATAATAAACAACATTAGATATGCACATGACACTGTTCTTTTGGTGGAAAGTGAACATGAACTACAAAGATTAATAGATCAAGTCAATAAATCAAGTAACGAATATGGACTGGATATAAATATATATATATTTTTAAACATGATAATCAGCAGGGACACAGAAGAACAAGAGCTAAACATAAACATACAGGGAGAGAAACTACAAGTAAAACATTATCAATATCTTGGACACATAGTCACAAATGATGGCAGATGTGAAACAGAAGTTAAAAGGAGAATAGGAATGGCTAAAAGTACCTTCAATGACATGAGGAAATTATTAATATCTAAACAAATTACAAACAAGTTAAAAATGAGAATTATAAATTGCTATATCTATTCTATATTAATGTATTGCTCAGAAACATGGACAATAAATAAACAATTAGAAGACATATACTATAGAAGAATAGGGAGAACATAATGGAAGGAGAAGAAAACATATAAAGAGGTTCTAAAGACACTTAATATAAAGAACTACTAAGAGAAATAAAGATCAGGCAAATAAAATATTTTGGACACATTAAAAGACATGATACCCTATTGAAGACCTTACTTGAGGGTAAAGTCAAAGGGAAGCGAGCAAGAGGTAGACAGAGAAACAAAAGGGAGAGTAACATCACACGATGGCCAGGTTACAGTCTAGCAGAGTGCACCACCAAGACAAGAGATAGGGGATGTTGGAGATACGTTGCAGTCAACCTTCGTTGCGGAGACGGCACTTTATGATGATGATGATTGTTCAACATTCAACTACATGGTCATGTACTGTTTGGTCATGTACTGTTTAGTCATGTACTGTTTAGTCATGTACTGTTTGGTCATGTACTGTTTGGTCATGTACTGTTTAGTCATGTACTGTTTAGTCATGTACTGTTTGGTCATGTACTATTTGGTCATGTACTGTTTAGTCATGTACTGTTTAGTCATGTACTGTTTAGTCATGTACTGTTTGGTCATGTACTGTTTAGTCATGTACTGTTTGGTCATGTACTGTTTAGTCATGTACTATTTGGTCATGTACTGTTTAGTCATGTACTGTTTAGTCATGTACTGTTTGGTCATGTACTGTTTAGTCATGTACTGTTTAGTCATGTACTATTTGGTCATGTACTGTTTAGTCATGTACTATTTGGTCATGTACTGTTTGGTCATGTACTGTTTAGTCATGTACTATTTGGTCATGTACTGTTTAGTCATGTACTATTTGGTCATGTACTATTTGGTCATGTACTGTTTAGTCATGTACTATTTGGTCATGTACTGTTTGGTCATGTACTGTTTAGTCATGTACTATTTGGTCATGTACTGTTTAGTCATGTACTATTTGGTCATGTACTGTTTAGTCATGTACTGTTTAGTCATGTACTGTTTAGTCATGTACTGTTTGGTCATGTACTGTTTAGTCATGTACTGTTTGGTCATGTACTGTTTAGTCATGTACTGTTTAGTCATGTACTATTTGGTCATGTACTGTTTAGTCATGTACTGTTTAGTCATGTACTGTTTGGTCATGTACTGTTTAGTCATGTACTGTTTAGTCATGTACTATTTGGTCATGTACTGTTTAGTCATGTACTATTTGGTCATGTACTATTTGGTCATGTACTGTTTGGTCATGTACTGTTTGGTCATGTACTGTTTGGTCATGTACTGTTTGGTCATGTACTATTTGGTCATGTACTATTTGGTCATGTACTATTTGGTCATGTACTATTTGGTCATGTACTGTTTGGTCTTGTACTATTTGGTCATGTAAAGAAATACAACTATTTAGACAGACAAATAAATGAGGGAAGAGAGGCTGAATGGAGGAGAAAGGGCAGACCAAGAAGAAGAAGATAGCCTGGCGACAGTAAAGATAACATGAATACGTCGTTAGAAAATACGTCGCATGGCCCAAGGCTGAGAAGGGTTCAGGGAGTTAATTGGTAAGACAACGTTCTGGAGAGAATACGTCAAATGACATCTTGCTGGTCAAATTTTTCAACTTTTCTGCTAACTCTTACAGTTATTGTTCTGACCCAGCTATAAGATCAATAACATCAGCGAAATACAAGTTGCAGTGCCGACTGACTCTGATCGATATAGACGCGTAGTAATGATGAAGGGTTGTCTACATCCCTGCCGAACTCCTACATTTCAACCCGTCCCAACTTTGATTGTGTGTGTGTGTTCCCAGTGGATCGTAAGACTTCATTATCACGTGTGGTTATTATTTACCTAACTTAATTAAAGCGCAATCTTCATACCAACATTGTGATATCAATGTCAAACATGGACACCCACAAAAGAATAAGAGAGAAAACCAACTACGTGTGAAATGAGATGTCTAAGAAAAGCAGCAAACAGAACAAGAAGAGAGCATATGAGAAATGATACGATTACAAGAACTGTTGCGTCCGTGTGTTGTCGAGGCCCGAAAGGGGAGCAAAGAATAGCAACACTGTTTACCTTCCATGCATGTCGTACGAGGCGACTAAGGATGTTATGGAATGGAGTTGACTGATCATATAGGGTCAATGACCCAAAGCCATGCTGAAGTCAGATGTGTCAGGCCGAAAGGCGCAGATATCGCAGCAGTGCTATCAACCATGACACAACGCATTCCGTTCTCCGGACTATATCCTGCTGATCTGCAGTAGTTTGAGAACGAACGCAGAAGAAGAACTGTTGGAACAATGTCTATTGTCAAATATTTTTTTTTTTTAAGACACTAAAATGGTTCTGTCACTTAATGAGAATGAAACCTTATTTACCTGAGACAAGAGTATACATCATCATATGGAAACAGCAAAATACAGAGGAAAACCAAGAAGAATGTGGATTGAAGGAGTTTCCAAAATTCTGAGACGTCACACTATTACTGCATATCAAGTCGAAACGTGCTACAGCCAGAACATCGATGGACATTTAAGAAACCAAACGTGCTACAGCCAGAACATCAATGGACATTCAAGAAACTAATTGTGCTACAGCCAGAACATCGATGGACATTCAAGAAACCAAACGTGCTACAGCCAGAACATCAATGGACATTCAAGAAACCAAACGTGCTACAGTCAGAACATCGATCAACATTCACTCCTGCGACATATACAGCAGAATCAGATTAAACAAGATAGAAGAAGGAAAAAACCCGCAGAGATTTTTACAGAGAACAGACAATAGATATACATTTTTTTTTAAAGCCGAAATTGGACAAGACGATCGAAGCGGTCGCTCATGGTCGAAGTCTACTGCATGTCATAACCCTTGACTTTATCAGGATGATTCCTAAATTATCCCACACGCCTTATAATGTCGATATTTACTTATAATGTCGATATTTACTTATAATGTCGATATTTACCTATGATGTCGATATTTATTATAATGTCGATATTTACTCATAATGTCGATATTTACTTATAATGTCGATATTTACTCATAATGTCGATATTTACTCATAATGTCGATATTTATTATAATGTCGATATTTACTCATAATGTCGATATTTACTTATAATGTCGATATTTACTTTACGCTATGTGAGATCAACGCGCCGGACATATTTTGGTAAAGTGTCGGACATTGTGAAGTACCTATCCAGAAATTGTGAATTACCTATCCAGAAATTGTGAAGTAACTATCCAGAAAGTGTGAAGTACCTATCCAGAAATTATGAAGTACCTATCCAGAAATGGTGAAGTACCCATCCACAAATCGTGAAGTACCCATCAGAAATTGTGAAGTACGTATCCAGAAATTGTGAAGTACCTATCCAGAAATGGTGAAGTACCTATCCAGAAATCGTGAAGTACCTATCCAGAAATTGTGAAGTACCCATCCACAAATGGTGAAGTACCGATCCACAAATGGTGAAGTACGCATCCAGAAATTGTGAAGTACCCATCCACAAATGGTGAAGTACCCATTCAGAAATGGTGAAGTACCCATCCAGAAATGGTGAAGTACGCATCCAAAACATTTTTTCTACTGTACCATTCTGCTGTTTATGACTGAAAAATAAAAATACTCAGAAATAGGGTAGGTGGTCTAGTTTGTATTGATCAGCCTCAACCGTCAATATCTAAGACCTGTTGGCTAACATGAAAACCAGCCTGCTAACATGAGTCATTGTCTTTTCTCGCGATTTTTATTGATTACTTTGATTGTGTTGACAGTCAATAAAAATCAAAAGTGAAATTATTCATTGTAGGAGGCTGTTTTACGATTAGTTATACATGTCTTTATACTGTCAACGGTCACGAACCAGCTGTTGTAGTTGCTCTCGTTTCCGACACTTCTATGTAGTTTTACGTAAATACAAAAATAGACGCACAGATAGTTTACTTCCGGGTATATCATTTGTGAATCTTGACTAGACGCCATCATCATCGCACATGGGACATTCCCATAAGTGCTCCGTTTTCCTTTCCAGTAGCTGGATAAATACGTAACCAAGAGTTTACTATCCGGTCTATCAACTTCAACATTTTTTTTTAAAATTGATTTAAAAACAATAATTCGGTACCCTCAAGCCTTTTAACCTTAACTCCGAACATTCATTTGTTTAAATTGTGTTCGTGTGGTGCTTGTTGTTTGTTGTATTGCTGTCCATGTTATTTTGGGTACTGTTTCCTTCTGTTCTCATATCCTGTTCCCTTTTTCCAACTAAACCAGCTTCCGTGACGTCATGTTTACGAGTACATCATTGTCATCTTGAGCGTCCTAATTTTATATATATCTGCGTTCTAGTACATCTGTGGTGGTAACTTTTTCTTACCAGTTTTATTGGTGTGTTCATACCATTTTTATTGGGTTTTTTCACTGTTTGTTTTGTGTATTCATGACAAAGACCTAACGGTTCAAAACGTTGAAAATGTCTTGTGTATTGTTATTAATATTTTTTCGTGTTTCTACCCCATATCCCTAAAGGGAAAGTCTTTCAGTTGTCATCAAGGGAAACTTCAAAAACTTGTTTTCTATGTACGTACTGTTGTTTATCAACTGCGCACTATCACAAGGAGTTTACTGTTTTGCGCCAATCCTTATATTATTTTAAATGTGAACGGGAGTGCTTGTGAAATTTTGTATAATTGAGAACTGGAGGTGATACATTTTAGTAATGTATGGGCAATGGAATCTACATTCTAGACAATGTTATTAATCTACATTCTAGACAATGTTATTAATCTACATTCTAGACAATGTTATTAATCTACATTCTAGACAATGTTATTAATCTACATTCTAGACAATGTTATTAATCTACATTCTAGACAATGTTATTAATCTACATTCTAGACAATGTTATTAATCTACATTCTAGACAATGTTATTAATGTACATTCTAGCAACGAATTTTTGACAAGTGCGCACGGTCTACACGGTACCTGAGTGTACTGCTCCTCTTTGGTAGACTAGGTATGTATCACGACATCGCCTCACCTGTCAGGCATCACTACATCACCATCACCTGTCAGGTATTACTACATCACCTTCACATGTCAGGTATCACTACATCACCCTCACCTGTCAGGTATCACGACATCACCCTATCCTATCAGGTAACACATTACTCTCACCTGTCAGGTATCACTACATCACTCTCACCTATCAGGTATCACAATATCACCCTCACCTGTCAGGTATCACATCACCCTCACCTGTCAGGTATCACCCTCACCTGTCATGTATTACTACATCACTCTCACCTGTCAGGTATCACATCACCCTCACTTGTCATGTATTACTACATCACTCTCACATGTCAGGTATCACATCACTCTCACCTGTCAGGTATCACAACATCACTCTCACCTGTCAGGTATCACATCACCCTCACCTGTCAGGTATCAAAACATCACTCTCACCTGTCAGGTATCACTACATCACCCTCACCTGTCAGGTATTACTACATCACCCTCACCTGTCAGGTATCACTAAATCACCCTCACCTGTCAGGTATCACGACATCACCGTCACCTGTCAGGTATCAATTCTAAAATAAGTTTTTTCTCACAACAAAAATGTCAGTGCAATCCATCAATGAATTAGCTATCTATCCAAAGTGTATGTGTTCAAACCGCTGGCGTAGATGTGGTGGCTGTTGGGTGTGGGTCAAGTCCCCGTCTCATAGAAAATCAGAGCACCACATTTAGTACTTACGTAGTACACATGTTTTTGAAAGTTTTACTTGAACTGGACGGAAAATCTCTAAAACTAAGGGGTTATGAGGTGCAAACTAGAAAACATACATATTACAATACACAAGACATTTTAAACTTATCGAACCGTCAGCGCCTTCGCAAGAATATATGAAACAAACAATGAAAACAGTAAATAAAAAATGTTACCACCACGGAAGCACTAGATAAACTATTGACATGTGAAAAATACGAAGTTCAAGGTGAAAATGACGGTTTGAAACGTTAAAAATGTCTTGTGTATTGTAATTTGTATGTTTTCTTATTTACACCTCATAACCCCTTAGTTTTAGTGACAGTCCGTCCTGTTCAAGTGAAACTTTCAAAAAACATGTTTTCTACGTAAATAATATTGTTTTTAAGTTTCACGCAGTATCAGCTTTTATTGATTGACATTTAGTACCAGTGAAACAATAAGATAGCAGTAGACGGGATTTGAACCAGGACTGTTCATTTTCTACCTTTAACTTCACATCCTGCGTCAACACGCTCTCCAAATTCGACCGCACTTCAATTATAATAATAAAAAGATACGATATTAGTTCAAGATTTCAAGACTTCCAGTGTATTATACTCAAGCTGCTAGAAATATGGGTCGGTCAATTGGCTTACAGTAGCTGGGCAAACAGTAGCTGGACAGAGTAGATGGGCAAACAGTAGTTGGGCAAATAGTAGCTGGGCAGAGTGGCTGGGCAAACAGTAACTTCGCAGAGTGGCTGGGTACACACACAGTAGCTGGGCAAACAGTAGCTAGGCATACAGTAACTGGGAACACAGTAGCTGGGCATACAGTAACTGGGAACACAGTAGCTGGGCAAACAGTAGCTGGGCATACAGTAGCTGGGCAAACAGTAGGTCGATAAACAGTAGCTGAGCAAACAGTAGGTCGATAAACAGTAGCTGAGCAAACAGTAGGTCGATAAACAGTAGCTGAGCAAACAGTAGGTCGATAAACAGTAGCTGAGCAAACAGTAGGTCGATAAACAGTAGCTGAGCAAACAGTAGGTCGATAAACAGTAGCTGGGCAAACAGTAGGTCGATAAACAGTAGCTGAGCAAACAGTAGCTGGGCAAACAGTAGCTGGGCAAACAGCAAATAACCAGCGTCCTCCTCCCCTCCTCCCAATAATTTCCTAAAAAGAAAGGTCACTTTATCCTACAATCTCACAGAAATGAAAGAATGTCCCTACGAAGTGGAGGCATAGATCTCCTTGTGTAACTGTGTTTAATTTAAGATAAAACGACACCCTTACTAAACACATATTGACGGTCCTGATTCTTGATTGTTCTTGATTAGAAACTGGCCTCACCGCACGTGGGGCATTCCTATAAGTGATCCGCCCGCTGTTCCAGCAGCCATCCGACTCGATGATGTTTCGAGTCTAATGCCGCCGGAACAGACGTCGGCATCAGGGCACAACTCTAGCCCTTGCGACTGGTTTATTTGTTGTTTAGCCCACCCACACCGCGCTTGTAACTAGCTCAAGCATAATGTCGGCCTGAGTCATACGTTATCTCCTCCTCAGCGTTCATTCTCAAACTCCCACTGTATCTCTCTTGTAGCAGCACCATAGTCCTACTAGATTTCCAACAGGATGAAGTTCAGACAATGGAAATCCGTTGTGTCGCCGTTATATTCGCGCCATTGACCCGACTCATCCGTCTTCGACGGTGTTATCTACTAAAATATTATTTGTCCATAATTGATGTATTTAGGGCCCGTAGATACGTTCTCAATGAAGGGGAAAGGGTGAGAGGTTTACATAAATACGTTTATTTTTGTGCGTCAGATCAACGTTATGATGAAGAATTTGATAAACATTTTGTGTAACATTGATTGGGGGGGGGGGGTGGCGTGTTCCTTGTGGTGCCTTTTTTGTGTTTTTGTGTTTGTGTATGTGTGTGTGTGTAAAGATCCTGGTACCAAACGTTACGTTTCTATATCTTAGAGCGGAAGGGGGGGGGGGTATGGGGGTGTTGTACACGTATGTATCTACGTAAAGGTTGCCTCTGAAAATGTTTACCTAATTACGATCGATTTTCTTATTTGTATGATTGTGTGATTTATTTGTATGATTGCGTGATTGATACTGATATTTTACAATTGGTCATTACTTATTATTTTTATTGATAAATCATAAATCATTATCTTTGACTGATATATCATTGATTTATATATCTACTGCGGATATACCACCATTTAGCATATCTGTTAGTGTAACATCCGTGCTGGTATAACATCCGTGTTGGTGTAACATCCGTGTTGGTATAACATCCGTGTTGGTATAACTTCAGTGTCAGTATAACATCCGTGTTGGTATAACATCCGTGTTGGTATAACTTCAGAGTTGGTATAACATCCATGTTGGTATAACATCCGTGTTGGTATAACATCCGTGTTGGTATAACATCCGTGTTGGTATAACTTCAGTGTCAGTATAACATCCGTGTTGGTATAACTTCAGTGTCAGTATAACATCCGTGTTGGTATAACATCCGTGTTGGTATAACATCCGTGTTGGTATAACATCCGTGTTGGTATAACATCCGTGTTGGTATAACATCAGTTCTTGTTATTACTGATACATCATTAATGTTTATCGTTATCAACATAATCATCAAGTATTTTATTTGCTGAAGATAATGACGTAGTAATCCCTTTTAGCTGTGCGCAGGTAATATTTTTGGTACATGAAGCTATTGTAGTAACTCCTTTAGATTTGAGGCAGTATTTAACACATGAAGCTATTGTAGTAATTCCTTTAGATTTGAGCAGTATTTAACACAGAAAGCTATTGTAGTAATTCCTTTAGATTTGAGCAGTATTTAACACATGAATCTATTGTAGTAATTCCTTTAGGTTGGAGCAGTATTTAACACAGAAAGCTATTGTAGTAATTCCTTTAGATTTGAGCAGTATTTAACACATGAATCTATTGTAGTAATTCCTTTAGATTGGAGCAGTATTTAACACAGAAAGCTATTGTAGTAATTTTTTTAGATTTGAGCAGTATTTAACACATGAAACTATTGTAGTAATTTCTTTAGATTTGAGCAGTATTTAACACATGAAACTATTGTAGTAATTCCTTTAGATTTGAGCAGTATTTAACACATGAATCTATTGTAGTAATTCCTTTAGATTGGAGCAGTATTTAACACAGGAAGCTATTGTAGTAATTCCTTTATATTTGAGCAGTATTTAGCACATGAAGCTATTGTAGTAATTTCTTTAGATGTGAGCAGTATTTAACAAACAATTTTAATGTAGTCATCTCTTTAGTTTCGAGCATGTAGCTTTTGACATCCCATAGCTCTTCTTGGAAAAGCTCTTTATCTTCAGAAAAGAAATTACTGAGTTTCGAGAACAAATGTCTTCGTAGGACAACTAACACCCATTGGAGTGAATTCAAATCGAATGATCAAATCAGAGAAGAGACACATCAAAATTTCATCACAGATGTTATCAGAAAACGCCGTTGGTCCTACATCGGGCATGTCCTACGCGCAGACACCAACAGAATACACCACCAATCTCTTGAATGGATACCTACAGGCAAATGAGCAAGGGGTAGACCAAAAGAAACACTCAGAAGAACAATACTTAGGGAAAGTAAAACAACCAATATTCATACTATTGAAGAACTGCACAGAATAGCTTTGAACAGACAGAATTGGAGAGATCTGACCTCTGCCCTATGCGCTAACTTCAGCGCCAAAGGGAAAATGAATGAATAGTTCTTCTAACAATACGGTTCTTTATCTCAAAGACATGACTGTGTTTAGGGGGGGGGGGGGAATTAAATTGGTAGCATATCCTATTCGGGACTTGGCTATCAGCCCAGCATTTTTTGACTGTAGTAATTTTCTAGGCAATATAAATACTTTCAGTAGTTTACCACTACTTTCTGAACGGTTAAATTGTACAATTGCCTGTGGCTGGATCGAACTCGGTACCTTGACCGTCATTGATGGGCCCTGTACCACTCCTCCACAGAGACGGACGGGGGTTGGGAATTACGGGTGCATATTGTGAGCACCGCACAGAGGCATCCCAGTGCAATGGTATCTCAGCATTGTCACGTTCTGACAGGAGCACATCGTTACATTTATTGACCCACCACATCATCATCATTATCATCATTTGTGATTTTCTGACCCATCAGTGATGATGGCATATACTTCTAAGGGTATACCCTCCGATATAGAAGCTACTAAAGGACAAAGGTGCCGTGACCGCTGCTCTGCATCTATTGTGGATTAATAATAATCCTTGTGGATTATTTGATAGTAAAACTTCTTCTTCTTCTTCATCTTTCCTTCCTCTTTTACCCTTTACGTGTGTTGAGGGAGATACAATATTCTTGTTCTCACTTTTCTGGCAGCTTCAGATAATGTTATTTGGTGTTCGTGTAATGTCTCTTTGATGTTGTCGATCCAGCGTACTCTAGGTCTACCCTTGGCTCTTCTTTCTGCTTCTCCTCTCTTCATATATGCTTTATAAACTAATGAATCACACAGTATTCTTTCCAGATGACCAAACCATTGTATCTGTTGGTATTGTATGTATTGTAGAATTAATAGGACACCCACTCTTTCTCTTATGACATCGTTTCTAATTCCGTCCCTTCTGGTCACTCCTATTGCTTTTTATCAGACATCTAAACTCTGTTGTAACCAGTTGTCTCTTATGTTTTGTTGTTAAGTACCATGTTTGACATTGGCAACACAGAGTTGCCTAGAAAATAACAGCAAGAAGTTGAGAAGGCACATGTATTTAATGCATCGATTGTCTGAAGGGTTGAACGAATAGAACAGACAACATGAAATATATAACTGTACACATGAATGTAGGAGAGTTCTTCATTGGATGAACAGACTTGCCAAAGTGTCATATCATCTACTGCAATTATAATGTAGGTTGTTGTATTATAATGTAGGGTGTTGTATTATAATGTAGGGTGTTGTATTATAATGTAGGGTGTTGTATTATAATGTAGGGTGTTGTATTATAATGTAGGTTGTTGTATTATAATGTAGGGTGTTGTATTATAATGTAGGGTGTTGTATTATAATGTAGGGTGTTGTATTATAATGTAGGGTATTGTATTATAATGTAGGGTATTGTATTATAATGTAGGGTATTATATTATAATGTAGGGTGTTGTATTATAATGTAGGGTGTTGTATTATAATGTAGGGTGTTGTATTATAATGTAGGGTATTGTATTATAATGTAGGGTATTGTATTATAATGTAGGGTATTGTATTATAATGTAGGGTATTGTATTATAATGTAGGGTGTTGTATTATAATGTAGGGTATTGTATTATAATGTAGGGTATTGTATTATAATGTAGGGTGTTGTATTATAATGTAGGGTGTTGTATTATAATGTAGGCTGTTGTATTATAATGTAGGGTATTGTATTATAATGTAGGGTATTGTATTATAATGTAGGGTGTTGTTTTGTCTGACAGATTTCTTCCTTCTACGTACGGAATATTTACTTATATACCATCAATGTTTATACTTTCTGAGATGTCATCCAATTGTATAATTGGATCTATACCAAAAGTTGTATTTCTTTCTGAGATGTCATCCAATTGTATAATTGGATCTATACCAAAAGTTGTATTTCTTTCTGAGATGTCATCCAATTGTATAATTGGTTGTATACCAAAAGATGTATCTCTTTCTGAGATTTCATCCAATTGTATAATAAGTTCTTTACAAAAAGATGTATCTCTTTCTGAGATGTCATCCAATTGTATAATAAGTTCTATACCAAAAGATGTATCTCTAATGTTGAAACTCTTAAACACTAACAACTCTATCTCAGCGATTTAAACCCGCTTCCCTACACTACGTCGACATTTCTAATAGTAAATACACCCACTGAACCGGTACAAAACACTTGTCTACAATCATGTAAGACTACCGTCATATGAATCTGCCTTGATATTATGACAAGAAAACTGCGTTAGTTTGTCAATCCCCGCCTGTGACAAATGCGTCACTGTTCGTTTTTATAAAACTACTTGTGTGCTTTCGTGGGTGTAACCATGACCGTCCGTGTATGGCAGACCTCTATACAGAATTAAATAGGGATTCAATCTTGAACATTTTTTTGTTATTATCACGATTTCCGTTGGTCATTATTTATATACTTGGAGCCGCATGCAAAAATAGCCATGCAGAAATAACCAAAGGATCGCACAATAATAATAGAAAAAAACGCAACCAATGAAGTCCTAATTAATTATCTGCAAAGGACTTCTGTCCAGCAGGAAGTCATGGTGTAACTATTATCAAAATGATTTGTCTATGTTTGGGGTTCTTCCTTTTTCTAATCTTCCTGAACCGCATAAGATGGGAGAATTTGTACGCAGTTTTGTCGTGTGAATAGGCAGCATTATATGCGTCTTAATATTTTATTACATGTAAGTGAAAACTTTATATTTATTTATTACATGTAAGTGTAAACTTTATATTTATTTATTACATGTAAGTGTAAACTTTATATTTATTTATTACATGTAAGTGGAAACTTTATATTTATTTATTACATGTAAGTGGAAACTTTATATTTATTAATTACATGTAAGTGGAAACGGTATATTAATTTATTACATGTAAGTGGAAACTTTATATTTATTAATTACATGTAAGTGGAAACGGTATATTTATTTATTACATGTAAGTGGAAACGGTATATTTATTTATTACATGTAAGTGGAAACTTTATATTTATTTATTACATGTAAGTGGAAACGGTATATTAATTTATTTAAAAAACCACTATCTTTCGTTTTTCCTGGAGTGAACCGTGAATATAAAAGAGGTTCAGCAGTAAATGCTTCTCAATCTAGTCTGGAGATAATATGGACAATATCTCAATCGAAGACGGATGTGTCCGACCATTGCCTCAAATAAAACGGAGACAACGCTTTTCCATTCTCTCTATTACATCCTGCTTGAAATCAACTGGAACATTGTCCTGCTACAAGAGAGATCGAGCGGGAGTTTGAGAAGGAAGACTAAAGAAGAAGAACATGGACAATGAGATCAGTGGTAGTGTAATGTTAAGATATTCGGCTGCCGACCAGCCGACACGCGTTTCGAGTTGCACGTTATTCTTGGTGTGAAATACAAATAACCCGGTTCTCTCAGACACTAGGAAGTTTAGTACCAAGGCAAATACTCTGGGAGTATCAGGGAATGACGCTATTGCAACTGAGCAAATGCGAAGGCGACCGTAGTCAGGCTGTTTCCGGTCAATAATTGACTAGACAGCTGACCACTTGTAGGAAACCGTGAGCCGATGCAACTAGTTCATAACCCAGCTACCTTGACATTTGTATGAACATCAGCTTAATTGTTCTACAGAACAACAGCGGGTTGATGATTGATGCACAGGTTAATTGTTCTACAGAACAACAACGGATTGAGGATTGATGGACACGAAAGAGAGCAAAGAATACTAATACTCGCACTTGCCATACATTGTGTAAGAGGTTACAAAAGAGGTTAGGTGTGTAGAACTGAATATCCCTACTCCATAATTCCATGTAATGAAGCCTGTTAAAGACCCATGAATGACTGCTGGAATAGAAGCAACTATTTTATTTGCGGCATACCTCAAGATCTAATTGCGTTGCCATCAAGTACGTTCCACCACCTAACAAACATCTGGAAATCAAAAACAGTAAGTAAACATACCAAACTACGACTGTTCAACTCTAACGTGATATCCGTGTTGATGTAGGTTGCGAAAATTGTAAAAATAACAAAGGCGCTGGAGAAGAAATTGAACTTATTTCAAAATAAATGTCTTAGAACTGATATCCGTGTTGACAAATGGTTGCGAAAGTTGGAAATTGACAAAGGCGCTGGAGTTGAAATTGAACTTATTTGAAAATAAATGTCTTAGAAGACTTAAATATTGGTTGGGAAGAATTCAAGTCTAACATGCAAGGAAAAGAACACACCAAATAGCACAATATGTTTCTACAACAATAAGAAGAAGACGATGCGTTTAAATCGGACATGTACTTAGAATGAATGAAAACAGACTGCTACTACAAAAAATAAAATGGATACCAGATGAAAAAATAACAAGAGGAAAACAAAGAGAGACTCTTTGCAAAGGGGGGTGCTTTATGATGCCTTCCGATTGGGCGGGGGGTGTCTTCGTTTATGTGTCTTCTGATGGAGGGGGTGAGCTCGTTATTTTGTCTTCTGATGAGAGCTTTTTATAATTTCATTTGGTGAGGGTTCGTTATACTGTCTTCTGGTGGAGAGGGGAGTGAGGCTCTTTATGCTTATTCTATCTTTTATAATTACCACTATATTTTGTAATTCTTAGTACAATTCTTTTTCCTCCATCCGTAAGATCATCATTATCATTATCATTATTATTATCGTCATTACTATAATCACTATTATAATATAATTGTTATTATCCTTATCAATACTATCACCGTCTGAACCTCATAATCGTTATTATGATTATAATTCATCACAATCGTTATCATTACCATTATCAACCTCAATGTTATAATCATTAATATCATCATCACAATTATTATCATCATCATCGCCACTATCGTCATAACTATTATTACCGTCATAAGGGCCGAATTTAGACTTGATATGGTCCTAAGCTATTTGAGATATGGGGTCCTAAGCTATTTGAGATATGGGGTCCTAAGCTATGGCAGAAATAAGGAAGAGATTGGCAATGGCATATTGCAAAATAACACGGCTGAAAAACATATGGAAAAACAACAAAATAGAAACGAAAGTGCTAATGTTACGAACTGTTATTTTTCCGGTTGCAACATACGGCTGTGAAACATGGACTCTAAGTAAAACAGTTGCAAAGAAGATCAACGCCTTCGAGCTGAAATGCTACAGAAAGATACTTAGAATATCATGGAAGGATAAGATCAGAAATTTAGATATTATAAACACACTGAATATTCCAGAGTGTTGGTTACTAAACACAATAACAAAAAGAAAACTACGCCTGTTTGGTCATATAAAGAGACATAACTGTTTAGAAAGACAAATAATGGAGGGAAGAGTACCTGGAAAGAGGAGAAGGGGCAGACCAAGAAGACGATGGACTGACGACATTAAAGATAATATGAATACATCGCTAGAAAATGCAAGCCACATCGCCCAAGACAGAGAGAGGTTCAGAGAGTTCATTGGGAAGACAACGTTCTGGAAGGAATACGTCACATGACAAAGCTATTTGAGATATGGGGTCCTAAGTTATTTGAGATATGGGGTCCTAAGCTATTTGAGATATGAGGGTCCTAAGCTGTTTGAGATATGGGGTCCTAAGCTATTTGAGATATGGGGTCCTAAGCTAATTGAGATATGGGGTCCTAAGCTATTTGAGATATGGGGCCCTAATATATTTGAGATATGAGGTCCTAATCTATTTGAGATATGGGTCCTAAGCTATTTGAGGTATTGAGGTCCTAATCTATTTGAGATATGAGGTCCTAAGCTATTTGAGATATGGGGTCCTAATCTATTTTAGATATGGGGTCCTAAGCTAATTGAGGTATGGGGGTCCTAAGCTATTTGATATATGGGGTCCTAAGATATTTGAGATATGGGGTCCTAAACTATTTGAGATATGGGGTCCTAAGCTATTTGAGGTATGGGGTCCTAAGCTATTTGAGGTATGGGGTCCTAAGCTATTTGAGATATGGGGCCCTTTAACGATTAATAATATATAGATAGTGAAAGGTCACGTAATGGTAACCTTCGATAACAGTTACCATGTTGTTCCGACAGGCCGATGTTGTGCTTGAACTAGTTACGGTCACGGCCTTGGTGGGCGGAACAACAAAGAAACCTGTCGCAACAGCCAGAGTTGTGCCCTGATGTCGACGTCTGTTTCGGCGGCATTAGACTCGAAACACTATCGAGTCTGCTGGAACAGAGGGCGGAGCACTTATGGGAATGGACCACGTGCTGTGAGGCCAGTTTCTAATCAAGAATCAAGACAGTGAAATAAAAAACAATTTGGGGGCCCCAATAAAATTGCCATTAGTTGACGAGATACATGAGTGTGTTTAGTTTTTCTAAAATGCTCTACATTTAATATACTTCGTGAAGTTTCCCTAGAACGTTATTCCAACAATGAATAATAAATCTATACCTTGAAAATTATATTAATTTTGTTTCCCGGAACGTATAATGTCAAAGGTAGTGACGTCAGTAGGGTTAGTGTCAGCCGGTGCAAACATCTTTCTCACGCTGTGAACTCTTTAATGATAATGTGTCACTGCTGTTTTGTAAACTGACACGTTTACTGTTTGGAAAAATAAGGAATTTACTGTTTTAAAATAATGAAGAATTTACTGTTTTGAAATGGGAATTTTACTGTTTTGAAAATGAGGATTTTACTGTTTTGAAAATGAGGATTTTACTGCTTTGAAAATGAAGATTTTACTGTTTTGAAATGAGGATTTTACTGTATTGAAAATGAGGATTTTACTGTATTGAAAATGAGGATTTTACTGTTTTGAAAATGAGGATTTTACTGTTTTAAAAATGTGGATTTTATTGTTTTGAACATGAGGATTTTACTGTTTTGAACAATAGGATTTTACTGTTCCGAAAATAAGGATTTTACTGTTCGGAAAATGAGGATTTTACTGTTATTCGCATGTTCTGCAGTTTAGAAATCGTCACAGAGGATCGATCAAACGTAGTCTGCATCCAAGAACTTAGTCTACCTAATTATCCCAGAAAGGTGTGTGTATATTATCCCAGACAGGTGTGTGCATATTATCCTAGACAGGTGTGTGTATATTATCCCGGACATGTGTGTGTATATTATCCCGGACAGGTGTGTGCATATTATCCTAGACAGGTGTGTGTATATTATCCCGGACAGGTGTGTGCATATTATCCTTGACAGGTGTGTGTATATTATCCCGGACAGGTGTGTGTATATTATCCCAGACAGGTGTGTGCATATTATCCCAGACAGGTGTGTGTATGTTCGAGATGATCTGTTTACAGGTATCTAGTTTGTATGTTAGCTTGTTGTTCCAAGTGTACCAAAAAGGGGGTGTATTAGCCATCAAAGTATTCAATGCCAAAGACACAACTGTAACTGGATTTCATAGAGTTGATGTTCTAACTGGTCATCATCATCATGTGATGGACGAACAAAAAGATAGCAAGAGATTAAACTCGTGTCGGGAAACAACCCAATGCTGTAAGTGCGAAGGCTGCGGTAACACCTGACAAATATCATAATGATCAGGTATAGGTATATGTATTTTGCTTACAAATATTAATATCAGTAACACATCAATTTATTTCAGTTCATTTTAATATGCACAAGAAGGTAAAAACGTATGGGTAAAAAAAAAGTATGTCCCATGGCAGCAACCTGCCGTCAGGGATGAAGATATCTCTTCATGTACTAAGCCGCTTTAACTATTAGGTGAGGTGACCAGTTCCCTTCCTTGCTGTCTTTACCTTCCTTGAATCAAGCGTTATGTACTCATTTACAGCTGAGTCGGCTGGAGGAGTGGTCGTGTCAATCGAGAAATCTCATCCCGGATTTTTTTATTGTTCGGATGTGGTTTCGAACCTAGCACGCTGTGACCCGGTGTTAGGAAACAAGCCCAGTTATCACATAGGCTGCCGCTCTTCTCTGATACAAGAGAGGAGTGTGTATGCAACTCTCCGTCTGTTTGTGAGTTTGTTTATGAGAGTGTGTAATGTTCTTTGTGTGTGTCTGTTCGTGTCTAAAACTACACCTTAAGATGCCAGGGCAAATCTCTGGCCCCAACCCTATATTAGTTAAGTATTCTGTTTTGGTTTCCGCCGAAGACGGATGTGTCAGGACATTTGCGAAAATAAAACGGTGACACAACGCATTTACATTCTCTGGACTACATCATGCTGGAAATCTAGTAGGATATTTGTCCTGCTGCAAGAGCTATCCAGCGGGAGTTTGAGAATGAACGCTGAAGAAGAAGAAGTTTTGGTTGTAGCCACCTCCTTAAGGTACGAATTGCATACGGTGGCGGCTCCGATCACCCCTACCAAGTTTCACTTCTGCGTGTATGTGGCACACAGTATTATATACATCTATTTAATGATATATTGTGTGTTTGTTTGTTTTGCGTTCGCTCCATTGTAACCAGCACGGATATTCGTGCGATTTCCGCCGGGAGCGTGATTACGTTGTGCCACCGTTATGCGCATTGTAGGCCTAGCACATCCGTTTTCGGCATGCCTTGACATTTCATGTGTGCTACCCTAGCCTTACAACCTTCCTATCTGTCGCCAGGCAGCGAATGTATACTGACTCAACGACGAGACGGTTATGACAAATGGTAATAATGTATTCTTGCGACGGTTATGACAAATGGTAATAATGTATTCTTGCGACGGTTATGACAAATGGTAATAATGTATTCTTGCGACGGTTATGACAAATGGTAATAATGTATTCTTGCGACGGTTATGACAAATGGTAATAATGTATTCTTGCGACGGTTATGACAAATGGTAATAATGTATTCTTGCGACGGTTATGACAAATGGTAATAATGTATTCTTGCAATTAAATTATCTCATTATACATCTTTATTACACTGTTCATTCTATCAACTCCAACAGGAAGATAACAGTGTCTGACGTTGGTGGATACAGTCGTCCTGATCGATGTAGCAGCATTGCTTCTGTGGCATCCGCTTCCTTGACGTCTAACAAGACAAAATACCAAATAGACAGCATGTCGTACTCTAGAAAGATGGACACATCCTGTTCATGATACTGATCACATCTGATATTCATCGCATCCTTCACGTTGTTCCCAAATTTCAAATTTATTTGAAGAACTTCGACCAAATATAATATTTGACAATAAAGAAGTATACATTGGTTCAAGGAACTATATATGGAATTTAAAAGAAGTAAAGATTTTAATATAAAAATATATAATGAATGAGAAAAAAATATCGTTTTAATAACAATTATAACGTAACAGTAAAAATATAACTGATTCCATGAAGTATAGAATAAACCCGAGACACATATTTGAATCAAAGAAGTATAACATGAATAAGAAAGACGTATGTTTCAATAAAAGATTTGAATTTATTTAGGTATAGTTTATTAAAAGTAAATACAAATAGAATAAAGACAGTAAACTAACCAAGTGTACATTAATTCTGAATGTGAATTTCAGAAAGCAAAGTGTTGTACAATATGAAACATTCAAATTGCGTGTTGCTGCTGTCATGGTCACTTGACAATATGATACTACGAAAACTTGTTATTTGGTTGCAATGTTTTATTTTTAGTATATGATGGGTTATTTCCCATATACATACATTTATGCTATTTATACGTAGAGTTGCCGTTACTGTGTAAACAAGTTATGGCCCGAATTCTAATAGACGCAATACAGAACGGTCAGGAAAGTTTAGCACGGGACATAATTATGAAAAGTGGATCATTTGGTGGAATCGACTGCCAGACTTCAAGAAGAAATGGCACTGCTCTGTTTTTCTGCAGTAGTCATGGCTATTTGGAGTTGGTCAAGCTTCTCTTGGATAAGGGTGCTAGTGTGGCTTCCACGGACAAGAATGGAGCGACGCCACTGCACGGTGCTGTAGACAACGGACATTTGCAAGTTGTAAAGTGAGACATTTGTATGTGTGTGTGTGTCTGTATGTTTTTGTTTGTAAACAGTTGTCACTTTGTTTATGTTAAGATATTCAAGTTAACACTCCTGCAGCTCTCGACAACACCTGACTCAACACACCTGAATCTCTCGACAACACCTGACTCAACACACCTGAATCTCTCGACAACACCTGACTCAACACACCTGAATCTCTCGACAACACCTGACTCAACACACCTGAATCTCACGACAACACCTGACTCAACACACCTGAATCTCTCGACAACACCTGACTCAACACACCTGAATCTCTTGACAACACCTGACTCAACACACCTGAATCTCTCGACAACACCTGACTCAACACACCTGAATCTCTCGACAACACCTGACTCTGCAAAGCCTCTGAAATGTGAGATCGCTAACATCTCACACCCCTACGGCATTAATAAATAATATGGGTTACTTTACTTACTCCAAAAAAAAGTCTCATTCCCCCCCCCCTAGTTTATTGACCACCTGATACCTAAAAAAAAGTATCATTCTAGTTTCAGTGATACATTACCATTTCTTTCCTTCGTCTTCCTTCATTCTCAAACTCCCGCTGCATCTCTCTTGTAGTAGGACATATTCTCAAACTCCCGCTGCATCTCTCTTGTAGAAGGACATATTCTCAAACACCCGCTGGATTTCCCTTGTAGCAGGACATATTCTCAAACTCCCGCTGCATCTCTCTTGAAGTAGGACTATAGTCCTACTAAAGTTCTAGAAGGATGGAAGTCCAGAGAATGGGACATTCTGTGTGTCGCCTTTTTATTTGCGCTAATGGTCCGACACATCCATCTCCGGCAGAGTTTTCTAAATTTAAATTATGACATGAAATATTACTAACACATTTTTAACTATAGCGAGGTCCTGTTTGTGTACACAGAAGAGTTATGTCTTAGTAATTCCTGCAGACTTGGGCAATGCCTCTACATAATTGTTCCTGATACGACTGTTTGATACCATCCTTGTTTATTGTTGTGGTTTTGTTAAGACGTGTATCCTGCACCGTTTCGTGGAACCATGGCTCTCTAGAAAAAAAGGATCTGCTACGTGGTTCAGTTAGTTATAAGCAAACGTTGGTGGTAGTTTATTTACCACTCGTGTGTGGTCGAAACCCGAAAGGGTAGCAACGGATAGGGACACTGTTTCCGACCATGCAGGTCATATGAGGCGACTAAGAGGGTTTGGGGCAGTGACCCATACGCCACATTAAAGTCGGATGTGTCAGGTCGAAAAGGGGAGATATCGCAGCCTAGTTGTATACCATTACAGAACACATTCCGTTCTCAGGACTACATCCTGACATTCTGCTGGAGTTTGAGAACGAAGGCTGAGAAAAAAAGTTCAGTGATAGTACTATGAGTTATGTCTTTTTTTTATCTGTACCGATAAAAACTGTTAATACAGTTGTGGACCAAATTTTATCTGTACCGATAAAAACTGTTAATACAGTTATGGACCAAATTGTATCTGTACCGATAAAAACTGTTAATACAGTTGTGGACCAAATTTTATCTGTTCCGATAAAAACTGTTAATACAGTTATGGACCAAATTTTATCTGTACCGATAAAAACTGTTAATACAGTTATGGACCAAATTTTATCTGTACCGATAAAAACTGTTAATACAGTTATGGACCAAATTGTATCTGTACCGATAAAAACTGTTAATACAGTTATGGACCAAATTTTATCTGTACCGATAAAAACTGTTAATACAGTTGAGGACCAAATTTCCACGCGTACCTAAAAATTAAAATTCGTAGCGTATCCTATTCTGGACTTAGCCATCAACACAGTATTTTTTTACTGTAGTGAATTTCCAAGCAATATAAATACCTTTCAGTAGTTTGCCATTGCTTTCTGAACACTATTCATAGTACCTAGAGAATATACACGTCGGAAGTTTGAACTAAAATCGCAACTATTTTAGTGATGCAGATTGCTTGAATACGCAAAATGTGTTAATTCAAGTTGTGAAGCGAATAAGTGTCAGCTCAACGGACCCGGTTCAAATCCTATCTACTTCCTTATAATATTTTTCTATTACTCCTGTATCTTCATAAATATGTATATTAATCGGGTTTTAAATAAAAAAAACGTAAAAGAAAACGTATAGTATCGTACAGGATCAAGTATTTTCATGACGTCAAGACGTCCGTAACATATTATTGTATGTAAAGATGCAATATAAGTATGTATGAAAGTAGGGCAGGAACTACAGGAGAAAACAAAATGCCACCGTGAGAAATGGAAACTCAAACATGCGGCACGTGATGGTATGCAGGATTAGGAATATGAGTAATTAATCCCGTATTTACGTGTATTGTGCGTGATTTGAGCAGGACTGAGTTTAAATGCATATGAATGCGGATCTGTGATTCCTGGAAAATGGTGATTGAAATCTAAATGGTGATTGAAATCTACTTTGGTAATATTTTTATTTTCGTTGATATGTCAGGATGTCAGGATTTCCCTCAGTTTCAAATTTATTTGTATGTTCCTTACTTTCAAATTCATTTGTGTGCATTTGTTATTTCCCAATCTCTTAGATGTTTTGGTTTTACTATCACTATTTACCCTCTCTCCATTGTACACATAAATAAAAGTCCTTATTTCACCCCACTCCATATCATAATCAAATGCCGTCTCCGCAACGAAAGTTGACTGTAACAGACCTCCAACATTTCCTGTCTCTTGTTTTGGTGGTGCACTCTGCTAGACGTAACCTGTAAACCTTGTGATGATGTTACTCTCCCAATTGTATTTCTCCCTATCTCTAGCTCGCCTCCCTTCGACTTTACCCTCAAGTAGGGTCTTCAACAACGTGTCATGGCTTTTAATGTGTCGAAAAATATTTTATTTACTAGATATTTATTTCTTTTAATTATTCTTTATTAAATGTTATCCATAATTTTATCTCTATTCTTCAATATACCCAATATAAAAAATGTAAAGTTACCCATAGCATTTATTAATGCCGTAGGGGTGTGAGATGTTAGCGATCTCACATTTCACAGGCTCTGCAAATGAGGGCGGTAGCCATCTCCTCTCCCTCGCAGTCTTTTACTTCCCGAATTAATCCGTTACTCATTTAAGGCTGGGTCGACCCGGGAGCCGTTGCGATCTGAAAGACATTTACGCCTCAACTGGGGAATGAACTCAGGGCCGCTCATATGCGAAGCCAGTGCGCTAACCACTGCGCTAACGAGTCTCCCTCATACCCAATATACCATATCTCAAAGGAATCAATTATGTCTTCTTACTGTCTAAAATACCAATGAGCTATTCTTTGCGTAATCTAACACCCCACGGACATTGAGTACAAGAACAACAACATGAAGATAGCATCGGCAAAGCAGAAACCATGACAATAGGAAGGGATATACACAATCTAAATATATCAGTGGAAAATAGTCATAAAACAAATCAACACCTTAAAATACTTAAGCGTAAAATTCTCTTCAGATGGCAAGATGGACAAAAATGCTACCAGTGTCAACAAAAAATCATTCAAACTATCTTCATTCCAACCCTGCGCTACCGATGTCAAACATGGTCCTTAACAACAAAACATAAGAGACAACTGGTTACAACAGAGATGAGATGTTTGAGAAAAGCTATAACCAGAAGATACAGAATTAGAAACGAGGTCCTAAGAGAAAGAGTGGGTGTCATATCAATTCTACAATACATACAAAATCAACAAATGCAATGATTTTGTCATCAGGAAAGAATGTCGTATGATTCACTACTTTATATATGAAGAGAGGAGAAGCAGAAAGAAGAGCCAAGGGTAGATCTTGAGTACACTGTATCGACAACATCAAAGAGACATTACACGAATATAATGACATTATCTGAAGCTGCCAGAAAAGCGAGAACAAGAACATTGTTACCTCCCTCGACATCCGGGTAAGAGAGGAAGGTAAGATAGAGATTGTTTGTTTATTGTCCACTCCTTGTACAAATAAGTAAAGTCTTTTTTTTCACCTCATTCTTTGTACACATCTTTAATCTATCCTCTTGCTTCCTATTTGAATTTACTTGTACAAGCTGTTTATATTTAGCCACATTGTATTGTCTCTTATGTTATTTATGTTACAAGAAGACCTATTGACCCTAGTAGTATGAATACTGATGTTCTATGTGTTACTGAGGATACTTCAATACTTGTACGGGATGTTTGTTGTTGTTGTAATAGTCCTTGACTCGATTGGTCCGTTCTCAATGACACTAGTACACAGTTTGCATGTCTTGGCAAAATCACATCTTTGATTTGTTATTATGTGGTTTTATTATTATTATATTTTATTAAAAATCTAGCATGGTTCGGGCATGTATGCAGGCACGATTCCTTGTCAAAAACAATACTGCAGGGAACTGTCGAGGGTGGAAGAAGCAGAGGAGGACAAATAAAGACATGGACAGACAACATCAAGGAATGGACAGGGCTAGATATTTCCACACTCATCCGCATCGCCGAGGATAGAATTAGCTGGAGGACTCTGTGTGCTGAAGCATCCAATGTGGTACCCCTACGACCCTGAAGGGTTATGGGTTTATTGATTGATTGATTATGTGGTACGTTCAGTACGGAAAAAACCCGGTAATGCGCTGTTAGTTAGTTAGTTAGTTATTCCTCTAGGGCCAAAGATGGCACATAAGGCGGATGTCATAGATTTCCATATCTCTCGTTTCATTACAATTTCCTTTAGATCTTCATTGTTTCTGATACCGATGGTGAAAAGTTCTCTTGTAACGTAAAGTTTCGTTTGGTCTGCCTCGTTTTCTCTTGCCCTTTGGTGACCACATCAAAGCTTGACAGGGGAGTCTTTCAGTATCCATACGTTGCGAGTGTCCGATGTAATTCCAGCGACGCTTTCTAATAAAGGTTGATACATATTCTTGTTTTGATTCTTGTCTGACAACTGTTTGATGTGAAGTCTGACCAACGTGTGTTCAGTAGCCTTCTAAGACATTTATTTTCAAAGGTGTTTAGTCTTTGTTCTAATTTTGATGTTGCTTTCCAACTTTCGCATCCATATGTTAATGTTGGAATTATGCAGGAGTTGAAGATTTTGAGTTTTGTGTTATTTCTTAGTGTTTTTGAATGCCAGATATTTGATAGTTTATTGAATGAGCGATACGGTGTGATATTTCTGTTGATGAATCTCCTGTTGTTGATAGCTTGCTGCCAAGGTACTTTTTCAAGAGTGTTGTCGTTTAGTTTGATGTCTGTTGGTTTGTTGGTAAGGTCAAATATTTTTGTTTTGGATGTGTTGATTTCAAGCCCAAGTTGTGCAGAGAATAATTGAAGGCTGTTTTTTTTTTTTACTTGGGCATCTTTGTGAGTTGAGCTAAGTAACGCTATTCCGTCTGCAAAGTCAAGATCTTCCATACTTTTTTTCCGAACCACTCGATACCACGATCTTTATCTGCTGTGCAATTTCTCCTGACCCAATCCATTGCAATACTAAATAACATCGGTGACATGACACATCCTTGCTTCACTCCTGTATTTACTGGTAACCATTCAGAATTGCCAGCTTCTGTTCTTACACAGCTTCGTGAGTTGTCATAAAATGCATTTATAATGCTCACGTTTTTCTGTTGGAGTCCATATATTTAAAGAATGTTCCAGAGTGAAAGTCTATGGATACTAACAAAGGCCTTTTAAAAGTCAAGTAAGTCATATTTTATTTATTTGCTGTTTTGCATGTCAAGCTCGAAAAAATGCGAAAGAAACATCACATCAACATAAAATTGGGACTGCTCGAATTAAATCACCAGATCTGGTTCTAGGTTGAAGATGAAGAAAAACAGTTGTTCTTGTTGAATGTGTACAGATAGAGTTTCACATATTCACTCGCGCGTGCGCGCACAAAGAGGTGGTATAGATCAGTGTTTTTTTAACATAAGTCATATGACGTGCTTGAAAGTCACATCGTTTTCTCATTATCCACGAATAAAAAAAACATTAGAAAAGGGGGCTACGAATCCACCAGGTGCGTCACAAAAACTGATTGTTTTGAGTTTTATGAAGGTTATATAAAATAAAACTTCGAAGATGCACATTTTTTCTTCTTCAAATTCTGGGGGAGGTAAGGTAGAGAAATAGTGCCTACATTGGACCTAGCTAAGATAAAAGGATAAGAACCGTCGACCAGATCAGTGAGTCCCAAACGTACTTACTCCGCAGAACTTTGTCGATGTTTTTGTTTTCCATAGACCCTTTGTCAAGTATTGCAATTTCTTACGCATATTAACTTCAATTGTGTTTTTAAAACCTGACACGGTACAGTACATTTTCATAGGTTTCTCTTGTGTAGATCGGACAATTGATCTTCTTCTATTTCTGCTTTCGTTCTCAAACTCCTGCGGATTAGCAGGATGTAGTCCGGAGAACGGAATGAGTTGTACCATGGTTTACAGCATTGCTGCGGTTACTGCGCCTTTCGGCCTGACACATCCAACGTCAGCATGGCTTTGGGTCACTGACCCTATATGGAATTGGACAGCCAACTCCATCCCATAACCTCCTTAGTCGCCTTTTACGACATGCGTGGAAGGTAAACAGTGTTGCTATTCTTTGCTCCCTTTTCGAGCCCCGGCAAAACACTGGCGGGACAATTGTTACAAACATAAAAAGAATATATATATATATGTAAGCATGCGTTTATTAAAGAGGTTACATCTCGTGTATCCCCAATTTTTATTCTTAATGACATGGACCACTCCAAGTCGAAACCGACCCTTGGGGGGTCCATATAGACCACTTTGGGAACCTTTGACCTAGATTATATCTGTCACAAGTAACAGCAAATACATGACACACATCGACTGCAGCCTGTGCAATAAAAATCCGGTATAGAAAATAACGACAGCTGCTACAACATTTAATGGTAGATTTTATTTTTAAGCCAATACAGCATCCATCATCACACAAGTACTACATACTACTTCTACAGCATCCATCATCACACAACTACTACTTCTACATCATCCATCATCACACAAGTACTACATACTACTTCTACAGCATCCATCATCACACAACTACTACTTCTACATCATCCATCATCACACAAGTACTACATACTACTTCTACAGCATCCATCATGACACAAGTACTACATACTACTTCTACAGCATCCATCATCACACAAGTACTACTCCTACGACAAAATCTATCACACAAGTACTACTCCTACGACAAAATCTATCACACAAGTACTACTCCTACTACACAATCCTCCAACAATTGCCTCAATATCATATTTCGCTCAACTACTTCTCCTCTCTCTTCACCATCAGTTAACATTCGCAACAGCTCGCGTTGCGCTGACGATTCGACTGCCTCAGGCCACATACTCTCTCCCTCTGTTCTTGATTACTCTCCGTCCTACATAGGCGCACATGAACCAGGAAGTCTGCGAGTCTATAAATAAGTATTGACTGTAAGCCAACTGTATTGATAATTTTTTAATGACAGACTTGGTTGGAAGATTTAAGTCAGAAAAGTTACTCTAAGATTTTTCCTCCTATAGTTTGGTTTGTTGTGATTTCAATTTGATTCCAAGTTCTCCTACCATATCGCCAAGAGTTTGTGCAATGAATCATCTATTTTTACATATATACCAAGTTACACAAAGAAACCTGGAAACAAGTCACACAAAGAAACCTGGAAACAAGTCACACAAAGAAGTCAGCAGCAAAGTCACACAAAGAAACCTGGAACCAAGTCACACAAAGAAACCTGGAACCAAGTCATACAAAGAAACCATCACTCAAGTCACACAAAGAAACCATCAGTCAAGTCACACAAAGAAACCATCAGTCAAGTCACACAAAGAAACCATCAACCAAGTCACACAAAGAAACCATCAGTCAAATCACACAAAGAAACCATCAGTCAAGTCACACAAAGAAACCATCAGTCAAGTCACACAAAGAAACCAGGAACCAAGTCTAACAAAGAAACCATCAGTCAAGTCACACAAAGAAACTAGCAGTCAAGTCACACATTGAGATAAAGCTTCCTGCTAAATCTCAGCGGTGTTCAAAGCTTTGAGAAAAAGCTTCCTTTTAAATCTCAGCGGTGTTCAATGCTTTGAGAAAAAGCTTCCTTTTAAATCTCAGCGGCGCTCAAAAAGTACGCAGTTGTCCATGGGGGCTTCCACAAGAGGAAAGCATATCTGAAACATGAGTACCATCTACTAGTGGGTTTGGTGTTGAACTTTGGTTGCTTTGCAGGACCAATGAGAGACCTCTGGCCCTTTAAACATGTGGATCAACATTAGTTGAAAAATGACATTCTCAGTCTGATTCTAGCAAGCATATAAGTATCTTTTTTTTCTTTTCGCTTTATACATCTTTATGTCTTGTAAAGTCATGGGTCGAAGAGTTTTCTGGAGATGATTTTTTTTTTGTGCGCTTCATTTATATTTGTTTTCGTTGATTCTTTTATTTCTGTAATCCATCTTTCGCATGGCCTGCCATTTGCTTTGTAAATATCGGTTCTGTATAGCAATGCTTTTTTTGAGGCAGTCTATTAGTAGTCTGAAAACATGTGGAAGCCACTTAATCTGTTGTCTTCTTACGTACCCAGGATTGGCATTGTGTTTGTTACTCTTTTGATGTTCTAATTTCTGTTTCTATCTAATATTGTAACTCTGAGAATTACGTAGTCGTAACATTCGATAACAGTTACCATGTTGATCCGACATGCCGACGTTGTGATTGAACTAGTTACGGTCACGGCGTGGGTGGGCGGAACAACAAAGAAAACTGTCGCAAGGGCCAGAGTTGTGCCCTGATGTCGACGTCTGTTTCAGCGGCGTTGAACTCGAAACACCTTCGAGTCGAATGGCTGCTGGAACAGAGGACGGAGCATTTATGGGAATACCCCACGTGCTGTGAGGCCAGTTTTCTAACCCTAATCAAGAACTCTGAGAATTAAATATCATTTCTGCTGTAACATGTTTGCTTTTGAATTCTGTTGTTAGTGTCCACGTTTGGCGCTATTACTATAGCAATGATATAATGATCGCTTTATATAGTGTAGTTTTGGTGTTCATGCTCGCTTGTTTGTTTTTCAAAATAGGACACATCTTCCCTAAGATCTGGTATGCGATGTCGCATCTATGTTGGATTTCTTTGATGTTTTCCGCATTTCATGATATGATTTTTCGAAGATAAATTAATTCTTTCACTTTTCAATAATTATGGTTGTGTTAAATTAATTCTCGCATACACGCGCTGACTTCACCGAAATGACAGAAACAAATATATTCAACTGACACACTGTATATTTCAGACTTTTAATCTGTCACGGAGCAAATATCAACGAACAAACATATCGAGGAGACACGCCCTTGCATCTTGCAGCTTACAGAGGTTTTGGAGAGATTACCAAGTGCTTAATGGAAGCAGGCGCCGACCCCAGTTTGCTCAATACAAATTCCTTCACTGCCGAGAACGAGGCTAGAGGTCGAGGACATCATGACCTGTGCATCTATCTGAGATCAGGAAATAATGGTGAGTTTGTTGACATAATATTCATTTTGATAATAACGATTCAAACAAACATTATTAAGTATAATTAGCAGGTGCGCGATGTTGTACTGTTATGGGAAATATATAAATTGACGTTTCAGTTGAAAGTACACGAAAGGTATGAGGATTCATTGGAAAACATGATGTAAGCTGATGTAGGGAATGTACTGATGTAAGCTGATGTACTGGAATGTACTGATGTAAACTGATGTAAACTGATGTACGGGAATGTACTAAGGTAAGCTGGTGTACGGGAATATACTGATGTAAGCTAATGTACGGGAATGTACTGATGTAAGCTAATGTACGGGAATGTACTGATGTAAGCTAATGTAAGATGATGTACGGGAATGTACTGATGTAAACTGATGTACGGGAATGTACTGATGTAAGCTAATGTACGGGAATGTACTGATGTAAGCTAATGTAAGATGATGTACGGGAATATACTGATGTAAGCTAATGTACGGGAATGTACTGATGTAAGCTAATGTAAGATGATGTACGGGAATGTACTGATGTAAGCAAATTTAAGATGATGTACGGGAATGTACTGATGTAAGCAAATTTAAGATGATGTACGGGAATGTACTGATGTAAACTGATGTACGGGAATGTACTGATGTAAGCTAATGTAAGATGATGTACGGGAATGTACTGATGTAAGCAAATTTAAGATGATGTACGGGAATGTACTGATGTAAACTGATGTACGGGAATGTACTGATGTAAGCTAATGTAAGATGATGTACGGGAATATACTGATGTAAGCTAATGTAAGATGATGTACGGGAATATACTTATGTAAGCTGATGTACGGGAATGTACTAATGTAAGCTGATGTACTGGTGTAAGCTGATGTATTGATGTAAGCTGGTGTGCTGATGTAAGCTGATGCACTGATGTCCTGATGTAAGCGAATGTATTGATGAAATTGGTTGTACTGAGGCACGATGATGTACTTATATAAGTTTGTGTGCTGATGTACGGACATGTACTGATGTACGGACATGTACTGATGAAAGCGAATGTAGTGATACAATATGTTATACATGTGTAAGCTGCTGTACTGATGTAAGTTGATGTAGTGATATAAGCTTTTAGACTATACGCTATGTACTGATGTGCGCTGATGTACTTATATACACTGATGTGCGCTGATGTACTTATATACACTGATGTGCGCTGATGTACTTATATACACTGATGTGCGCTGATGTACTTATATACACTGATGTGCGCTGATGTACTTATATACACTGATGTGCGCTGATGTACTTATATACACTGATGTGCGCTGATGTACTTATATACACTGATGTGCGTTGATGTACTTACATACACTGATGTGCGTTGATGTACTTACATACACTGATGTGCGCTTATGTACTTATATATGCTGATGTAAGCTGGTGTAATGATGTACGCTGTTGCACTGATGTAAGCTGATGTACTGATGCGAGCTGATATAATGATGTAAGGTGATGTAATGATGTAAGATGATGAACTTATATAATCTAATGTACGGATGTACGATGATGTGCTGATGTACTGTACTGAGGTAAGCTGCTATGAATTGATGTACTAATATCAGGTGATGTACGCTGATGCACGTATGCAATCTGATGTACTGGTGTATGATGGAATAGTGATGTAAGCTGATGTACTGATTTTGCAAATTGTATACAAAACATATATGAGCAGCGAAATACATTGACGAACGATGTTTTGACTAAAGAGCCTTCATCCGGACGGAAACAGTGCACAAACAACAATAAAAATAAATATGAACACACTTTTTACGACTAGTAACATTTTAAAACTAGTAAAACTCTGCTTCCAGTGTTGGAAAAGCTCTTCTTCTTCTTCTTCAACCGTAATTCTCAAGATCCACCTATCTCTTATCTCATTGTATGTACTCTATGTTCTATCATCGACCAGATTTCCCCTTCCAATATTCAAGTTTTTCTCCCCATCAAGGCCAGCACCATGAAGTGGTGATGGGGCTTAGTTCAGTCATCAGGGGCTGGATTCTAAGACTGGTCGGGCAGACCCACCTGAGTAGGACCACAGTCCTGCCCAAGTAAGCAATATGCTGAAGACGGAGGCAACCAGCCAAAACGCGCGCAATTAATTAGGATGCTACGCACAAAACACAAAGTGAACGAAAGAAGAAGAAGATTATGTTTCCTTATGTTTTATATGTTTTAGAGGAGCGCGGTAGCCTAGTGGATAATGAGCTTGCTTGCTATCATCTGGTTACAGCGCGCCAGGTTCGAAACCACGTCCGGACATTAAAAAAAAATCCGAGTTGTGATTTCTCACTTGACACGACCACTCCTCCAGTCGACTCAGCTGTAAATGAGTACCTGACGCATGAGTTAGGGAAGGTAAAAACACAGCAAGGAAGGGAACTGGCCACCCCACCTAATAGTTGCTGCGGCTTAGTACATGAAGAGTTATCTTCATCCCCGACGGCAGATGCCATGGGACCTACCTTTACCTTGACCTTTACCTATGTTTTATATGGAAAAAGATAAGAATAGGGAAGAGGAATCAGAGTGGAGTAACAGGTCGATGTTAGAGCAGTGGATGCCATGATACAGGATATGGATGGGAGATAGGTGGATCTTGAAGAAGAACAGGTGAAATGAAGAAGAGAGTTAACAACGCTAGAGCTGGGTTTTTTTTGAAGTTATTATGATATGAAATAACGCACTGTAAGACAACAGTTCATAACAAGGTTTGACTAAATACGGCCCGCCTGCCATATCCGGCCCGCGTGCCAAGTCCGGCCCGTCAAGACATTTTACTGACCTATCAAGCAATATTATTGGCTCGCCACGTCATTTTGCTGACCAGGCAAACATTTTGCTGGAACTGCAAACCATTTCACTGGACCACCAAACCACTTGACTGGCCCACCACAACATTTTACCAAATTTTCCCACCATTTACATCGAATATATATTTCAAACAAATGATAAAATTCCAGAACGTTGGGAGGGTGGGGGGGGGGGGGTAGAAATGGAAAGGGGGGGGGGTGTAAAATATAAATGAGATGGGCACATGCCACAGTTCTGATTGCCCCGTGTGAGAAAGTGAAGAAGTTCTACACGAACTGATCGTGAAGTTCTACACGAACTGATCGTGAAGTTCTACACGAACTGATCGTGAAGTTCTACACGAACTGATCTTGAAGTTCTACACGAACTGATCGACATAAAAATTAGCAGGAAGCAAATATAACGGCATTTTCTTAAACAACGGAAAACCAAACTTGATGGTTTTTGTAAGCAACAAAATCCAACAACGTGTAAGATCAAAGTGAATGACTCAATAATAAACAAGTTCAACAATTCAAGTATTTGGCAACAACAATAACGTCAGATGGAAGAAGATGAACTGAGTAGGGCAGGAAAAGGTACTCTTAAAAATGAAAACATAATGTGTAATATCTGTCTATAGAAGTCAGGAAAAGTCTTCAGATCTACATAACTGTGATTCTGACATGCTGAGATTCGAGTCTTGGACAATACATAAACAGATAGCGAAAATTTTAATGCAACTGAGATGTAGTTCAATAGAAGAAAACTGAGAGTACCATGGACAGATAGCAAAATTAACGAGGATGTTTTTAAATAGTCAAACGCGAGAGATGGTTACTTAAAACTACCAGAAGCAGATGTATTCTATTTTTGAACACCTTCTGAGACTACAGCAGGCAAGATAGAAGACAAGAATGATCAAAAATGATAGCATGAGAAAAGATTACATAGAATGACATGTTCGTTCGTCCATCACAAGTGATGATGACCATTTGTTACATCCACTTTTGAAAATTCAGTTAGAATTATGTCCATACCTAATAGTTCGTAGATGGCTAATGAGGCTATTCGAGATGTAAATGTTCTTGGACAGTTCGGACATGGAATGACCACTGTAGGCGAATTTTGGCCTATCCATGACTTTCTAGCTACTCTCCGCTGTTGGACTCCAGTATTTCTCCTCATTTCACAAAATGATTTGCCCTTGTTGACTGTAGTGCGTCATGTAAATCTATTTTGTAAAAGTTCTTCTCATGTATCTTGGTCTATTTCAAATTCTTTCAGTGAGGTCTTTAGGAAGTCCTTGTAGCGCTTCGTTTAGTCACCTCGAGATCGTTTTCCTTCTCCAGCACACAATAGAGAAGTATCTTTGGCAGGCGATGATCTGGCATACGTACCAAATGAACTGACCAACGAACCTGTGTCTATAAGTCATTTTCACATTCTCGAACAGACGTTCGTGAATGTGAAAATGACTTGCACTGGGGATTTATGATAGTCTGTCACAGGATAGTCTGTCACAGGATAGTCTGTCACAGGATAGTCTGTCACACGATAGTCTGTCACAGGATAGTCTGTCACAGGATAGTCTGTCACAGGATAGTCTGTCATAGTAGCATGACAGAGAGGCAACAACGATAGTGATAAAAGATACTGGAAATAGAGAGTTCTGGAGATCAATGATCGCCTACGCCAGTCAGCTGATATCCAACTGATTATGAGTATCAAAACTGAACGAGTAAATAAAATAATGCGGCACGACAAGAGGCCATAAATTCAAACCATCAGACACATTACTTATTCTAAATTGTAATTTGTCATCATCATGTGACATATTTTTCCAAAAAGTGGTCTTCCTTATGGATTCTCAGAACACTCCGCGATTCTGGACGAGTTGACCTGACGCAGCTAGAGACATGTTTAAGAAATCTGATATATCACTGCATCGTTGTCTTTCACGCCCTCTTCTCCTGTTGCCGTTAATTCTGCCTTCAGCTATTAATCTTTACTATTCATTCATTCATTCATTTTCCTTTTGCGCTGAAGTTAGCGCATAGGGCAGAGGTCAGATTTCTCCATTTCTGTTTGTTCAAAGATATTCTGTGAAGTTCTTGAATAGTATGAATATTGGTTGTTTTACTTTCTCTAAGTATTGTTCTTCTGAGTGTTTCTTTTGGTCTACCCCTGGCTCAATTCAAGAGATTGGTGGTGTATTCTGTTGGTGTCTGCGCGTAGGACATGCCCGATGTAGAACCAACGGCGTTTTCTGATAACATCTGTGATGAAATTTTGATGTGTCTCTTCTCTGATTTTATCATTCGATTTGAATTCACTCCAATGTGTGTTAGTTGTCCTACGAAGACATTTGTTCTCGAAACTTAGTAATTTATTTTCTGAAGATAAAGTGCTTTTCCAGCTCTCACATCCATATGATAGCACCGGAATAACGCAGGAATTAAATAAGCGCATTTTCGTGCGTGTGCTGATTGACTTTGACTTCCAGATATTAGACAATTCTGTTAAAGACATTTGATGCTAGGGCAATGTAATTTCTTTCCTGACATCACCGTCGAGTGTTCATTTGTTTCATAGAAAGGAGAATTTGTGTACTTTTTCAAGTTATTGTTCATTTAGAGTAATTTCGTTATGTGAATTGGTGAAGTCTATAATTTTTGTTTTTGATGAATTGATTTGGAGACCTATTTGTCCTGCGATGAGTTTTAATCTATCAGTTTTTGTTTGTGCATCTTGATGGTTTTCACTCAATAGTGCAAGATCATCGGCAAAATCCAGGTCTTCTAATGTTGTTTTATTTTTTCATTTGATTCCTAAATTTGTGTTGGATGTGCTTTTTCTCATAGCCCAGTCAATTGCGATATTGAACAGTAATGGTGACATAGGACAGCCTTGTTTAACACCAGTAATCACATGATACCATTCTGAATTGCCTTTTTCTGTTCTAACACAGCATTTATAGAATGATTTTATCACATTTACATATTTATTTTGGAATCCGTATATTTTTTAAAATCCCAAATTTTTACTATACAAACTATTATTTCTTTTTATATAACCAAAAAAACCCTCAACTTTCTTGTTATTATGTTGTTAAGGAGCCATTCCTCTTCGACGTCTATTGATCTTAATACTTCTTGATTTGTCTTTGTAGCTGTTCGCGGTATACGTAAAATTCTTCTGTAAAATCCTCTTATTGAACACAACGATTCACTTTGTTATTGTTTTATGTAATACCCGTGTCTCACAACCTGTATTGAAATTCATGACCTATATTTAGATTCATGACCTATATTTAGATTCATGACCTATATTCAGATTCATGACCTATGTTTATATGCATGACCTATATTTAGATTCATGACCTATATTTAAATGCATGACCTATATTTAGATTCATGACCTATATTTATATTCATGACCTATGTTTATATGCATGACCTATATTTAGATTCATGACCTAAATTTATATGCATGACCTATATTTAGATTCATGACCTATTTTTAGATTCATGACCTATATTTAGATTCATGACCTATATTTAGATTCATGACCTATATTTAGATTCATGACCTATATTTAGATTCATGACCTATCTTTATATGCATGACCTATATTTAGATTCATGACCTAAATTTATATGCATGACCTATATTTAGATTCATGACCTAATTTTAGATTCATGACCTATATTTAGATTCATGACCTATATTTAGAGTCATGACCTATATTTAGATTCATGACCTATATTTAGATTCATGACCTATACTTAGATTCATGACCTATACTTAGATTCATGACCTATATTTAGATTCATGACCTATATCTAGATTAGTAAATGAAGTCCCTAGTCAAATCAATGGGACAGTTAACCCATACAAGCAGAATCATAACAAACTTTTATATGTCATGTTTTTGATTATTTTCGTGATTTTAGTTGGTCACAATGTATATACTTTGTGTCGCCAGCCGACCAATACAAATCATGGAAATATTGGAAAACGTGAAGGGTGACGGCTTAGTTTTGATTCTGCTCGTAGACCCTTCTAGTTGATGAAAACACATCACATACACAATCCCGTGGTGTGACCTTCAGATGTTTAAGACCTGTTGGCTCATTGAAAATCACCCTTCAAGAGTGATGTATTTGAATATTCTCGTGTTTTTCAATTCACAAACATTTCTTTTTTCTAGAAAAGATTAAAAACAATACATGATATTTGAAAAAAGATTTTTCAAAAAAAAAATATGTTCAAATTTAAGCCATTTAATTGTTATATAGTTGTGTTCTTGTCGTTGACATAATTCCAATTCCACCCTCCCTTGTTGAAAACTACAAACATTTTGTAGACTATCTCCCTCCTTCGTGTTGACATCAAATATTGTTTAGACTCTCTCCTCCCTCTTTCTGACATCAGACATTTGTTATACTCTTTCCTCCCTCCTGTTGACATCAAACATTTTTTTAGAGACTCTCTCTCTCTTGTTGACATCAAACATTTTTAGACTCTCCGTCTCTCGTGTTGACATCAACCATTTTTTAGACTCTCTCTCCCTCTTGTTGACATCAAACATTTTTTTAAATCTCTCTCCCTCTTGTTGACATCAAACATTTTTTAGACTCTCTCCCTCCCTCTTGTTGACATCAAACATTTTTTATACTCTCTCCCTCCCTCTTGTTGACATCAAACATTTTTATACTCTCTCCCTCCCTCTTGTTGACATCAAAGATTTTTTAAACTCTCTCTCTCTCTCTCTTGTTGACATCAAACATTTTTTATACTCTATCCCTCCCTCTTGTTGACATCAAACATTTTTTATACTCTCTCCCTCCCTCTTGTTGACATCAAACATTTTTTATACTCTCTCCCTACCTCTTGTTGACATCAAACATTTTTTAGACTCACTCCCTCTCTCTTGTTGACATCAAACATTTTTTATACTCTCTCCTCTCTCTTGTTGACATCAAACATTTTTTAGACTCACTCCCTCTCTCTTGTTGACATCAAACATTTTTTATACTCTCTCCTCTCTCTTGTTGACAACTATCAAATATTTTCAGGCTCTCCACCCCCCCCCCCCCGTCCCCCCTTCCCATAAATGTTTACCTAAATTATTTACCCCCTCTCCCCACTTCCGCTAACTGTAGTTCATATTATTTGTCTTCTGTTTTTTCTTCATATTATTGGCGATTCATATGTACTTCATATGTACTTGATAGTGTTTGTCCTGCATATGTACTTCATATTATTCAAGACATCAAGCATGTTAGCCGTAAAGACAGTTCAGAAAGACAGTTCAGAAAGACAGTTTTTCCCGTAGTCGTAACCTTCGATAACAGTTACCATGTTGTTCCGACAGGCCGATGTTGTGCTTGAGCTAGTTACGGGCACGGCGTAGGTGGGCTGAACAACAAAGAAACCTGTCACAAGGGCCAGAGTTGTGCCCTGATGTCAACGTCTGTTTCGGCGGCATTAGACTCGAAACACCATCTAGTCGAATGTCTGCTGGAACAGATGGCAGAGCCATTATGGGAAAGTCCCACGTGCTGTGAGGCCATTTTCTAATCAAAAATCAAGAATTAAGAACAGTTCAGAAAACAATTTTTTAGACAGTTGATAACAGTTTACAATTGTCATGATCGTATCACACAAGCTTGCTGACTACACAAACGGAGTCATGCGCACATAACACACAAGCTTGTTGATTACACAACCGGAGTCATTCGCACATATCACACAAGCTTGCTGACTACACAACTGGAGTCATGCGCACATATCACACAAGCTTGCTGACTACACAACCAAGAAAATAATCTATTAAAAATTCCATTAGGTAATTATCAGTACTGCTTTGTCTTCTTCCTCATCATTCATTCTCAAAATCCCACTGGATATCTCTTGTAGCTGGACCATGGTCCTGTTAGATTTCCAGAAGGATGTAGTCCAGACAATGGAAATACGTTGTGTCGCCGTTTTATTTGCGCCAATGTCCCGACACATCGTCTTCGGCCAAGTTATCAATACAACTTCCTGGTTTTTCCAAAACTCCTCTGGAAAACATTTTTCACAATTTCAAAGCTTAAATTTAATTAAAAAGACATTTCGAAAACATTAACAGAAGTTTGTTTCGTTAGAAACTTGCTCGGAAAATTAGGAAAATATCCGACTGGGCTTGCAAGCTTAATGAGACAAGAGAGCTTGTCAGAGAGACCCGGGACTGCATGCATGTGTACACGACACAGGGGCTCGGGGGGGGGGGGGGCGCCCAGGGAGAGTATTTGAATAAATGTGTGATGTGTCGATGTTATATTCCTGCCTGAAATCTTAATATTCTTTCCACTTCCCAGTACGGTTGATAAATAGGCATTGCGTCAGCGGTCAATCGATCTCTCGATGTCAGCCTGCACAAAGATGTATTCACCAAGTGAGAGAAAGAGAGAGAGAGAAAGAGAGAGAAGGAGAGAGGGTAAGAGAGAGAGAGATGCAGATAGTGTAATAGTGAAGACAAATACAGTAAAACTGAAAACATAACTTACTAATAACAACGCGTTGAAATCATAACGGTGGGTGAATGCATTGTAATTGTTGTATGTTTGAGTTATAATGTGATTTTGTATGTTTGAGTTATAATGTGATTTTGTATGTATGAGTTAGAATGTGATTTTTTTTAAATAATTGATGTAAAATGTGATTTTGTATGCTTGAGTGTCAATGATTTATATGTGCCGGTGTGTGTGTATCATCATCATCATCAAGTGCCGTCTCCGTAACGAAGGTTGGCTGCAACGTATCTCCAACATCTCCTGTCTCTTGTCTTGGTGGTGCACTCTGCTAGACTGTAACCTGTCCATCGTGTAATGTTACTCTCCCACTTGTATCTCTGCCTACATCTTGCTCGCTTCCCTTTGACTTTACCCTCAAGTAAGGTCTTCAATAGGGTGTCATGTCTTTTAATGTGTCCAAAGTATTTTATTTGCCTGATCTTTATTTCTCTTAGTAGTTCTTCCTTCATATTAAGTGTCTTTAGCACCTCTTTATTTGTTTTCTTCTCTTTCCGTGATGTTCTCCCTATTCTTCTATATACCCACATCTCAAAGGCATCAATTTTGTCTTGTAATTGTTTATTTAGTGTCCATGTTTCTGAGCCATACATTAATATGGAATAGATGTAGCATTTTATAATTCTCATTTTTAACTTGTTTGTAATTTATTTAGATATTAATAATTTCCCTTATTTTGTGTGTGTATAGGCGTGAGCTATTTGTTTGATTTTTATTTCCTTTAACATAAATTTTTTCATATATATATGTGAAGGGGTGGGGGGGGGCGAATAATCACTCCGTGATAGAGTAAAGCTTTATATTTAACAACAAAGCGCCCGTGTGTTGCCGGGGCCCGAAAGGGGAGCAAAGAATAGCAACACTGTTTACCTTCCGCGCATTTCGTAAAAGGCGACTAAAGAGGTTATGGAATGGAGTTGGCTGTCCCATCCCATATAGGGGCAATGACCCAAATCCATGCTGAAGTCGGAAGTGTCAGGCCGAAAGGCGCAGATATCGCAGCAATGCTGTAAACCATGACACAGCGCATTCCGTTCTCCGGACTACATCCTGCTTAATCTGCAGGAGTTTGAGAACGAACGCAGAAGAACAATAACAACAACAACAAAGGTGGTAGAAAGACCACTCCCCCCCACCACTTTTCCCACCTTCCCTTAGAGTTGTTATATCTGGGTACCACAAGACTACCGAACAATCAAACCGGCTCACTCACGTTCCGCTGTCATCATCCCCTTCGTTGTGGCCTTTCCAAGAATCTCGTGTTGTTTGATATGTGCACCACGCCATTAAGATACACTGGAAAAGAGATCACTAAAAAATGTTTTGTTACATTTATGTAGTCTACACACATCAATACATATATCTACAAATACATCATGGAATATATCTACAAATACATCAATACATATATCTACAAACACATCAATACATATATCTACAAACACATCATGGAATATATCTACAAATACATCAATACATATATCTACAAACACATCATGGAATATATCTACAAACACATCATGGAATATATCTACAAATACATCATGGAATATATCTACAAACACATCAATACATATATCTACAAATACATCATGGAATATATCTACAAATACATCATGGAATATATCTACAAATACATCAATACATATATCTACAAATACATCATGGAATGTATCTACAAATACATCAATACATATATCTACAAATACATCAATACATATATCTACAAACACATCAATACATATATCTACAAACACATCAATACATATATCTACAAATACATCAATACATATATCTACAAATACATCATGGAATATATCTACAAATACATCATGGAATATATCTACAAATACATCAATACATATATCTACAAATACATCATGGAATATATATACAAATACATCATGGAATATATCTACAAATACATCAATACATATATCTACAAATACATCATGGAATGTATCTACAAATACATCAATACATATATCTACAAACACATCAATACATATATCTACAAACACATCAATACATATATCTACAAACACATCAATACATATATCTACAAACACATCAATACATATATCTACAAACACATCAATACATATATCTACAAACACATCAATACATATATCTACAAACACATCAATACATATATCTACAAACACATCAATACATATATCTACAAACACATCAATACATATATCTACAAACACATCAATACATATATCTACAAACACATGGCAAGTGATGCCTTTGAGATGTGGATATATAGAAGAATAGGGAGAACATAATGGAAAGAGAAGAAGCAAAGATACTCTAACAATATTTCATATGAAAAAAAAGAACTATTAAAGGAAAGAAAGATCAAACAAATAATATGTTTTAGACATATTAAAAGACTTGACACCTGGTTGAAGATCTTATTTGAGGGTAAAGTCGAGGCGAGTAAGAGATAGGCCGAGATACAATTGGGAAAGAAACATCACGAGATGGACAAGTTACAATCAGCATAGTGTACTACCAAGGCAAGAGACAGGAGATGTTGGAGGTAAGTTGCAACCAACCTTCGTTGCGGAGATGACACTTGATAAGTCTGACGTTTCCTTTTTGACATTGTCTGAAATGCTGCAATTTTGTTTCGCATCTTATTGGTGATTGTCCAAGTTTCACATCCATATATTGCAACTGGGAATTTCCACGCTCTAAAGAAAGTTTGTTTTTTGATTTAATGGCATACTTCCATTTATTATTTTGCCATTGCTCTCTCAATATATCTGGCCGGACATCATCCTTTCCCTGGTGCACCCCGGGTCAGATTTCGGGCAGACCTTTACAGAGGTGGTTGAAATATTTCATCATCTGCCATCGGCGTCGGCAGCACTGTGTACTGATGGAGGTAAAAGGACAAATCTAGAAAAAATGTCGTATGTTTAAGTAGCGTCATCTCTGGTCAATCCTGAAGGAGGAACAAACAAACAAACACAACAAAGCAAACCACTTTCTGATAAACACATGAATGTTCTATCTCCGCGCAGACTGGTTCCCTTGTTGAAGGTTTTGTTTTTCATGGCGACACTTTGTTTATCAGGAAACGTTCTGTTTGTAACAGATAATTATTTCTCAAGTAATTTGTACTGTACCGACACGTGGCGGTTAGTTCCAGGAAGTCTGTGGGTTTGTTTTAAAGTTGCACGTAGATGTTTCGATTTGGGAGGGGGGAGGGGATGGGGTATTTTTTTAAAAAAGACAACGATTGTGTGTCACATAATGTCTGCAAGTGTTGCGCTGCCGCGGCCACTCATTTTTAACTAAATCGTTTTAAAATGTGGCTCGTGTTAGCGTTATATTTGTATTTTTAAAGATGGAGGGAGAAAGGAGTGGGAGTGGGAACGAGAGTGGTAACAAGAAGTGATAGCTGGAGTGTCAGTAAGAGTGGAAGTGAGAATTATAGTGAGGGTGATAGTAAGGGTCGGGCGAGAGTGAGGGTGATAGTAAGGGTCGGGGCGAGAGTGAGGGTGATAGTAAGGGTGAGAGTGGGAGTGATATTGAGAGTGGCAGTGAGGGTGATAGTAAAGGTGGATGTGGGAGTGATAGTAAAGGTGAGAGTGGGAGTGATATTCAGAGTGGCAGTGAGGGTGAGAGTGACAGTAAAAGTGGAAGTTTTAGTGATAGAATGAGAGTGGAAGTCAGAGTTATAGTAAAAGTGGGAGTGATATCGGGAGTGAATTGGAGTGGGAGTGATAGTTGAAAGGAGAGAAGGTGAGAATGAGAAGTATAGTGGACAGTAGATATGGTATAGTGGACAGTAGATATGGTATAGTGGACAGTAGATATGGTATAGTGGACAGTAGATATGGTAAAGTGGACAGTAGATATGGTATAGTGGACAGTAGATATGGTATAGTGGACAGTAGATATGGTATAGTGGACAGTAGATATGGTATAGTGGACAGTAGATATGGTATAGTGGACAGTAGAGAGAAATAGGGGATATAGGTGTATGTGTAGTGGTGGAAGAAAAGGGGGTGGGTGAAATATAGAATGGAGGGAAGAATGAGGAGAAAGAAAGATGAGAGAGGAACAGAAAAAGTAAAGTGGTAGAGGTTGAGAGGAGAGTTGCGGGGTGAGAAAGTGCAGTTGATAGGAGGGGTGAGTTGAGGGAGGCGCCCGTGCATGATAGAGGTCTGGCATGTAAGTACTGGCCATCCATTAAGTGCCATATCGTCTGACCCTGACTATCATATTTCTACACAACACTAATGGAGGGAAGAGTACCTGGTAAGAGGAGAAGGGGCAGACCAAGAAGACGATGGACTGACGAGATTAAAGATAACATGAATACATCGCTAGAAAATGCAAGCTACATCGCCCAATACAGAGAGAGGTTCAGAGAGTTCATTGGGAAGACAACGTTCTGGAAGGAATACGTCACATGACACAACTCCCGGTCTATTTCATTGTTCCTACAAATTTACTACTTCATTGTTACTACAAATTTACTATTTCATTGTTACTACAAATTTACTATTTCATTGTTACTACAAATTTACTATTTCATTGTTACTACAAATTTACTATTTCAATGTTACTACAAATTTACTACTTCATTGTTACTACAAATTTACTACTTCATTGTTACTACAAATTTACTATTTCATTGTTACTACAAATTTACTATTTCATTGTTACTATAAATTTACTATTTCATTGTTACTATAAATTTACTATTTCATTATTACTAAAATAATTACTACTTGACTGTTACTATAAATTTACTATTTGACTGTTACTATAAATTTACTATTTCATTGTTAATAATTCAGTTGTTGGTGTTCTCCTATGCTCTGAGAACAACAAAGCAGCTTCTCTCTCTTTTTCTCTTTCTCTTTCTCTCTCTTTCTTTATTTCTCTTTCTCTCTCTGCAATTCTAGTCAATTTAACTATTTTCTTAGAAAATTCAATTTCTAAAAAAATGTTTACTTGTCTCTGCGTTGTTTATCTTTGTTTCCAAATCGATATTTCCTTAACCGGAGTTCGATATTTCTAGGAACTGTTTCTTAGAAAATTCACTGTTATGTTAACCTTTCTGTGTTTTTCCGAGAATATTAGTAAAATTATATCAAAAAAGCTATTATTCCTCTGTAAACGTAAATATTTTTCTTCCAAGTTGTACCAACTTGGAAGAAAATATGACATTGGCGAAGTGTCTGGTAGAAAATTGGGGTTAAGGAGTGCGGGAAGATTAAAGTTATGCACTCAGGCCGGGGTGTATTACATTTTTGACGCTCTCATTACAGCAGGGAAAAACTTCCCCATGGTATCACTCAGAATACGTAGCCACGTAGCTCACAAGATAATCTAAATCAGCGGTTCTCAACCTTCCTAATGCAGCGACTCTTTAATACAGTTATTCATGTTTTGGTGACCCCCAACCATACAATTATTTTCGTTGTTACTTCATAATATGTGTTTAAAATGGTCTTAGGCGACCCATGTGAAAGGATCTCTCCACCCCCGAAAGTGTCGTGATCCACAGGTTGAGAACGGGTTATCTAAATGGATCTTGGAAAAACTCATTTGTGAATTCGTCGTTACGACTCGCATTTAAAGTTCCTACCTTCTGGCTTGACTAGAAACATATATGGACGGATGGATGAATAATTAACGGATGGATGGATGATAGATGGATGAACGAACGGATGATACAACAATCGATGGATGATATATGGAGGGATGATTGATAGATATGTTGATGGCTGGATTATACATGAATGGATGGATGATATATGGATGAGTGGATCATAGAGGGATGGATGTTGGATGGATGGTAAATGGATGGAAGGATGTATTTTGGATGAATGATAGATGGGTGTATGATACATAAATGGATGGATGTTGGATGAATGAGAGATATATGTGTGGATGTTAGATAGGATGAATCATCATGTAACATATTTACAGAACGTGGTCTTCCTTATGTAATCTCTGAACATTCAATGATTCTGAGCGAATTGACCAGCCGCAGATAGAGATGTGTTTAAACAATCTGATATATCACTGATCCATCGTCGTCTTCGGCGCTCTCTTCCTCTGTTCCTTTAACTATGCCTTCAGCTATTAATCTGTCCTTGCTGTTATGTTTCTTTATATGGCCAAAAATCTCAGCATTTTTGTTATTTTGTTGTTAATAGAATGGATTGATGGATGATATATACAAGGATTGATTGATAGATGGACAGATGATAGATATATGGATGATAGATAGACAGACAGACGCCTAGGCAGGCAAGCAGGGAGACAGACACACACAGACCGATAGTTATATAGATAGAATGAATTGATGATAGATAGATAGACAGACAGACAGATAGACAGACAGATAAATAGATAGACAGACAGACAGATAGATAGACAGACAGACAGATGGATGGATTGAATTGTTGACGTGAACGGGCCAATGAGTGGGATGATGGTTGTGTATGTATATACGTAAACTAATAAGCATCCAGGTAAGATAGTTAATTGGTGGACAAACAGACAACCGGACAGACATACCAACATATTATAGATAAATAGCTCAATGTAAAGAATATAAATGGGTGTATCTATGCCATGAAATACTAGATCTAGCAGTGTCATCCTATTCTAGTACTGAAAACCAATTTTCGGTGGTTGGGGGTCATCTCACTGGTGGGATTTTATTGCCTGGTAAGAAGACAATAAGAGTGATCCCATTACATGTGTATTAGTATAGAATGATTGAATACTCTCCTTGATTATATGTGTTTTAAAATATTATTTGATATTTGCAGGTCTCCATTTACCGGATAGGACTGGGCACTTCGACTCCATGATTCAGTTGGATCCGCCATCAGTATCCAGCGCCAGCACGGATCAGCAGGTAGATGTGGGGCATCAACAGAGCACCAACTCTGAACGAGATACTAAATCACAGTCACATTTTGATGTAAAAGTTCGAAAAAAGAATATCGATTATCGAAGTGATACGCATCTGAGATCAAAGTCGTGGGACTATGGAAGCGATCAATTTAGCAAACTCTCTGTAATGTCGTTAGATTCACCATCAAATATCTCTTCCCACATCCCCACAACCAACCAACGAAAAAGACTCAGTTTGAGTCATAGTACAGGATTGCCTGCTTCAATCAGTTTCTTTCCTGCTGAAGACGGAATCGCTGAATCACAGAAATGCGGTAATTTACCGTCTCCTTTACCTGGTATACTGACACCCTCAGTCATGGCTAGCTCAGACGGTATGGGTTTGAATCCTACAGTTACTTCAAACAAACATGCCCCCGCCTCTTCACATTTTCTTTTTCCATTTGCGTCTAATTATAGCAGTGACAAATCCAGACGCCAATCAACAGGATCAGCTAGTAGCTGCTTTAGTGATCTCGGTACAGGAAGTGACGCGGGAAGTCTACCTAGTACCGGAAGTGATGGCAGCGGATTATTTAGTGAAATCAGACGAGATGACCTTGAACTACACGATCAACAGCTGGAAGATCATTGTACTGAAGTGCTAGAGCAGGATAATGACATCTTATTATTGTCATTGGGTGTGAGAAATCCCCCGGTACAGAAGCACAAGAGACAACTGTCAACTACTTCAGAATCCACAGAATCTGTAGAATTCTCAGACATCTTCGATTCCACATTGTTCAGTCTAACGTCTATGACATCTGGGTCAAGATCGTCTTCGGTAAGCGGCTCGTCATCTGCTACCATGGACTTTGCCGATTCTGATGCAGGGAAAAATTACTCGCAACTAAGCGGTCTGGAGTTGAACCACTTTCGTCCACGGCTAAATAGAGCAACTTCAGCGAATTTCCCTTTCCCTTCCTCAAATGTAGCTTTAAAATTTCGACCAGGCTACAATAAAAGTATATCTACTGAGTACAGGCCAACAATCTCTATACATCAAGAGACAAGAGAGTCATGTCCACCATTTGGAAGAATGCCCTCCAATGATCTGTCATCGTTTTCCAGGACAGACAAACCCACCTGCTCCATGACCTGTGTCAACATTCCACTCAACTAGACAATCTGAGTACGTCTCAAACTCCCAGTGTGATCTAGTCAGATATTGACGTATCCACAAAATACTCTTTATCAAGACAATCGTGTTTAATATAATCTGACACTTTCATCAGTTTTTCAAGTATTTCTAGTGATACAGTCTCCATGTCATCAACCATAGAACAGTATTTATATTCTATATATATAGTATTTATACAAGTAAATTATTTATAGACCAGTGTAACATTTACCATTTTACGTGATATAAATCATACATTTTCAAGAGAATTTATGTATACTAGCAACCATTAAAAACGCATCGAAAACTATGGTAGTGTAAATTGCTACGTCTGCTACCTGGTTATGTGGTTACGTCACCAGTTATGACGGTATTAGGGTTGCTTCTTAAAGTTGTCATATACGTTGTCACGTTCAATGTGTGATACATAAAGTATCTGCAACTTCAGCTTTTACATATATCTCGAACTTTATTACACATTGGTTCAAAGTCCAGAAAGGTACAACATCCACACATTGGTTCAAAGTCCAGAAAGGTACAACATCCACACATTGGTTCAAAGTCCAGAAAGGTACAACATCCACACATTGGTTCAAAGTCCAGAAAGGTACAACATCCACACATTGGTTCAAAGTCCAGAAAGGTACAACATCCACGTATAACATGAATTTCATAAATTGCATATCAAATATTCAGACATCAACTCAGTGTCCAGACTCTTAAGTCTGAAAACTATTCTATTAACCGAACAATTCTAGGTCCGAAAAACTAACTTTCCTGGACTACGTCCAGGTCTACTTCCAAACTCAAACTCCAAACTAAAACTGATTCCCACCAACTCTCCTCTTTCAACGAATTTATGCGTTCGTTCACATAACAGTCACACTATCCATCTTGATGATACGTACTTAAAAGTGTCTGAATATAATCCGGCGATCTCTACTGTCTTTTGTATTTTACTGGTCAGCCTTCGGTGACCGCGGGGTACAATTTGTGCGTGTCCGCCGCTTTTGTATTTCCCGTTGTCATTAAACATTTCGTTCGGCTGAAGTTCAGATTCATATCAAATAATGAATCTCTGTTACTGATACCATCTGCATTTCATGTAGTGGCTAGCGATGGTTCTAACGGCCACAAAACTGGCTTGAACTTAACAAAATTGTCAGCAGCCAAGGTTTTTTTTTTTTTTACATACTGCAGATTTGATTTCACAAATTAAAGTAAATAAATGTGAAAATAAAGTTTCCGTTAATTTTAAATCACCACATAAAATTAATTCTACTAATTTCCTATATGGAACATAAGACCAATGTGGTTCGTAAGAAATAAAGTAGAGATGTGTGCAGGTGTTCAAGAACCATTACTTTCAATAGTGAAACGGCGAAAACTGGCATGGTTCGGACATGTATGCAGGCACGATTCCTTATCAAAAACAATACTGCAGGGAACTGTGGAGGGTGGAAGAAGCAAAGGAGGGCAAATAATGGCATGGACAGACAACATCAAGGAATGTACAGGGCAAAATATTTCCACACTCATCCGCATCGCTGAGGATAGAATTCGGTGGAGGACTCTTTGTGCTGAAGCATCCAATGTGGAACCCCTACGACCCTGAAAGGGTTACGGGTTTATTGATTAAAAAAATCAAAACCTGCATAGGCTCATTTAAAAACAGGCTGATGCGTTTTTAATGGTTTATAGTATAGTTCTCCTAACTCTTAGCAATCTCTCGTCCCGCATTTTTCTTTTACTCATTTCTGACTTAGAACTCAATTTTTAAAAAATCGTGAAGTTCCCATTAACCTCGTAATTTTTACTATACGTTGACGTTGCTATTTCTTCAAATTCCTTAATGTTTTGGAAGGAATATTTGTGTTTGAGATATACATATAAAAGTCTTATATGAATGCATGCAAATTCTTGTGTGATTTCTACAATGTTATTAAATCTCATTCATTATTGCTGTTTTCTGTTGTGATTATATGTATTAACTTTTTAACTCTGTAGGGGTTTTCCTTTACCCTGACTTTATATATTTAGAAGTAAATATAAATATTGTGAGTTTAATGGCTTGACGCTTAATTGTGAACGTTAAGTGGAGCGACTTTAAATCTAACACTACTATAAGAGAGGAAAGCAAACAAACCTATATATCTTCCTTCATTAGACAAAGGCGTTGGACTTACATCGGCCATGTTCTCAGAATGAACAGCCTAAGAATTCCCCAGCAATCACTATATTGGGTGCCACCTGGAGTAAGAAGAAGAGGGAGACCTAGAGAAACTCTACGAAGAACCATTAATAAAGAAGGCATGTCAATGAACCTAAACAACACGCAACAATTGAAAGACCTGGCAACACAAAGACAGAAATGGAAAGCTATGGTTTCTGCCCTATGCGCCGCCTATGGCCCTGGAGGAACATAACATAACAATGGCTTGACGCCAGAAGGGGTATACTTAATTAAAATAACAAAATGGTCGGAGGGAGTCCGACAAAGTGGAGGGTGCCGCAGTAACCAAAGTAACAAATAGTAATGCAAAATAATATAAACAGGTTACTAGGAATATCTAACTATGAACATATATAGATAAAAAGGTATATAAGAAATATGCAATAAAACAACAAAATGACAATTTTCCTACGTTGCGGTCCTATTGATTCATGTCCGCTTATTAAATGCACTCAATGCTATATTTATTAGACACACTCTGCATATATTCACTTGACCGTGTCTCTTTGTTACGAGAGACAGGATCTCAAGTCATCTTGGCTGTTAATATATTTACGGTTTGGTGTCTTTTTAGTTTGTTTTTGTGTGTGTGTGTGTGTTTGTGTGTGTGTGTGTTTCTTAAAGAATGTCACAATAGAACCGCAACGTAGGAAAATTGTCATTTTGTTGTTTTATTGCATGTTTCTTATATACCTTTTTATCTAGATTTGTTCATAGTTAGGTATTCTTAGTAACCTGTTTATATTATTTTGCAGTACTATTTGTCTACTTAATTAGCTGTTATGACGGTTTGTCGAGGATAATTAATTAAATAAAGTGACTGGGCTTGAAATGACTGATAGAAATGAGGCTTTGATAGAATTGAGGCTTTGATAGAAATGAGGCTTTGATAGAATTGAGGCTTTGATAGAAATGAGGCTTTGATAGAATTGAGGCTTTGATAGAAATATAAGTTTTGATAGAAATGAGACTGTGATAGAAATGAGGATTTTATAGAAAGGAAACTTTGATAGAAATTAGGCTTTGGTAGAAATGAGGCATTTATAGAAATGATGATTTGGTAGAAATGAGGCATTGATAGAAATGAGGCTTTGATAGAAATGAGGCTTTGATAGAAATGATGCTTTGGCAGAAATGAGGCTTTAATAGAAATGAGGCATTGATAGAAATGAGGCATTGATAGAAATGAGGCATTGATAGAAATGAGGCATTGATAGAAATGAGGCATTGATAGAAATGAGGCATTGATAGAAATGAGGCTTTGATAGAAAAAATGCTTTGGCAGAAATGAGGCTTTAATAGAAATGAGGCTTTGATAGATATGATGCTTTGGCAGAAATGTGGCTTTGAATGAGGAAATTGAGGAAAAAATTACTCTGAATAAGGCTTTGATAGAAATGGGTCTTTGATAGAAATGGGTCTTCGATAGAAATGAGCGCTACATTTGGCCTAAACAGTTTCTCAACTAACAGAGAATTGAACCTATTAGTCATTGTCTAATAGTCGATACACTCAACTGGAGGTCATGGCATCTATGGATGCATCTGGAGTGCAATGATGATTATCTGAGGACTAACAAAACAACTAAGTAATCAAATGTATTGTTATGGATTAAAAGAAAGATATACACGAATAAGTCAAAGAAAGATAATGTAGACCTCCTATATAATAACCAAGATATCTGAGATTATTCAATACAATATCGATGGCAACAAAAAACACAAATATAACCTGATGTTCATAAGAATAAGTAATTATATTTGTTTTTTTAATATAAATGTTTAAATCGTTATAAATATTAATGACGTGATCATGGACGATTTCGGCGTTGCGAGCAAAGGGTCTTTATCGATGAACAATACAAAACACACACATAAGTAAATTTAATGGAACGAGTTCTATATAGAGTCAATGTCAATAGAAGAAGAAGAAGAACATTTATATAAGTGTGTTATATAGAAGGTATAGTGATGAATTCCGATGATGAAGATCGATATCTTGGACACGTGAAGGTAGATGTGGAACATAATCAATATCTTGGACACATGAAGGTAGATGTGGAACATAATCAATATCTTGGACACATAATTAGAAATGATGGAAGATGTAGAACATTATCAATATCTTGGACACGTGAAGGTAGATGTGGAACATAATCAATATCTTGGACACGTGAAGGTAGATGTGGAACATAATCAATATCTTGGACACATGAAGGTAGATGTGGAACATAATCAATATCTTGGACACATAATTAGAAATGATGGAAGATGTAGAACATTATCAATATCTTGGACACGTGAAGGTAGATGGGGAACATAATCAATATCTTGGACACATGAAGGTAGATGTGGAACATAATCAATATCCTGGACACATGAAGGTAGATGTAAAACATTATCAATATCTTGGACACATGAAGGTAGATGGGGAACATAAGTTCAAAGGAGAATAGGGATAAAGAAAAGCACTTTCATGACACGAGTATAATATTAACATATAGGGCATAAACTAGATCGAGGAACCGTATCGTGTTTTGAGCGGACATCATGCAGAAATGTATAGCTGGGCGAGGAAAGAGCTACGCTGAAAGATTAATTACAACTGAAATCTTTTATATTATACACATATAGACGTGTGATCTGTTTGTGATTTGTTTGTGATCTGTTTGTGATTTGTTTGTGATTTATTTGGGGTCTGTTTGTGATTTGTTTGTGATCTGTTTGTGATTTGTTTGTGATTTGTTTGGGGTCTGTTTGTGATTTGTTTGGGGGTGTGTGATCTGTTTGTGATATGTTTGTGATCTGTTGTGATCTGTTGTGATCTGTTTGTGATCTGTTTGTGATATGTTTGTGATCTGTTGTGATCTGTTTGTGATCTGTTTGTGATCTGTTGTGATATGTTTGTGATCTGTTGTGATCTGTTTGTGATCTGTTTGTGATCTGTTTGTGATTTGTTTGTAATTTTGTTATGATAAGTTTGTGATTTGTTTGTGATCTGTTTGTGATCGTTGATGTAGCAGCAAATCCTATTATTGATGTTTTTTCTCTGTGGTTTTTGAGTTTTCTTTCATACCCAGGAGACTTCAACTTTCGGCTTAGTGCAATGCCTATTGAAGGAGCCTTCTACTCAAAAGGGGGGGGGGTCTATACTTGTATAGATGCCATGCTACAAAGCTTCCATAGGAGGGCCTCAATATCATCTTGAGCTAAGCAAGAACATGAACGCTATGAATGTTCAATCATCATCATGTGACATATTCTTTCCATATGTGGTCTTCCTTATGAATTCTCTAAACACACCGCGATTTTGGCTGAGTTTACCTGCTGCAGCTAAAAAAAAAATGGACAGTGGGATAATGAAAGGACAGTTATAAAACATCTGATGCTTAACGACAAGAAACGAGGTCGGTCAATTTCCAAAACAGTATTAATTTTATTAAATATCCATTATATTTGTGTTTAACTAATGGACATTTACACATGTAGGATGCATTGAGTTCGACAATCAATATAAGGAAATACTGCAGTGAAACGGAACAACAATAGTACTTACGTAGAACACAGGTTTTTGATGTTTCACTTGAACATAACAGACGGATTATCACTAAGACAAAGTGTTTATAAGGTGTAAACACGAAAATATACAGATTACAATATACAAGACATTTTAAACGTTTCGAACATTTAGGTCTTTCTCAAGAATATATTAAACAAACAGTGAAAAATAATGAAAACAGTTTTTCATTGATTATCAGAGTTTTCGTGTTTACACGTCATATGCCTTAGTCTTAGTGATAGTCCGTCTGTTGTGTTCAAGTGAAACAACAAAAACTGTGTTCTACGTAGGTACATATATTTTTGTGTAGACAAATTGATACAATAAATTAAACTCATGTTGTTCTATGTGGATACATTCTTGTGTTGATGTGGCCACACATCTTTGTGTTGATATGGCCACACATCATTGTGTTGATATGACCACACATCGTTGTGTTGATATGACCACACATCATTGTATCGATGTTGCCACAAAACCTTTGTGTTGATATGGCCACACATCCTTGTGTTGATATAGCCACACATCCTTGTGTTGATATGGCCACAAATCCTTCTGATGATATGGCTACACATCCTTGTGTTGATATGGCCACACATCCTTGTGTTGATATGGCCACACATCATTGTGTTGATATGGCCACACATCCTTGTATTGATATAGCCACATATCCTTGTGTTGATATGGCCACACATCCTTGTGTTGATATGGCCACACATCCTTGTGTTGATATGGCCACACATCCTTGTGTTGATATGGCCACACATCATTGTATTGATATAGCCACACATCATTGTATCGATGTTGCCACAAAACCTTTGTGTTGATATGGCCACACATCCTTGTATTGATATAGCCACACATCCTTGTGTTGATATGGCCACAAATCCTTCTGATGATATGGCTACACATCTTTGTGTTGATATGGCCACACATCATTGTGTTGATATGGCCACACATTGGTCTACTTGTATCGATGACACAAGAGTGGATAAAAAACAAAACGGCACTGTTCATATATGTCGTAAGAGCCGCTAAGGAGGTTTCCGGGTGGTGTGACTGTTTCATCATCTGAGTCAAAGTAATCACAATCCCATCTGGTGTCGAATGTATCAGACCAGAAGGCGCAGATATTGTATCTGAGATGTAAACCGGATCAAAGCACATTTCGTTCAGCATAAACTTGAGAATAAAAACAGAGGATGGTGGATATGAATATTAAATGAAACTTTCATCTGACACAAACAATCAACATTCATCTGACACAAACAATCAACATTCACCTAACATAAACAATCAGCACTCATCTGAAATAAACAATCAACGCTTATCTGAAATAAACAATCAACATTCATATAAAATAAACAATTAACATTCATCTGAAATAAACAATCAACATTAATCTGAAACAAACAATCAACATTCATCTGAAATAAACAATCAAGAAATGTGTTAACCTAGTACACACTGCTTGTATTTATATTCGTCTTCTTCTTGCACAAAGTTGATTTACTATGTCACCACATCAAGTCTAACTTTCATGAGAAATGTTGTTGAATTGAAAAGTTCTCCAAGATTCCTAATACTCACGTGGGAGACAGGTAATGACGTTCTACTGGTAAACAAAAGAACTTCATTACCTGTCTCCCACGTGAGTATTATTTTCAGTCTGTTCTACTAACAATACTACCTTTTATCCAAGATTCCTATAGATTTGTGTGGATGTTTGTCTCGTTGTAACAGTGTTTAGATCCAAACTGGGTTAGTATACTGTAGTCTTGCAAGCTGTGTTCTGTGCTGCGTGTTCGCATAAACACAGGTTAATTATTGCCTGTTCACACGAACACAGGTTAATTATTGCCTGTTGACATGAGCACATGTTAACTATTGCCTGTTCACATGACCACAAGTTACATGTTGCCTGTTCGCATGAACACAGGTTAATTATTGCCTGTTCACACGAGCACAGGTTACGTATTGCCTGTTCAGATAAACACAGGTTAATTATTGCCTGTTGACATGAGCACATGTTAACTATTGACTGTTCACATGAGCACAAGTTACTTCTTGCCTGTTCGCATGAACACAGGTTAATTATTGCCTGTTCACACGAACACAGGTTACGTATTGCCTGTTCACACGAACACAGGTTAATTATTGCCTGTTGACATGAGCACATATTAACTATTGCCTGTTCACATGAGCACAAGTTACTTGTTGCCTGTTCGCATGAACACAGGTTAATTATTGCCTGTTCACATGAGCACAAATTAATGGTTCCTGTTAACATGAGCACAAGTTAATTGTTCCTGTTCACATGAGGTAAAGTTAATTATTTCATGTGTACACGAGCTCATGTTAATTATTTCCTGTTCTCAGGAACTGAGGTTAATTACTGCTTGTTCACATAAAACAAAAGTGATTAAATCAGTCTCAGTCTATATAAGTCTCTATAGTTTATCAAGGGAGCTACGGCACTGGAATGTTACGTCATTTGCTCGTTCACCAGCAGACTCGGGGTTCGAATCCACTCGTTACTCGTGGTTTGAAATAAAAACTTACTCATGTGGTTCATTCAGCCATCGGGAAGTAGAATACAGTGTTCATGTTCCAGAACAGTGGAGGAATGGCACCATAGCTACTGAACGAGTGCGGTAGACGACACTAATAATGATGTTTCTGGTCAATCACTTACTAGACAGCTGAACACTTATGTTTCTGGTCAATCATTGACTAGGCAGCTGAGTACTTATGGGAAACCGTATGCCATGACGCTGGTTCATAACTCCTATTACCTTGGCCAATATAGGTCTATATATGTGATTGTTTTGTTTTCTGTGCCCACCGGTCTATTTAAGTGACTGTTTAGTTTGCTGTGTCAACCGGTCTTAATAAGTGACTGTTTAGTTTGCTGTGTCAACCGGTCTTATAAGTGACTGTTTAGTTTGCTGTGTCAACCGGTCTTAATAAGTGACTGTTTAGTTTGCTGTGTCAACCGGTCTTAATAAGTGACTGTTTAGTTTGCTGTGTCAACCGGTCTTATAAGTGACTGTTTAGTTTGCTGTGTCAACCGGTCTTAATAAGTGACTGTTTAGTTTACTGTGCCTACCGGTCTATATAGGTGACTGTTTAGTTTACTGTGCCTACCGGTCTATATAGGTGACTGATTAGTTTACTGTGTCCATCCTTCTATATACGTGACTGTTTAGTGTGTTGTGTTCATCGGTCTATATAAGTGTCTAGTTTACTATGTACATCGGTCTATATAAGTGTCTAGTTTACTATGTACATCGGTCTATATAAGTGTCTAGTTTACTATGTACATCGGTCTATATAAGTGTCTAGTTTACTATGTACATCGGTCTATATAAGTGTCTAGTTTACTATGTACATCGGTCTATATAAGTGTCTAGTTTACTATTTACATCGGTCTATATAAGTGTCTAGTTTACTATGTACATCGGTCTATATAATTTATTGTTTAGTTTACTGTGTCCATCGGTCTTGACTGTCTAGTTTGACGAGTCCTGTCCTCGTATGACACCTGCTTACTTTTTCTTCTCTATTTTTATAAAGTGATAGTTCCCTCTTAGATTTCAAGCAGGATGTAGGCCTAAGAATGGAAATGTAATGTATCGCCGTTTTTCTTGCGTCGATAGTCCGATACATCCGTCTTCTGTGGATTTGGTGTTATGAAATATGATTACTTTTTCTGCTCTATCGATATTTTGATAGTTGTATTTTGGGTAGACAACAGTTCTAATAGCATGTGCCATTTTTTTTTATTTGTAGACGATTGCCTGGTTGGTCATTGCCTTCCTGTATTGCTTCCATGGTTGCCAGATATTTGATATTGATTATAACCAAATGTCAATTAATATATGGCTAAAAGTGGCAAAAATCTTAACTTATAAGAAAATCTTAACAAACTCTGCAGGAGAAACCATGAGAAATAAGTTTCAACTTTATCAGTCAGTTTCGAACAGAATATTCGAGAGTCAATAGTTAGTAAACCGCATCATACCTCAGCAACAACAAAGGCGTAGACACTGATATCATCATCCCAAAGAAACAGTCGAACATTTCCTTATTGACTGCCCTTACCTTCCAACTGCCAAGACAAAACTCTTACAGAAACCTTAACAGTCTCTAACTTATTGTATGCATTTTTAAGTCATCTTCAGAAGACCTGTATTGTTTTAGGAAATACATTTTACTGCCAAGAGTAGAATAACTCAGCAGCAAGAAGGAAGTAGAAATAATAGAGAGAAAAAAGAAGAACGAATGGTTGAAAAGGAAGAAGAAATGATTGAGAATGAATAAGAAATGATTGAGATGGAAAAAGAAATAATCGAGAAGGAAGAAAACTTGATTGAGGCTGCTGAAAAAATGATTGAGAAGGAAAGTGATTAAGAAGGAAACGAAATTATTAACAGAAGAAGAGATTTGGGAAATATAAAGAAATGATTGAGAAGGAAAAAAATCATATAGAAGGAAAAAGAAATGATTGAGGCGGAAGAAGGAATGATTGAGAAGAAAGAGAAAATGATTGAACAGGAAGAATAAATGATTGAGACGAGAAGGATGAATAAATGATTGGTACGGACGCAATACACATTATGACCTCAGTTCTATAGATTGTAGATTACAGGGAAACTATATATTCTGAGTTCAGACTTATAGATTAACGGGACACTACACATATTCTGAGTTGGGATGTATAGATTATAGATTCAAGACCTGGTCGGTTAAATCAATATCTGCTTGGAAAAGTGGAGACCTTTGAGAATGTGTCTCGAAAAGGCAATATAGGGCACATTAAGATGTTTCTTAAATACTATAGCAACCAATCAATCAAGTGCCATGCCGAATGGCGTAGACGAACATGTTTCTCCACAACTCTCTGTTTCTTGTGTTGTCAGTAAGCTCGGTTGATGAAATTCTGCCATGCCACGATACTAGTCTATCTAGCAACTTTTATCTTTGTCGTCCCCTATCTCTTCTCCCCGTGATATTTCCTGTGGTTATTACGTATTCAAGCTGTGTTCTTCTCAGCACATGCCCTAGAAATCTTGACTGTCTGCCCCTAATGTTTGATATGATTGATCTATTTCACCAACATCAATCCCCATGGATTATCACTAGAAGCTACAGAGTTAAGTGCTACCAGTAATACTCTCGGTATGTGAGGTGCTACTTCGTTGAATGGCTGGAGTGTATATGGTGTAACGGGAGTACTTTGAAATCAATTCTCCACGTTATCTTGAGTCCTCTTTTTGAGGCAAAAGACATCAGAAACTTGTAAAAACTCAAGACAACTTGTTAAAATAAGAATTCTACAGAAACACTAAGCAGGCGCTTAATGTAAATTAAAAAAACCTTTTGGCACAAGTATTAAAAGCCACGTTCTGGCACAGGTAACACAATTAATCGTAAGGCACATGTAAAAAAAAAACACCTACTGGCACATGTATCAAAATCTACCTTCTGGTACAGGTAACAAAATTAACCTTATGACAAAGGTACAAAAATTAACCTTCTGGAACAGGTAAAATATTCCACCTTCTGGCACATGTAACAAAATCCACATTCTGGCACAGGTAACAAAATCCACCTTCTGACACAGTTAACAAAATGTACCTTCTAGCATGTAACAAAACTTACCTTATGGCACAGTCAACAAAATCCACCTCCTGGCACATGTAACAAAATTAACATTCTGGCACAGGTAACTAAACTAATCGTCTCGCACAGGTAAAATAATCCACCTTCTGGAACAAATAAAATAATCCATATTCTGGCACGAGTACAAAACTCGCATGTTGGCACGTGCAACGAAAGCCACCTTCTGGTATGTAATAAAATTTACCTCTGGAACAAAGAACAAAATCCATCTTTTGGAACATGTAATCAAATCCATCTTCTGGCACAGGGAACAACATCCAACTTCTGGTAATGTAACAAAACTCAATGTTTGACACAGATAAGAAAATCCACATTCTGGCACAGGTACAAAAATCCACCTTCTGGCACATATAACAGAATCTACCTTTTGGCACAGGTAACATAAGTTAGAAACGGATTATCCCTTAAGGGCTCCAATCATTGTCATAATAAGAATATGTCAGTTCTAATTCAGACACTCTATCACGCCATGAAGTCAATATGAACTATATTACAGACACTCTACCACGCCATGATGTCAAGAATATATTAGTTCTACTGCAGACACTCTACCACGCCATGATGTCTAGAATATGTGACCTCTACTGCAGACACTCTACCACGCCATGATGTCAAGAATATGTGAACTCTACTGCAGACACTCTACCACGCCATGATGTCTAGAATATGTGAACTCTACTACAGACACTCTACCACGCCATGATGTCAAGAATATGTGAACTCTACTGCAGACACTCTACCACGCCATGATGTCTAGAATATGTGAACTCTACTACAGACACTCTACCACGCCATGATGTCAAGAATATGTGAACTCTACTGCAGACACTCTACCACGCCATGATGTCAAGAATATGTGAACTCTACTGCAGACACTCTACCACGCCATGATGTCAAGAATATGTGAACTCTACTGCAGACACTCTACCACGCCATGATGTTAAGAATATGTATGCTCTACTGCAGACACTCTACCACGCCATGAATCTTCTTCTGAAAGTATGTCTCTTTCTGCTTCGATTTTATGTGGAAAGTTCAGTTACAAAACTATACAGCGATATCAGTTGTGATAATGTATTGTTACTGGTAACTATTATTGCTAGTTCCTTTGTCTCTGTTTTTGTTTTGTTTGTTTATTTCTCATTGATATTAGTGTTATTATTTGTTAGTTGTATTATTTACTAGTAACAATAATTGTAACAGCTGTTGTTTCTCCAAAACTTCTCATCTTATGATATGGCCAATAAAAATGGGTTGTTATTTTTTCTGATGATAATACAACACCAAGATAACCTCATCGTGGTAACCTCATCAAGATAACATCATCGTGGTAACCTCATCGTGGTAACCTCATCGTGGTAACCTCATCAAGATAACCTCATCGTGGTAACTTCATCATGACAACACCAAGATAACCTCATCGTGGTAACCTCATCGTGGTAACCTCATCGTGATAACCTCTTCATGACAACACCAAGATAACCTCATCGTGGTAACCTCATCATGACAACACCAAGATAACCTCATCGTGGTAACCTCATCGTGGTAACCTCATCGTGGTAACCTCATCATGACAACACCAAGATAACCTCATCGTGGTAACCTCATCGTGGTAACCTCATCATGATAACACCAAGATAACCTCATCGTGGTAACCTCATCATGACAACACCAAGATAACCTCATCGTGGTAACCTCATCATGACAACACCAAGATAACCTCATCGTGGTAATCTCATCGTGGTAACCTCATCGTGATAACCTCATCGTGATAACCTCATCCTGATAACATCGAGATAAAAAGAAATGATTGACATCACACGAAATAAAAGTCTGTAGAAAGAAAGATACGATAACAAACGCCACGAGGAATAGATTGTATGAAGAATCCTTTTTGTTTGTGGTACTTCTTTTAGTTCACGGTTTAACATGTCTACACAGCACTTCCCATATTCTTGATAAACCCTGATATTTTCGAAAGCTCCTCAGTGCTCCCATACAGCGTTCTGTGGGGGCCAGCTGGTATCCCTTAATTAGTTTAGTATAATGTAGTCTTGCAGGATATGCTCCGCTGTCTGCACTGCTTTCCCCCATAGACACAGAAGGGATAATCATTGTCAGCGCACACGAAACAAAACGCAATGCACAGACATAACCAAAGTTACACAACATGGAACATAGGAAGCTGTTTTTATTTAATTCATGCACAATACTAACAAACATTCAGTACATTTGACTTATAGCAACACTGAAAACTCTGCATGAAGCATAATTAGTCGTAACTGGACCACGTTTCAGGCGTCATACTGACGTCAAAACGTCAATTAAAGAGCTATTCTTGAGTAAACAGGACGTTTACTTAAATCAGAATAGTTTTGCGACGGAAAACGTTGTATGCAAATATTGTAACAACCGGTATTGGGCAAAAATGTACATCTTCCGGGTGACTTGACTCACAGCTATATATATATTTCTATCTATCTATATACATATCTGTATCGATACTCAATCACATGACTGCTGTAGATTTGTATCAGTCATTAGCAAACGATTACGATACTTTACTACGAGACTCACTATCATTTGAAATACTTCCTGATAAAATATAATATTTTGTCTCAATATTATTGTCTCAAATAACCCCCATCTATTTGTCTCAATATGAATCTGTCTCAACTAATCCCCACCTTCTTGTCACTCTTTTATAACTATTCCCCCCACTATCTTCGTCACTCTTTCATAACTATTCCCCCACTATCTTCGTCACTCTTTCATAACTATTCCCCCACTATCTTCGTCACTCATTCATAACTATTCCCCACTTTGTTCGTCACTCTTTTATAACTATTCCCCAATATCTTCGTCACTCTTTTATAACTATTCCCCACTATGTTCGTCACTCTTTTATAACTATTCCCCACTATGTTCGTCACTCTTTTATAACTATTCCCCACTATCCGTCACTCTTTTATAACTATTCCCCACTATCCGTCACTCTTTTATAACTATTCCCCACTATGTTCGTCACACTTTAATAACTATTCCCCCACTATGTTCGTCACTCTTTTATAACTATTCCCCAATATCGTCGTCACTCTCTCACAACTAGTTCCCATTTTATGCACCGTTTTATTCATACCTAGTCCCCATTATCTTAACCATTTATTCATAAGTATTCCCCCACTTTCTTCGCCATTCTGTCATAAATATTCCCAATTATCCCCGTCACTTTTACATACATATTCCAACTAACTAGACGAACAAACTAAACTAACTAAAATAGCTAAGTAAGTTAACTAAACTAACTAAATGTACTAACTAACTAAAGTAACTAACTAAACTAACTAAATGTTTTAACTAACTAAAGTAACTAACTAAACTAACTAAGCTAATTAAACTAAGTAACAATACTAAGTTGCTTACTCATTAACTAACTAAACTAACTAAATTAACTATGCTAACTAAACTAACTATGCTAACTAAACTAACTAAATAAGCTAACTAAACTAGCTAACTAAAGTAATTATGCTAACTAACCATACTAACTACACAAACTAATTAAACTAAGTAAAAGAACTAAACTAATTAAGCTAACTAACTAAATTCACTAACTAAACAAACTAATTAAATTAACTAACTAAACTAACTAAACTAAATCACCAAACTAACTAACGAAGCTAACTAAATAAACTACCTTAACTAACTAATTAAACTAACTAAACTGACTGACTAAACTAACTAATGTGATTAATTAGTTTCGTTTGATTAGTTAGTTTAGTTAAATAGTATCGATAGTTAGTTTAGTTAGTTCGTTTAGTTGTTACTTGGTTAATTTGGTTATTTTAGTTAACTGAGTCAAATGAGTTACATTACTTTGTTAATTAGTTTAGTTTGTTAGTTTATATAAGTATTATAGTTATTTGGTGTAGTTAGATAGTTTAATTAGGTAATTTAGTTTAGTTAGCTAGTTTAGTTAGTTAGTTTTGTTAGGTAATTTAGCTATTCCGATTAGTTAATTCGTTTAGTTAGTTTGGGTAATTAGTTTTGTTATTCTAGTTAGTTTTCTTAGTTAGTAAGTTTAGTTAATTAGTTACTTTAGTTAGTGTAGTTAATTAGTTTAATTACTTTTGTTAGTTATTTCGTGTAGTTAGTTTAATTATTTCGTTTTTTTAGTTAATATGTTTCGTTAGTTAGTTTAGTTTAATTAGTTAGTTAGTTTAGTCAGTTTATTTAGTTATTTTTAGTTAGTTTAGTTAGTTCGTTTAGTTACTATAGCTGCGAGTTAGTTTCGTTAATTTATTTAGTTATTTGTTTTATTTTGTTAGTTTGATTTGTTCGTTTAGTTAGTATTTTTTATTTTTTATTTAGGTAGTATAGTTAGTATAGTTAGTTAGTTTAGTTTGTTAGTTTAGTTAGTTAGTTAGCTTAGTTAGTAAGTTTAGTTAGTTTAGTTAGTTAAATTAGTTTTTTAAATTTGTTTATATATTTAGTTTAGGTATTTCATTTATTTAGTTAGTTTAGTTAGTCAGTTTAGTTAGTTTAGTAAGTTTAGCTAGTAAGTTTCGTTAGTAATTTTAGATAGTTTAAGTAGATAGTTTATTATTAGTAAAATTATCATCATTGTACACAGGACACATCCGTAGGTGCTCCAAGCCGCCCCCCCCTGAGAATACCGAAAATAACAAGAAAACTGACAGTTCCATCTTTCTGTTGTTTGACAAACATTCTGCGCCGTTCATTTGAGGTCACGCCACAGTTCAAGTCCGGTTCTTTTTTTTTCTGAGCACAGGAAAGGATTCAATGACCTCATTAATTGTGTTTGTTCAATTTCTCGTAAAGAGGGCAGCATATCAGCACGATCAATTGCCCTGATAGTGATATGTCCTGACAGTCTATCTGCTCTCTAATTTCCAAGCCGGTAATAGGATTGCTAGAATATCCGCTATCTCATTGTCCTTACTAGCGGTACCACTCCTTGGTTTTTTTTCCTACGACCTGTGTTTTTTCTTTCAGATGCTTTGGATCATGTTAACTTTAAAAAAAACTGCTTTTTTGCGAATTTCCTAAAAAGGAAACTTTTTTACAGTATCGGTAATTGTTCCGCAATAAGTCATGTTGATTGTTTTTGTTTGTTGTGTTTTAGCTCTGAGTTTGTTGTGTTTTAGTTCTGAGTTTGTTGTGTTTTAGTTCTGAGTTCGTTGTGTTTTAGCTCTGAGTTTGTTGTGTTTTAGTTCTGAGTTCGTTGTGTTTTAGCTCTGAGTTCGTTGTGTTTTAGCTCTGAGTTTGTTGTGTTTTAGCTCTGAGTTTGTTGTGTTTTAGTTCTGAGTTCGTTGCGTTTTCCCTGGATTGGATTCAATTTACTTAGTTGACTATTCCAGATTTTCAGTAATTGATGTCGTTCTGAAAGCTTGATAATAGTACTATATGTAACAATATGGTACAAATAATACCAGTATTGAAACACATTAAAAGACAAAAGTGATTTTCACACGCTTCCAGACTACCAACATACAGCATGCCACAGATGGCCATGACACATTGACATCACAGCTATAAAGCCAGATGCAGATCATGTAAAAGATGGATCACAAAAATCAAAGAAGCTACGGAAACAAGCTTACAAACAGCACACAAGAAGGCCATCTCCAGAGAAATCTTCTACCCCTGATACCACTGACGTCGCAAGGCAAACAGGTGCAACCATGTATAGATAGATACATAGGATGTAACAATAGTAGCAATTTTTACTCATCATTGAATTTAATCGTGATTTAAAATAATCAAATTTTGTAAGTGAATCGTGATTTAAAATAATCAAATGTTGTAAGTGATTCGTGTTTTAAAACAGTCAAGTTTTGTAAGTGACTCATTCTTTAAAATAATCAAAATTTGTAAGTGAATCATGATTTAAAATAATAAAATTTTTATGACTGTTGTTTATTTACTGAATGTATATATCTCGTATAATTATTGAACATATAATCTATGGACGGAAATAAAGAATGGTGTTGTTCAAGTATTGGGTTATGCAGTATCGTCATTTATCAATGATTGATCCATCTGAGAATATCTTTAAAAATATAGAAGAAATGCCAGGACTCATGATCAATGGGAAAATAATAAACAACCTTAGATATGCAATGACACTGTTCTTTTAGCAGAAAGTGAACATGAACTACAAAGACTAATAGATCAAGTCGATAAATCAAGTAATGAATATGGACTGGATATAACTATAAAAAAACAGAAATCATCTTAATCAGCAAAGAGACAGAAGAACAAGAGCTAAACATAAACATACATGGAGAGAAAGTACAACATGTAAAACATTATCATTATCGTGGACACATATTCACACTTGAGCTTAAAGTAATGAGGCCAAAAGTAGCTTAAATAACATGAGGAAAATAGTAACATGTAAACAAATTACAAACAATTTAAAAATGAGAATTATAAAATGTTACATCTATTCTATATTAATGTATGGAACAGAAACATGGACACTAAATAAACAAATAGAAGACAGAATTGATACCTTTGAGATGTGGGTATATAGACAATATAAGGAGAACTTCATGGAAAGAGAACAAATAAAGAGGTTCCAAAAACACTTAATATGAATAAAGAACTACTAAGAGAAATAAAGATCAGGAAAATAAACTATTTTGGACACATTAAAAGACATGACACCTTATTGAAGACCTTACTTGAGGGTAAAGTCAAAAGGGAACCGATACAAGAGGTGGACAGAGATACAAGTGGGAGAGTAACATCACAAAATGGACAGGTTACATTCTAGCAGAGTGCATTACCAAAACACGATGTTAGAGATCTGTTGCAGCCAACCTTCGTTGCGGAGACGGCACTTGATGATGATGATGATCAATCTGATGTAAATATAAAAGTTCCAAGTTCCGAGGGGAAAATTCTTATATATATGCTCAAATACACACTACACTTGTATTAATCTAGCTTGTAGACTAAGAAATAGCTTCAGAACAAACGTTGCAACCGTTTAAATATCAACAATTGAATCTTCGTCATCATTGTGTAGCGTGACTCAGGTTGACTGCCTCTTTCTTCGCTCTTTCTACTTGTGCGTTTGTCCATCACGAGTGTTGATGACCATTTTCCTACAGCTACTTTGGAAAACTCAGAATTATGACAATGTTTAATAGTTCGTAAATGGCTAATGATACCTATTTTTCCTGTAAATGTCTTTGGACAGTTCGGAAATGGAATGACCACTGTATAGGGATTGTGTGAATATTTTGTGTATTGGATATTTTGACTAAAGTGAGGAGTTGTGAAAAGCGTCGACCTCACTCTCTTGTCGTACCTCTTTTAAAACCAATGGCAAGACGAATCGAGACGACTGGAAGTGAAGTACGATGCTGTGGATGACCATGCTATTCACCGTGTCTCACCATGCCCGATGCCCTACACCGCGTGGGTTTGCGTACATTACCCAGTGGGCCGATACATTATCGTACCTCATACGCGTAAATTCGTCGAATATCAGAATTTACGTGTAGCGGTTAGACATGACTGGCATGCTTTTAGAGACAATCTCATCATGACATCACCTACTTTATGACTGCCTAACAGTGCTGTCAGTCGAGCGTGGAGCACGTCGCATGCAGTCCACTATGGTTGTGGTCACATGACGCGTTAGGTCTGCTATTGCAACGAGGTGAGCGACTCAGGATGTTGTTGATACTGAATTAAAGTAGGTCATCACAAAAACTTCAAAATTATTATATAGAATCATTCTTTTATAATCGATCAGACGCATCCATTTGACAACCTCAACTATTCTGTTCTAAAAAACACACTTCATGTTATCCAACGACTATTATATTAACACAGACTTTTAAAATTGTAGTATAAATGACATTGGAAAAATACACAGCGCCATATTGATTTCTACACAACGTTCATGACAACGACCGTCTTAACGTCAGCAATTTACACCTGATAGATCGATTTTATTGCAAATTTACATAACATCGATCAATTTTATTTAAATTTACAGATAATTGATCAATCTGATTTACATTAACAGAAAATTGATCAATCCGATGTACATTTACAGAAAAGGATTCGAAGATATTGATTTTGGTGGAATATAAAGATATGTTTCGATTACAATCCCTTGGAGACAAAGAAAACTAATTTCGTCAAGACGTGTTGTCATTTTTAACAGATTTATGTGTTTAAATAAGGAAACGATTTTTCCTATCAGGTGATAGTATTTTGGCTGGATTAAGGAAACGATTTTCCCTATCAGGTGATAGTATTTTGGCTGGATTAAGGAAGCGATTTCCCTATCAGGTGATAGTATTTTGGCTGGATTAAGGAAACGATTTCCCTATCAGGTGATAGTATTTTGACTGGATTTAAGGAAGCGATTTCCCCTATCAGGTGATAGTATTTTGACTGAAGTGAGAGTTCTTGATTCTCAGGAGTCTTTGTCACGGGATTGTCGTTTAAATTCATTAATTCCACTGGTCTCATGATTTCTTTCGTTAGTACCTGAGAAAGAACTGGAAAATGTACAAAATAAAAGGAAATTGCAGATGAATTCTAAAGAGTCTCTTGGAAATATGAATAGTATGATTCCTGAAAAAAAAATTTTCAAACTTTATGTGTGGGTTAATGGTTCTTCCACATTCAACAGCATACGTGGAAAGAATATTTTCACAAATAAATATGGTGTAAACATCGTAAATACATGACATGCTGTTAAAGTAATAAACCAGTTATTGGCAATGCAAGCTAGTTTAATAAATACATGTGTCAATCGTGGACACCTCAACTATCTGTAATTTCTGATGATTTATATAAGGTAACATGTAGTGGTGGAAACATTGTTTTTACTGTTTTCATTGTTTTTCACTGTTTGTTTTATATATTCCTGAGAAAGACCTGATGTTTCGAAATGTTGAAAATGTCCTGTGCGTTGTAATTTGTATGTTTTCGTGTTTACACCTCATAACCCCTTAGTCTTAGTGATAGTCCGTCTGTTGTGTTCAAGTGAAACATCAAATATATGTGTTCTACGTAGGTAACATAATTGCTGACGTTACAGAACACCATTGTCATCAACGTCAGAAAGAGTGAAGAATAGGCAGAGACAGTCAACTTCGGTCACGTTACTCAAAGATAACGATGCGTGGATTAATATGATTAAGCTGTTGTTTAATAATGTTTTCACAAGCTATTTCTTCGTTTATATGCTGGCTTAATTAATACGAGTACTGTGTTTATTTTATCATACCAATTGTTTATATATTGTGAACGTATATAAATATATATATATATATATATATATAAGAACGTGGCTTATCTGGGCTTTTTTTTGTACTTCATACTTGAGACTTATCAGAATATTGTGTGGTAAATATGGTTTGGTCCTGACAAGGATATAACCTGCAAGAACATCCGCTCTGGTTGACTGACAATGAGGAACTAGCAAGAATATGTACTGTTTCAATGACCTGGAGGTGATAGAATTTGTCAGAATACATCCGTTCTCTCATTTACATGAATCCACTCTCACATTTACCACAATACATCCGCTCTCTCATGTACCAGAATACATCCGCTCTCTCATTTATCTGAATACATCCACTCTCTCTCTCTCTCATGTACCAAAATACACCCGCTCTCTCTCATGTACCAGAATACATCCACTCTCTCTCATGTACCAGAATACATCCACTCTCTCTCATGTACCAGAATACATCCACTCTCTCTCATGTACCAGAATACATCCGATCTCTCTCATGTACCAGAATACATCCACTCTCTCTCTCTCTCATGTACCAAAATACACCCGCTCTCTCTCATGTACCAGAATACATCCACTCTCTCTCATGTACCAGAATACATCTGCTCTCTCTCATGTACCAGAATACATCCACTCTCTCTCATGTACCAGAATACATCCACTCTCTCTCATGTACCAGAATACATCCACTCTCTCTCATGTACCAGAATACATCCACTCTCTCTCATGTACCAGAATACATCCACTCTCTCTCTCTCATGTACCAGAATACATCCACTCTCTCTCTCTCATGTACCAGAATACATCCACTCTCTCTCATGTACCAGAATACATCCACTCTCTCTCTCTCTCATGTACCAGAATACATCCACTCTCTCTCTCTCATGTACCAGAATACATCCACTCTCTCTCATGTACCAGAATACATCCACTCTCTCTCATGTACCTGAATACATCCACTCTCTCTCTCATGTACCAGAATACATCCACTCTCTCTCATGTACCAGAATACATCCACTCTCTCTCTCTCTCATGTACCAGAATACATCCACTCTCTCTCATGTACCAGAATACATCCACTCTCTCTCATGTACCAGAATACATCCACTCTCTCTCATGTACCAGAATACATCCACTCTCTCTCATGTACCAGAATACATCCACTCTCTCTCTCATTTATCTGAATACATCCACTCTCTCTCTCTCATGTACCAGAATACATCCGATCTCTCTCATGTACCAGAATACATCCACTCTCTCTCATGTACCAGAATACATCCACTCTCTCTCTCTCATGTACCAGAATACATCCACTCTCTCTCATGTACCAGAATACATCCACTCTCTCTCTCATTTATCTGAATACATCCACTCTCTCTCTCTCATGTACCAGAATACATCCGATCTCTCTCATGTACCAGAATACATCCACTCTCTCTCATGTACCAGAATACATCCACTCTCTCTCATGTACCAGAATACATCCGATCTCTCTCATGTACCAGAATACATCCACTCTCTCTCATGTACCAGAATACATCCACTCTCTCTCATGTACCAGAATACATCCGATCTCTCTCATGTACCAGAATACATCCGATCTCTCTCATGTACCAGAATACATCCACTCTCTCTCATGTACCAGAATACATCCACTCTCTCTCATGTACCAGAATACATCCACTCTCTCATGTACCAGAATACATCCACTCTCTCTCATGTACCAGAATACATCCGCTCTCTCTCATGTACCAGAATACATCCGATCTCTCTCATGTACCAAAATACATCCGCTCTCTCTCTTATGTACCAGAAACATCCGCTCTCTCTCATGTACCAGAATACATCCACTCTCTCTCATGTACCAGAATACATCCACTCTCTCTCATGTACCAGAATACATCCGCTCTCTCTCATGTACCAAAATACATCCGCTCTCTCTCTTATGTACCAGAAACATCCGCTCTCTCTCATGTACCAGAATACATCCACTCTCTCTCATGTACCAGAATACATCCACTCTCTCTCTTATGTACCAGAAACATCCGCTCTCTCATTTACCTGATAGTGAAATAAATGTATTAATCGTTCTACCTTCATGTCTATATTAGATGCTGAACTATGAACACATCAACGGGACATAATTCATCATATAGTTACATAAAACGTGCAGACGTACTAGTCTCCCATCTGAATATGCTTCCGTCTTGAACAAAACACGTAAATTCTTGTTGTGAATAGCTATATAGCTATTGCATCGATTTCCAAGAAAATTACATAAACGAAAGTAATGTTCAAAAAAAAATAACATTGCCAATATTTCCTTTATATTAATATTCATTTTATTCAGATGAAATATACTGTCTTGATCGTTAATTACTTTTATCTAAATAATAAACTCACAAGTCTGGGTGAGTTCACCTGCTGCAGTCACATGCTTAAACAAGCTGTGGTATCTCTCGTTCATCATCGCTGTGGGGTATCCCTGACGTCGCAAGCGGAAAAAGGGCCACATCGTATAGATAGATTTTCACACTAATGTTGTTTTTCCAAATTAAGTTTAAGATTAACATATAAGCTAAAGCCATCTCCATCCGTATCTTTAACTCATGTTTTCTATTCTCCATCGCTGCGTATGCCAGATCAGATGTATTTGAAAGTATTCACATCCTCAAGTTTATATCTATTCATCATGATGTTGGTATTTGCTGTTAAAATTTTTGAGACTAACGGGAATTGAACCAGTCCGTTCAACGGCACCAAATCGCCTAGCAACTATTGAACACGCGTTCTTCCGTACTTGACTAACCGCATCTCCAAAAACAGATGCGATTTCATCAAGCCTTTCAAACCGTGCACACAAAGTCACCAGAACGGACCGATCGAGACAAGGACTACCACAACAACAACAAACATCCCGTACAGGTATTGAAATATCCTCAGTAACAACAAACATATAACATAATATCCGTATTAGTTATACAAGGGCCGATAGGTCTTCTTGTAAACATGGATAACATATATAGACAATACAATTACAAATTGTCCTCTGGCTTCCTACTTATATTTACTTGTATTTGCTGTTAACCAAGATCTTGCTTTTTTTCTCTGTTGATATCCATTTTGTACTTGTTGGTAACAATTTTCAACTTTGCTGCTATCTCTTGTAATTCTTGTTTTGATACAGCTATAAGATTAATATCATTAGTGAAGCGTAAATTTTAAATGTAAACTGCTCAGTAAATTGCTCTGTAAATTGATCTGTAAACTGCTCTGTAAATTGCTCTGTAAATTGATATGTAAACTGCCCTGTAAAATTGCTTTCGGCTTAGTCTGTAGGTTACTGTAGCGTTTTCTCCATTCCGGCTGTGCTTGGTAGTACTATCTACTGCTGTGCTTCCCTCTCAGTGTATGCCCTCTCTGTGTATGCCCTCTCAGTGTATGCCCTCTCTGTGTATTCCCTCTCAGTTTATGATCTTTCAGTGTATGCCCCCTCAGTGTATGCCGTCTCAGTTCCCCTCTCAGTGTATGATCTTTCAGTGTATGCCCTCCCATTGTATGCCCTCTCAGTGTATGCCCTCTCAGTGTATGCCCTCTCAGTGTATGCCGTCTCAGTGTATGCCGTCTCAGTTGCCTTTTCAGTGTATGATCTTTCAGTGTATGCCCTCCCATTGTATGCCCTCTCAGTGTATGCCCTCTCAGTGTATGCCCTCTCAGTGTATGCCGTCTCAGTGTATGCCGTCTCAGTTGCCTTTTCAGTGTATGCCCTCTCAGTTTATGATCTTTCAGTGTATACCCTCTCAGTGTATGCCCCCTCAGTGTATGCCGTCTCAGTTCCCCTCTCAGTGTAGTATCTTTCAGTGTATACCCTCTCAGTGTATGATCTTTCAGTGTATGCCCTCCCATTGTATGCCCTCTCAGTGTATGCCCTCTCAGTGTATGCCGTCTCAGTTGCCCTCTCATTGTATGATCTTTCAGTGTATGCCCTATCAGTGTATACCCTGTCAGTGTTTGACCTGTCAGTGTATGCCCTCTCAGTGTATGCCCTGTCAGTGTACTCAACACTTCTGAGACTTGCCCACGATTTTAGATATTCGTGACGACATCTACTTGTCTCGAGACATTGTCATTGGCCGGCCCTCCAATTCTTCTTCATTTCAAGTGGCCGAGTCCGAGTGACATGCATCACTACGTGTCGACAGTGCCTCTGTACATTGTCTGCCAACCCTGGGCGCCCCCAACTATTCGTCTTCAATAAAGGCCAAATGTAGTATGTGGTAAACAGACACACCTCGTCTTCTGGCTTCCCTATTACTTGAGAATATGTAACTTAGCAATCATCATCATCAAGTGATGTCTCCAAAACAAAGGTTGGCTACAAGGGACCTCCAACATCACATGACTCTTGCCTGAATGGTGCACTCTGCTAGACTATAAACTGTCCAAACTGCCCACCTCGTGACAATTCTCTACCACTTATATCTTTGCCTACCTCTTCCTCGCCTCCCCTAGCCGTTCTCTATTTTTAAGTAAGGACTTCAATAAGGTGTCATGTCTTTTAAATTGTCCAAAAATTTTATTTCTTTGATCTTTATTTCTTTTAACAATTCTTTCTTAAGCATTGTTATAACCTTTTTTTATTTTCTTCTCTATCCATGAAGTTCTCCCTGTTCTTCTATATATCCACATCTCAAAGGCATAAATTTTGTCTTTAAGTTGCTTCTTTATTGTCCATGTTTCTGAACCATACATTAAAATAGAATAGATGTGTCATTTTATAATTCTCATTTTTAACGTATTTGTAATTTGTTTAGATGTTCGTATTTTCCTTATGTCATTGAAAGTACTTTTAACAATTCCTATTCTACTTTTAGCTACTGTTTGATGTCTACCATCATTTGAGATTACGTGTAACTGAATAAACAAACTTTTGATTGGCATGTGTAGTACTCTTGAACCAGGAAGCGACTACTTTATGTTGATATTTCCGGATTCAGCTTGCAATATCAAAAAGGAAGAACATAAAAGAGCTAGTCTGAAGAATGCCGACAGCTAAACAAACAGGAAGAAATTCCTAATCATATTCTCAAATGACGCAGCATATTATTATTGATCGGGGCTGTTAATTTATTCAAATATTGCAGATCATATACACATTAACTACCTGTGCATTTCCAAGAATTTCAATTAGACTTACGTAAAACACGGGTTTATATTACGTTTCAATGGGAAACCACATACTATAATCTAAAACTAGTGGGTAATGATGGGCAATGATGAGCACACAAGAAATCATAAAAATTACAATACACAATAACATTCAACGTTTCAACCAAAAGGTCTTTATCAAGACACAAACAAAACATCAAAAGACGACGAATGGAAAAATTATCACAACGTCCAACGTTGGACCCTTCCTTGACAACAAACTGTCAATAATTCAAAATTATTACTCCATCCTGTTAAATTATGTCTAAAAGTTGTTTACACACTCCCTCCTATTTAATTATGTCTAAAATTTGTTTACACGCTCCGTCTTGTTTAATTATGTCTAAAATTTGTTTACACACTCCCTCCTGTTTAATTATGTCTAAAAGTTGTTTACACACTCCCTCCTGTTTAATTATGTCTAAATTTGTTTACACTCTCCCACTAAAATAAAAATAATTTGCAGATGAAGTTGGAAACAACTTCTGAATGGTCTTGGAATTTTACACAGGACCGCTATATCGTTGCCGGTCATGGATTTATCAATATTATTAAGAGCTATCAATACAGATGATTCTGGAGGTATCCCCACATTGGAAGGAATGTTACACGAAAATGATGGGGTAACCACAACTAAACCTATTACCTTTAATAGGTACACAATCTGGAAAATGAACTCAATATTTTGAATTATACTCTAGTGTAGGAAAACAGTCATAATCAAGTTTAGATTTCATTGTGCAAGCAGTGAAGATAACGTATCTGTTTCAAACAGAGAACAAGTCCGAAGTATACATTTCCCGTGTTATCAACGATTAACACATTTGAGTTATCAATGATATATATATATATATCTTGCCATCCTCTTTTAGCCTTTACAGGTGTCGAGGGAGATACAATGTTCTTGTTCTCGCTTTTCTGGCAGATTCAGATAATGTTATATGGTTTTCGTTTAATGTTGTCGTTCCAGCATACTCTAGGTCTGCTCCTGGCTCTTCTTTCTGCTTCTCCTCTCTTCAAATATGCTTTATAAACTAATGAATCACACAGTATTCTTTCCAGATGACCAAACCATTGTATCTGTTGGTTTTGTATGTATTGTAGAATTGATATGACTCCCACGCTTTCTCTTATGACATTGTTTCTAATTCTGTGTCTTCTGGTCACTCCTGTGGCTTTTCTCAGACATCTCATCTCTGTTGTAACCGGCTGTCTTTTATGTTTTGTTGTTAAGGACCATGTTTGACATTGGTAGCACAGGGTTGGAATGAAGATCAATCAATATCAATAAAACCCATAACCCTTCAGGGTCGTAGGGGTACCACATTGGAAGCTTCAGCACACAGAGTCCTCCAGCGAATTCTATCCTCAGCGATGCGGATGAGTGTGGAAATATCTAGCCCTGTCCATTCCTTGATGTTGTCTGTCCATGTCTTTATTTGTCTTCCTCTGCTTCTTCCACCCAGGACAGTTCCCTGCAGTATTGTTTTTGACAAGGAATCGTGCCTGCATACATTGTCCGAACCATGCTAGTTTTCGTCGTTTCACTATTGAAAGCAATGGCTCCTGGACACCTGCACACATCTCTACTTTATTTCTTACGTACACATTGGTCTTATGTTCCCTATAGGAAATTCGTAGAATTCTTCTGTAGCATTTATACTCGAAAGCTTGTAATCTTCTCACCATGTCCGCAGTGAGTGTCCAACTCTCACAACCATACAACACAACAGAAAGCATCATGAATGAAGATAATTTGGATTAGATCTTTTTTGTTGTCATTGGTAGCATTTTGTGGTGCAATAAAGGTAATAATTGACCCAATATTTGATTCGCTTTGCTACAACGAATGTCTTTTCCGTTATCAACGATTAACACACTTGAGTTATCAATGATACCTACTTATGTAATCTGGTCTAACTGGTACGACGTCCTATAGATTTTGGTACAACGATAACACGTGTCCGTCGAATAGATAAGACATATTAGGCTAATGGGAAAACAGCCTTCAAACATGACACTTTCACATTAATATTATATTTCTTTTTTATTCGAGTATATATTCAGTGTAACCCTGCGTCCCTGATGTATTCAGTGCAGCAACCCTAGGTCCCTGATGTATTCAGTGTAGCAATCCTACGTCCTTGATGTATTCAGTGTAGCAACCCTACATCCCTGATGTATTCAGTGTTGTAACCCTACGTCCCTGATGTATTCAGTGTAGCAACCCTACGTCCCTGATGTATTCAGTGTTGTAACCCTACGTCCTTGATGTATTCAGTGTAGCAACCCTAGGTCCCTGATGTATTTAGTATCGCAACCCTACGTCCCTGATGTATTCAGTGTGGCAGCCCTACGTCCCTGATGTTTTCAGTGTAGCAACCCTACGTCCCTGATGTATTTAGTATCGCAACCCTACGTCCCTGATGTATTCAGTGTGGTAATCCTACGGCTCTGATGTATCCAGTATGTCACCCCTTGCGACCTTGATGTATCCAGTATGTCACCCCCTGCGACCTTGATGTATCCAGTATGTCACCCCCTGCGACCTTGATGTATCCAGTATGTCACCCCCTGCGACCTTGATGTATCCAGTATGTTACCCCTTGCGACCTTGATGTATCCAGTGTGTCACCCCCTTGCGACCTTGATGTATCCAGTATGTCACCCCTTGCGACCTTGATGTATCCAGTGTGTCACCCCCTGCGACCTTGATATATCCAGTATGTCACCCCCTGCGACCTTGATGTATCCAGTATGTTACCCCTTGCGACCTTGATGTATCCAGTGTGGCAACCCTACGTCCCTGACGGGTTATGGGTCTTATTATTAATACTAATTGTATATAATATAGATACATAGAGGGAAACAAAGTTACCAAACAGACATTAGTATTCAGTTACAAGTTAATATTTCATAAATTTCAGAAACAAAGTTACCAAACAGACATTAGTATTCAGTTACAAGTTAATATTTCAAGTTAATGTTTCTAAGACCCTCCTCCCCTTCTTCTTCTCCACTTGATTTGTTGACATACTTTATGAACAGTCGCAGCACTAATTTAATTTTAGTATGCATAGTTGAGTGTGCATGTTTGGTGTGTATGTTTGGTGTGCATGTTTGGTGTGTATGTTTGGTGTGCATGTTTGGTGTGTATGTTTGTTGTGTATGTTTGGTGTGTATGTTTGGTGTGCATGTTTGGTGTGTATGTTTGGTGTGTATGTTTGGTGTGTATGTTTGGTGTTCATGTTTGGTGTGTATGTTTGGTGTGTATGTTTGGTGTGCATGTTTGGTGTGCATGTTTGGTGTGTATGTTTGGTGTGCATGTTTGGTGTGTATGTTTGGTGTGCATGTTTGGTGTGTATGTTTGTTGTGTATGTTTGGCGTGTATGTTTGGTGTGTATGTTTGGTGTTCATGTTTGGTGTTCATGTTTGGTGTGTATGTTTGGTGTGCATGTTTGGTGTGCATGTTTGGTGTGTATGTTTGGTGTGCATGTTTGGTGTGTATGTTTGGTGTGCATGTTTGGTGTGTATGTTTGTTGTGTATGTTTGGTGTGTATGTTTGGTGTGTATGTTTGGTGTGCATGTTTGGTGTGTATGTTTGGTGTGTATGTTTGGTGTGTATGTTTGGTGTTCATGTTTGGTGTTCATGTTTGGTGTGTATGTTTGGTGTGCATGTTTGGTGGGCATGTTTGGTGTTCATTTTTGGTGGGCATGTTTAGTGGGCATGTTTGTTGCGAAGCTTGTTAAATCACAGCTGGTAGTTGGCCGGTGGGGGGTACATCAAAGTAAGTGGCAGCGACTTCCTTTCCGGAAGGTCAGGATACTATTTGGTTCCCCCATTGCTGTGTAGCTCACGTATGGCTCCATGAGTCTGCTTGTGTACAGCTGCACCACCCCCCGGACAGCGACCGTGGCTAGTCAGTTGAATTACGTGAAAGTACTCAGCAAGGTACCATCCTCCCTAACTGTGTACACAACTGCTGGTGAAGAAGGATTATCGACAACGAATTTGAAGGCTAGAGTTGGAAACGCCCCGTATTGGACTGAAAGCACATCATGGATGGTAACTTATATGCGATCAGAACGGGATCAGAAAACAATGGCTGAGGCGTATGGAATACCAAGAAACTCAAGATGACCACATGACAACGAAGAGCTTCCAAGCGTGACACTGGAAGAAGCTGGGCAGCCTGTACAGAATAGAAAGTCTTACAGAATGGCAGTGAGGGCAACGTTCTGTAAAAGACACATAGAGAGAGAGAGAGAAAAAATTGTATTTGGTTCAGTGCTTTGTGTTCCTCAGACAAATCTACTAAAGTTGAAAAATTGTTTTTGACAAAGACAACGATTGTGTTTGTGTCCCAGTCCCGCAAATTGTTGTGTGTCTATCAACAGTTATCACGATTTAGCCGATATCTTGTACCAAGATATAGTACTTACATCTTGAAGTAACTTGGTTGCTACAATATAGCCCACGTATCGATGATCTGATTGGAGAAAAAGAGAAAACATGAGTACTCCCCACCTAAAACAAGGCAGATCACGTGATTGAAATCCTTCTCAATAATATTCCTGCACGCAAATCTCAAACAGTTGTCATCTATCTTGGCTGACTTGACAAAATATTGGTAACTTTGTAGCTACACATTACGTCTCCAGCGAATTAAAATCACAGAAAAAGCCGAATCAGCCAATATAATTGTCGTTATTTTGTATCTGCGAACAGGACAACTCTGGAGACGGACTCGAGTGGTTGTTAACTGGCGATTTTGCACTTGTGGTGTACAAAAACAAATTAACTGACGCCTGTTTGCTCTTAACCTGGCAACTGGACATTAAATATTGTTTGGAAATACAAACAATTTGTGTAATCCAATTCTTGTAATCGTCTACTCACTGTGACCGATACACAATACAGAATGTTCTCCACTTTCTCAACTTGTAGAACTCTGATAATATTAGGACTTTGCGTTTCTATAGCGATTCCAGTGTTCGGAAAACCAGTTGCATTTTCATCAGAAAAGTTGCTATCGTTTTCTCCTCCAGCGTTATTCCTACAACCATCAATTTCTTCAGAAGAGACCGGATTTCAAAGCGATGGCTACTACGTTTACGGGGATGTTAGGGTTAAAATGAGTCGTCAGGCTGTTATAAATAAGACTCATCTCTGGCCTGGAGGAAAGGTGCCTTACGTTTTGGATACAGTATATTCATCAGGTAAGCCTGTCTACTGCGTGAAAGTTGTGCCGCTGTCTGATTGGAATGTCCATAATTTACGAGGATACAAGGAGCATGTGTGAGGTCCGACAGTCTGACAGCTATTGACACGGTTTCTATACAGCAATTAAATTGTTTTAATTTGAACTACGTTTATAAAAAAAAAATCTAAAACACTTCTATAACAAATTCTAAAACATTTCTATAACAAATTATAATAAACATCTATAACTGATTCTAATACACTTATATAGAAAATTCTAAAACACTTATATAACATATTCTAAAACACATTTATAACAAATTATAATAAACATCTATAACTGATTCTAATACACTTTTATAACAAATTCTAAAACACTTTTATAACAAATTCTAAAACACTTCTATAACAAATTCTAAAACACTTCTAGAACAAATTCTAAAACACTTCTATAACAAATTCTAAAACACTTCTAGAACAAATTATAAAACACTTCTATAACAAATTATAAAACAATTCATAATATTTTGGTACTTTTTCTGCTAGTATATTTTCCACAGTGTGGAGACGGGGAGATTGTTTATATATATATATATCAAGTGACATATTCTTTCCAGAACGTTATCTTCGTCGTGGATACTCTGAACCCCTCTCTTTTCCGAGCAAGCAGGACTGCATTGGCCAGAGAAATGTGCATACATTATTCGATGTCGTTGGTCCATCGTCGTCTTGGTCTTCCTCTTCTTAAAACGGATTAAATACCTTAATTGTTGACATTTGACTCTGTGTCAGAAATTGTCAAATTATCGGTGATATGATTTATGGGCAAAAAAAAATATCTGAATCTTCTTGAAATATGAACATGGGATTCTACCTTTTCATTGAATGTTCTTATAATGTTCAAGTAACTGCGTGAAACGAAACAACAATTGTACTTACGTAAAACACAGGTTTAAATATCGTTTCAATGGGATACGACAGACTATAACTAAAACTAGTAGGTAATGATTCCCACACAGGAAATCATACAAATTACAATACACAAATCATACTCAACGTTTCAACCAATAGGTCTTTATCAAGACACACACACAAAACATCAAAAGACGTTTTTTATTGAACGAACGAGAATATTTATTTGAAATAACAGACAAATTTGACATTTCTCAGCTCACAAACTGTTATAGTTTGTTTTGAAACTCGCTCCCATGAATATTTATATATAATTAGTAGTCTGACTTCGATGAATGTTTTAATATTATTCATTTTTGTCTTATCGATCACAATTTAACATATCTACACAGAAAGTCCAGTTCTCTTGATAAATGTTGTATTTTAAAGTTCCCAAAGAATCCCATACAGTTTAACATATTTACACAGAAAGTCTTGTTTTCTTGATAAAAGCTGTTGTATTTGAAAGTTCCTCAATGCACCCATTAAGCTTTCTGTGGATGACTGTTGCTATGGACATGTGCTTCTGTGCTTCTGTCTCAACTGGTTTTGTGTAATGCAGTCTTGAAGGATATGTTCCGCGGTCTACCCACATGGGCACAGAAGTGATTGAAACAATTTTGATATGGTTCACGATCAAGAGGTCAGAGATTCGAATCCTGCTAACCACGTCTTGTATATGACCTGGATGTTCTGCGAGTTGTCTTGGGAATGTCGGCCGAAGTTACGATGTTACGTGCTTTGAATATGGCTCTCGGCAGACAGCGTGCCGCTTCGTTCAGAGGAACCGAGTACATACGGTGTAGCTCGAGTATAATGGAGTCAATCCTCTACGATTTTGAGACCTTGTGTTTACACTACAACGACCTAAAATAAACTGTTCTAGACATGGCCAACATCAGACTTCATGTATAGAGATTAAACCACATCTAGACATGGCCAACATCAGACTGCATGTATAGAGATTAAACCACATCTAGACATGGCCAACATCAGACTTCATGTATAGTGAGTGATTAAACCACCTCTAGACATGGCCAACATCAGACTTCATGTATAGTGAGTGATTAAACCACCTCTAGACATGGCCAACATCAGACTGCATGTATAGTGGTAAAACCACCTCTAGACATGGCCAACATCAGACTTCATGTATAGTGAGTGATGAAACCACCTCTAGACATGACCAACATCAGACTTCATTTATAGTGGTTGAACAGAGACGACGAAAGAGGAAACCACATTTATTTTTATATTACCCTATCTGATGATAATAGTGTCCCTCATTCGCATGCGTAGATGAACAATGACATTAAGAAGGGTCAAGTTTGCTTTGATTGTTTGTGTGTCCTCTGATGGCTAATGAGTCCTCTGATGGCTAATGAGTCCTCTGATGGCTAATGAGTCATCTGATGGCTAATGAGTCCTCTGATGACTAATGAGTCATCTGATGGCTAATGAGTCCTCTGATGGCTAATGAGTCCTCTGATGGCTAATGAGTCCTCTGATGGCTAATGAGTCCTCTGATGGCTAATGAGTCTTCTGATGGCTAATGAGTCCTCTGATGGCTAATGAGTCCTCTGATGGCTAATGAGTCATCTGATGGCTAATGAGTCCTCTGATGGCTAATGAGTCCTCTGATGGCTAGTGAGTCCTCTGATGGCTAATGAGTCCAATGTGGGCCGTGAAAGACCTGTTGCAATGTGAGAGATAATATAGCACGTCATGTGATAAAGGATAACAGTCTAAAGGATAATGGTCTGAAGGATAACAGTCTGAAGGATAACAGTCTGAAGGATAACAGTCTGAAGGATAACAGTCTGATATTTTCTTTCGTTTCTGTATCTGTTAAATCTCATGTAATGTTCTATCTTGTTCGTCTTCTTCTTCTTCAGAGTTCGTTCTCAAACTTCCGCTGGAGATCTCTTGTAACAGACAATGATCCTACTATATTTCCAACAGGATGTAGTCCAGAGAATGGAAATGCGTTATGTCGCCGTTTTATTTGCGCAAATGGTTCGACACATCCGTCTTCAATGGGTTATCATGTTCAAAGCTTCTAGTTCCCCCTCTGATCTGATGGCTCCAAGCTGTACTGTTAAGAGAAACTTTGTTTCTCCAAAATCTTGGGTCAATGATTCAGTGCATGAGAGATGTCTTCAAATAGCTCTTGAAACGTTTGTTTTTTATTCTGGCGTCTGTTTGTACGATTACCTGCACACATTTCATAGTAGAACATTCTCTTTGGAAAACGTCCGTCCTGCATGCATGCGTTGTCACTGCCTCAAAGAAGTTGAGACCTGGTCCACAAGGCGGAGATGTTTTTGCAACACGCCCCATCTACTTTATTGATAAGAAAAGTGTTTATTGTATTGTAGTCTTTGTTGATAAAAAATGTATAATTTTACTGAGAACTTGTTGCATAACCAGTTTCCTTTTCTGATATGTTATTGACAGAAGTTCGAGCTACGATCGAGAGCGCAATGCGGGAGATTGAACAGAGTGCAGGTAGTAATGAGAACCCATGTGTACAATTTGTACCCAGAACTACAGAAATAAATTACCTGGATGTCCGCAACGGTAACAGCTGTAGTTCAGTCATTGGATTGGATTATACGTAAGTCGTTTCTTCTTCTTCTTCTGTGTTCGTTCTCAAACTCCTACAGCTAGCAGGATGTAGTCTGGAGAACGAAATGCGTTGTGTCATAGTTTACAGCATTGCTGCGATATCTGCGCCTTTCGGCCTGACACGTTCGACTTCAGCATGGCTTTGGATCACTGACCCTATATGGGATCGGACAGCCAACTCCATCCCATAACCTCCTTAGTCGCCTTTTACAACATGAGTGGAAGGTAAATAGTGTTGCTATTCTTTGCTTCCCTTTTGGGCCTCGGCAACACACGGGCGTTTGATTTTATTATTTAGCGTTGGTCCTGTTGATCCGTGAGTCGCTTGATTTTATTATTAGCCTGTGGCATATTGTTTGACGGTGTTGTTACAGACATATTCTAACCTTGAAATTCTGCTTATATAAGACATGCTGCATATTGGAGAACCAGCCTTCTAAAATGTTAAGATGACTCATTAGACTTTACCCATGACTTTCACTGGTCACTATGCCCATACTTTGTGGTGACAGATAAATAACATAACGGGAAAAGTCAAACGAGTCTTGTTAGAAGACTGTTTTCAATTATCAAACAAGTCTTAAATAAGTCGATGGTCACGATTTTTTTCAGTTGATTTTTGATGTAGGCGTCTAGTTCCCACAGGGAATTCCTTCGGCTTTTATTATAAAAAGTTAGAAAGTGGCAACCACGACTTCAATGCGGTCGGTCCAGTTATCGTCCACTTCAGTTAATGATCTTTCTTTCATTTTTGGTACTTACCCTATTTAAAGCTATTTAACCCATGTATTATCTCAGTGCTAACGTATGGTAGTGAAAGCTGGAAATCAACTCAAGCAACAGACAACAAACTAAACAGCTTCGAAAACAAATGTCTTCGAAAATTGATGAACATAAAATGGAGCGACTTCGTCACAAATAGTGATCTAAGAGACAAAACACACCAAGAGTATGTTTCAAACATCATAAGAAAACGAAGATGGAAATACCTTGGTCACGTTTTACGACTAGATGTAAACAGAATAAACCAACAAGCCCTTATGAGGTCACCTGAGGGTAAAAGAAAAAGAGGAAGACCTAAAACAACCCTTAAAAACCATTCTTAAAGAAGGGGAATTAATAGGCTGTAATACCATCCAGGAACTAAAGCTGCAGGCAGCGGACCGTATCATATGGAGAACCACAACCTCTGCCCTATGTGTCGCTTACGGCAGGAAAGAGACAAACTAACTAACTGTACCCAGTGCATTGATTAGGTTCTTTCCATATCTACTGTTTCCTGTCTTTTTAAAAATTAGTGTATAATTTAATTAGAATTTCATTAGAATTGCGTTAGAATTTCATTAGAAACTGTTTCTCAACCATGATTCCAGGGCCATAAAGGTAAGTAACCACTATCAAAACTGTTTATCTTTCATGCATATTGTCAGAGTCGAATAAGGAGGTAAGTGGATGGAATTGGTTGTCCCATAATATGTAGTTTAAAAGTGACCCAAAAGCCATGCCACGGTCGGATGTGTCGGGAAGAAAGGCACAAATATCGCAGCAATGCTGTAAACCATGCACAACACATTCCACTCTACCTACTACTTCCCGCTTATATGCAACAGTTTGAAAATGAACGCAGAAGAAGAAGATGATGCACTCAAAGAGAAAAAGACATCCTACCAAGCTAGTAGACACGCATGATGTTGCGTCTGTGGGTTTCACCAATGACCCACTAGACAAACCAACCATGCGACAGAAAGACTTACTAGATAACATGCCTTTATATTTGGCTCTTTTATGGAAACTTTGTAACATGTCTTCTATACAATTATAGACCCCCTCTGGGTAGAAGGTTCCTTCAATAGACATTGCACTAAGTCGAAAGCTGAAGTCTCCTGGGTATGAAAGAAAGCTAAGAAAAAAAATCCAACTACACATAGGAAGTAGGAGCTAATGGCTCACAATTTCTGGGGTTCAAAACTAACAAGCTGGTAGATACAGGAAATCTACCTTGGGAACCATGACATTCATTGGAAAATGGATCATTTTCTCTGCTTTATAAAATTATTATAATGAAAAGCGCTCCCACCGTTCCAATCATTTAAAATAATTTTACTAGAAAGATATTTGTTGTCTCAGAAAAAGATTCTTTTATCAGAAAGATGTGTGTTGTTTCAGAGAACGATAATTTTACTAATTTGTTGTTTCAGAGAACGATAATTTTACTAATTTGTTGTTTCAGAGAACGATAATTTTACTAATTTGTTGTTTCAGAGAACGATAATTTTACTAATTTGTTGTTTCAGAGAACGATAATTTTACTAATTTGTTGTTTCAGAGAACGATAATTTTACTAATTTGTTGTTTCAGAGAACGATAATTTTACTAATTTGTTGTTTCAGAGAACGATAATTTTACTAATTTGTTGTTTCAGAGAACGATAATCCAAAAACGAAGTAAACAACTTGTTTTCTCTTTTTAATTAGCGAATATTTTAAAATTTACTTTCCTGAATACTCCCCACCTGGAAAATATTTTAAGATTTTCCTAATATTCACCAATCATAGAATATTTGAAGATATTTTTTCCGAAAATCTCCCATACAAAAGAATATTTTTAGAGCTATATTTCTCATAATCTCATGATTATTATTTCGCAGAGGGCCGCAAGTATCCACATTCGCAGTAGCATGCGCTGTCAAAGGAATTATAATGCACGAACTGTTGCACACTCTGGGGCTGTACCACGAGCAGGATCGCTACGACAGAGACAACTACATTACCATCAACACAACCAACATGAGGGACGACGCTATTCGAGACTATATCATAAAGAACATCGGCGAAATCGACTTGCTTGGTAAGCGCGCAGGGCTATCACGCGCGACATTACAGTCATTCACATCATCATCAGGTGACATGCCTGCTGGCGTAGGCGGTCATGGCTCTCCACAGCTCTCTGTCCAAAGTATTATGTATCAAGGTCGTGGTTGTTTCCTTGCCTTGCCAGGTTGTCAAACTGTCTAATATTTTCTCACGTTGTCGCACTCTGTCTCTGTTGCCTTCAATTTTGTCTGTTGTAACTATGTTCTCCAAACCTCCTGTCTCATGAAGTGACCAAAAAAGTTGAAGATTGTCTTTTTCTTATATTGTTGATTAAGGTCCGTTTCGCATTTGACTCTTTCAACACCTCTACATTACCAGTCATGCATCACAACATCTACAATAAAAATCTTTACAGGTTTTTCATAAACATGAGCTATAATGAGGCCCTTTTTTAAATATCAGGAGAAGCACTTCATTGCACTATCACACTATCACACTATCACACTATCACACTATCACACCATCCCACTATCACATGCATAGTGACAATATACTCATGTACTTAAACAAATTATGCAAAAAAATTATTATTCTTAAGCTCGATTATACGAGTAACACTGCTCAACATGACAATAGACTGCAGAACTGCTATCAAATTAGTTCTCTGAGTATCTCGATTACTGTTATTTTTTCATGCAAATCAGAACACGGAAAACTTAATGGGACGGAAAACTGCCTAATCACTACCATGGTTATCTTTGAGCCGAAAGGGATGAACGCGATTCATACATTCTTATAACGCATCTACAAACGCTATAATCAATGGGGATAACAACGAATTGTGTCATCTTGACAGGTTAACAGATCTAAGAGATTCCAATAGTCTTATTCTTTTACCACATGTTACTTGTTGATTGCATTATCTTGTTACATCTAACTATCTATATATTGTCTTTTCTCTGCGTTAACTATTGTGCATCACAGGATTAAATGATTATCTATTTTAGAATTATGACACGTTTGGTCGCTTAATGTGCAGTAATATTGTGAAGTCTATGAACATTAGTAACTCCTAAAATTATCCATCTTCTTGGTCTTCTCCTGCATGTTGTAGTTTAAATTATTATGGTATATGCTCTTGCTGTGGCCAATATGGACTACTTTCTCATTACGTGGCGGAACAATTTCAGACTCTCCTGATACTTGAATTCACATTTGTTCTTGATTTCTTTTTTCCAACTTTCATATTCTTATGACAGCAGAAGACAAAGGAAGAGCAAACAAGGGCTACAGCGGATAAATAGAGAGACAGACAGACAGACAGACCGACCGACAGACAGACAGACAGATATTCCGAAATGGCCATATTTGCTTAGAAGAGAGAGTACATACGGGTACAATGAGCAGAATTATAAGTCAACCCATTTCATGACATAATTTTATGATGATGCGTTATTGCTATTATATTGGCCAAGTTTCTGTGTATTCGTCCCGATTTTAATTGAAGACCGTTTCTTCGAGACGTCGTTTTCTAGTATTGTTTAAACGTAAACCTGGGGATAGAAACTAACGTAAACCTGGGGATATAAACCAACGTAGGCCTGGGGATATAAACCAACGTAAACCTGGGGATATAAACCAACGTAAACCTGGGGATAGAAACCAACGTAAACCTGGGGATATAAACCAACGTAAGCCTTGGGATAGAAACCAACGTAAACCTGAGGATAGAAACCAACCAACATAAACCTGGGGATAGAAACCAACAAACGTAAACCTGCTATTCAACCAATGTTTACGCGCGTGTGTTGCCGGGGCCCGAAAGGGGAACAAAGAATAGCAATACTGTTTACCTTCCATGCATGTCGTAAAATGCGAATAAGGAGGTTATAGAATGGAGTTGGCTGCCCCATTCCATATAGGGCAAGTGACCCAAAGTCATGCTGAAGTCGGATGTGTCAGGTCGAAAGGCGCAGATATCGCAGTAATTCTATAAACCATGATATAACGCATTCCGTTCTCCGGACTACATCCTGCTAATCTGCAGGAGTTTAAGAACGAACGCAGAAGAAGAAGACAACCAATGTTTCGTTGCTGTATTTATGTATGTATTTTCGAGCCCGCTCATTCTATAACTGTTTATAATTTATTTCTTATTCCAGGGACCCCTTACGACTTTGGATCTATCATGCACTATGGTCCTTACAATTTTGCCAAAGATCAAAGATGGCCAGTAATGACCCCTAAACCGCAGTACGGTAATGGAACGTGGATCGGCCAAAGATATGCTTTAAGTACTCTGGATGTCCTGAGGATTCAGAGATTGTACAAATGTCCAGAGAATGTCTCCCATATTTTATCGGACATTTCAGAGGATAAGAAATTGGCGTGGTGTGACTTTCATAACGGGATATGCGATTTATTAATACACGTTAACTCGTCACAAGGACCAAAGGATAGTAACGTGACGGGAAGTGACGGATCCAGTACTGAACATACTCCTAAAATTCTTTGGACAGTTACGTCCAGTGCAACACCAGATGGCCCTCAAGCTGGAGATACAAACGGAGTAGATGGTTTCTTCTATGCTTCAAGGGAATATTCGGAGCTAGTCTCTCAACAAAAGTCAAACTTTAAAACCGTTTCTACTGTCTCGGATACGCTGAATGACGGGTCATCTAGTCCTGCCAACTCCACACCCAGAAGCTTCACCTCCGATAGTCCAGCCAACGCCACATCCAGAAGCTTCACCTCCGATAGTCCAGCCAACGCCACATCCAGAAGGTTCACCTCCGATAGTCCAGCACATTCAAACATAAGAGCTAACAATAGAACAGTTACAGATGATATTCCTAACAACTCAACTAGCAGAGCGCCACTTACACCAACGACATCAACACCAACCACCTATTCTACTGTCACATTAACAACACCAGTATTAACAACAAACACAGAATTCATCTGTATCGATTGTCACATATTTCAACAAGGACCTAGTAGTTACCTTGAGATGTACATCATGGGTCCTCTATTTACTAGGATAAAAATTATATCTCTGCAAGGAATACAGAGAAACCATTGGGCTACAGTTAGAGAGACTTTGCGCCTTCGTCCAGGACTTAAATTCCAGTTTGAGATTGTTGCTATACTGGACACTGGATCGGTGGCGTTAGATGATGTACATATTCTGAATGGCCAATGTTTGTAAAGGCCTTTGTTTCCATTAGATTGAGACATCATTATTTGACAAAACGGCTGTTGGGCATCAATATTCATTAACTTCTATAGTGTGTTGGACGAAAACTAGCATGGTTCGGACATGTATGCAGGCACAATTCCTTGTCAAAAACAATACTACAGGGAACTGTCGAGGGTGGAAGAAGCACAGGAGGACAAATAAATGCATGGACAGGGCAAGATATTTCCACACTCATCCGCATCGCTGAGGATAGAATTCCCTGGAGGACTCTGTGTGCTGAGGCATCCATTGTGGTTCCCCTGCTACCCTGAAGGGTTACGGGTTTATTGATGATTGAGTGATAGTGTATTTGACATTATACATATTCAGTAACTTCTAAAGTGTATTTGACATCATACATATTCAGTAACTTCTAAAGTGTATTGGACATCATACATATTCAGTAACTTCTAAAGTGTATTGGACATCATACATATTCAGTAACTTCTAAAGTGTATTGGACATCATACATATTCAGTAACTTCTAAAGTGTATTGGACATCATACATATTCAGTAACTTCTAAAGTGTATTTGACATTATACATATTCAGTAACTTCTAAAGTGTATTGGACATCATACATATTCAGTAACTTCTAAAGTGTATTGGACATCATACATATTCAGTAACTTCTAAAGTGTATTGGACATCATACATATTCAGTAACTTCTAAAGTGTATTTGACATCATACATATTCAGTAACTTCTAAAGTGTATTTGACATCATACATATTCAGTAACTTCTAAAGTGTATTTGACATCATACATATTCAGTAACTTCTAAAGTGTATTGGACATCATACATATTCAGTAACTTCTAAAGTGTATTGGACATCATACATATTCAGTAACTTCTAAAGTGTATTGGACATCATACATATTCAGTAACTTCTAAAGTGTATTGGACATCATACATATTCAGTAACTTCTAAAGTGTATTTGACATTATACATATTCAGTAACTTCTAAAGTGTATTGGACATCATACATATTCAGTAACTTCTAAAGTGTATTGGACATCATACATATTCAGTAACTTCTAAAGTGTATTGGACATCATACATATTCAGTAACTTCTAAAGTGTATTTGACATCATACATATTCAGTAACTTCTAAAGTGTATTTGACATCATACATATTCAGTAACTTCTAAAGTGTATTGGACATCATACATATTCAGTAACTTCTAAAGTGTATTGGACATCATACATATTCAGTAACTTCTAAAGTGTATTTGACATCATACATATTCAGTAACTTCTAAAGTGTATTTGACATCATACATATTCAGTAACTTCTAAAGTGTATTGGACATCATACATATTCAGTAACTTCTAAAGTGTATTGGACATCATACATATTCAGTAACTTCTAAAGTGTATTTGACATCATACATATTCAGTAACTTCTAAAGTGTATTTGACATCATACATATTCAGTAACTTCTAAAGTGTATTTGACATCATACATATTCAGTAACTTCTAAAGTGTATTGGACATCATACATATTCAGTAACTTCTAAAGTGTATCTGACATCATACATATTCAGTAACTTCTAAAGTGTATTTGACATCATACATATTCAGTAACTTCTAAAGTGTATTTGACATCATACATATTCAGTAACTTCTAAAGTGTATTGGACATCATACATATTCAGTAACTTCTAAAGTGTATTTGACATTATACATATTCAGTAACTTCTAAAGTGTATTTGACATCATACATATTCAGTAACTTCTAAAGTGTATTTGACATTATACATATTCAGTAACTTCTAAAGTGTATTTGACATCATACATATTCAGCAACTTCTAAAGTGTATTTGACATCATACATATTCAGTAACTTCTAAAGTGTATTTGACATTATACATATTCAGTAACTTCTAAAGTGTATTTGACATTATACATATTCAGTAACTTCTAAAGTGTATTTGACATCATACATATTCAGTAACTTCTAAAGTGTATTGGACATCATACATATTCAGTAACTTCTAAAGTGTATTTGACATCATACATATTCAGTAACTTCTAAAGTGTATTGGACATCATACATATTCAGTAACTTCTAAAGTGTATTTGACATCATACATATTCAGTAACTTCTAAAGTGTATTGGACATCATACATATTCAGTAACTTCTAAAGTGTATTGGACATCATACATATTCAGTAACTTCTAAAGTGTATTGGACATCATACATATTCAGTATCTTCTAAAGTGTATTTGACATCATACATATTCAGTAACTTCTAAAGTGTATTTGACATCATACATATTCAGTAACTTATAAAGTGTATTTGACATCATACATATTCAGTAACTTCTAAAGTGTATTTGACATCATACATATTCAGTAACTTCTAAGGTGTATTGGACATCATACATATTCAGTAACTTCTAAAGTGTATTTGACATCATACATATTCAGTAACTTCTAAAGTGTATTTGACATCATACATATTCAGTAACTTCTAAAGTGTATTTGACATCATACATATTCAGTAACTTCTAAAGTGCATTTGACATCATACATATTCAGTAACTTCTAAAGTGTATTTGACATCATACATATTCAGTAACTTCTAAAGTGTATTGGACATAATTCCATGCCATGTTGTAAGACTGCTTTTTCGTTTTCTTCCCGTTTGTCTCTCGCACGTTCTCTCGACCTTTATTTCATCTTTTATTGATTTTGCTGGCGTCCAGTCGTCATGGTTTACTATAAGCCTCGTTTTCACAATACATGACAGAAAATTTCTAATTCTATCATTGTGCTTTTATGAAGCTCTGTCCATAAATTACGTTAACGAGGGGGGGGGGTCTTATAATAGTGTGACATTTGGTGACAAGTGTAGAGAATGAAATGACACCAATATAAATGATAAATTGGACAGATGAATTGATGGAAAGATGGTTGGATGGATGGATGAATGGATGGATGCATGGATGGATGGGTGGATACATGAATTGATGGATGCATGGATGGATGGATGCATGGATGGATGGATGCATGTATGGATGGCTGGATGGATGCATGGATGGATGGTTGGATGGATGGATGGATGGATGGATGTATGGTTGGATGGTTGGTTGGATGGTTGGATGGATGGATGGATGGATGGATGAATGGTTGGTTGGATGAATGGATGGATGAACTAATGGATGCATGGATGGTTGGTTGGATGGATAGATTGATAGGAAAATATTATCCTAGCGTCTTCCTTTATTTATTGTTCTTCGAGCACGTAGAGTTTTGACCATGATATAAATATAATTATTTGTAAAAATAGTTTTAGAAAGTGCGTCACGTCTCGTTAGAGAAGATGAAAAAAGTTCAACAGAAATAAGAAACAGAACTGGGCAGGCAAAAAATCATCATTCGGAAAAATGAAAAATATATTGTGTAATATGACCTTGTCATTAGAGGTGAGAAAGAGAGTTCTGCGGTGCTATATAACTCCTTTACTAACATATGGGTGCGAGTCTTGGACAATAAACAAACTGGAAAGTGGGAAATTAGACGCAACAGAGATGTGGTTCTATAGAGAAATGCTGAGAATACCATGGACTGCCAGAAAAACTAATGTAGAGGATGGTTGAAAGAGTCAAATGCGACACGGAGCTTAATCAACAATATAAGACATAGACAATCTTCGTTTTTGACCAATTTATAAGACAGGAGGTTTGGAGTACATAGTCACAACAGGCAAGATTGAAGGCAACAGAGACAGAGGAAGACACCGTGACAAAATATTAAACAGTTTACACGGCAGGGAAACAAACAACAATCGTAATACATATTGCTGGAGATAGAGAGCTGTGGAAAGCCATGATCGCCTAATATGGCACCTGATGATGATGATCTCGCTACATGTCTAAACCAATCATGTTTACGCTGTTTCACCACTGCTAAAAAGTGACTCTTGATTCTTCTTCTTCTTCTTCTTCTTCTGCGTTCGTTCTCAAACTCCTGCAGATAAGCAGGATGTAGTCCATAGAACGGAATGCGTTATGTCATAGTTTACAGCATTGCTGCGATATCTGCGCATTTCTGCCGGACACATCCTACTTCAGCATGGCTTTGGATCACTACCCTATATGGGATGGGACAGCCAACTTCATCCCATAACCTCCTTAGTCGTCTTTTACGACATGCGTGGAAGGTAAACAGTGTTACTATTCTTTGCTCCCCTTTCAGGCCCCGGCAACACACGGGCGGTGACTCTTGATAACCTGCAAGATTGTTTATCTGCTGCCGGACAAATATATTTGCCTTCTGTTCTACATAGCGATAAACATCGGTGGGTTCGTAATCCCTGAACTACGCTACGCCGACGACACAGTGCTTCTTTCAAACGATATAAAGGGATTGGAACAACTAATCAAGAACACAAAGAAATATAGCGAATTACAAAACTTGTATTTAAACACGCAAAACACAAAAATCATGTCAACAGATATAACAACACAACAACCAAAAATCAGAATAGACAATACCGAGATAGAATGTGTGGATAAATTTGAATACTTAGGAGCAAACATCAACGGTGCAGGAGACTGCATGGCAGAAATAAGGAAGAGATTGGCAATGGCATATTGCAAAATATCACGGTTGAAAAACATATCGAAAAACAACAAAATAGAAACGAAAGTGCTAATGTTACGAACTTTTATTTTTCCGGTTACAACATACGGCTGTGAAACATGGACTCTAAGTAAAACAGCGGCAAAGAAGGTCAACGCCTTCGAGCTGAATTGCTACAGAAAGATACTTAGAATATCATGGAAGGAAAAAATCAGAAACTCAGATATTATAAACACACTGAATATTCCAGAGTGTTGGTTACTAACCACAATAGCAAAAAGAAAACTACGCCTGTTTGGTCATATAAAGAGACATAACTGTTTAGAAAGACAAATATTGGAGGGAAGAGTACCTGGAAAGAGGAGAAAGGGCAGACCAAGAAGACGATGGACTGACGACATTAAAGATAACATGAATGCATCGCTAAAAAATGCAAGCCACATCGCCCAAGACAGAGAGAGGTTCAGAGAGTTCATTGGGAAGACAACGTTCTGGAAAGAATACGTCACATGACACACACATAGGTCACATGACACACACATACGTCACATGACACACACATAGGTTACATGACACTATATAGCTAATTTGTAACAAACGACTATAGCACTTGTGTTCAAACGCCTTACAGTTGATACCAACATTTATCTTGGACCCAATTTCGCACCAATCTTTGACAATGGTTTGCACTATGCACTAGATCGCACCGTTCAAAACTGCAGCTGTCCATATACATGAAGTTTATTTTCGAATTTAATCACTGTAAACTAAACAATGGCATCTTTCTTATTGTATTTTAAATGTGTACCTTCTGGGAGTAGATTTTCTAGAAAGCACTTACCAGCGTCAACAATATGCTATAAAAATGTGTTACCTGTTATGGATGCCCAGGGAACTATGATGTAATCGTAGAAGTAGTCTGGACTGTGTGCATACACTAACAAAGTAGGTTTGACTACGTGTAACTGTTACTATTGTAAATTAAAAAGGTCCTAAAGTTTTATTGTGTTATTATTAATTATTTGTTATGAGTCGATGCTATTTTCCTCGCGATAATCCAGTAGGCGCTTAGTCACTACTAGCAGTTGCCATCATCATATGTTGTTGTTCGTCCATCACAAGTGATGATGACCATTTGTTACATCCACTTTTGAAAATTCAATTTTAGTTATGTCCTTGATTATGAGTTCGTAGATGGCTAATGAGCCCTATTCGAGCTGTAAATATCCTTGGTCAGTTTGGACATGGAATGACGACTGTAGACGGATCTTGGTCTATCCGTGACTTTCTAGCTACTCTCCGCTGTTGAGCTGCTGCATTTCTCCACTTTTCACAAGATGATGCGCTCTTATTGATTTTAGAACGCCATGTAGATCTATTTTGTGCAAGTTCGTCCCATGTATCGTGGTCTATTTCAAAGGCTTTCAGTGAGTTCTTTAACGAGTCCTTGTAGCGCTTCTTTTGGCAACCTTGAGATCGTATACCCTTCTCTAGCTCACCATAGAGAAGTATCTCTGGCAGACGATAGTCTGGCATACGCACCAAATGACCTGCCCAACGAATCTGTATCTGCATCAGGATCGTGTCAATGCTTGGGATACCAGCTCTATCAAGGACAGTGGTATCTGGAATCTTGTCTTGCCATGTCATCATCATATAGAATACATTTTGCAGTTGTAAAAGTTGTACGCTGATAGATCATTTGATTTGCTGGTTTAAACGCGTATCTTTCTCTACTGCGCAGGGATCTCGTTTAACCTGTGTCTATTCTCTTAGTGAATTTTAGTTTATTGTTTATCCTTAACAATATTGTTTCTCAAGTTTCAGTCTGTTTTTATCAACTGTTTTCAATATTGTGTCTCAAGTTCCAGTCTGTTTTTATCAACTGTTTTCAATATTGAGTCTCAAGATTCAATATATTTTGTCAACTGATTACATAATTGTGTCTCATAGTTTAGTCTGTTGTGTCAACTGTTTTGTTTTATTGTGACTCAGGCTTAACTCTGTTTTGTCAACTGTGTGCAATATTATGTTTCAAGTTCTAATCGTTTGTCAGCATTTTACAATATTGTGTTTCAAGTTTAATTCTGTTTTGTCAACTGTTTTCAATATTGTGTTTCAAGTTGCTTCCTATTTTGTCAATTGTTGTCAATATTGTGTTTCAAGTTTTAGTCGTTTGTCAACATTTGACAATATTGTCTCAAGTTTCAGTCTGTTTTTAATCAACTGTTTCCAATATTGAGTCGCAAGATTCAATATATGTTGTCCTGGTTGCAAAATTGTGTCTCAAGTTCCAAGTTGACATATCTGTTTTGTCAACTCTTGTCAATATTATTGTTTTGTGATTCAGTCTGTTTTCAGAAATATAAGACTCATTCATGCTTGTTCTTTGTTTGTCCCTGTAATTACGCCGTTTTATGTCAATCTCGCCCAATACTTATGTTGCCAATTATTCTCGTTTCAGCCTTCAAACGAATTTAATTATCAAGCTCAAAAACATTCATTGATAGAAAAGAAACGCTTGGAAATGTACTAAAAGGCATCATCAGTTCATCCTTCATAGGTGTGAACCTCCCAACAAAAAAAAAAAATTAAGAGGACTTCATTCTAGGACGTACGATTCCTTTTCGAAGAAATTAATTTCCAAGAAATATTCAGATGTCAAGGCTAGAAATTGCTTCTCTGAATATAACGAGTCAAGAAAAATGTGAACGACGCTACAGAAATCACATATTAGCAAGTGAATCTACACAGATGGTCAGAACCAGAACCATATAATGTGAAGTGAACCATGACCGTGCATGTTCATAATGCTGAATATATCAAAAATTTGAGTTCTGCTCATTTAACTTGCAACGGAATTCACTGCTATTCAAACGAATTTTTTTATATCCTCATAACAATAATATTGTCTGTGTCAGTTTGTGGAACCACGATGAATACTCTCTCAGCAATTATCATTATCAGCAGCCGGTCTCGGAAATCTACAAACAGTATTCTCGTCTGCCAGCTAAGTCTCATTGACGGTTTGATCTGCGTTTTTGTGATGCCAGTGCAGGCACTGTTCTACTTCTACAGATCGAGTGTTCTGAACATCCCGATGTGCGTCTTTTATGGAGCTGTGAAGTTCTGGTTATTAGGTACAGACTTGCTACTCCTATGCAATATTGCATTTTATAGGTTGGTAATTTTTTATAGTTTTATTGCTATTTTATAGGTAGGTAATTTTTCTACTTTTATTTCTATTTTACAGGTTGGTAGTCGTATATATATATATTTATTTATTACTGCATACTTATTTCTAGTCTCACTGTCGATTTATCGTATATTATTGATCACGTCTGTCGTGTATTGGTGTCGGTTTATGTCACTGGTCACGTCTGTCGTGTATTGGTGTAAGTTTATGTCACTAGTCACGTCTGTCGTGTATTGGTGTAAGTTTATGTCACTAGTCACGTCTGTCGTGTATTGGTGTAAGTTTATGTCACTAGTCACGTCTGTCGTGTATTGGTGTAAGTTTATGTCACTAGTCACGTCTGTCGTGTATTGGTGTCAGTTTAGCGCATGTCACTGGTCACGTCTGTCGTGTATTGGTGTAAGTTTATGTCACTAGTCACGTCTGTCGTGTATTGGTGTAAGTTTATGTCACTAGTCACGTCTGTCGTGTATTGGTGTAAGTTTATGTCACTAGTCACGTCTGTCGTGTATTGGTGTCAGTTTAGCGCATGTCACTGGTCACGTCTGTCGTGTATTGGTGTCGGTTTATCGTATGTCACTGGTCACTGGTCACGTCTGTCGTGTATTGGTGTCAGTTTAGCGCATGTCACTGGTCACGTCTGTCGTGTATTGGTGTCGGTTTATCGTATGTCACTGGTCACGTCTGTCGTGTATTGGTGTCGGTTTATGTCACTGGTCACGTCTGTCGCGTATTGGTGTCAGTTTATCGTATGTCACTGGTCACGTCTGTCGTGTATTGGTGTCAGTTTATCGTATGTCACTGGTCACGTCTGTCGTGTATTGGTGTCAGTTTATCGTATGTCACTGGTCACGTCTGTCGTGTATTGGTGTCAGTTTATCGTATGTCACTGGTCACGTCTGTCGTGTATTGGTGTCAGTTTATCGTATGTCACTGGTCACGTCTATCGTGTATTGGTGTCAGTTTATCGTATGTCACTGGTCACGTCTTTCGTGTATTGGTGTCAGTTTATCGTATGTCACTAGTCACGTCTGTCGTGTATTGTGTCATTTTATCGTATGTCACTGGTCACGTCTGTCGTGTATTGGTGTCGGTTTATGTCACTGGTCACGTCTGTCGTGTATTGGTGTAAGTTTATGTCACTAGTCACGTCTGTCGTGTATTGGTGTCAGTTTAGCGCATGTCACTGGTCACGTCTGTCGTGTATTGGTGTCAGTTTAGCGCATGTCACTGGTCACGTCTGTCGTGTATTGGTGTCGGTTTATCGTATGTCACTGGTCACGTCTGTCGTGTATTGGTGTCGGTTTATGTCACTGGCCACGTCTGTCGTGTATTGGTGTCAGTTTAGCGCATGTCACTGGTCACGTCTGTCGTGTATTGGTGTCAGTTTAGCGCATGTCACTGGTCACGTCTGTCGTGTATTGGTGTCGGTTTATCGTATGTCACTGGTCACGTCTGTCGTGTATTGGTGTCGGTTTATGTCACTGGCCACGTCTGTCGTGTATTGGTGTCAGTTTAGCGCATGTCACTAGTCACGTCTGTCGTGTATTGGTGTCAGTTTAGCGCATGTCACTGGTCACGTCTGTCGTGTATTGGTGTCAGTTTATCGTATGTCACTGGTCACGTCTGTCGTGTATTGGTGTCAGTTTATGTAACTGGTCACGTCTGTCGTGTATTGGTGTCAGTTTATGTCACTAGTCACGTCTGTCGTGTATTGGTGTCAGTTTAGCGCATGTCACTGGTCACGTCTGTCGTGTATTGGTGTCGGTTTATCGCATGTCACTGGTCACGTCTGTCGTGTATTGGTGTCAGTTTATCGTATGTCACTGGTCACGTGTGACGTATATTGGTGTCACTATATAAGTAGTTCCCTTCGGCAACTACGCACTTTTCCAACGTACATACAGCTGTTGGAATCATTCGTGAGACATATTCTTTGACTCCTCTCTCAGTTGTCTTGCTGTATTAATGATAACGCCATCTGCATCATTGATTTGCTATCCATTCAGTCTAGAGAAGATGAAAAATTGAGAGAGTGAAACGTTGGGAGAATATGGCGGCTTTTCCAAGTTAATCGCATTGTGCAATGCGAGGTAGTTCTTTACCAGTAGGGAACGTTATGCGAGGTACTTCTTTACGAGTAGGGAATGCTATGCGAGGTACTTCTTTACCAGTAGGGAACGTTATGCGAGGTACTTCTTTACGAGTAGGGAACGTAATGCGAGGTACTTCTTTACGAGTAGGGAACGTAATGCGAGGTACTTCTTTACCTGTAGGGAACGTAATGCGAGGTACTTCTTTACCAGTAGGGAACGTTATGCGAGGTACTTCTTTACCTGTAGGGAACGTTATGCGAGGTACTTCTTTACCAGTAGGGAACGTAATGAGAGGTACATCTTTACCAGTAGGGAACGTTATGCGAGGTACTTCTTTACCAGTAGGGAACGTTATGCGAGGTACTTATTTACCTGTAGGGAACGTAATGCGAGGTACTTCTTTACCTGTAGGGAACGTTATGCGAGGTACTTCTTTACCAGTAGGGAACGTTATGCGAGGTACTTCTTTACCAGTAGGGAACGTTATGCGAGGTACTTCTTTACCAGTAGGGAACGTAATGAGAGGTACATCTTTACCAGTAGGGAACGTTATGCGAGGTACTTCTTTACCAGTAGGGAACGTTATGCGAGGTACTTATTTACCTGTAGGGAACGTAATGCGAGGTACTTCTTTACCTGTAGGGAACGTTATGCGAGGTACTTCTTTACCAGTAGGGAACGTTATGCGAGGTACTTCTTTACCAGTAGGGAACGTTATGCGAGGTACTTCTTTACCAGTAGGGAACGTTATGCGAGGTACTTCTTTACCAGTAGGGAACGTTATGCGAGGTACTTATTTACCTGTAGGGAACGTAATGCGAGGTACTTCTTTACCTGTAGGGAACGTTATGCGAGGTACTTCTTTACCAGTAGGGAACGTTATGCGAGGTACTTCTTTACCAGTAGGGAACGTTATGCGAGGTACTTCTTTACCAGTAGGGAACGTAATGAGAGGTACATCTTTACCAGTAGGGAACGTTATGCGAGGTACTTCTTTACCAGTAGGGAACGTTATGCGAGGTACTTATTTACCTGTAGGGAACGTAATGCGAGGTACTTCTTTACCTGTAGGGAACGTTATGCGAGGTACTTCTTTACCAGTAGGGAACGTTATGCGAGGTACTTCTTTACCAGTAGGGAACGTTATGCGAGGTACTTCTTTACCAGTAGGGAACGTTATGCGAGGTACTTCTTTACCAGTAGGGAACGTTATGCGAGGTACTTCTTTACCAGTAGGGATCGATGTGCCGGCGCATTGTCATGCAGCATAATCCAGCTGTTTGTGATCCATTTTTCTGGTGGTTTTCTTCTAATTGCATCTCTTGGACGAGATTTGAAATTGACGTATATTTCCTGCTAACCGTTCGGTCTTCAGCGATTAAATTATGGTAGACATTACCCTGGGAATTGAAAAATCTTCCAACATAACTGTTCCTTTTTCTTGTACATAAGAAATTTCTGTCTTCGGGGAGATGTTGGCGATTTCCATTCATAGGATTGACGTTTTTGTCTGAGGAATTTTATGGAGTAATGTTAGAGCCCATGAAAGTAACTTCTTAAGCGAAACACAGAATTTCATATTTGTAGGTTGAATCAAGGGAATGTTCAAGTCCAACAATGGAATTAACATACCACAAAAACAACCATCTGTATCTTTGTATCTATAGTATATGTGAAGGTCACCGCTGCCTTGTCCTTTCCAGAAGATCATTACTAACTTCTAAACAGATAAGCTACATAGCGTCATCTTTTACCATTCAAACACTAGTCGTATGTTCCCGGGGAACTTTTTGAAGCTGTCTCGTATTACTTGTTCTGTTGTACGTTCTATATTTCTTTTTTTTTTAAAAACAACTAATAATAAATCAACTAATAATAAAACAACTAATCTTTAAAAAATAAACTAATAATAAATCAACTAATAATAAAACAACTAATCTTTAAAAAATAAACTAATAATAAATCAACTAATAATAAAACAACTAATCTTTAAAAAATAAACTAATAATAAATCAACTAATAATAAAACAACTAATCTTTAAAAAATAAACTAATAATAAATCAACTAATAATAAAACAACTAATCTTTAAAAAATAAACTAATAATAAATCAACTAATAATAAAACAACTAATCTTTAAAAAATAAACTAATAATAAATCAACTAATAATAAAACAACTAATCTTTAAAAAATAAACTAATAATAAATCAACTAATAATAAAACAACTAATCTTTAAAAAATAAACTAATAATAAATCAACTAATAATAAAACAACTAATCTTTAAAAAATAAACTAATAATAAATCAACTAATAATAAAACAACTAATCTTTAAAAAATAAACTAATAATAAATCAACTAATAATAAAACAACTAATCTTTAAAAAATAAACTAATAATAAATCAACTAATAATAAAACAACTAATCTTTAAAAATAAACTAATAATAAATCAACTAATAATAAAACAACTAATCTTTAAAAAATAAACTAATAATAAATCAACTAATAATAAAACAACTAATCTTTAAAAAATAAACTAATAATAAATCAACTAATAATAAAACAACTAATCTTTAAAAAATAAACTAATAATAAATCAACTAATAATAAAACAACTAATCTTTAAAAAATAAACTAATAATAAATCAACTAATAATAAAACAACTAATCTTTAAAAAATACACTAATAATAAATCAACTAATAATAAAACAACTAATCTTTAAAAAATAAACTAATAATAATTCTATTTTACACTTGTTTACTGTATAGATGTTCTGGTCATCTTTAATAAAGAACTTATTAACTGTGTTAGAAGTAGACAGTTACAGTTTCCGTGTCATGTCATGAGAAGAAGTGGGTTGGAGAACATCGTAACAACTGGAAATATCGAGGGTAAGAGAGACAGAGGAAGACAACATGAGAAAATGTTGGATGACTTGAATGTCTGGCATGATGTAGAATCATCAGAAAATATATTTATATGTAAAACGAACAGCCGGATCTGACGTCAGAGTTTGAATTGATATATGATATATGATATATGATATATGATATATGATATATGAATTGATATAAGAGACGAATTAGATAAATAACAGCAGTCCCAGAACATAATTCAAACGTAAACATATTCTACGAAATTCAACAAATTGTATCAAATCTGAAAGCAACATCAATCATCAAACCCTACAAATTTTCAACAAATTACATAAAACATCTGAAAATTGCATCAGTAAATAAACCATACAACATTCAACAAATTACATCAAAAATCTGAAAATAACAATCAAACAAACCCTACAAAATTCAACAAATTACATACTGGCATTAATCAACAATGTATACAACGATCAACAAATTAAATACTGGCATCAATCAACCAACAATAAAACGATCAACAAATTACATACTGGCATCAATCAACAAACTATAAAACAATCAACAAATTACATACTGGCATCAATCAACAAACTATAAAACAATCAACAAATTACATACTGGCATCAATCAACAAACTATACAATGATCAACAAATTACATCAGATCATAAGCTTACTCCAGTCAACAAACCATACGAAATGCAACAAAATCAGATCTGCAAAACACATCACAATAAACATAGCATAAGAAATACATGATATAATAATAATAATAATTATGTGTTTTCTCAGAGTTCTTCAAGTTGTTTACAACGAAATGTACCACAAAATTTCTCAGAGACGCTACTTCATAGCCTCCTGCGCAGTATGTTACATCGTCCCATTAATTTCTCTTACATTTACACTACTTGGAGTGGCAACGCGATTTCTTTATGAAGATCGTCTGTTAGAATGCACTACGACATATACACGGGGCAATGTCCCTACGAAATTTTCCATGGCCGTCTTTTGTTTGATACCTGCTACTTTTATTTGGTCATGCTATATTCGTATTGGTTTGTTTGTCCGGAAGCAAAGGTTAACCATCGCTGAAGAGAGTACCAACACTGACATGCGCATGCGCAGGCAGTATGCTCGGTTGACAGCCATGATGGTACTAACTGTTTCCTGTTTCACCTTTGGGACAATGCCGGTATATCTGATCAGAATGACTGATCCCAGCATGCTTCACATTGTGAGTCACGTCTGGTCATTATTAGCATCGTGGACCACGTTCATGATGAACCCAATCATCTATTCCTTATTCGATATCAGAACGCAACACGCTCTGGTCAAGTTTTTTCATTGCAATAGAAAGAGACCATCTGAACTTACTTATACTGATAATACGCGGGAAAGAATAAGCCAGATGTCTCCATAAATGTACAGACACCTGGGCTCATACATTTTAAGCCACACACTATCGCAGTCAGACTGTAAACCAGCTCGCAAAACAACGATAAATAGGAAATACGTTATGTTAATTATTTGACTTTGTGAATTGAACAGGTGTTCAGAACTAAGATAAACTTGGAGAGAGTTTACTGGAATCCTTTCATGATTATAATAGGGGGCGACAACAGCTGTGATGTTGTTAGACACAAGTCTTTTTAATCTGATCAAAGGTCTATATAAATACTGCAGAAAACGTAAATATCCCAGACAGCAATTATGACCTTTTTCTGATTTTGAAACTAGTAACTGTGTTTATCCAGGCAATTGAATTGGTTGTGTTTGATATTTGTGTATTGACTGTACTCGGGGACCGCGTCGTTAACGCGGTTTAGAGCACAGCTGTTAGCGCACTGGTTTCGCATATGAGTGATCCTGGGTTCATTCCCAAGTTGAGACGGGTTTTCAGATCGCAACGGCTCTCGGTTCGACGCAGCCTTAATTGGATACCGGATTAATTCGACAAGTAAAGATTACGAGGGAGAGGAGGTGTCCTCTCATATAGCAGAGGAGCTGAAATGTGAAACCAAAAAATATCATACCCCTACAGCATTAATAAATGCAATGGATTAACCTTACTGCGAGGGAGAGGATATGGCTACCGTCCTCATATATCAGAGTGACTAAAATGTGAGATCGCGAACATCTCACACCGCTACGGCATTAATTAATGCTATTGGTTAACCTTACTCATTTGTAGAATGATGCGATTCGCATCAGAAGTTGTCTGTAAGCTTTCACTGATCAATATACGATCTGCAGGAGGCAGAACAATTTGTGCTAATGTAACACCCCCCCCCCCCCACCATGGAGACCCATGGAGATGAAGGAATTGAAAGTGGACAGTATCGGTGGCTAATTTGTTCTTGTCATTGTCGATACAATACATGTGCAAACTAACAAATAGGAAGCACGAAACCGCGACGGAAGAGACCAGTTGGAAGAAGCCTGATAACCCTAGTCGGATGTGCGTTGTATACAGCTGCAGGAAGTGGGAGCACTTGCGATAGTAATTCTTCCTCTCATGTATGTCGTAGGAGGCAACTAAGGAAGGCTACGGGTGGAGTTAGCAGATAGAATATCATAATATATTTTTTTTATTAAGATAAATGTGGCATCAAAAAATGAAAAAAATGAGCAAACGGAACGCCAGAAACAGGAGATGGTCTTCCAACAATGAAATACATGAAACATACCCCAGCAACAAGAACAGACTGTCCAAAACAGGAAACAGTTATCCAACAAAGAGGAATATAGAGTGAAGTGCAAACGTTTAATATATAGATGGATGTGTGGCAGAGTATATAGATGTAGAGATAAATAGGTAGGTAGGTAGGTAGGAAGGTAAGCAGGTAGGTATTTCGGTTGGCAGGTAGATAGGTAGGTTGATAGGCAGATAGGTAGGTAGATATGTAGGCTGGTGGTAGATAGGTAGGTAGGCTTAGTTGGATAGGTAGGTAGGTGGGTGGGTGGATGTATGGTTGGAGGGTGGTTTTATAGGTAGGTAGATAGGAAGGTAGATAGGTAAGTAGGTAGGCAGATATCATGGGTGGACGGAGATGGGTGGGGTGGTTTGGTGATCGAGTAGGTAGGTAGAGTGGTAGGTAGGTAGATATGTAGATAGATAGGCAGACAGACAGATGGACAGTAAGCTAGATATATATATATATAGATAGATAGATAGACAGACAGACAGAAAGACAGATTGATAGATAGATGGATAGAAGGATGGAAGGATGGATGGATGGATGGAGAGTTGGATGGATGGATAGTTGAAGGATAGATAGATAGTATTTCCTTTTTGAAGGCACAGGCATTGGGGAGTGTACCATAATGTCTAACCATTTGAAATAGCTCACGGTGTATGTGAAGTAATGTGGACCATTGACATTGATATTGCAGTGGTCGGGTCTAACTATAATATTTGAAAAACAGTCATTTATAAAGTACGCTGCTAAACGTAGTTTTAGTATTACATAGGATCTACAAATTATCTACTATCTACACGCCATCTACTATCTACTAATCACCTATTATATACACGTCACCTTGTATCTATACAGCATCCACTATCTACGCATCACTTTTTATCTACACATCACCTACTATCTACACATCACCTAATATCTACACATCACCTACTATCTACACATCACCTAATATGTATACATTACCTACTATCTACACATTACCTACTATCTACACATCACCTACTATCTACACATTACCTACTATCTACACATCACCTACTATCTACACATCACCTACTATCTACACATCACCTACTATCTACACATTACCTACTATCTACACATTACCTACTATCTACACATCACCTACTATCTACACATCACCTACTATCTACACATCACCTACTATCTACACATTACCTACTATCTACACATTGCCTATTATATATACATCTCTTACGATCTACACTTCATCTACTATCTACACATTGCCAACACATCATATACTATCTACACATCACCTACTATCCATACATTTAATACCATCTACAAATGCCCTACAATCTACATATTATCCACAATCTACACATCACCTACAATCAAAATATTTCTCATAACCTAAACATCACCTTACGTCTGCACATCACGTAAAATCTACATATTGCCCACAATCTACACATCAACTGCTATCTACACTTCACCTAAAATCTAAATATTACCCAAAAAGTACACATTACTTACTATTTACTATCGAAACATTGCCCACACATCACCTACAATCTACATATTGCCTACAATCTACACATCACCTACTGTCTACACATCACATACAATCTACATATTACCCATAATCTACACATCAGGTATTATCTGCACATCAACTACTGCCCTTTCTAAATTTTTTTCTGATGTGTTTTAGACAATTTTTGTAAACATTTTGTCTATAATTGTGCAGAGTGTCATCAAAAACATTAATGAAATATTTTTTTTCGCCAACGACGGATATGTCAGGCCATTGGCGCAAATAAAACAGCGACACAAAGCATTCTTCTTCTTCAGCGTTCATTCTCAAACTCCGACTGGATTTCTCTTGTAACAAGACAATGGTCCTACAAGATTTCCAGTTGAATATAGTCCAGAGAATGGACATGCGTTGTGTTGCCGTTTTATTTGCGCCAGTGGCCCAACACATCCGTCTTCGGTGGTACAAAGCATTCTATTCTCTGGACTACATCCTGCTGGAAATCTAGTAGTCTAAGAGAGATCCAGCGGGAGTTTGAGAATTTACGCTGAAGAAGAGTAATATACGATAATCCATGTCTGATCAGGTCAGACTAAGTTTAATGTTTACTTGTTAATTGTGTGTGTCTACTTGTTGATTGTGTGTGTTTTATTTCAAATAAATGCTATATTTATTGTACACACAGCCTCATGAAATGTTTGTTTATTAATACATATATGTTTCAAAAATGTTAAGATGTTTATGAAAGGGCACAAAATCAAAAGAAAATAAATCCAAAATATAACATGAAATTCATGTCAAATGACAAGCATGTCAGTTACATATTTACACTATATTTCCGCCCGTATGTTGCCGGGACCCGACAGGGGAGTAAAGAATAGCAACACTGTTTACCTTCCACGCAAGTCGTAAAAAGCGACTAAGGAGGTTATGGGATGGAGTTGGCTGTCCCATCCCATATAGGGTCAGTGGCCCAGAGCCGTGCTGAAGTCGGATGTGTCAGGCCAGAAGGTGCAGATATCGCAGCAATGATGTAAACCATGACACCGCGCATTCTGTTCTCCGGACTACATGCTGCTAATCTGCAGGAGTTTGAGAACGAACGAAGACGAAGACTATATTTCAGAACGCTAGAATTAACGTGCATAATTTGGCAGAACAGCAAACAAAACAAATCTAATTTAAAAAAAATTATAATAATAGCAACGAAGGTCAATATTGTCAGTGCCGTGTGTATCCTTCATTATTTGTGATACAGTCATGGCACCGTTCTCGCATGCAATTGATTAGCTTGTGAATGTAACATTGGGTCACTGCCTGCAACAGAGTTTGAAGTACCAGACGCAGCTCATGGAGAGTTGCAGCAGATGGTTGATGTCACTGCCTGCTACAGAGGTTGAAGTACCGGATACAGCTCATGAAGAGTTGCAGGAGATGGTTGATGTCAAACCTGCTACAGAGGTTGAAGTACCAGATGGAACTCATGGAGAGTTGAAAAGAAGACCCCCATCAAAGCTATCAGGAAAGTCGACCACCCAAAAGAAAACTACCACTATTTCGACAGAGCAGAGCAGGTTATTATCTTCCGCCTCAGAACAGGACACAACAGATTAAACAGCCACTTAAATAGACTAAGACAAGCGACACAGACTTCTGAACATATCCTGCAAGACTACAATACACTAAACCAGTTAAGGGAAGAACACTGACCCACAGAGATGGATATCCACAGAAAGATTTATGGGAGCACTGATGAGCTTTCAAATACAGCAGCATTTATTAAGAAAACAGAACTTGCTGTGTAGACATGTCAAACTGCGAACCAGAAGAAGAAGAAGAGAACTGCCATATGGTTGGTTGGTTGTTGATCCAGTGATCCATGGGTTCATGCCCTTTGACCTGATGCCATTAAATGGTATTATATTGCTGGGAAGTCTGTGGATTTTCGGCGCACCCCGGAACAGAGCCAGAGAATAACTATTCCACCTCCAGGAAGGTAGGTTCAACCTATGCACTGCTCCTAGCCACTGTAGCCAAGATAGGGTTCACTGTGCTCATTCCCCGCCAACAATTGACTACTAGTTATGCCGAACTTCTCTATTGCTCCAGGCCTGCAACCAAATGTTCCAGTCAAAAGGGTTGTCACGTCCTGAGTCACTGTGCCTCTATGATGGGTCTCAGTCATAGGAAAAAACAGTGCTGTTAGTTTACTTCTCCCCAGTGCTGCACAGTACATCTCTGGCTCCCTCCCAACCACAGAGGGTATATATATATATATTCAGGTAAACATGAAACACATTTCAAGAACAAAATAAAAGCATAATTGTATATATGGCGTACCATGAAGCTTCTCTAAGAAGATAACCTCAATATAACGGCATGGCATCCACTAAGGTTTTCTGCTGCATGGGTGGTATGTCTAGTGGGCCATTGGTGAGACCCACAGACGTAACCACATGCGTGAACTGTCATATATATTATTCAATTTTTAGAGTGGGGAGGTGGGGTTAACACCACAAATATTTGGAGCTGCATTTTTATCGACTTCGATAAACATGTCTACTTTCACTTTCTCTCTCCCTTTCTCTTTCTCGCGTACATAAGTATGATAATAATAATGCAGTATTTTAACTTGAGCAGGCAGCTGTTTACTGCCCATAGTCTTTCTGAGAAATGTACAGATTCTCTTCAGTGGAGTGACCGAGGTGACACCGGAACGTGTAGCTGGAGCAGTCATTTCTTCACTGTCCACAGTCTTTCAGAGAAATGTACATATCCTCGTCAGTTGTTTCCTGCTGTTTATATGATGCCATTTTTAAATGTTTCCATTCTCCTTCTTCGTTGTGTGTGTTTTCTGGTAGCTTTGCGAATTCTTCGTTAACTTCCTGCATACAGTTTTCTGGTAGCTTTGCGAATTCTTCGTTAACTTCCTGCATACAGTTTTCTGGTAGCTTTGCGAATTCTTCGTTAACTTCCTGCATACAGTTTTCTGGTAGCTTTGCGAATTCTTCGCTAACTTCCTGCATACAGTTTTCTGGTAGCTTTGCGAATTCTTCGTTAACTTCCTGCATACAGTTTTCCCGCCTATTCACTCCTTTTAGTTTTGTATATCTCGTTGCCTTTTGTGCTTTTCTTGTGCTTGTTCTTCTTCTTCTTCTTTCGTTCACTTGAAACATGTCTATATCTGTAATTCTGTCTCCTGAATAAAACTCACTGTCTTTTGTAGTTCATACAGTGTCCCATAGAGTTTTGTTTCCAGTGTTGTTTTCTCTGGCCAATATGTCTGCCTCAGCGTTTCATGCTCAGAACACTCTTGAAGTATATGTTTGTCACTCTGTGCTGCTTGTCCACATGTACACATGGCCGTGTTGCCAGTCTTGAACTTTGCATACATATGACTGCGGAGTCGGTTGTGTCCTTTTCTGAGACGTAGAATTATAACTTGTTCTGATCTGTTCATAATGTGATAGTCATCTTGTATTGGTGTTTATGGCTTTCTTATTGACTTGATCATCTATTTTTTCTGATGGTAGGTGATTGGTATATCTGTGCTTGTTAATTTTCGCTCTGTTTGTTTTGACTGTTATTATTACTGCCTTATGGTCAGTGTCTGCACACATTTTAGGTATTACTCGTGTGTCTGTTCTCTATCGTGAGTCTATCTGGCTCTCGAATTCCAAGCTGCTCCGTTTATACCATGTGTACACTTGTGACTTTCTATGTTTAAAGAATGTGTTCGTTATAAAGAGGTTGTGCTGGATGCATGCTTCTATTATTCTATAACCGTTGTCGTTAATATTGTTTCTTGTGGCGGAACAGTCTTTTATATTCATTTATTCTTTCTCTATTTGCACCACGGTGTGCGTTTAATCTCCCAAAATATGACGGTCGTCTTCGTTGTTACTGTTATTTACTAATCTCTTTACTTTTCGTTTGTTTGATGTGTTTCATGAGGCATAAGCCTGTATAAATTTTGTGTTTACATGATCTAGTCTAATCGTGACTGACATTTGTCGTTCATTCTGATGTGTAGCTTGAACTATTGTTCTCCACCCCGTGTTCTGCTCGTAAAATTGGGTAAACTACACTGTATTTTACGGACTGGTTCAATTCCCGTTAGTCTCAAGAATTTTTAAAAATTGTCCTCTGTCTTCCTACTTAAATTTACTTGTAATACACTGTATCATCATCATCAAGTGCCGTCTCCGCAACGAAGGTTGGCTGCAACGTATCTCCAACATCTCCTGTCTCTTGTCTTGGTGGTGCACTCTGCCAGACTGTAACCTGTCCATCGTGTAATGTTACTCTCCTACGTGTATCTCTGCCTACCTCTTGCTCGCTTCCCTTTGACTTTACCCTCAAGTAAGGTCTTCAATAGGGTGTCATGTCTTTTAATGTGTCCAAAGTATTTTATTTGCCTGATCTTTATTTCTCTTAGTAGTTCTTTCTTCATATTAAGTGTCTTTAGCACCTCTTTATGTGTTTTCTTCTCTTTCCATGATGTTCTCCCTATTCTTCTATATACCCAAATACACTGTATAGGAGCTTGTAATTTTGACATAGTTTCTTACAGACCCTATCTTTAATCCTTGTATCTGCTAGTCTTAAAATTTGATGTTTCTCCTTTTCATTTCATTATCAGGTCTTGTTTATTACTTATATTATATTGATTATAGCAAATTTAATATATTGTTGTTTTCTTCGTTGTTTAATATTACTATTAGTCGTCTTCAAAAAACTCTACATTTTACTACGAACAATTGTGTTCTCACTGACGGCTTGCTAATCCTGTCACAGTGTTTTATTATGAAATTCACATGATTAAACCAGGAACTAACACATACAGAAAGAAACCACCTATTCTATGCGAATAGTCCTGAAACATTGAACTCCACTTCCATTTTTGGTCACAAGAAATAGCACAGCTGTCAATTCGTGCCATTTTATCAGAAGTCCAAATAATCTGAATTATTTCAAGTCCAAGAAAACAGTCAAATAATCTATAGTCTATTGTCTTTCCCCATGTGGTTTATGATCCACTCTTGCCGTTAAACGTAGGAGTGATTGGAGGTCGAGCTTGCGTTCTTAAGCCAGATGTGTGGCCTCGGCTATGCTATGACCGTGACTATTCATGATGTCCCTGACGTTTTCTATCCATCTTTTCGTGGTCTTCCTCTGGCCTTATACCCTGATCACATTTGGTTATATCCTTGTACGGGCAACTTTTCCCGATGCATTTTCATAATGTAACCAAACCACTTGATCTGTTCTTTCTCTATGTAATTTGTACAAGATATTATACCTATTCTTTCCCTGTTATGTTCATTCCGTAACCTATCAAACCTAGTGACCCCGTCAAATAATCAAATTCAACAAAAGACAAAGTTACAAACTCCGTTTATTAATTGCATATATACTAACACACCATGGTAACATGCAAAGGTAGATAACAAATAGAATTGTAACATTAAGCAAGGGTACATAACTACTTTTTACATATATATTTAGATAGAGTTTATGATTTGACACTTGGATACATGATTGTACATATGTTATTTGATTAATATGATTTATGGTAACGAAAAGCGTGTACATATTATTGTATAGAACTCCTGTTAAATCATATACCACTAAGGTAAAACATACATCAAAACTTACATACATGTACAGTTGTAGTTTTAAGAACATCAACATATGTGTATATACCTTCAAATAGTTGCAATCTTAAAAGTCAAACATACGTGTGTATATACCTTCAAATAGTTGCAATCTTAATAGTTAAACATACGTGTGTATATACCTTCAAATAGTTGCAATCTTAATAGTTAAACATACGTGTGTATATACCTTCAAATAGTTGCAATCTTAATAGTTAAACATAGGTGTGTATATACCTTCAAATAGTTGCAATCTTAATAGTTAAACATACGTGTGTATATACCTTCAAATAGTTGCAATCTTAAAAGTTAAACATACGTGTGTATATACCTTCAAATAGTTGCAATCTTAATAGTTAAACATACGTGTGTATATACCTTCAAATAGTTGCAATCTTAAAAGTTAAACATACGTGTGTATATACCTTCAAATAGCTGCAATCTTAAAAGTTAAACATACGTGTGTATATACCTTCAAATAGCTGCAATCTTAAAAGTTAAACATACGTGTGTATATACCTTCAAATAGTTGCAATCTTAAAAGTTAAACATACGTGTGTATATACCTTCAAATAGCTGCAATCTTAAAAGTTAAACATACGTGTGTATATACCTTCAAATAGTTGCAATCTTAAAAGTTAAACATACGTGTGTATATACCTTCAAATAGTTGCAATCTTAATAGTTAAACATAAGTGTGTATATACCTTCAAATAGTTGCAATCTTAATAGTTAAACATACGTGTGTATATACCTTCAAATAGTTGCAATCTTAATAGTTAAACATACGTGTGTATATACCTTCAAATAGTTGCAATCTTAAAAGTTAAACATAAGTGTGTATATACCTTCAAATAGTTGCAATCTTAATAGTCAAACATACGTGTGTATATACCTTCAAATAGTTGCAATCTTAATAGTCAAACATACGTGTGTATATACCTTCAAATAGTTGCAATCTTAATAGTTTAACATACGTGTGTATATACCTTCAAATAGTTGCAATCTTAAAAGTTAAACATACGTGTGTATATACCTTCAAATAGTTGCAATCTTAATAGTTAAACATACGTGTGTATATACCTTCAAATAGTTGCAATCTTAAAAGTTAAACATACGTGTGTATATACCTTCAAATAGTTGCAATCTTAATAGTTAAACATACGTGTGTATATACCTTCAAATAGTTGCAATCTTAAAAGTTAAACATACGTGTGTATATACCTTCAAATAGTTGCAATCTTAATAGTTAAACATACGTGTGTATATACCTTCAAATAGTTGCAATCTTAAAAGTTAAACATAAGTGTGTATATACCTTCAAATAGTTGCAATCTTAATAGTCAAACATACGTGTGTATATACCTTCAAATAGTTGCAATCTTAATAGTCAAACATACGTGTGTATATACCTTCAAATAGTTGCAATCTTAATAGTTTAACATACGTGTGTAAAAAAGTAAAGTAAAGTAACCCATAGCATTTATTAATGCCGTAGGGGTATGCGATGTTAGCGATCTCACATTTCACAGGCTCTGCAAATACTTTCAAATAGTTGCAATCTTAATTATCAAACATAAGTGTGTATATACCTTCAAATAGTTGTACAAAAACCAATAACAGACGCGAATATTTAAATTTATAATGTAGTGACCTAATTGTTATTTTTGTATATATGTCATATATGGCCCTAAGATACAGATCTCGCCCCTGTGTTACCGGGGCCCGAAAGGGGAGCAAAGAATAGCAACACTGTTTACCTTCCACGCATGTCGTAAAAGGCGACTAAGGAGGTAATGGGATGGAGTTGGCTGTCCCATCCCATATAGGGTCAGTGACCCAAAGCATTGCTGAAGTCGGATGTGTCAGGCCGAAAGGCGCAGATATCGCAGCAATGCTGTAAACCATGACACAACGCATTCCGTTCTCCGGACTACATCCTGCTAATATGCAGGAGTTAGAGAATGAACGCAGAAGAAGAAGATACAGATATGGAGGTAAAGCTGTAGGGAAAACGTGACGACCCACTGCTAAAGACTGATTTTATGGAGGCTGCCCACCTTCCAGTATAGATTTGTGAAATCTGATAGGAAACTGATCGAAGAAGTCGCATACGGTCGGGGAAAAAACCCACCTGCCGGTAGTTTGGACAGTACCTATGCGATGTGTCGCTTGTTTGCCGTGCAGCGTCAGGGGTAGAAGAGTTCTCTTACTCCGTGATGCGTGTAACCTTGTTCCTGTGGCTTCTTTGATCCATATTTTATATGGTCTGCCTCTGGCTTTATAGCCGTGATGTCTATGTTTCATGTCCATCTGTGGCATGCTGTCTATTGGTAGTCTGGAAGCGTGTGAAAACCACTTGATCTGTTGTCTTCTGATGTGTTCCAATACTGGTTTATTGTGCTAGTTGTGTTGTTTATTGTGTACTCAAGTGATAAATGGATATGTTTCCGCACTTTAATGTTGCTATGTGCAAGATTCGAGCGTTGACAAAGGAGAAACATGGTTTTTTTCGTTATTGTCATCGGTAACAAACATCTTATTAGATGACCTATTCTATTGGTTCACTGACCGTGTCAAAATGGTCTGCCCTGTTTTTACACGGACTCAACCTGTTACAATGTGATACTGGGCGACACACTGTAGCTCTTATGGACACTCACAGTGCTAAGAAATAAGCTAGCCTAGCATTGTAAACAGAGGCTTTGTCTACCAAGGCTTAAAAATTCTGCGGCGAAATACTCGGAAGAAGTTGGCAGGTAACTCAACGGGTACATAGGCGCTAACAGCAAAGCTGTGTGGACAGAATAGGGCACAGTTAGACACATAGTACACTCTGGCCATCCACTGCACCTGATTTTCTCACAGTTTTCTGGACTTTGTCTTGCCGCTGGACCAAGATAAAAGGAGAGAGAGAGTGTGCTTGACGATTAGCGCAACTCTTCCACACTATAAACCAACTTCAGCGCTAGTCATTTCTCAACCCAATTACTTATCTTTCACTTATGAAGGCGCAAGCACGCTGGGCAGGCCATCTTGTGCAGGCCAGGTAAGTACAAGAAGAAAGACATTACCCTGAAATTATATTTATAGTAATTACATACTAGCTAAAACAAATATACTTCTTCATAAAGCTTACTGTAGGAATAAAAAGCTACTGAGTTGAATTAAGATGCAAAAGAACATTGTACATTATATGAATGTTGTTGATTTTTTTGATTCCAGGGTATTAGGAGCATTTAGCTCTTACTTCCTACATGTAATGGTATGGTCTCCAAAGCTTTGTCTCTTAATATATAAAGTGGCACCAAATTATATAATATATAAGAAAAGTAACACCACCCTATATAATCTACACGAAAGGTAGATATAAAAAATAATATATACTAAAGTTACACTAAATTATATAATCTATACGAAAGGTAATGCCACCCAATATAATCTATACTAAAGTAATAAATTATATAACATATACGAAAGGTAACCCACCCTATATAATCTATACTAAAGTAATAAATTATATAACATATACGAAAGGTAACGCCACCCTATATAATCTTTACTAAAGTAATAAATTATATAACATATACGAAAGGTAACGCCACCCTATATAATCTTTACTAATGTAATAAATTATATAACATATACGAAAGGTAACCCACCCTATATAATCTATACTAAAGTAGAAATACCTTATATAATCTTTACTATAGGTAAGATCACCATATATAATATACGCGAAAAGGCGCCGGCCTTTATAACCTATATGAAGAACGGAAAAGAGGGAGGGGAGATGGCTAGTTTAGGATGTGAAAAATACTGAACCTAGATATGATGAACTTGCGTCTCTTGGTTGAAGAGATACTTCCGCACGTTTCGACCAAAACTCCTTTATCAAGTAAGCGAGCTTCAAGTCGTCATATGTGTAATACATCAACAGTAAAATGTATGTCTGTGTTCATTGCATGAAAAAGGCCTTTTATTCCTAAACGTTCTCGTTGTGTGTTTGCGTGCGATCTGTATGCCAACATTACATGCTGTTTTTAACTGTTCCTCTATCCGCGCGCACTCAATGAAATGTTTGTGAATATTCTGTATTTTATACCTGGACAGCACTGTAACTCTTAAACTGTGTGTAGTTTCTTCAAACTTGGATTCCTTCTTGACAATTAAACAACATCACGAGGTCTGTGTGGTTCTGATTAAGCAATAGTAGCTTGCAGCTAGGCATAACTGCAGGTTTGGGTTAAGCAATACTAGCTTGAAGCGATGCATGACTACAGTTACTCCGAGTACAAACTGATGTTTTCTTGAAAAAAGAATTGATGCCAAGTTTCTTGTTGCATGTCTCGCATGTTTCTGGGAACACCTGGTTGTACAGTTGCAAACCTGATTCCTGTCAGGGATCGATAACAGAATCAATGTATAATTGTCAAAATAACGGCACTATTTATACATTAAACATATACAATTTAAAAAAAAAGAATAGTAAAGATCAAAACAACAGCGCCAATATGAAAGTCACACATGAATGGTTGCGGTAAGCATCAAGTCAAAACTGGCGGCTGGTAAATGTATAGGAAACAAGAAGACAACGCTGCCACTGTTAAGTAAACATCAAGGCAACACGCTAATGGAAGCTAATATTCAGAGAACAATGTCAGATATCACAGTAATCATAGAAGTAATGAGTACATGTCAGATATCACAGTAATCATAGAAGTAATGAGTACATGTCAGATATCACAGTAATCATAGAAGTAATGAGTACATGTCATATCACAGTAATCATACAAGTAATGAGTACATGTTAGATATCACAGTAACCATAGAAGTAATGAGTACATGTTAGATATCACAGTAATCATAGAAGTAATGAGTACATGTTAGATATCACAGTAATCATAGAAGTAATGAGTACATGTCAGATATCACAGTAACCATAGAAGTAATGAGTACATGTCAGATATCACAGTAACCATAGAAGTAATGAGTACATGTCAGATATCACAGTAATCATACAAGGAATGAGTACATGTCATATATCGCGGTAATCATACAAGTAATGAGCACATGTCATATATCACGGTAACCATACAAGTAATGAGTACATGTCAGATATCACGGTAAACATACAAGTAATGAGTACATGTCATATATCACAGTAATCATAGAAGTAATGAGTACATGTCGCGCCTGTTGCGACGTGATACAGAACGCATTTGTCACGGTCAAGGTACCGATTTCAAGTCTCGCAGTACACAATTGTTCTTCTAGACTATTCCGAAAGCAATGACGAACTACTGAACGTATTTCTGTTGCCTAGAAATCACTTGATTTTCGCCAGTAAATGCTGGGTTGATGGCTATATCCTGAATAGGACGTACTGCCAGCTTTCATTTTACCAATGAGTACATAAAAATACCCCAAGACAGTAATTCACTTTTCAATTAATGTCTCACGCCCATAATAGCCAAAATAAAGAATGTCTCAAGACAATAATATCCATATTAGGGAATGTCTCCAGACAATAATATCCACATTAGGGAATGTCTCAAGACAGTAATATCCACATTAGGGAATGTCTCAAGACAGTAATATCCACATTAGGGAATGTCTCAAGACAATAATATCCACATTAGGGAATGTCTCCAGACAATAATATCCACATTAGGGAATGTCTCAAGACAGTAATATCCACATTAGGGAATGTCTCAAGACAGTAATATCCACATTAGGGAATGTCTCAAGACAGTAATATCCACATTAGGGAATGTCTCAAGACAATAATGGCTATTTTAATGAATGATTTAAGATAATATATCTATATTAAGGGATGTCTCACGCCTGTGACCATATAAATTCATGTCTCACGACATTAATAGACATACTAATGCATGTCTTAAGACAGTAATAGGCATATTAAGGAATGTTTCAAGACAATAAGAGCTACATTATTTAATGCTTGAAGACAACAATAGACAAATTTGTGATTATCTCAGCGCAACAGTAAATACATTTTCCAATGCGTTAACGAATACATTATTTGAATAATAAATACCATAAGGAACATAATATCAACAATAAGTACACCACAGACTGTATTAACGCAATAATGAAGACGTGTTTGTACACTCATTGTGTGTGTCCCTATACTAGTAACTGGCAAAATCAGTATATCTATTTACGCTTCTATCATATGGAACGTCTGTGGCTTCTGACCAATAGCCTGTCAGAAAAACTAACGTTATATTTTACTTCTGGTTGATGATATGAATATAGAGTAAGAACAAGACCAAGATAATGACAAGTGACACAACCACAATCAATCAAATAAATCGCCATGTCTTGTGGCATGGGCGATCATGTCTCTCCACAGCTCTGTTTCTTGTATAGTTAATAAGTTCAGTTGATATTTTTTTGACATAGTGACAACTGTTCCTGAAATTTCTCTCTTTGTCTTCCTCTGTCTCTTCTCCCCTTAATCTTGGTAATTCACCTTATATTATCTATACTAAAGGTAGCTTACACTATATAATCTATACTAAAGGTAACACCAGCTTACATAATCTATACTAAAGGTAACACCAGCTCACATAATCTATACTAAAGGTAGCTTACACTATATAATCTATACTAAAGGTAACACCAGCTTACATAATCTATACTAAAGGTAGCTTACACTATATAATATATAATTAAGGTCATCATCATCATTAAGTGCCATCCCCACAACGAAGGTTGGCTGCAACGTATCTTCAACATCTCCTGTCTCTTGTCTTGATGGTGCACTCTGCTAGACTGTAACCTGTCCATTGTGTGATGTTACTCTCCCACTTGTATCTCTGCCTACCTCTTGCTCGCTTCTCTTTGACTTTACCCTCAAGTAAGGTCTTCAATAAGGTGTCATGTCTTTTAATGTGTCCAAAGTATTTTATTTGCCTGATCTTTATTTCTCTTAGTAGTTCTTTCTTCATATTAAGTGTCTTTAGCACCTCTTTATTTGTTTTCTTCTCTTTCCATTATGTTCTCCCTATTATCCCTATACTTAAGATAACACCAGCTGTTGTTACTAGACTGCTCGTTCATCGTAAAGCTGAGGTACCTTGTGTTTTACCTAAGTACTATTGCTTTAGACTGTTGAAGATATAGAAGACCGTCCAACAGAATTAATTCGGACCCCATTGTTTTACTTATTAAAATTATTGTTTCACTTTCAGTTGGTGACTATTTATATACTTGGAGTCGACTTGGCTATTTTAACATGCGATTCCAAGTATGTAAATGGTGACCAAGGAAAAACTAACAATAGTTAAAAGAATAGGGGTCTTAATTCATTCGGATGAAAGGTCTCTAGTGTAGATGGTCATGGTTGTACAGTTGTTATAGCAGTTTCACAGCTTACCTTCCATAACTGTGTCAAATTGACCACAAATTCGTCCATCATCGCCTTTGTGTGGTGGGGTGTGGGTGCCACTCGTAGGCGTTCAGTTCCCTTAGCAACAGTTGGATAGTTGATTGACTGTACGTAGATTCCATACTTTGACATTAAGTCGTTGGAGAGTTTGGCAGACACTGCGGCATCTCCAACCTGGAAAAATGAATTTTTGTATCTGCTGTAGTCAGTGATAAGAAATCGGCCGTGTGTTGCCGGGGCCGAAAGGGGAGGAAAGAATGACAACACTGTTTACCTTTCATGAATGTTGTAAGAGGCGACTAAGGAGGTTATGGGGTGGAGTTGGCGGATGTGTCAGACCGAAAGGCGCAAATATCGTAACAATGCTGTAAACCATGACACTACGCATTCCGTTCTCCGGACTACATCCTGCTAATCTGCAAGAGTTTGAGAACAACCGCAGAAGAAGAAGTGATAAGAAATCAAAGAAATCCATGTATCCAAGTGTGAGCTTGGATACATGATATTTTCTCTCCGTTCATTCTCAAACTCCTGCACAACAGTAGGATGTAGTCTAGTGACCGGAATAAATTGTGTCATGATTTATTGCTTAACTGTGATAATAAAAGTCAAAGGTAATATATGAGTTTATGAACAAGCATCATATTACACGATTTCTCATATGGGCACAGCCTGCCTAGTCAGTGGTTGACCAGAATTCGACTGATTTGTGTCGATTACAGCATTTGTTCAGTAGCGATGGCGCCATTCTTCAAACTTCCCAGACCAAGAGCCCTGATACCCTACTTCTTGGTGGTTGACAGAGCCAAAAGCCCTGATGCCCTACTTCATGGTGGTTGACAAGAGCCAAAAGCCCTGATGCCCTACTTCATGGTGGCTGACACAGCCAAAAACCCTGATTCCCTACGTCATGGTGGCTGGCACAGCCAAAAGCCCCAAATGCCCTACTTCATGGTGGCTGACACAGCCAAAAACCCTGATGCCCTACTTCATGATGGCTGACACAGCCAAAAACCCTGATGCCCTACGTCATGGTGGCTGACACAGCCAAAAACCCTGATGCCCTACTTCATGGTGGCTGTGTGAGCCAAGAACCCTGATGCCCAATTAAATGGTAGCTGGCTGGGCCACAGGAGTAATTTTTATTTCAAACCACGAATAACCACAACCAGTGGATTCGAACCCGGGATTTTCTGGTCATATATAGTTGTTACATGTACGGTTTCAGGATGCTTTCTGTGATGACTTTTGCCCTATGTAAGATTGGACAGTAACCCCCCTCCCGCGATGGTCTTGCGACATGCATATAATTTACAGCAGTGCTATTATTAGCGCCCACTTCAGGTCTCGACCGCAAAGATACATACTAAAAAACATGATTTTCGTCCGCACATATGACAGATAATAATAGAAGTTCATGATAGAAGTACATGATAGAAGTACATGATAGAAGTTCATGATAGAAGTGCATGATATAAGTACATGATAGAAGTACATGATATAAGTACATGATATAAGTACATGATATAAGTACATGATGTAAGTTCATGATATAAGTACAAGATAGAAGTACATGATATAAGTACATGATATAAGTACATGATATAAGTACATGATAGAAGTACGTGATATAAGTACATGATATAAGTACATGATATAAGTACATGATAGAAGTACAGGATATAAGTACATGATATAAGTACATGATATAAGTACATGATATAAGTACATGATAGAAGTACGTGATATAAGTACATGATATAAGTACATGATATAAGTACAGGATAGAAGTACATGATAGAAGTACATGATAGAAAGAGAATAACGAAAGAACCCCTGGGAATGATGATCTTATATTTCTTGTGTGGCGTGCCAGGAGGAGACTCCTTTCGATCCATCGCTCCAGTTTAATGTTTCCGTCACATTCTTTTACTGGAACGTTTTTTTTTTAGCTATTACAGTTCCAAACGTACAGTTTGACTCAAAGTGGCTGTAGGCTGCGGTATCACTAGCTGGATAATTATGTTTGGAGACTTTTCCGTGTTTCTGTCAATCCAAGATAAGCTGCAAACAACAGCGTTGATTCCTTCCTAGAAATCCAAGCATAGGTCCTCCTTCAACAAGCTTCAACAGGAAGTAAGGTATATGACACGACGTCTAGCCTCCTTAACCACCACTTGCGACATGCATGCTAGATCGTAGTATTACTCATATTTTGCTCCACTTCGAACCGGTCATACACATACAGCTGGATAATGTCTGTAATGAAACTAGATGATGGCATATACAACTCCACAATTTAGAATAGATAGTAAAGTAAGGGTTACCACATTGGATGCAGTAACACAAAGTCAAGATAGTAGGTTTATCACAATGAATATATCAACACACAGTTAGGATTGCAAGGGTACCACATTGGATGTATCAACACACAGTCTGGACCGCGAGGGTACCACATTGATTGTATCAACACACAGTCTGGACCGCAAGGGTACCACATTGGTTGTATCAACACACAGTCTGGACCGCAAGGGTACCACATTGATTGTATCAACACACAGTCTGGACCGCAAGGGTACCACATTGATTGTATCAACACACAGTCTGGACCGCAAAGGGTACCACATTGATTGTATCAACACACAGCCTGGACCGCAAAGGGTACCACATTGATTGTATCAACACACAGCCTGGACCGCAAGGGTACCACATTGATTGTATCAACACACAGTCAGGATCGTAAGGGTACCACATTGATTGTATCAACACACAGTCTGGACCGCAATGGTACCACATTGATTGTATCAACACACAGTCTGGACCGCAAGGGTACCACATTGATTGTATCAACACACAGTCTGGACCGCAAAGGGTACCACATTGATTGTATCAACACACAGCCTGGACCGCAAGGGTACCACATTGATTGTATCAACACACAGTCAGGATCGTAAGGGTACCACATTGATTGTATCAACACACAGTCTGGACCGCAAGGGTACCACATGGATTGTATCACCACACAGTCTGGACCGCAAGGGTACCACATTGATTGTATCAACACACAGCCAGGACCGCAAGGGTACCATATTGATTGTATCAACACACAGTCTGGACCGCAAGGGTACCACATTGGATATGTCAACACACAGTCTGGACCGCAAGGGTACCACATATGATGTATCAACACACAGTCGGGATCGTAAGAGTACCACATTGGATATGTCAACACGCAGTCAGGAACGCAAGGGTACCACATTTGTTGTATCAACACACAGTGCCCTCCAGCGATTCATATCTTCATCGACGAGGATGAGTGAGGAGAAATCCAGACATGTCCAGATCTTAATGTTGTCTTTCATGATTTTCACACACCCCTCTGTTCCTTTCACCTTCAACTGTTCCCAGTAGCAAGTATTGGCAGGATTGACTCATCTTACCATGATTGGGATAATATGGCTGGGACTATGCAAGGCAGGAAGTCCTGATGAGACCAGCTTCTCTCGTAAATACTTCACGTTTCTCTGTTGAAGAGCTCTGAGTTCTCTTCCTTCATCACTGGACAAGACCTGTAGATGATTAACAAACAGGATCTGATTTATGTATAAGCTAAACAAGCTACAGCTTAGGGCCCCCACTTATTTGGGGACCCCCCAAAAAAATCATATTTGGCACTTACATATAATATCTGGACTTATAAAGGGCCCCATATCTCAAATAGCTTAGGACCTTATCAAGTCTAAATACGGCACTGTAACGGGCAGTTAATTCTGGGAATTAATCTCCACACTATCCCTCAATATGATTATTTAATCATCATCATCAAGTGCCGTCTCCGCAACGAAGGATGGCTGCAACGTATCTCCAACATCTCCTGTCTCTTGTCTTGGTGGTGCACTCTGCTAGACTGTAACCTGTCCATCGTGTAATGTTACTCTCACACGTGTATCTCTGCCTACCTCTTGCTCGCTTCCCTTTGACTTTACCCTCAAGTAAGGTCTTCAATAAGGTGCCATGTCTTTTAATGTGTCCAAAGTATTTTATTTGCCTGATCTTTATTTCTCTTAGTAGTTCTTTCTTCATATTAAGTGTCTTTAGCACCTCTTTATTTGTTTTCTTCTCTTTCCATGATGTTCTCCCTATTCTTCTATATACCCACATCTCAAAGGCATCAATTTTGTCTTCTAATTGTTTATTTAGTGTCCATGTTTCTGAGCCATACATTAATATGGAATAGATGTAGCATTTTATAATTCTCATTTTTAACTTGTTTGTAATTTGTTTAGATATTAATAATTTCCTCATGTCATTGAAGGTACTTTTAGCCATTCCTATTCTCCTTTTAACTTCTGTTTCACATCTGCCATCATTTGTGACTATGTGTCCAAGATATTGATACTGTTTTACTTGTTGTAGTTTCTCCCCCTGTATGTTTATGTTTACCTCCTGTTCTTCTGTGTCTTTGCTGATTATCATGGTTTTTGTTTTTTGAATGTTTATATCCAGTCCATATTCATTACTTGATTTATTGACTTGATCTATTAGTCTTTGTAGTTCATGTTCACTTTCTGCTAAAAGAACAGTGTCATCTGCATATCTAATGTTGTTTATTATTTTCCCATTGATCTTGAGTCCTGGTATTTCTTCTATATTTTTAAAGATATTCTCTGTGTAGATACTAAATAGGCTTGGTGATAAAAATGCATCCTTGTCTTACCCCTCTTATTTAATAGCTTGAGTTAATCTCCACATTATCCCTTCAATAAGATTAAGCAATAACATGAGTTAATATAATGCTAATCCGATGTGTATATTTATATTCAATCATTTTCCTTTAGCGCTAAAGTTAGCGCATAGGGCAGATGCTAAAGTTAGCGCAATGGGCAGATGCCAGATCTCTCCAAATCTGTCCATTCAAAGCTATTCTGTGCAGTTCTTGAACAATATGGATATTGTTGGTTTTAGTTTCTCTAAATATTGTTCTTCTCAGGTGTAATATGTATATTATTATTATTCTGCGTTCGTTCTCAAACTCCTGCAGATTAGCAGGATATAGTCCGGAGAACGGAATGCATTTGTCATGGTTTACAGCATTGCTGCGATATCTGCGCCTTTCGGCCTGACACATCCGACTTCAGCATGGCGTTCGGTCACTGACCCTATATGGGATGGGACAGTCAAATCCATCACATAACCTCCTTAGTCGCCTTTTACGACATGCGTGGAAGGTAAACAGTGTTGCTATTCTTTGCTCCCCTTTCGGGTCCCGGCAACACACGGGCGATAAGTATATTATAATAATGAAATATTTTTCTATGATTTATTTGTATAATAACATTGATGGATTACACTCTGGTGTGTGACTAGTCTCCGTGTGTGACACAGTTACGTGAGCAGTCAGCGAATGGTACACTATTATGTGAGTAGGGAGCGTGCGTGGCATTGTTACGTTAGTCGTGTACGTGCGTGTCCATAATTTGAAGGATATAAATATTTACAATTAGACTTATTGTACAGATGTGATTATGTAATTGGACAATTATATATGTATGATTATGTAATTGAACAATTATATAGATGTGATTATGTAATTGGGTTATTTTATAGATTTTATTGTGTAATTGGGTTATTTTATAGATGTGATTATGTAATTGGGTTATTTTATAGATGTGATTATGTAATTAGACAATTATATAGATGTGATTATGTTATTGGGTTATTTTATAGATGTGATTATGTAGTTGGACTGCATATACCACAAACCTTGATGGATGCGAGACAGCCGCTTAGAACGGTCGGTGGCAAGGATGTTGTAAAGATGAACCCGGAACCAAAACTCCTGACCATGTCCACTAGCTTGGATGACCCCACGATGTAGCCACCCATGTTTCCGAATGCTTTACCTGTAGAAGTAAACGAAGAACCATATTAGAACAACCTAAAATAATGTGTTTCTGAGTTTAAATGGGACGGATTAAGTATGACAGAGGTAGTACGGGAGACCTGACATCTAAAACGTAAACATGGACTAAGTTCTGATTTGCATGAAATCTATTGGTTAGCCTTAACTATTTTTGGCATGCGACTCAAAGCATGTAAATAACGACCAATCAGAAGTCCAAGAATAATCAAAAACGTAATGAACGTGGTCCAAATTAATTCAGTTTGAAGGTATGAAGTTCAATCAAAAGCCACGGGTTAAGCAAATGTGGCCTTATCACGTAATAAGTCCAATTTTTTAATATTATGCGTAGATTCATTCAGATTTCGTGACCTTGCTGACCTCGGATTAAAAGGTTGCTAGGTATGCTTCTAACTGCTCGCTACACACTGAGAGGTCCCCCGTCTGCAGAGTCATTCAAACTCGCGGGTCCTCTCCGTGTGTAAAGGGCAGATAAATAGATCCGCAAGTAGACTTACCTTCTGAGAAGTGAGTCTTTATTGATAATTCGTTTCGTTAAAAAATGCACATATTTGTTTTGTTAAAATAGAGGCCACATTTGCTTAACCTGTACCGTTTAAATTTTAATTCAGAGCTTGTTATTACAATCATACATCAATGTTACAATCGCACAATCGTATTACAATCGTACATCAATGGTTTTACTTACGATGATCTTCCTCTTCTTCTGCATTTGTTCTCCAACTCCCGCTGTATCTCTCTTGTAGCAGAACAATGTCCCTACTAGATTTCCAGCAGGATTTAGTCTAGAGAATGGAAGTGCGTTGTGTCGCCGTTTTATTTGCGTCACTAATCCGATATATCCGTCTTTTGCGGCGGAACGGTGATCTAACTAAAAGGATAATTTACCACCAAAGATGCATAAATTGGTGAACAGTGATCAAGTAATCAAGCGATCAAGTAATCAAGCGATCAAGTAATTACCTATGCTAGAGGTGTTGATATAATTATGATATAATTAATATATTCTTTAAAAGCTTTTAGTCAAACATCGTCTATCACTGTGCCTCGTTGCTAGTATGTTTTATGTAGAGATATTTGTAACAATTGTGCTTATTTCAGTTCATTTCCATTTCCTTTCTGTTACATCAGCTCCCGCATTTTCAGTTTCTTGATTTTTATCTTTTGATTACTTGATCTTTTGAGTACTTGATTACTTGATCATTTGATTACTTGATCACTCGATTACTTGATTATTTGATCACTTGATTACTTGATCACTTGATTACTTGATCACTTGATTACTTGATCACTTGATTACTTGAACACTTGATTACTTGATCACTTGATTACTTGATCTCTTGATTACTTGATCACTTGATTACTTGATCTCTTGATTACTTGATCACTCGATTATTTGATCACTTGATTACTTGATCACTGGATCAATTGATTACTTGATCAATTGATTACCCACATACTATGCTGCTATTTGAGAAACATAATAACACATTTTAAACCTAACCCATATTCTGCCCTGCCTAATCAAACAATATGCAAATTAAACAATTTACCTAGAGTTCCAGAAATGATGTCCATTTTGTCCAAACAGTTGTCTTGTTCTCCAACGCCAGCTCCATGTTTGCCGTACAATCCTACAGCGTGTACTTCATCTACGAAGGTCAGTGCTCCATATTTGTGCGCTACGTCACACATCTCGACTGTCGGACATATTGATCCTGTGAGGATATTAACAACACAAAACTGTTTAAAAATCGATAGTTGCATAAATAACGGACAATAGTATGAAAAGCTTTAGGAATAACGGTCAAGAAAATTGACATTATCAGGGGGAAAAAACGGAACAGCACAGGTAATTTATAAGAAGACATAAGGATGACATATTCGCTAACCATATAAGGCACTTTCTCACAAAAATATTTGAGAAAACATATACATGACATATTGATCAACCATAGAACGCACTATCCTTCACATGAATTTATGAGAAAACACAGAGATGACATATTGATCAACCATAAAATCCAATGTCTCACATGAGTTTATGAGAAAACATATAGACAACATATTGATAAACCATAGCATGCTAAATCTATTCTATATTAATGTATGGCTCAGAAACATGGACACTAAATAAACAATTAGAAGACAATTGATGCCTTTGAGATGTGGGTATATAGAAGAATAGGGAGAACATCATGGAAAGAGAAGAAAACAAATAAAGAGATACTAAAGACACTTAATATGAAGAAAGAACTACTAAGAGAAATAAAGATCAGGCAAATGAAATACTTTTGACACATTAAAAGACATGATACCTTATTGAAGACCTTACTTGAGGGTAAAGTCAAAGGGAAGCGAGCAAGAGATAGGCAGAGATACAAGTGGGAGAGTAACATCACACGATGACAGGTTGCAGCCTAACAGAGTGCACCACCAAGACAAGAGACAGGAGATGTTGGAGATACGTTGCAGCCAACCTTCGTTGCGGAGACGGCACTTGATGATGATGACGAGCATGTACTGTCTGACATACAGTGGTTATAAAACATAAAGATAACACAGCGACATTAATAAAGTTTATAGTTTTACATAAATCTAAAAAAACAAAAACAAATGATACACTGACCATCCATAGAATGCACCGTCTCAAAGGCGACAATCTTAGGCAGATTTGGATCTACTTTCTGCAGCAGCTGTTCTAAATGCTCTGGGTCATTATGCCGAAACACGTGTCTCTGGGCCATACTGGTTCGGATACCTTGTATCATGGAAGCATGGTTTCCAGCGTCAGAAAAGAAATGCATTTCTGAAAGGAATTGACTGATACAGTTATACATTGATTCATCTTTTGGTTTTGGCGAAGAGCTATAATATCACAGGGTTGTGAAGTGGTTAGATTCTTCACATTGACTAAGTCTATCTATCTATCTATACGCTGTGTCCCTTGTTTGCCTTGCAGCGTCAGGGGTGGAAGAGTTCTCTGGAGATGGCCTTCTTGTGCGCTGTTTGTAAGCTTGTTCCTGTGGCTTCTTTGATTTCTGTGATCCATCTTTTACATGGTCTGCCTCTGGCTTTATAACCGTTGTGTCTATGTGTCATGGCCATTTGTGGCATGCTATATGTCGGTAGTCTGGAAGCGTGTGAAAACCACTTGATCTGCTGTCTTTTGATGTGTTCCAATACTGGTATTGTTTTGGTTATCTGTCTGATGTTATCATTTCTAATTCTATCTCTTAATGACACTCCGAGTATTCTTCGCAGACATGTCATTTCTGTTGTCACTATTTTTCTTTTGTCTTGACTAAGTAATAGTAATAATGGAATGTCGTACATGAAATGTAGTGCATGGACTAAGTAACTCAATGATGGAATATATGAAATGTTATGTCTGGAATAAGTAACATTAAATAATTGAATATTGTACATGTAATGTTGTTCGTGGAGTAAATAACATTAATAATGGAATTCCGAACATGAAATATAATTCATGTATTAAGTAGCCTAATAATGGAATATCATACTTAAAATTTAATGAATGGACACTAGCCAACCTGAATATTATATAGTTCTATATATATAGCTGTTCATGGTATAGAAACTAGACATGGTTTAGAAACTAGACATGGTATAGAAACTAGACATGGTATAGAAACTAAAAATGGTATAGAAACTAGACATGGTATAGAAACTAGACATGGTATAGAAACTAGACATGGTATAGAAACTAGACATGATATAGAAACTAGACATGGTATAGAAACTAGACATGGTTTAGAAACTAGACATGGTATAGAAACTAGACATGGTATAGAAACTAGACATGATATAGAAACTAGACATGATATAGAATCTAGATATGGTGTACAAACTAGACATGATATAGACACTAGACATGATATAGAAACTAGACATGGTATAGAAACTAGACATGATATAGACACTAGACATGGTATAGAAACTAGACATGATATAGACACTAGACATGTTATAGAAACTAGACATGGTATAGAAACTAGACATGATATAGATACTAGACATGGTATAGACACTAGACATGATATAGACACTAGACATGGTATAGAAACTAGACATGGTATAGAAACTAGACATGGTATAGACACTAGACATGGTATAGAAACTAGACATGATATAGACACTAGACATGGTATAGAAACTAGACATGATATAGAAACTAGATATGGTGTACAAACTAGACATGATATAGACACTAGACATGATATAGAAACTAGACATGGTATAGAAACTAGACATGATATAGACACTAGACATGGTATAGAAACTAGACATGGTATAGACACTAGACATGGTATAGAAACTAGACATGATATAGAAACTAGACATGGTATAGAAACTAGATATGGTATAGAAACTAGACATGGTATAGAAACTAGACATGGTATAGAAACTAGACATGGTATAGAAACTAGACATGATATAGACACTAGACATGGTATAGAAACTAGACATGATATAGACACTAGACATGGTATAGAAACTAGACATGGTATAGAAACTAGATATGGTGTACAAACTAGACATGGTATAGAAACTAGACATGGTATAGAAACTAGATATGGTGTACAAACTAGACATGGTATAGAAACTAGACATGGTATAGAAACTAGACATGGTATAGAAACTAGACATGATATAGACACTAGACATGGTATAGAAACTAGACATGATATAGACACTAGACATGGTATAGAAACTAGACATGGTATAGAAACTAGATATGGTGTACAAACTAGACATGGTATAGAAACTAGACATGGTATAGACACTAGACATGGTATAGAAACTAGACATGATATAGACACTAGAAATGGTATAGAAACTAGACATGATATAGACACTAGACATGAACAAATCGTAATGATTATATTATTAGTAATTGGAGAAACTTGAACCACAGTCGAGATACGAGTCTTCGAAATGGTCATCCCGCCTCCACCACGTTGAATGTTCGTGCTTTATATTGGTCACTTTATTAATAAGTTGCTCCGCCAACAAATAAAAAGAATGAATCAACCAACAGATGAATCTGTTTCTTTAGTCGGTTCTAGGCCAACTTGACTTGACGATCATGTGAAACATAAACCGAGTCCCTGATATATAGTCCTGTGGATGCATTGCGAATCATCCTTAAAATGTGGTGCTATTTGACTTTTCTCTTGTTTTCATTGGTCACTGTGTGCAATTGTATCGACAGCTAATAAAATCAAACAGCATCTATTTAGAACGATAATTTCTCATGAGACCACAGGACTGTATTTTCGAGACACTTGCATAAACTATTTAGACTTGCCAGGTAAGTGCTTGCCAAGAGTAAACAAGGTGGTATCATTTGCCACATAGCACGAAGTAAAGACCAAACCAGCTTCTTTTTGGTGCAGTTTTGCCAATTCTCTCTCGAGATCTTCATGTAATGGAGAGTTGCCGGAAATATTCCGAGTTCCTCCTGCACCTGCGCCGTGCTTGAATAGTGCTTCTCTGTGAGAAAATAATAATTTTAAATACCGAATATTTGAACAATATATCTGTCGATACCTAATTCATAATTCACTTTAAACAAGATAATTATATTATTATTTTTTAAAATAAATTAAAAAACGTCACATGTGAAATGAAGTGTCTGTGAGAGTTAGAGAGAGACATGCGAAACACTGTTTCTTCACATTTGCATTGTTATTTTTCGTACCATGCTTGTCTTCCCGTGCAAGGTAATAGTTATTTGTCCATTGTCTGTCGTTTTTTATGAAGGCTTTTCTAGTCGAAACGTTCCTGCATTTCTGGCACCGTCACTCATATTTACTTATGGTAGCAATTTAATGTACATATTTCCGTTAATTCTCGCATGTTTCCAGTGTTACTCTAGCCCTCATTTTTTTCCAACGTGCTGATTTTTCCTGTATATTCTAATGCAGAGGTGGACAATAATGACCCACGGACTAAATCCGGCCCACTAAGCCACTTTACTTATCCGGCAGAGTGATGTAAAGTGAATATATGCATGAACCGGGAGCTCACGAAATAATGCATCGCAAGAAAGAAATGAACCCACGATGCTAAAATAAACTCTAGGAAAGAAATAAGTATGTAAAGATGTTGTGTTGGAAAGAAAATGCGTGCTCAGAACGAAATGGACACTTGGGGAGGGAGTGACTGTCAACATCCTTTAGTGATCGACATAAAATGCACATACAAAATAATTGTTTTATTTTCATCTCCGGACCATACTTGTAATCAAAGAGCTAAAAAGGACTTTGGATATTTTCAGGTGTTACTATATTGCTGTCTGATTAACTGGTTAGACGTACTGATTCATACAACACTGCTCATATCTGCTCTAGTAATTTTCCACAAGCTTGAATTGTTTGCTTCATTGAACATAAATATTAAATCAGGAGGTTCATTTCTCAAACCTAATTGCCTCCTTAACCTTGGGATGCCAGCTCATCCCCAGGTAATCATTGCTGCACCAGACTGCGATGTCCTTCTCCTTCCCCGTGCTGAGTTCACGAGCGTGAGGAAAACTGTTGGCATCCCTCATGACTTTCTTGAACACTCGATAAGTGTGCTCATCCTTCAACTTCTGAAGCTTCTTTCCAAAGAAATCCTCGTAATTGAAGTACTTGGAAGCCGGCGATTCTGAATAAGAGCAAAAATAAGGTATATACGTTGTATCACATAAATGGTAGGGTTATCTACTCATCTACGGTATAATAACAATAATAATAATAGTAATCATAATAATAATAATACCGTAATAATAATAATAATAACAATAACAATAATAGTAATGATAATAATAATAATAATAGTAATGATACTAATAATAATAATAATAGTAATGATAATAATAATAATAATAATAATAGTAATAATAATAATAATAATAATAATAATAGTAATAATAATAATAATAATAGTAATGATAATAATAATAATAGTAATAATAATAATAATAATAATAATAGTAATAATAATAATAATAATAATAATGATAATAATAATAATAATAGTAATGATAATAATAATAATAGTAATAATAATAATAGTAATAATAATAATAATAGTAATAATAATAATAATAATAGTAATGATAATAATAATAATAGTAATGATAATAATAATAATAGTAATGATAATAATAATAATAATAGTAATAGTAATGATAATAATAATAATAATAGTAATAGTAATGATAATAATAAGAAAAAGAAGAAGAAGATAAAGGAGAAGAAGAAATCCCATGATCTGTCATTGTCGTAGGGCAGTCACATTCAGATTCGAGTGTGTGGTACAGTGATTATCCACTGTAGTATTTCAGTGTGTGAAAGGTTTAGCTAGTGGTGCCCATCTCCTCTCCAACTGTCCTTGCAATCCTTAATCACTGGGGGACTGTGTGCTGAAGCATCCAATGTGGTACCACTATGATCTTGACGGATTACGGGTTTATAGATATAGATAGATGTGGTGGAGAAAGATATACGTGTATCTCTATTCTCTACCATCTATTCTCAACCATCTATTCTCTACCATCTATTCTCTACCATCTATTCTTTACCATCTATTCTCCTCTACCATCTATTCTCTACCATCTATTCTCTACCATCTATTCTCTACCATCTATTCTCTACCATCTATTCTCTACCATCTATTCTCCTCTACCATCTATTCTCTACCATCTATTCTCTACCATCTATTCTCTACCATCTATTCTCTACCATCTATTCTCTACCATCTATTCTCCTCTACCATCTATTCTCCTCTACCATCTATTCTCTACCATCTATTCTCTACCATCCTGATGAGCTTGGAACTTAACACTCTCCAGTAAATTACACCCTATCCACGATATGTTACTAAATAAATGCTCACTTCCGCATGTATTTCTGTAGATAATGACGACGATGGGGATGGTGAGATAATCCATTTAACTGTGAGCAGGTAGTTCATACAGCCCATATCCTATCTGACAGTTTCGCAGGTGGGTCGCTGCGGCGACACCTGAATTCATAAACAGATTATTTAGTTAGTTAGTCGTTGGATCATAGTAACTGCATTCCAGACAAGTCCATAGGTGCTCAGATCTCTCCTTGAGTGTATCGGCCATTACACGTTGACTGACTATCACAGAACGCCATTGATTGACCATCATTCTTCCTCGTCTACGAAAACACTCCTTTCTAGTGGTTTTCATAAACAGGAATTTTTGGGAAATGGTTGTGTTCGAGGGATTCATGGATGTATGCTAAGTTTCGGTCTCTGATGAAGGCATTTCATTGTTCCAGTATCCAAGGATTATCACGTCCTGTCCAGAGCGCAGCTCACACTTCTGGGCCAACTATCGCATCATTGTTCTGTCAGATTTGTTGAACTATTCACAGTGATAATATATCTACGTACGCCATCAGCGAGGAGCCTACCACAAAAGGAACACAGATGCATTGACAAATTCCCACATACCTGCCTGTCCCATTGAGATTATTTGACAGAAGACAAATGGAAGACTTTTGATATTCTGTTCAAAAAGTTTCACTGTTCTGACCATTCCAGGCTGAATGGTCAATAACGTTGGTTTAACACCCGCATTAAACTGACCATTCCAGGTTGAATGGTCAATAACTGTGGTTTAACACCCACACTGATCTCACCATTCCAAGCTGAATGGTCAATGTTTCCCAAGAGCTTGAGTCAATCCTGCATTGTTTCAGAGGTCTTCAAGTATTTGAAACACATTTTCTGGACTCCAGTTGAACGCTCGTCTACACACATTTCACTAAAGAGCAATCTCTTTGAATAGTGCTCATCTGTCGAGGAAGACAACCTTACCTACCTAACGATGCTGAGACCTAATCAACAATTCTTAAATGATTTGTATTTTGAAAAACCACACACAGGAGTACACACGCATTCGGCATACTTCACTGCATACATACACTGAAAGTTTATTAATAGAATCATGTTCTGATGTTGATGCTCGGGGTTATCGCCCAGCACACGTATCTACTCAGATCAGGTATGAGATCTAAGAAATCATTCTATGAACAGCCAGACAGTTGTACCTGCCAAGGGCTCCTCATTTATGTACAGTTTCTGTAGCTGTTGTTGACTGATGGTCTCTGCCTGGACAGTTGGACTGGTCATTTTGATGGTGACATCGCCTTCCGTCAAGAAGGGACAATTTCCTAAGTTCGAATCAGCATTTGAGAGTTGATGTGCTATACAAAAAAATGTGCAATAGAGCATGTAATGATTCAATATCTTGGACACATAGTCACAAATGATGGCAGATGTGAAACAGAAGTTAAAAGGAGAATAGGATGGCTACAAGTACCTTCAATGACATGAGAAAATTATTAATATCTAAACAAATTACAAACAAGTTAAAAATGAGAATTATAAAATGCTACATCTATTCCATATTAATGTATGGCTCAGAAACATGGACACTAAATAAACAATTAGAAGACAAAATTGATGCATTTGAGATGTGGGTATATAGAAGAATAAGGAGAACATCACGGAAAGAGAAGAAAACAAATAAAGAGATACTAAAGACGCTTAATATGAAGAAAGAACTACTAAGAGAAATAAAGATCAGGCAAATAAAATACTTTGGACACATTAAAAGACATGACACCCTATTGAAGACCTTACTTGAGGGTAAAGTCAAAGGGAAGCGAGCAAGAGGTAGGCAGAGATACAAGTGGGAGAGTAACATTACACGATGGACAGGTTACAGTCTAGCAGAGTGCACCACCAAGACAAGAGACAGGAGATGTTGGAGATACGTTGCAGCCAACCTTCGTTGCGGAGACGGCACTTGATGATGATGATGATGATGTAATGATTAGTATTGTCTTTGGGGTATATTCTAGTTCCTGATATTTTTTAGTTACAATTTGTATGCATTGCAGTCTTGAGTTGTTGTGCGTGCGTTGTTGAATGGAGTATTAAGTGGAGTGCTGAATTTTGAGTGGAGGATTGAATTTTGAGTGGAGTGGTGAATTTCGAGTGGAGCGTTGAATGGAGTATTCATTCATTCATTTTCCTTTTGCGCTGAAATTAGCAGATAAGACATAGGTCAGATCTCTCCAATTCTGTCTGTTCAAAGCTATTCTGTGCAGTTCTTGAATAGTATGAATATTGATTGTTTTACTTTCTCTAAGTATTGTTCTTCTGTTTCTTTTGGTCTACCCATTGGTCTTTTGCCTGTAGGTATCCATTCAGTGTTTCAATGAAAAAGAATTGGAATGAACTGACTTCTGTTTCACAAATCGGTCTGGACTTTTCGATGTTAGTTGATTCATCCAACGATCGACGGAGTGACCCAGACTTGATTAGAGAAACTCCCTTCAACAACGGAATGGAGTATAATATAAAATAAATATATGATAGTATTTGTGACATAATTGTAAAATATTCAGATACCAAAGATACGATATAATAAATGGAAAAAAATGTATATATGAAGCAAATATTAATATCAGTTCTAGACATTGATATTTTGCAGACAGATTTAGCTTGTTCATGACTATTTCAGCCTTCATATATTGTCGCATGACATCTCTTATAACCGTAACACAGTTTTAAATATCGCAACATTCTGTCCTGACTTTCAAAAATAAAGTATTAGCCCGAACTATACTGAGTCGAGGAGCGCGGTAGCCTAGTGGATAGTGAGCTTGCTTGCTATCATCTGGTTACAGCGTGCCAGGTTCGAAACCACGTCCGGACATAACTAAAAAATCAAAAAAATCCGGGTTGTGATTTCTCACTTGACACGACCACTCCTCCAGTCGACTCAGCTGTAAATTAGTACCTGACGCATGAGTTAGGGAAGGTAAAAAAAAACAGCAAGGAAGGGAACTGGCCACCCCACCTAATAGTTGCTGCGGCTTAGTACATGAAGAGTTATCTTCATCCCCGACGGCAGATGCCATGGGACCTACCTTTACCTTTATACTGACTCGATGCTGACTTAAATCGGAACTGGTCACGTGGTTTTGGTCAACGTATTTGGTGATTTGCATGAAATGTCCGCCTCTGTGGCTGCGTGGGTCATAACGCATCTGTGCGGTCAAGCTACCGGGTTCGAATTCCGACACAAGCAATTATGCATCTGCTAATTTCAGAAAGCAATGAGAAATTAATGAAGTTATTTATCTTGCCTAGAACATCACTAATGTCAACAAATGCTGGGTTGATGTCTACATCTTGAATAGGAAATACGCCCGTGTGTTGCCGGGGCCCGAAAGGGGAGCAAAGAATTGCAACACTGTTTACCTTCCATGCGTGTCGTAAAAGGCGACTAAGGAGGTTATGGGATGGAATTGGCTGTGCCATCCCATGTAGGGTCAGTGACCCAAAGTCATGCCGAAGTCGGATGTGTCAGGCCGAAAGGCGCAGATATCGCAGCAATGCTGTAAACCATGACACAACGCATTCCGTTCTCTGGGCTACATCCTGCTAATCAGCAGGAGTTTGAGAACGAACGAAGAAGAAGAAGAAGAATAGGAAATACTAATATTTTGTTTTTAAATTATGTAAATAAAATGCTACATCAAGAATCAAGAAATCAATGGTCAAGAAACATGATGTTAAATACACTTACAAGTTTCATCAGCTCTTGTGGTCTTCCTTCTGGAACCTTGCACCATCATTGTCATCATCATGGGACATCGGGCCACATTGTCCAAGAACAGATCGGCGAACTGCCGGACGCTACGCAGGGAGAACTTATTCAGGAATGGGCATGCCATTGATTTCTGCATTGTGATCTTGCTGTTAATCTAAAATCACGAATTTATGAAAACATTTAAAATATATGTATGAGTGGCTTTCATGTTTATAATTAATGAAATAACTTTTACAATAGAAGTATGAGTCGCTTTCATGTTTATAATTTATGAAAGAACTTACTTTTACAATAGATGTATGAGTGGCTTTCATGTTTATAATTTATGAAACAGCTTTTACAATAAATGTATGAGTGGCTTTCATGCTTATAATTTATGAAACAACTTACTTTTACAATAGATGTATGAGTGGCTTTCATGTTTATAATTTATGAAAAAACTTTTACAATAAATGTATGAGTGGCTTTCATGTTTATAATTTATGAAACAACTTACTTTTACAATAGATGTATGAGTGGCTTTCATGTTTATAATTTATGAAACAGCTTTTACAATAGATGTATGAGTGGCTTTCATGTTTATAATTTATGAAACAACTTTTACAATAGAAGTATGAGTGGCTTTCATGTTTATAATTTATGAAACAACTTACTTTTACAATAGATGTATGAGTGGCTTTCATGTTTATAATTTATGAAACAGCTTTTACAATAAATGTATGAGTGGCTTTCATGTTTATATTTTTGCTAGTGTTCGTTCTCAAACTCCTGTAGATTATCAGGATGTAGTCCGGAGAATGGAATGTGTTGTGTCATCGTTTACATCTTAGCTGTTATAGCTGTTGGTTTATGTCTGACACATCCGACTTCAGTCTGGTTTCTAGTTCGCTTTGACATTATATGGAATGGAGCAGCCAACTCCACCCTAAAACCACTTAGTCGCATCTTACTATATGCATGGAGGATAAAAAGTATTGTTATTCTGTTCTCCGATGGAGGGACTAACAGACGAGAGAATGTATACGTAGATACGTATGATACAAGACGTCTTGGGTTCAAGAGATTACTGGATTTAGTAAAGTTAACCCGTATAATTTATTAATGCCGCAGGGGTGTAAGATGTTAGCGATCTCACATTTCAGTGGCTCTGCTATATGAGGGCGATATCCATCTCATCTTCCTCAGTACTTTCTTTCCGGATTAAGATTAATCTGGTACCCAATTAAAGCTGAGTCGGCCTTGGAGTTGTTGCGGTCTGAAAAACATGTCCGTCCCAACTTGGGAATGAAATACTCATTTGCGAAGCCACAGCGATAACCACTGCGCTACGCGGCCTCCTACTGGAATTACTTGAATTACAAGTTGAACGTTGTCCGGCAAGTAGAATGTTAATATATATTTAGGTGGACACAATCACAAATTAAATGTTGTCCGAGAAGTGGAATATTAAGATACATATTGTGAAAAGAGCTATAAATTTACACAATTCAGAGAATAAAGCATCAACGCAAAAATGACAGAAAGTATTAGATCCATTGCAAAAATGAAAGAAAGTATTAGATCCACTGCAAAAATGAAAGAAAGTATTAGATCCACTGCAAAAATGAAAGAAAGTATTAGATCGATTGCAAAAATGAAAGAAAGTATTAGATCCATTGCAAAAATGACAGAAAGTATTAGATCGATTGCAAAAATGAAAGAAAGTATTAGATCCATTGCAAAAATGAAAGAAAGTATTAGATCCACTGCAAAAATGAAAGAAAGTATTAGATCGATTGCAAAAATGACAGAAAGTATTAGATCCATTGCAAAAATGAAAGAAAGTATTAGATCCACTGCAAAAATGAAAGAAAGTATTAGATCCACTGCAAAAATGAAAGAAAGTATTAGATCGATTGCAAAAATGAAAGAAAGTATTAGATCCATTGCAAAAATGACAGAAAGTATTAGATCGATTGCAAAAATGAAAGAAAGTATTAGATCCATTGCAAAAATGAAAGAAAGTATTAGATCCACTGCAAAAATGAAAGAAAGTATTAGATCGATTGCAAAAATGACAGAAAGTATTAGATCCATTGCAAAAATGAAAGAAAGTATTAGATCCACTGCAAAAATGAAAGAAAGTATTAGATCCACTGCAAAAATGAAAGAAAGTATTAGATCGATTGCAAAAATGAAAGAAAGTATTAGATCCATTGCAAAAATGACAGAAAGTATTAGATCGATTGCAAAAATGAAAGAAAGTATTAGATCCATTGCAAAAATGAAAGAAAGTATTAGATCCACTGCAAAAATGAAAGAAAGTATTAGATCGATTGCAAAAATGAAAGAAAGTATTAGATCCATTGCAAAAATGAAAGAAAGTATTAGATCCACTGCAAAAATGAAAGAAAGTATTAGATCCACTGCAAAAATGAAAGAAAGTATTAGATCGATTGCAAAAATGAAAGAAAGTATTAGATCCATTGCAAAAATGACAGAAAGTATTAGATCGATTGCAAAAATGAAAGAAAGTATTAGATCCATTGCAAAAATGAAAGAAAGTATTAGATCCACTGCAAAAATGAAAGAAAGTATTAGATCGATTGCAAAAATGAAAGAAAGTATTAGATCCATTGCAAAAATGACAGAAAGTATTAGATCGATTGCAAAAATGAAAGAAAGTATTAGATCCATTGCAAAAATGAAAGAAAGTATTAGATCCATTGCAAAAATGACAGAAAGTATTAGATCGATTGCAAAAATGAAAGAAAGTATTAGATCCATTGCAAAATTGAAAGAAAGTATTAGATCAATTGCAAAAATGAAAGAAAGTATTAGATCCATTGCAAAAATGAAAGAAAGTATTAGATCCATTGCAAAAATTAAAGAAAGTATTAGATCCATTGCAAAAAAACTTCCGTGTTTTAGACGTCATTAGTATGATATGACTAGAGCAAAGTTGTATTCTGTGGAAACTATTAGACCACGCCACAGTACGGATATTAATCCGAACCGTTCAGAAAGCAATGACAAACTACTGAACGTTAAAATAAGATTACAAGAAACAATAGAGAATTTATATTATGTTCAAAAATGTACGCTACAGAAATATCCATTTGCACAAATATTAATCTTCCCCTGAAATGTGTTAAATACGGTTTTTGGATTGCTCACAAACATGGACAACAGTTAATTCTGTTTAAGGTTTTAGGTTTCAAGTCAAACATCTACCGTAGCTATAAACGAGTTTTGGAAGTCTGCGGCATAGCTCGTTTATGCATGTGAAAACAAACAAGATTTTCGTAATTCCTTAAGCCAGCTTTGTTTAACTTCATCATCATCAGGTGGCATATCCTGAACAGGATGTAACAGTCATCACACCCTTTCGAAACTTCTGCCAATTTTGAACCAGTTCTAGTTCTTCTGTTACTGTTATTCATTTTATAGAATGTTTAACAATGACCAGTGTACGCAGGCAAAAGAAGACGGGTTGGAGACCCCCAACAACTAGATCTAATGAAATAAAAATGTTGAATGAAGTATAGCGTAATATCAGGAGGTACAATAATCCCAACAGCGTGTTGAATTGAAAAATCTATGACCACGTCTTCAGTTAACGTATGAGATGCAGACATAGGAAAGTGATGGTATGAATTACAGACATAGAAAAGTGATGGTATGAATTACAGACATAGGAAAGTGATGGTATGAATTACAGACATAGGAAAGTGATGGTATGAGATGCAGACATAGGAAAGTGATGGTATGATATGCAGACATAGGAAAGTGATGGTATGAATTACAGATACAGAAAAGTGATGGTATGAATTACAGACATAGAAACGTGATGGTATGAATTACAGACATAGGAAAGTGATGGTATGAATTACAGACATAGAAAAGTGATGGTATGAATTACAGACATAGAAAAGTGATGGTATGAGATGCAGACATAGAAAAGTGATGGTATGATATGCAGACATAGAAACGTGATGGTATAAATTGCAGACATAGAAAAGTGATGGAATGAATTACAGATACAGAAAAGTGATGGTATGAATTACAGACATAGAAAAGTGATGGAATGAATTACAGATACAGAAAAGTGATGGTATGAGATGCAGACATAGGAAAGTGATGGTATGAATTACAGACATAGAAAAGTGATGGTATGAATTACAGACATAGAAAAGTGATGGTATGAATTACAGACATAGAAAAGTGATGGTATGAATTACAGACATAGAAAAGTGATGGTATGAATTACAGACATAGAAACGTGATGGTATGAATTACAGATACAGAAAAGTGATGGTATGAGATGCAGACATAGGAAAGTGATGGTATGAGATGCAGACATAGGAAAGTGATGGTATAGATGCAGACATGTGATAGAGAAAGAAATAAATATATACTAGTTAAAGACAGTGAAATAGATGAACAGAATAGATAAACTAGTCATCAAAAATTTGAAGGAAATTGCAGACAATAATAAGAAAAGATATTTATAAATACTAACAAAATCAAACAATTTATTTAAATAAAATAATAACACAGACTATACAATCTTCGATATCACTAGTAAAATTTTCGACAAAAATATTCTGATATTAAACACACACACACTTGTTAAGCTGCGCTTCTTACTGTATCCCCCACTGGTAAAGTGCAAGTAGGTGTTTATATATTTATAAGGAAGATTTTTTTTCTCTCAAATATTACGCCACTCCCAGACCTGTGACAGCCTCAGCCACAAGTATATTACGTCTAGCTATTTACGGTGGATCTAAAATTTCGCTCTAGCAATGACCAGAATAGTTCAATGTAAGAGAAAAAGTTTAGGGAGCAGAACATCTTGCAATAAACTGACTTACAGACTGGAAGTGATAATAAACACTAAACAAAACAATAAATGGAGCTATACGGTAACAAGTAGACTAGAGTCAGGTACTTGGGCACATAATTATAAATGATGGTAAATGAGAAACAGAAGTTAAAAGTAGAATATAAATGGGTAAATGTGAAACAGAAGTTAAAATTAGAGTATAAATGGGTAAATGTGAAACAGAAGTTAAAATTAGAATATAAATGGGTAAATGTGAAACAGAAGTTAAAATTAGAATATAAATGGATAAATGTGAAACAGAAGTTAAAATTAGAATATAAATGGATAAATGTGAAACAGAAGTTAAAATTAGAATATAAATGGATAAATGTGAAACAGAAGTTAAAATTAGAATATAAATGGATAAATGTGAAACAGAAGTTAAAATTAGAAGATAAATGGATAAATGTGAAACAGAAGTTAAAATTAGAATATAAATGGGTAAATGTGAAACAGAAGTTAAAATTAGAATATAAATGGGTAAATGTGAAACAGAAGTTAAAATTAGAATATAAATGGGTAAATTTACTTTCAATGACAGGAGGATGCTATTAATGTCTAAATAAAACACACACACACACACTAAAAATTAAAATTATATAATGTTACATCTTGTCAAAGGCCTCTTCCTAAACATAAAGTAAACATATTTTCCAATGCATATTCTAACACAGAAAAAACAACAGGCTATGACAAATAGGAAAATGTAACCTCTGTTGAAACTGACCATAAGCTATAAGTTTCATCTCTGCAAAACCTATCTGTCTGTTTTTAAAAATGCTATGGTTAAAATTCTTCCGAAATTCAATTTTTCTGTCGAAAAGCACACTCATATATTTCATTAGGTCTGGTTCTTTAAAGGGTGTCCCACCCACAAAGCAAAGCAAGGAATAGACGTATTTACCATGAGATGAATACCACGTTTTATGCCATGTATATGAATGCCATGTATATGAATGCCATGTATATGAATGCCATGTATATGAATGCCACGTTTTAGATTCCTTAAATGATTTACTAAATCACCTACACATAGTAAATCACCTACACATAGTAAATCACATACACATAGTAAATCACATACACATAGTAAATCACATACACATAGTAAATCACCCACACATACTAAATCACCCACACATAGTAAATCACATACACATAGTAAATCACATACACATAGTAAATCACATACACATAGTAAATCACCTACACATAGTAAATCACCCACACATACTAAATCACCCACACATACTAAATCACCCACACATACTAAATCACCCACACATACTAAATCAAATACACATACTAAATCACCCACACATACTAAATCACCCACACATACTAAATCACCTACACATAGTAAATCACATACACATAGTAAATCACATACACATAGTAAATCACATACACATAGTAAATCACATACACATACTAAATCACCCACACATACTAAATCACCTACACATAGTAAATCACATACACATAGTAAATCACATACACATAGTAAATCACATACACATAGTAAATCACATACACATAGTAAATCACATACACATACTAAATCACCCACACATACTAAATCACCCACACATACTAAATCACCCACACATACTAAATCACCCACACATACTAAATCACCCACACATACTAAATCACCCACACATACTAAATCACCTACACATAGTAAATCACATACACATAGTAAATCACATACACATAGTAGATCACATACACATAGTAAATCACATACACATACTAAATCACCCACACATACTAAATCACCCACACATACTAAATCACCTACACATAGTAAATCACCCACACATACTAAATCACCTACACATAGTAAAGCCTGCACAAAGTAAGTAGATACATTATCTTTTTGTTCGTTTCGTTTCCACATATATTTACGTTTCTTATGTAGTTCCTACACTTCCGGCTTCTCATTTCCATATTTCCGTTGGATACGTTTGTATGTTTGTTGTGATAATGTTTTCATTCATCGTCTTTTGATGTTTTGTATCTTGATAAAGACCTTTTGGTTGAAACGTTGAATATCATGCCGAAATCGGATGTGCTAGGCCTACACGGCGCATAACGGTGGCACAACGTAATCACTCTCCCGGCTGAAATCGCACTGATATCAGTGCTAGTTACAATGGAGCGAACGCAAAACAAACAAACAAACAAAACGTTGAATATGATTTGTGTATTTTAATTTGTATGTTTTCTTGTTTGCACATCATTACCCACTAGTTTTAGTTATAGTATGTCGTGTCTGAGTGAAGCAATTATATAAACCTGTGTTTTACGTAAGCACAAAGTAAAGTAAGGAGTGGAACAATTTTCTCAGTGGTCTTTAGATGATTACCACATTATTAGGTGGAGCGCGGTAGCCTAGTGGATAGTGAGCTTGCTTGCAGTGGCGTAGCGAGGGGGGTGCGGAGGTGCGGACCGCCCCGGGCGGCATCATCGAGAGGGCGGCAAATTTATTTTCGTCCAGTCTTTCACAATCATTGACATATTTTTTTAATGTCACAAGGGCGGAAAATTATGATTCCGCCCCGGGCGCCATTGACCAACGCTACGCCACTGCTTGCTTGCTATCATCTGGTTACAGCGTGCCAGGTTCGAAACCACGTCCGGACATTAAAAAATAACCCGGGTTGCGATTTCTCACTTGACACGACCACTCCTCCAGTCGACTCAGCTGTAAATGAGTACCTGACGCATGAGTCATCAAGAAGAGTTATCTTCATCCCCGACGGCAGATGCCATGGGACCTACCTTTACCTTACCACATTATAGACCCCAGAAATGGACTCACTAAATCATCTGCATCCTTGCATTACTCTCCCATGCAGGTTGGATCACGCACACTTCACGATCTCTACCCCCTGCTTATACTCCAGAATGTCCAGAATGTTCTCATTGTACGCCATAGTTCTATCAGTCCCTATTATCTATATCTATCTATCTATCTATCTATCTATCTATCTATCTATCTATCTATCTATCTATCTATCTATCTATCTATCTATCTATCTATCTATCTATCTATCTATCTATCTATCTATCTATCTATCTATATATCTATCTATCTATCTATCTATCTATCTATCTATCTATCTATCTATCTATCTATCTATCTATCTATCTATCTATCTATCTATCTATCTATCTATCTATCTATCTATCTATCTATCTATCTATCTATCTATCTATCTATCTATCTATCTATATGCTGTGGCCCTTGTTTGCCTTGCGGCGTCATGGGTGGAAGAGTTCTCTGGAGATGGCCTTCTTGTGCGCTGTTTGTAAGCCTGTTCCTTTGGCTTCTTTGATTTCTGTGATCCATCTTTTGCATGTGCCTCTGGCTTTATAACCGTTATGTCTATGTGTCATGGCCATTTATGGCATGCTATCTGTCGGTAGTCTGGAAGCGTGTGAAAACTACTTAATCTGTTGTCTTCTGGTGTGTTCCAATACTGGTATTGTTTTGGTTATCTGTCTGATGTTATCGTTTCTAATTCTATCTCCTAATGACACTCTGAGTATTCTTCGTAGGCATGTCATTTCTGTTGTCACTATTTTTCAGGTTTGGCACTGGTAGCATAGTGATGGAATAATAATAGTCTTGTATAATGCAACTTTAGTGTCTATTTTTACATTTTTGTTCTTGAAAATACGTGTCATCTGTCCTAGGATCTGGTATGTTTTGTTGCATCTATTTTGTATCTCTTTACTGGTTTTCCCTTCACTCGATATAATGCTTCCTAAGTAAGTGAACTCATTTACTTGTTTAAGGTGTTTATCATCGATGGGGATAGTGATATTTCTTATCTTTGCGTACAAAGTATCTATCTTCCTCTATCTTTCCGTACAAAGTATCTATCTTCCTCTATCTTTCCGTACAAAGTATCTATCTTCCCTTATCTTTCCGTACAAAGTATCTATCTTCCCTTATCTTTCCGTACAAAGTATCCATCTTCCCTCATCTTTCCGTACAAAGTATCTATCTTCCCTTATCTTTCCGTACAAAGCATCTATCTTCCCCTATCTTTCCGTACAAAGCATCTATCTTCCCTTATCTTTCCGTACAAAGTATCTATCTTCCCTTATCTTTCCGTACAAAGCATCTATCTTCCCCTATCTTTCCGTACAAAGCATCTATCTTCCCTTATCTTTCCGTACAAAGTATCTATCTTCCCTTATCTTTCCGTACAAAGCATCTATCTTCCCCTATCTTTCCGTACAACGCATCTATCTTCCCTTATCTTTCCGTACAAAGCATCTATCTTCCCTTATCTTTCCGTACAAAGCATCTATCTTCCCCTATCTTTACGTACAAAGCATCTATCTTCCCCTATCTTTCCGTACAAAGCATCTATCTTCCCTTATCTTTCCGTACAAAGCATCTATCTTCCCCTATCTTTCCGTACAAAGTATACGGTAATTTGATCAGTATAAATTTCGTGTTTTCGTAGCATTGCGTAAATCGAAAGGATGTTACTAACGTACAAAATATATGATAACTTGATCAGTATAAATTTCGTGTTGAAGTAACAGTGCGTAAATCGAAAGCATGTTACTATCTATAGAGAATGAACAAACCATGAAAAAGAAAAGTAACAACGTATTATATTTTTGTCTAATTGTGTCTCATATTTTCTTATGTCTGATATCCAGGTCATGTTTCTGGATTTGTTTGTTTGGTCACCGATTCCCACTCTCTGGGGGGAGTAGTGCTAGAGTGAAGGAAAACAACAAGTCAGAGTGGCCTAAGAAGCATGGAAAAGTTGCTTAAAAATTATTTATTGTTATTTACTTGCATTTGGGAGACAGCGATTGGAGTAGAAACATTTAAAATATCATCCCCTTATGTAACAATGTTACATGGATATTTAAAAATATGTTACTGTAAAAAAAAATACTACACAGATGCAGTGAATGCAGACCTAGAGGCCGACCACGAAAACGATGGACCACTGAAATGCTCAGCACACAAGAGAGCCGTCTCCAGAAAACTGTTCTACCCCCGACGCTGAAAGGCAATAAAGGGTTTAGCGAATAGTTACTATAAAAAATAAACAGCTAATATTCAGATGACAATATACTATAACAGATATCGAGAGTAGGTAGATTCTACGTTTCGGTCTTAATAACCTTATTATGTATACTTAGAGAATAAGTATGTTTACTTATTAAATAATTGATTAGAAATATCTAGTTGGAAATCGCAAGTATAATGAAGATAGTAAACTAGGAGTCATTTAGAGTGACATAGTTACAATAGGGGCAGGTATATTTGAATTGCTTGCTATATTATTTATTAAATCCTCTGATTACGATTCTAATTCACTTAAAATAGTAACCAGGATGCAACCTAACTGTTAGATGAAACGATAAGGTATTCATTAGGAAGGTTCATCTAGTCTCGTTAGGAAACACCTGCCGGCTAGCAGAATGTAGTTTGGAGAACAGAACGCGTTGTATAATGATGCACTGCATTGATGCGATTAATGCGGCTTTTAGCTGAACATTTCTGTGCAACATATTTGAGAGTCTGTGGCATATGGTTCGCCAAATCTCCTTAGTCAACTATTACGAAATGTATGTACGTTCACTGTGTTAGAATTTTCTTCCTTACTGTGTTTGTTTGTTTGTTTTTTGTTCATTTGTTTGATCAACTGAAGCTTTTGTTTTCTGTGTAGAAGCTCTGTGTTTGGAGTATCCAAGGAAATATGCAATAATTTGAAGCCTCCAGCTCTCAGCTGTATGCAATAATGTGAAGCCTCCAACTCTCAGCTGTATGAAATGATTGGAAACCTCCAACTCTCAGCTGTATGCAATGATTTGAAGCCTCCAGTTCTCAGCTGTATGCAATAATGTCAAGCCTCTAATTCTCAAATGTATGCAATAATTTGAAGCCTCCCTCTCTCAGCTGTATGCAATAATTTGAAGCCTCCAACTCTCAGCTGTATGCAATAATTTAAAGCCTACAGCTCTCTACTGTATCAATGACAGGTTATGTGGCTTAATATTATTATGGAATTTGCAGACACCCACACACATGAACACTTGCAATGGCTCGATACTATCAATATTAGCCACTTGTAACCACACAGATCTGAATGGCTTCAAAACGGTCAATCCTTATTGCTCCGTCTTCTGGGAACAACTACAAGATCATTCGATTACATATGTAATCGCACAACTAATCAAAATATATAGGTGTCTAAGGTATCGCGTCATTTGCAATCTTAAGTAATCGTTCAAGGTAGTTTGCAATGGGTGATGTTCCATAGAAACCTTTGTATTTGATCAGTAATGCGATTAACAACGTAATCGAACGTTCCTGTAATCGCTTTTACTCGATTCCGGTGAAAAGGAGGATCTTAATCTGTTAAATTTGCATTGGGAGATAGAGAGAATTAATATAAACAGAGTGCATTAAGGTAGATTTAGGGTGAGAAATCACAGGAGATGTATAATATATTGCAACTATGTAACATATTTTATGAACCCGGATTGAGAATGTAATCTTATTCTTCTACGGATTCAAAAAGAGTAATCGTATTTTAGTGTTGATGCAGTGTACATCTTCCAAGTGCGGAGGAATATGCCCATCATAGACACTGTGAATGCATTAGGATTTGGTTTGAAAGAAAGTTAGGAGCATTGGAGTGAAAGAAAGTTAGGAGCATTGGAGTGAAAGAAAGTTAGGAGCATTGGAGTGAAAGAAAGTTAGGACCATTGGAGTGAAAGAAAGTTAGGAGCATTGGAGTGAAAGAAAGTTAGGAGCATTGGAGTGAAAGAAAGTTAGGAGCATTGGAGTGAAAGAAAGTTAGGAGCATTGGAGTGAAAGAAAGTTAGGAGCATTGGAGTGAAAGAAAGGGAGGAGATTTGGAGTGAAAGAAAGTTAGGAGATTTGAAGTGAAAGAAAGTTAGGAGCATTGGAGTGAAAGAAAGTTAGGAGCATTGGAGTGAAAGAAAGGGAGGAGATTTGGAGTGAAAGAAAGTTAGGAGATTTGAAGTGAAAGAAAGTTAGGAGATTTGGAGTGAGAGAGAGGAGATTTGGAGTGACAGAAAGGGAGGAGATTTGAAGTGACAGGAAATTAGGAAATTAAAGTAAAAGAAAGGAATAAGATTTGAAGAGGAAGATATAAGATATCGAATGAAAGAATGGAGGAGATATGGAAAGGAAGTTAGGAGATTTAGAGTGAAAGAAAGGAAGGAGATTTGGACTGAAAGAAAGGTAGAGGATTTGGAGTAAAAGAAAGGGAGAGGATTTGGAGTGAAAGAAAGGGAGGAGTTCTGGAGTGAAAGAAAGGGAGGAAATTTTGAGCGAAAGAAACGGAGGAGATTTAGAGTGAAAGAAAGGAAGGAGATTTGGAGTGAAAGAAAGGGAGAGGATTTGGAGTGAAAGAAAGGGAGGAGTTCTGGAGTGAAAGAAAGGGAGGAGTTCTGGAGTGAAAGAAAGGGAGGAGATTTTGAGCGAAAGAAACGGAGGAGATATAGAGTGAAAGAAAGGAAGGAGATTTTACCATGTTTTTTAAAGTGTGCAATTGCTGCATTTTTTGTGAGGTTAAAAAAAATAGAGCATTTATTCCATCATGTGACGACATCGGTACCTTGACCACGAACTTGTTACAATTTGGTGTGTGCGTTGAGTGCATTAGAAATGAGTACGACTGGATGGATCAGAGGTATTAGGAACGCAATGGCTCCGATAATTCTAAAATATCAACTTTTGTTGATGCCGTAATTATATTATTATTAAATTCATTATCATCGACGTCATTATTATTATTTCATTATCGCTAACGTCGTTACTGTTGTACCTGGTATTCTTTCTATCTTCAATAATTTATTTTATATATTTTCTACCAATAAACACATTATATATGCAACATTATTACATTCATTAACTGACCTTACCATCAACAATATTATTATATCCATTAACTGACCTTACCATCAACACTATTATTATATCCATTAACTGACCTTACCATCAACACTATTATTATATCCATTAACTTATCATCAACAATAATAATATTATATCCATAAACTTATCATCAACAATAATAATATTATATCCATTTATTTAACATCAACAATATTATTATATCCATTAACTTATCATAAAAAATATATATATTAGTACAGTGCCACTAAACATGTTGGACAATATTCAACCCCTCCCCCCCCCCATGGGCCACGAAGATGTGCAGTTCAGTGAGACTTAAGTTTGATTTGGCGTAGCCACAATCCCATCAATGGAAAGGATACGCATAACTATATCCATAAAACACATAACCCGATAGTGTCGTTATGGATACTGCATTGAATGCAGGAACACAAAGGGTGGCGGGATACTGTATAGAAAACAGGAACACAAAGTGTTGTATTAAAGAAACGTATGCTCTGTCCTCTGGTTATGTGGAATCAAGTCTGAAGGTCTCCCTCTAGCAATTGTTTTGCAGACGAAGATCTGTCCAGCCCTTATGTCCATTCATCAGTATAAATGTGTATGTTTACCAGGGTATGTGCTGACATCAGGATAAATGTGTATGTTTAGCAGGGTATGTGCTGACATCAGGATAAATGTGTATGTTTACCAGGGTATGTGCTGACATCAGGATAAATGTGTATGTTTAGCAGGGTATGTGCTGACATCAGGATAAATGTGTATGTTTACCAGGGTATGTGCTGACATCAGCATAAATGTGTATGTTTAGCAAGGTATGTGCCTTCATCAGTATAAATGTGCACGGGACATCCCACTGGACAGCAAACACCACCTCTTCTCAAACATCGTAGAACGTGAATGACAGGTAACACAGTCAGAACACGGTGAACCTAGTCCGCACACGGGGGATCCAGTCAGCAGAAGAGTAGTGACCCATTGAGTACACCGGAGATCCAGACAACACACGGCAGACTCATCAGGACACGGGGGACACAGCACACGAAGAGGGGGGGGGGGGTCAGTTAGCACACGGGGATTCAGTCAGTACACCGGAGATCCAGGCAGCACTCGGGAGACTCATCAGCACACTGGGGACACAGCACACGTGGGACCCACATTTCTAATGACCTCATATAGGAGATTACGTTGTAACGTGTGACTCGGTTATGTACTGTCATCAAGATAGTAACAGTTCCGCTAGTGACATTATTCAAAGGAATGACCAGAATTTTCATAAACCCCACACAATATAATTAAATTGACATATTTTATTATTGGCCAAAAGAATCAAAACAACATTCAAAAACATAAATCTAAACGTGAAATTTCAAATTTTCGAATCTATCAAATTCTGCTTCCAAAATTTAAAAAAAAAATCATTCTTTAAGAAGCCTTAAGTTAATCCCTTACGCAACAAAATCACAAGCACTAACCTTTACCTTCAGAACAACTAACCTTCACCTTGGAAAACATGTTAATTTTGGCATTTACACTCACCCCCACATCCCTTTCCCTATTGTGACCTAGTTCTTTAGTCACGAGACAAATTTCCATCACATGACCAGATGTTTATATTTTTTTATTTTTTTGCTGCCTTAGCTATTTCTTTATCTTAACTTGCTCCTTGCATGAATCGTGTAAACTAAATTATCAAATTATATCAACTAGCAATTGCAACCGGAGAGACATAAGAACAAGTTTCATTACTCCTTATGTTAGACACAAGCACACTTAATCAATGCAACGATTAATTACAGAATATAATTATGTCCTCAGATATCTAGCAAAATACTTGATTTTATGAATTATCTAAATGTATTTATTAAGAAATATATGTCCGTGTGTCTACTCACTAATGTCTAAGTATTTACTCACTCAGAAATGTTCATCTACTGACGGAATCACACACTTTCCATGTATTTACTCACTCACATATTCTAATGTATTTACTCACACACTTTTCCATGTATTTATTCACTCACAAATGCGCATGTCTGCACTAACGCACACATTTTCATGTATTTACTCACTCACATAATTTCATGTATTTACTCACTCACAAATTTTCATGTAATACAAATAGTCATGTATTTATTAACTCACAAATGTACATTTATTTACTCACTTACAGATTTTCATTTATTTACTCACAAATGTTCATGTTTACTCACTCAGAAATGTCCATGTATTTACTCACTCACACATCTTTATGTATTTACTCACTCACATATTTACATACAATTACTCACTCAGAAATGTTCATATATATATATATATTCACTCACATATTTACAAGTATTTACTCACTCACATATTTACGAGTATTTACTCACTCACATATTTACGAGTATTTACTCACATATTTACAAGTATTTACTCACTCACATATTTACACGCATTTACTCACTCACATATTTACGAGTATTTACTCACTCACATATTTACAAGCATTTACTCACTCACATATTTACAAGTATTTACTCACTCACATATTTACAAGTATTTACTCACTCACATATTTACAAGTATTTACTCACTCACATATTTACAAGTATTTACTCACTCACATATTTACAAGCATTTACTCACATATTTACAAGCATTTACGTACACATGTAAGCAGGAAAATGCAGCAATTATCGCTCTTCAACTTAAAAAGGGACTTGGGTTCGGTATACACCACCAAAACGTGGGATCACCAGTGAATTGCAAGAGACATCAGGCACATGGAAATATATACAAGTATTTATAATTCTTGAATATTCTACGGACGGCGCCATACCTACGAAATCAGTGCTTAAAGTTAGAGTATCCAGACAGCTTCTCATTTTACTTTATTGCTGAACTTCATCTACTGAAACGGTTACAGCTACTAATAAACAGACTTACTGGCACAACTTGGGGATCAGACACCCTCAGGGACTATATCTATGTTACATACGTTCTGATTTAGAATAGAACAGTGCACTTCTGACAACATGTTCCAAGACAAATGTAGAATCTCTAGACAGATTGCAGAACAATGTCCTACGCCTTTTTAGTGGAGCAATGAGATCTACACCAACGGCTACATGTGAAATATTTACAAATGTATCTCCCCTTGAGATACGGTGAAATATGGCTGCAATGGAGGCTTATGAAAGAAGCAAAAGAATGAACAAAAACAACCCAAATAAACAACTTGTAGAAAACTGGCAATTAAACCATAGAATAAAACAAATGTCAGTCCTGTGCCATGTCAATGAAATAGAAAGACATATCACCTCACATAGAAGAGACAAGAACTGCAAAGAGTAGAAAAATGTTTACCACAACACTCAGGTTTTAAATTACCGGTAATCAAGACACAATTAAGAGATAATGCAACGAAAAGTTCTGACCCAGTAATTCTTATGAAAGCAACACAGAAAACAATAGACACCTACCAAGAGCAATGGATTCGTGTCTATACTGATGGGTCTGCTTTCAAAATCACCATCAAAGCAGGTTATGGTGTCTATATAGAATATCCAGACATAACATTTGATGAGTTTTTGTATGCCTGTGGGGCGATTTGCTCTAACTGTGAAGCCGGAATGACAGCACTAGAAGTTGCCTTGTACCATCCGAAGACCATATTTGATGCCTTTCCATTAAACATTGCGATTTTTACAGACTATATCCGCTCTATTTACGAATACCATGGACAACTAAGTAGACTTCTTCTTCTTCTTCTTCTTCTGCGTTCGTTCTCAAACTCCTGCAGATTAGCAGGATGTAGTCCGGAGAACGGAATGCGGTGTGTCATGGTTTACAGCGTTGCTGCGATGTCTGCGCTTTTCGGCCTGACACATCCGACTTCAGCATGGCTTTGGATCACTAACCCTATATAGAATGGGACAGCCAACTCCATCCCATAACCTCCTTAGTCGCCTTTTACGACATGCGTGGAAGGTAAACAGTGTTGCTATTCTTTGCTCCACTTTTGGTCCCGGGAAACACGCGGACAACTAAGGAGACAAGTCAAGAAGTGTTAAGATGACTAAACATCAAAGAGGACTGCTTCCTTAACAAGATCCTAACACGTCAACAATGTTTTGTTTTTTGTTCATATAAAGAGACATAACAACATGGAATGATTCATAGCTGAAGGCAGAGTTAACGGCAACAGGGGAAGAGGTCATTCAAGACAACGATTCTCTATCTATCTATTCGCAAAACCATTTGTTGCCTTGCAGTGTCAGGGGTTCCAGAGTTTTCTGGAGATGATCGCTGAGTATATTGCGCAATTTTCGGGTCTTTTATTTTGAAGTCCATCGTTTTTATGGTTGGCCTCTATGTCTGCTTTTACTGTATCTGTTTATCATGGCTTGTTGTGGTATGCTGTCTGATGGTAGTCTGCTGGTGTATGCTGTCTGATGGTAGTCTGCTGGTGTATGCTGTCTGATGGTAGTCTGCTGGTGTATGCTGTCTGATGGTGTATGCTGTCTGATGGTAGTCTGCTGGTGTATGCTGTCTGATGGTGTATGCTGGTGTATGCTGTCTGATGGTAGTCTGCTGGTGTATGCTGTCTGATGGTAGTCTGTTGGTGTATGCTGTCTGATGGTAGTCTGTTGGTGTATGCTGTCTGATGGTAGTCTGTTGGTGTATGCTGTCTGATGGTAGTCTGATGGTGTATGCTGTCTGATGGTAGTCTGTTGGTGTATGCTGTCTGATGGTAGTCTGCTGGTGTATGCTGTCTGATGGTGTATGCTGTCTGCATGGTAGTCTGCTGGTGTATGCTGTCTGATGGTAGTCTGCTGGTGTATGCTGTCTGATGGTAGTCTGCTGGTGTATGCTGTCTGATGGTGTATGCTGTCTGATGGTAGTCTGCTGGTGTATGCTGTCTGATGGTAGTCTGCTGGTGTGTGCTGTCTGATGGTGTATGCTGTCTGATGGTAGTCTGCTGGTGTATGCTGTCTGATGGTGTATGCTGTCTGCTGGTGTATGCTGTCTGATGGTAGTCTGCTGGTGTATGCTGTCTGATGGTGTATGCTGTCTGATGGTAGTCTGCTGGTGTATGCTGTCTGATGGTAGTCTGCTGGTGTATGCTGTCTGATGGTAGTCTGCTGGTGTATGCTGTCTGATGGTGTATGCTGTCTGATGGTAGTCTGCTGGTGTATGCTGTCTGATGGTGTATGCTGTCTGATGGTGTATGCTGTCTGATGGTGTATGCTGTCTGATGGTGTATGCTGTCTGCATGGTAGCCTGCTGGTGTATGCTGTCTGATGGTAGTCTGCTGGTGTATGCTGTCTGATGGTAGTCTGCTGGTGTATGCTGTCTGATGGTGTATGCTGTCTGATGGTGTATGCTGTCTGATGGTAGTCTGCTGGTGTATGCTGTCTGATGGTGTATGTTGTCTGATGGTAGTCTGCTGGTGTATGCTATCTGATGGTAGTCTGCTTGTGTATGCTGTCTGATGGTAGTCTGCTGGTGTATGCTGTCTGATGGTAATCTGCTGGTGTATGCTGTCTGATGGTAGTCTGCTGGTGTATGCTGTCTGATGGTGTATGCTGTCTGATGGTAGTCTGTTGGTGTATGCTGTCTGATGGTAGTCTGCTGGTGTATGCTGTCTGATGGTAGTCTGCTGGTGTATGCTGTCTGATGGTAGTCTGCTGGTGTATGCTGTCTGATGGTAGTCTGCTGGTGTATGCTGTCTGATGGTGTATGCTGTCTGATGGTAGTCTGATGGTGTATGCTGTCTGATGGTAGTCTGCTGGTGTATGCTGTCTGATGGTGTATGCTGTCTGATGGTGTATGCTGTCTGATGGTAGTCTGCTGGTGTATGCTGTCTGTTGGTGTATGCTGTCTGATGGTGTATGCTGTCTGATGGTAGTCTGCTGGTGTATGCTGTCTGATGGTGTATGCTGTCTGATGGTAGTCTGCTGGTGTATGCTGTCTGATGGTAGTCTGCTTGTGTATGCTGTCTGATCGTAGTCTGCTGGTGTATGCTGTCTGATGGTAGTCTGCTGGTGTAGGCTGTCTGATGGTGTATGCTGTCTGATGGCAGTCTGCTGGTGTATGCTGTCTGCTGGTAGTCTGCTGTTGTATGCTGTCTGATGGTAGTCTGATGGTGTATGCTGTCTGATGGTAGTCTGCTGGTGTATGCTGTCTGATGGTGTATGCTGTCTGATGGTGTATGCTGTCTGATGGTAGTCTGCTGGTGTATGCTGTCTGATGGTGTATGCTGTCTGATGGTAGTCTGCTGGTGTATGCTGTCTGATGGTAGTCTGATGGTGTATGCTGTCTGATGGTAGTCTGCTGGTGTAGGCTGTCTGATGGTGTATGCTGTCTGATTGCAGTCTGCTGGTGTATGCTGTCTGCTGGTAGTCTGCTGTTGTATGCTGTCTGATGGTAGTCTGCTGTTGTATGCTGTCTGCTGGTAGTCTGCTGGTGTATGCTGTCTGATGGTAGTCTGATGGTGTATGCTGTCTGATGGTAGTCTGATGGTGTATGCTGTCTGATGGTAGTCTGATGGTGTAGGCTGTCTGATGGTGTATGCTGTCTGATGGTAGTCTGCTTGTGAATGCTGTCTGATGGTAGTCTGCTTGTGAATGCTGTCTGATGGTAGTCTGCTGGTATATGCTGTCTGATGGTAGTCTGCTGGTGTATGCTGTCTGATGGTGTCTGCTGTCTGATGGTGTATGCTGTCTGATGGTAATCTGCTGGTGTATGCTGTTTGATGGTAATGTTCTGGTCATCAACACTACATTGATGTGTGAGTGAGAAACATGGACAATGAACAAATAACTAGAAGACATAACTGATGCCGTGGACATTTGAATGTATAAAATAATAGGGAGAACTATATGTAGAGAAAAGAAAACAAATAGGTTCTGATTACACTTGGAATGAAAAAGAATTGATAAAAAGAACCCAAAAGAAAAATATTTTTTTTAAATTTAAAAAAAACTTTTTCTCGATCCTAAAAGTTAAAGAGTTGTAGCGGTTACTGGCTGAAACATTCAACTAAACGAGAATTGATTTCTCTATTTCCTTCAAAATATCTGTGCGAGAGTGAATTATACTCTTCATTGTGTAAGAGTGAATTAGACTCCCTTTCTTTAAAAATATATGTATGAGAGTGAATTATACTCTTCATTGTGTGAGAGTGAATCTTCTTCTTCTTCTTCAGCGTTCGCTCTCAAATAAACACAACAAATGTATCGTGTGATTTCCGCCAGGGAGCGTGAAGTACGTTGTGCTGCAAGTTCCACAGTAAAACTGTTATTATTTTCAATCCATTTGGCCACTTGTGGTCAGGACGTCCGAGGTCCAGCACATCCGTTTTCGTCATTTCTTTATTTTGGGTTTGGTCCCTAGTCCGTGACAGATTGTGTATCTGTCGCCGGGCACGCTGGTGTGTAGTGCCTCTTCGCCAAGACGCTTGTCGAGCGCGTCTATCTAGCACGAGGTGCTCCTCCGTCTATAAACTCATCTCGTGCAATTGGAAAAACTCTGCCTGTGTCCATCGGGTACTGAACCTTTTCTCATCCGCGAGCCTGGTTCCGTATGAGGAAGAACTCGTCAGAAGAGTTGGACCCTGGCTCGTTCGCCATCCTACCCGAGGCGTCGTTCACAGACACCGTGAACCCCTCGCACAAGTTTGAGTCTCACACCACGCGTTTGAGAGCAAGGCGTTCTCAAGCTGAGCGACCTTGGTGAGAGTGAATTAGACTCTCCCTTTCTTTCAAAATATCTGTATGAGAGTGAATTGTACTCTCCCTTCAATATATATATATATATATATATATATATATATATATATATATATATAGTATATATATGAGTGAATTGTACTCTCTCTCTCTTTCAATATATAAGTGTGAGAGTGAACTATACTCTCCCTTCAATAGATCTGCATGAGAGTGAATTATTCTCTCTCTCTCTTTCAATATATAAGTGTGAGAGTGAATTATACTCTCCCTTCAATAGATCTGCATGAGAGTGAATTATTCTCTCTCTCTCTTTCAATATATAAGTGTGAGAGTGAATTATACTCTCCCTTCAATATATCTGTGTGAGAGTGAATTATATGTCAAGGTATACAAAAATAGGTAGGTGTGCTATAATAAAACATAAAACAACTTAACACTGTATCCCTGTATCTCGTTGTTAAGTTGTTTTATGTTTTATTTTGGTAAGTAACACACCTACCTATTTTTGTATATCTTTACATTTTGCCCAGTGTTACCCCAGCCACCTTCTTCGTGTTTAGGGTTGTTACCCTACACTGGAAGATTTATCCCTAGAGAGTGAATTATACTGTCTTTCTTTGTTTCAATATATCTGTGTGAGAGTGAATTATACTCTATTTGTATATATATATATATATGTGTGTGTGTGAGAGTGAATTATACTCTCCCTTCAATATATCTATGCGAGAGTGAATTATACTCTCTTTCTTTATTTCAATGTATCTATGTGAAAGTGAATTTTCAACGCTTCTCAATTTAATTACCAAAACACACACACAAAAATACACATAGTAAATGATGAGAATGACACGAGGTTGACATCAACCCTGTATTACACTGAATAGGTTATGTGTACAAGCAACCAATTCGTCCCGTACATTTTAGCCATTTTTGTGTTCACAATTTTAACGGTTGTATCCCTTTAAAGTCAGATGTTTTCCACATTTTCCTTGAAAATTTCCAGATGAAACATGGTGTGTATTATTTTTGTTGTTGTATTATAACAAGTTGTATTTTTCTTATTTAGTTGCACCTTAGTTAACCTCGAAGGAGAACGGTAGACTAGTTGATAGTGAGCTTGCTTTCTTTCACTGGGTTACAGCGTGCTAGGTTCGAAATCACGTCCGGTCAAACAAAAAAAATCTGGGTTGAGATTTCTCGCTTGACACGACCACTCCTCCAGTCGACTCAGCCGTAAATGAGTACTTGACACGTGAGTTACAGGAGGTAAAGACAGCAAGGAAGGGAACTAATCACCCCACCTAATTGTTGCTGCGGATTAGTACATGAATATTTATCTTCATCCCCAACGGCAGGTTGCTGCCATGGGGACATAACTTTACCTTTTCTTAGTTTTCTATTTTGAAACACTCGTAACTGAAACCATTCATTATTTATTTGTGCATTCATTATTATTTTTAATTTTTGGAAAAAAGGGGGGGGGGAGGTAAAAATAAATTCCCTACAAAATACATTATAGAGAAAATGGTACCAGACACATAGAAACAGTAAGGCACTATGATCGCAGTTCAACTCTCGTTGTGCCAATTAATGTTTACCTTTGTGATTATTTCCGTTTCAATGTTTATCAATTTATATTAACTTGCAACCTTCTGATAACTTAGAGATATCCAACCCTAAAAATGAATATTACAATTAATTATTGATTATTTATTAATATAATATTTAAATCAATTAACCACAAAATATGTAGGTAGACACTAATGAGAAACAAGAACGAAAACGGGGGTTGAACTACGATCATAGTACCGACACTACAACTTTACATAATTTTTTACACATTACCCATACATTAACCTAATATAGTTGCAACACTCAGTAAATATATTTTTATCATCGGAAAACTTAAATTGTGTAATATAATTAACGATAAATAAACCGCGAATTTTGTGACTTTTTTTTAACGAATTACAATTGCAACCGTGGCATCAAGTATGTTCTAAGTTAGAGTGATATACTGAAAATCTACTTTCAGCGTGATTTATTTTACCCGATCAAATAAACTTTTGTATCTGTCACATTATACAATACAATCTGGAATAAATGCTGTGTGATTCATTAGTTTATAAAGCAAATATGAAGAGAGGAGAAGTAGAAAGAAGAGCCAGGGGTAGACATAGAGTACGCTTGATCGACAACATCAAAGAGATATTACACGACCACCAAATAACATTATCTGAAGCTGCCAAACAAGCGAGAACAAGAATATTGTATCTCCCTCGACACACGTAAAGGGTAAAATGGGAAGTAAGTAAAGTAACGTAAAGTAACCCATAGCATTTATTAATGCCGTAGGGGTGCGAGATTTTAGCGATCTCACATTTCAGAGGCTCTGCAAATGAGGGCGGTAGCCATCACCTCTCCCTCGCAGTCTTTACTTTCCGGATTAATCCGGTACCCATTTAAGGCTTGGGTCGACCTGGGAGCCGTTGCGATCTGAAATACATTTCCGCCTCAACTTGGGAATGAACCCAGGACCACTCATATGCGAAGACAGTGCGCTAACCACTGCCCTAACGCGGCTCCCACAAGAGGAAGGAAACAAGAAGAGGAGAAGATCTGTCATATTTGAGTCACCTTGCTTCTATATGGAGTTGGGACACGAAATAGATTTGAAACACATGATTTAGACTAACTGGTCTAAGACACTGAATCTGTACGATACTGTTCTTAAATCTGGACACAGTGACAAGTCTGTTGGTAAAATGACACTGACCAACAAATATTTATTGTTTTACTTTCTCTAGCACGTCTATGTTTTTCTTGTCACTTTTAATACGCTGTTTTTTAAATCTGTAAACCGTTTTTCTCTATCAGATCGGGATGTCTAGAAATACGCAAGTGAAGTTTTTTAACAATAGCTACAGTATTACATCTTCCGTAACATAGGAAGAACTGTTATGTAGGCATGGATTTCCTTGCAGTCGACTTCCGTCCTTGAATGACATGTGGTACATCGCGAGGAAGCATCCAACAGTAATCGGCAAGCATGGTCACACTCCACTGTCCTTGATAACGTGACTCCATCAGGGCGATATCTTGATGGAATCGTTATCTATGTTCATCGCTGACTTCGCCAAGGTTGTCAGGGAAAAATTCAAGATGCGAATCGAGCATATGGATTTTGAGGGACATGTTACAGCCCATAATTATGTATGCATCTTTTCTCAATATAATTCATTGTTTGTGCACATGCATCACGGAAACAAGAAATAGTATTTCTAAATATATTTACATAAGAGAGGGAGAAAATATGGCCTACTGAGACGGCACTGCTTCCAGACTTGAGGGGTTCCATGGATGACCTGAAGCGAGTCACACAATTCATTGAAGCTATTGGTGCTGTAACCTGATATCTGACTGAAGAATGATGAAGAAGAAGAAGAATATATTTACATTATAATTTAATATATATATTTCGAAACAGAATTGCACAGAGAATGTGATTATCACAAGATAATATTTTTTTAAATGTATGTTAATATTTAAAAAATATTTTAGACAGAAAAGAAAATATGTAAATGACAAATAAATATTATTTTAGATATGATATTTGACCGTACCGCATTTTTCAATCAATAAATTCCACTCAAACTCTATTATTTCTGTAGATAATCCAATTACGAACACAATAATGTATAATATATATGCATAGTGCGTCAAACATTTATTATTTAGAAAGAATTTTGACATTTATCAAAAACAGTAGACTTTACTTTACACGAAACTCAAATGAAATTTATTGTTACAAAATGGCGTAAATTTGCAAACACGATGCTAGAAGCATTTGCCAGGTTGGATTTCATAATAAATGAGATCAAAGTAAATAAAATAGTTATTATTTTATGAAATTAAATAAATTGGAAAATATATATAAAACATATAAGGAAAAATGACGTCGCATACCCCCATTATAAAAACTTATCAATAACTTATCAAAATTGATATCAATACACATAAAAATCATGCAAGAAGTAATGTAGACATATTAGACTTTCGATTGGAAACATTCTTATATTGATATAAATACCGAAAAAAAAAATGAATGTCGTTGGACTCATAGGAGTCTTTTGGGCCAGAAGACATAAGGTTTACTGACTTGTATAAGTCTCCCGGGCTGGAATCAGTTAACTAATGGCTGTTGGATTATATTTTTAAACCCCAGCTGCACATGATCCCTGATAAGCCACACCTTCCTTGCATAATGTTCCTATCTGTTGTGGCTGTCCCATTCACACAGGAAGCAACACAATTTACTATACCCAATCTGCATGCCCGTGACAATTGCAACTTTTAGATCTGCACAAATCCACCATTGGTAGTCATTGTACATATTTTTGCCAAGCGTATAGCCAAATTGTCATACGTTTATTTCATATGAACAGAATGGGCGAATGGAATTGATGAAAATAAATTTCCGTTACACAGTAACACAGCTTTTAAACTGGTTTTGGAAGAATCGATGAAAAGTCGCCATTCGTTGACCATGTGTTCCTGGCTGAGGTACACCATTAGACCGTTTACATCTTTGCAATAGCTCTTTGGTAAGAGCTAGATCACGTATTAGATCTCAAAGTTCTGAATGGTTAAATAAGTAAACACCATCATTCACCGAAATATAATCCGAGTCATAATTAGTTTCTGACGCAGATAAACTATCACTTTCTTATGGTTCACTCACCTCCAACGTATATTGTTCTCGTGCGATGGATACCGGACACGTGATATGTTCATGTGGCACTGGTTTCGAAACACATTCCATATTTGGGTAAACCACAGACTTCTTTGTGCTAAAATTAAAGCCATGGATATTTGTCAATCAGAAGTAACAATAAGTAGCATGATTTTTCGGTTCACGCCATATTACTGAAACTCACAAACGCATCCACTGAAAAGTAAGCACTTTTCGTAACCAACCTTCAAATATATTTGCCAATCATCTATCTATCTATCTATCTATCTATCTATCTATCTATCTATCTATCTATCTATCTATCTATCTATCCATCCGTCCGTCCGTCCATCCATCCATCCATCCATCCATCCATCCATCCATCCATCCATCCATCCATCCTATCTATCTATCTATCTATCTATCCATCTATCTTTCTATCCTATCTATCTATCTATCTATCTATCTATCTATCTATCTATCTATCTATCTATCTATCTATCTATCTATCTATCTATCTATCTATCTATCTATCTATCTATCTATCTATCTATCTATCTATCTATCTATCTATCTATCTATCTATCTATCTATCTATCTATCTATCTATCTATCTATCTATCTATCTATCTATCTATCTATCTATCTATCTATCCATCCATCCATCCATCCATCCATCTATCTTTCTATCCTATCTATCTATCTATCTATCTATCTATCTATCTATCTATCTATCTATCTATCTATCTATCTATCTATCTATCTGTCTGTCTGTCTGTCTGTCTGTCTGTCTGTCTGTCTGTCTGTCTGTCTGTCTGTCTGTCTGTCTGTCTGTCTGTCTGTCTGTCTGTCTGTCTGTCTGTCTGTCTGTCCGTCCGTCCGTCCGTCCGTCCGTCCGTCCGTCCGTCCGTCCGTCCGTCCGTCCGTCCGTCCGTCCGTCCGTCCGTCCGTCCGTCCGTCCGTCCGTCCGTCCGTCCGTCCGTCCGTCCGTCCGTCCGTCCGTCCGTCCGTCCGTCCGTCCGTCCGTCCGTCCGTCCGTCCGTCCGTCCGTCCGTCCGTCCGTCCGTCCATCCATCCATCCATCTATCTATCTATCTATCTATCTATCTAGCTATCTATCTAGCTATCTAGCTATCTATCTATTCGCTACGCCCTTTGTTGCCTTTGAGTGTCATGGGTAGAAGAGTCTTCTGGAGATGGCCCCCGTGTGTGCTAAGTATATTGTGGAGTTTGTCGTCTCTTTTATTTCGGTGGTCCATCGTTTTTGTGGTCGGTCTCTAGGTCTGCCTTCATTGCATCTGTGTAACATAGCTGGCTGTGGTATGCTGTCTGATGGTAGTCTGCTGATGTGTGTAAACCATTTTATTTGTTGTCTCTTAATATATTCCAAGATTGGGGTGTTACCGGTTCTTTGTCTGTCTGTTTTTACAAAAATAGTAATAAAACGATCACAAAACTTGTCTCAGAATAGTTATGAACATCAGACGGCAAGAAAAGATTCCAGATACCACTGTCCTTGATAGAGTTGGTATCCCCAGCATTGACACTATCCTGATGCAGACACAGATTCGTTGGGATGGTCATTTGGTACGTATGCCCAACGATACTTCTCTATGGTGAGCTGTAGAAGGGTACAAGGACTCGTTAAAGACCTCACTGAAAGCCTTTGAAATAGACCAAGATACATGGAAAGAACTTGTAAAAAATAGATCTACATGACACTCTACAATCAAAAAGAGCGCATCATCTTGTGAAAAGAGGAGAAATTCAGCAGTTCAACAGCGGAGAGTAGCTAGAATGTCACGGATAAACCAAGATCCGTCTATAGTGGTAATTCCATGCCTGAACTGTCTAATGACATTTACAGCTCGAATAGGGCTCATTAGCCATCTACGAACTCATAATCGAGGACATAACTCTAACAGAATTTTCAAAAGTGGATGTAACAAATGGTCATCATCACTTGTGATGGACGAACAACAATGGGCAGTAACTACAACTCTGCAATAACCCTTTTCATATGTATATACCTGTATTATTTCCCTTGGTTATAATATAATCATCAGCATGTGCAATGCTGGGTAGCGTAAGTAGTCAATAATCTCCATATCATTGTATCATTAGTCTAAAATTTGTACTGTAAGTGCTGCAGATTTTGTGTTACTTTTAGTAATTAGAACGGTCTCATCAGCCTATCTTATGTTGTTTATGTTGCTCCATTCTACAATTTGTACTGAATGTGCTGCAGATCTTTTGTTAGTTGGTTGGTTGTTGATCCAGTGATCCATGGGTTCATGCCCTTTGACCTAACGCCAGTAGATGGCATTATATTGCTGGGAAGTCTGTGGATTTTCGGCCCACCCCGGGACAGAGCCAGAGAATAACTATCACACCTCCAAGAAGGTATGTTTCAACCTATGCACTGCTCCTAGCCACTGTAGCCAAGATAGGGTTCACTGTGCTCATTCCCCGCCATCAATTGACTACTGGTTATGCCGAACTTCTCTATTGCCCCAGGCATGCAACCAAATGTTCAAGTCAAAAGGATTGTCACGTCCTGAGTCACTGTGCCTCTATAATGGGCCTCAGCCATAGGACAAACAGTGATGTCATTTTCCTCCTCCTCAGTGCTGCACAGTACATCTCTGGCTCCCTCCCAACCACAGAGGGTGCATACATATTATTCAGGCAAAGATGAAAAACATTTCAACAACAAAATAAAATCATAACTGTATAGATGACATGCCATGAAGCTTCTATAAGAAGATAACCTCAATATAACGGCATGTCACCTACTAAGGTTTTCTGTTGCATGGATGGTATGTCTAGTGGGCCATTGGTGAGACCCACAGACGCAACCACATGCGTAGATCTTTTGTTACTTTTAGTAATTAGAACGGTTCATCAGCCTATCTCATGTTGTTTATGTTGGCCCTTGTACAATTGCTCCATGTAAAGTTCAAGAAGGAAGCCAGAGGATAAATGACAAATTCTTGAGTCTAACCGGAATTAAACCAGTTCGTTCAACCTAACCCTACCATTGAACGGACTGGTTCAATTCCCGTTAGACTCAAGAATTTTTACAATTACTCAAGGAATGTTGTATCTAGATCTCATTACCATGTCAATGTATAGGGTGAAAATATTTCAGGTGAAAATATGCAGCCTTGTCTGATTCCTTGTTTAATGTTCCGTGTATGCTCCTACTTGGTTACTCCATACATATTCCAACTAAACTCCTTGTTTTGTGTGTTGGTATGTACACACACATACATACGCACACACCCACACCCACACACACACACACACATATATATATATATATATATATATAAAACGCAGTGGTTAGCGCACTGTCCTCGCATGTGAGTGGTCCTGGGTTCCTTCCCCAGTTGAGGCGGAAATGTTTCCCAGGTCGACCCAGCCTGGGTACCGGATTAATCCGAGAAGTAAAGACTACGACGGAGATGAGATGGCTACCGAACTCATTTCCAGAACCTCTGAAATGTCAGATCGCTAACATCTCACACCCCTACGACACTACTAAATGATATGGGTTACTTTAATTTTACTTTACTATGTACATATATGTTATATAAAGTAGAAGGAATATGACACATCCTTGGCAAACTCCTCATTAGATTTGGAACTTATTGGACATTGGCTATTAGTATAAATACCATTGCATATAATGATTAAATGTTCAGGTACTCCGTAAATTGATAGTGTTTTCCAAAGTTCTTGTCTATCAATTCTGTCGATTGCCTTTTTTTGTAGACAAATGCGATTTAATAAAAGGCCTTTTTTTGTCGACAAATGCGATGTAAGAAAAGGCTTTTGACAGAGTTATTGACAGCATCGTTATCATTATTTTCATCATGCGCTTCTTCTTCTTGTACGCAGTTTTAAATGTCTACACCACAAGTTGAACAAATTTTATCTAGTCGTGTTGTGTGATAACATGGTTGCAAGTGCACCTCTCGACCTGGTATCTTCGGCTTCAGCAGCAGTGCTTGCTTGGGCAGAACTGTGGTCCTGCTCGATGTTAGGGATGGCCCAACCAATCTTAATTTCTAGACTCTGTTGGCTGAACTAATTGTACAATGATGGGGATCATACTTTGAAACTGGATACCTTGTATATTTCTAGAATGTTCTAGAAGGTTGCAAAAATGTTAGAATGTTCTAGAATGTTGCTAAAATGTTCTAGAAGGTTGCTAAAATGTTAGAATGTTCTAGAAGGTTGCAAAAAATGTTAGAATGTTCTAGAAAGTTGCTAAACATAACTCATGTGTCCATGAAGGCTTACATATGTATTGTGGAAATGTAGATTTCATTTAAAGCCAAACACATGGTCAATGTTTATGTCTAGATTTGTTCCACATTTCATAGACACTAATTCTTGTATAGATCTTCTTGACAAGAAAATAATCATAATAGGTTTTTCAACATAAATTTCTAAATTTCCCTGAGCCAGAAGAGAGATTTGGTGTCGTCAGTAGCATTTGGTTCACGAGATTATCTACCTGTCACTGTATGTGATAAGAAATATGTTGTATGTGATCAGAAATATGTTGTATGTGATAAGAAATATGTTGTATGTGATAAGAAATATGTTGTATGTGAACAGAAATATGTTGTATGTGAACAGAAATATGTTGTATGTTTGTTTCACTCGTATTCTATTTTAAATCTACGGAGTAAAATTCAAGAATCAGTGGCCAGGTTTTTACGGAACAAATAGCTAACATAATTAAACGGAACGAAATTTCGATAAACACGCATATACCGACGCATCTAATATTCGACACGTTGCGCGATGAGAGCCCCTAACTACTCGACATGCGCGCTGCACACTGAGTAGGTGGTGGATGGCCAGTTCATTACGCGCAAATCGCTAGATCGTTATTTTAAGTTAGGACTTTTTAAAGTTTCCGAGATAGTGCAATAGCATATGAAATTAAAACGTTGGCATGTTGTCACGTGATTTGTCCACTGATTCTTGCATTGAACCGTCTACGGTGCTCCATCTGTATATTATTTAATATTTAGGTGATATTTCACGAGGAGTTGTCCATTAATTGTTAAGTCATCCATCATCAATTATATTGGCAAGTTTTTATACACTCCCTCCAACTTGTCAACAATTTGCAAGAGTTTATGGACCCCCCACCCCATACTTTATTATGTCAAAACCCCCAATCCCTCTAAAATGTATTTATTAGAACAGAAAGAAAAAAATATTACTTAATTATTTCAGATTTGTTAGAAATTAATATTTCCAATTCACAAAAATTTAATTAACATTATCTATTAGAAGGGTATAGTTGACGTCAACTTTCATAAACCTCCCATATCTCCCTTTGTCAACAACTGTCTTACATGTTCAGATACACGTTCCTAATAATGTTATTTATGGACTACACTCTCCGTGTCTCTTGTTAGATGTACTCGTATCTGTAATCATGTATGGCACAAGATTTTTCCTCCCTCATCCGCTAAAAAACGCTAAGATATAGGAAGCAGAAGAGCACACACAAAGAAAACGTATTAAGAGAAACAAACGCTAAGAGAACGGAAGAAGAGAAACAAACGCTAAGAGATCGGAAGAAGAGAAACTAACGCTAAGAGAACGGAAGAAGAGAAACAAACGCTAAGAGAATGGAAGAAGAGAAACAAACGCTAAGAGAACGGAAGAAGAGAAATAAACGCTAAGAGAATGGATGAAGAGAAACTAACGCTAAGAGAACGGAAGAAGAGAAACAAACGCTAAGAGAACGGAAGAAGAGAAATAAACGCTAAGAGAACGGAAGAAGAGAAACTAACGCTAAGAGAACGGAAGAATAGAAACAAACGCTAAGAGAACGGAAGAAGAGAAATAAACGCTAAGAGAACGGATGAAGAGAAACAAACGCTAAGAGAACGGAAGAAGAGAAACTAACGTTAAGAGAAAGGAAGAAGAGAAACAGACGTTAAGAGAAAGGAAGAAGAGAAACAGACGCTAAGAGAACGGAAGAAGAGAAACAAACACTAAAAGAACGGAAGAAGAGAAACAAACTCTTAGAACAAGGAAGAATAGAAACAAACGCTAACAAAATGTAAGAAAAGAAACAAACGCTAAGAGAAAGGAAGAAAAGAAACACACGCTAAGAGATAGGAAGAAAAGAAACACACGCTAAGAGATAGGAAGAAAAGAAACACACGCTAAGAGATAGGAAGAAAAGAAACAAATGCTAAGAAAACATAAGAAAAGAAACAAATGTAAAGAGATAGGAAGAAAAGAAACAGTTTCAGATGTCTGTTAAATATATGCGAACTGTAGTCTTTCACATACAAATCTTGTTTCTGGTGTACTTGTTAAATGTGTTGCAATATCTTGCACATACAAGTCTTTTAAATATACTTGTGACAAGATCTTGCACATATAAGTCTTGTTTCCGTAGCTCTTTCTCAAGATTCGCATTAGCATATCATTCTTTGGACATGTCTGTCTCACTTTAATGTCTGTTTTCCAGAACGGGACCTCTGTGCCAGTTGGTCAGACCAATGCTTCGTATTCACGATGTGCAGGTTCAAAACCCTACCACGGTGTCCTTGCTCCAAAGTGCATTCTTTAAGCGATTATGGATGGAGCTACAGATTTTCGTGCTACGAGTGATACACTCCCATAGAGGTTGCTGGGGAGAAAAAGAAGTACGTAAGATATAAATATTACATAACAGAAAATGTACATTATGATTCTCCTCTCTAATATTCATTTCTTGTCGATTGATTTTACTCTAATGAAGAACTTTTAGTCGAAACGTCGTTCGATTCTGCTGATTTCGTTAATGTTGTTTGTATTTTGCTGCAAAACTCCTTACGTATGCATATCTCTGTTTTTCGCCTCATTACTCTGTTGTGGTTGAGTAGTGGTTTTACAGAAGAATGCTGAGAATACCATGGACAGTCAGAAAAAATAATGAAGAGGTGTTAAAAGACAAATGCGAAATGGACCTTAATAAACAATATAAGAAAATGCCATCGTCTTTTTTTGGCCACTTCATGAGACAGGCAGGTTTAGAGAACATAGTCACAACAGGAAAAATTGAAGGCTACAGAGACAGAGGGCGAAAACGTGAGAAAATATTAGACAGTTTGACAACCTGGCACGGTAAGGAAACAACAACGACGACCTTGATACATAATACTGTGGACAGAGAGCTGTGGAGAGCCATGGCACCTGATGATGATGATGACTCTGTTGTACCAGCCCTTACATCTTTAGGTTAGGTTGTTCCCTATCTGACAGCCTACCTTGTCCTGTAGGCTGCTGCTCTGAAAATAAATTGTTGGGGGAGACAGATTTGGCACAGTGAACCAATTTTTATTTTTATTTTACGCACCCCCCCCCCCCCCCCCATCTATAGAGACAGCCTGTCACGCCGGTGATTGTCACGGCGTCTCCTAAATTATGGTTTCACACACACACGCAAACAATAGATACATTTCTTCGTGACCGTGTAACTCAGGAACAAACGCCAGTTTGCGTCACATCCTGGAGTGAATGTCAATGTCTACAAATGAAAATCTATTCTCATAAACCTATTGTAGATGTACCATTTGTCCATCCAGACGGGTATCATAAACAACGGTTCGTTTCTCTTCCTAATACAGGTATAGTGTTAAATGTTTTGTCTTGTTAAATCAGCCATCATATTTTTTAGGAACAAAAACATCCACTGCACATTTATAATAAAGTTGAAGGCTATAGACAATGTCCTCGAGATATAATAAAGTAAAAAATAAACATAATTATTAACTTTATAATAGAAATAAATAGATAAAATATGCTACTGCGGAGCTAGCGATGAATCCAGCCATTTTTTTGGCGTAGGGAATATCCTTCTTCTTCTTCATCGTTTATGCTCAAACTCCCACTGGATATCTCTTGTATCAGGACCATGGTCCTATTCGATTTCCAGAAGGATGTAGTCCAGAGAATGGAAATGCGTTGTGTCGCCATTTTATTTGCGCCAGTGGCCCGACACATCCGTCTTCGGTGGAGTAGGGAATATTATAAGCAATATTTAACTTTTATTGTTGTTATTGCTTTCTGGAGGAATAAAAGTGCGGAATGTATAATTAGTCTACTGCGGGACATATATCTCGTTGACAATGGCTTTAACCTACAGATTAAGCTTAAATTTTACAGAGCTGTGGTACTTCCAGTGCTGTTGTGCGCTAGTGATACACGGACTGTGTATAGACGACTTGTGAGGAAAATCAATCACGCAACTTGTCTCAAAAAAGTTATGAACATCAGATGGTAAGACAAGATTCCAGATACCACTTTCCTTGACAGACCTGGTATCCCTAGCATTGACACTATCCTGATTCAGACACATATTCTTTTGACATGTCATTTGGTGAGTACGCCTGACCATCGTCTGCAAAAGATACTTCAGTATGGTAAGCTGGAGAAGGATAAACGATCTCAAGGTGGTCAAAAGAAGCGCTACAAGGACTCGTTAAAGACCTAACTGAAATCCTTTGAAATAGACCAAGAAACATGGGAAGAACTTGGAAAAAAATAGATCTATATGACGTTCTACAATCAAAAAGGGCGCATCATCTTGTGAAAAAAAAGAAGAAATGCAGCAGCTCAACAGCGAAGAGTAGTTAGAAAGTCATGGATATAACAAAATCCGTATACAGGGATTATTCCATGACCGAACTGTCCAAGGACATTTGCAGACTGAATAGGGCTCATAATCAAAGACATAATTTTAATGAATTTTCAAATGTGGATATAACAAATGGTCAACATAAGTTTTAATGTACAAACACACAGACACACACACACATCTGGTTGAAAGAAGGTTGACAAGACATAGAGGATTAACTTTACTGTATTATATGTAGGCTTAATATGAAGAAAGAACTACTAAGAGAAATAAAGATCAGGCAAATAAAATACTTTGGACACATTAAAAGACATGACACCCTATTGAAGACCTTACTTGAGGGTAAAGTCAAAGGGAAGCGAGCAGGAGGTAGGCAGAGATACAAGTGGGAGAGTAACATTATGCGATGGACAGGTTACAGTCTAGCAGAGTGCACCACCAAGACAAGAGACAGGACATGTTGGAGATACGTTGCAGCCAACCTTCGTTGCGGAGACGGCACTTGATGATGATGATGATTATATTTAGGGCATATCTATATATTACGTCAGCAAATAGTGGAAGGAGTGGTTTGGAAAAGTTTGACAGTTGTTGACAAGCGGTACCGGGTTGACAAGCTGTACCGGGTTGACAAGCGGTACCAGGTTGACAAGCGGTACCGGGTTGACAGGCTGTACCGGGTTGACAAGCCGTACTGGGTTGACAAGCGGTACCGGGTTGACAAGCGGTACCGGGTTGACAGGCTGTACCGGGTTGACAAGCGGTACCGGGTTGACAGGCTGTACCGGTTTGACAAGCCGTACTGGGTTGACAAGCGGTACCGGGTTGACGGGCGGTACCGGGTTGACAAGCGGTACCGGGTTGACAGGCTGTACCGGGTTGACAGGCGGTAACGGGTTGACAGGCTGTACCGGGTTGACAAGCCGTACTGGGTTGACAAGCGGTACCGGGTTGACAGGCGGTACCGGGTTGACAGGCGGTACCGGGTTGACAGGCTGTACCGGGTTGACAAGCGGTACCGGGTTGACAAGCCGTACCGGGTTGACAAGCGGTACCGGGTTGACAGGCGGTACAGGGTTGACAGGCGGTACCGGGTTGACTTAGCGATACGGGGTTGACAAGGGTACAGGGTTGGCAAAAATTTGATGTCAACAAAATTATTTTTAAATTATTGAGATAGGAAAATGTTTTTGAAAAGTCAGTAAAAAAATTGTATAGTTTTTTTTCGTTTATTCTCTGATTTTTGGGTCTTTAATAGAGGGTTTGTAATTTGTTTTTGACATAACTAAGCAGGAAAGGCGGGGGGGGGGCTGAATTCTTCACATTTGTTTACTGGGAAGGGGGGGGGGTTGTAAAAATTGGCATGGAATAATCTATGGACGGCCCCTTACCCCACATGTACTCTGTCCATTTCAAGGATGCCGCACGCTGCCTGCTTAGAGTGCCACCTGATACATAGCACGTAAGTCCGTAGCTTCAATTCGATAACCCCCAGGGGACTCCAAAATAGTTCACTTTCTAAACAAAACGCCGAGTGCAAGATTCGAACCTGCGACGTATTGAGCACAAAACACATGACTTAACCATTACCTTCGCGAAGATCCCTTAAAACCGGTACCTTGTACCTTTCCGACACATATTTGTTTTTCAAATTGTTGAATGTCTTCATGTTAAAAATACATTTCTATCTTTATCTATTATCTATCTATCTATCTATCTATCTATCTATCTATCTATCTATCTATCTATCTATCTATCTATCTATCTATCTATCTATCTATCTATCTATCTATCTATCTATCTATCCAATCTAATCTAATCTAATCTAATCTAATCTAAATCTAAATCTAAATCTAAATCTAATCTTATCTATCTATCTATCTATTTATTTATATACCTTTATTATATAGAAAGTACCAAACAGTATTAAATGAGAAAAACTTAGAGCAGTTGAATAGTTTCAAATATTTATAAACATTAATAACTTCAGATGATAAATGCAAGACCGAAATTATAAGCAGAATAGGACAAGCAAAAGCAGCATTCCATAAATTGAAAAATATCCTAAGCAACAAGTCCATATCGATGGATACTAGAAAACGTGTCCTCAAATACTACATTGAACCAGTGCTACTATATGGAAGTGAAGCATGGACAATAAGTAAGACATTACAAAAATCATTGGAGTCCGCGGAAATGTGGTTTATTCGAAGAATGTTAATCATTCCTTGGACAGATTACTAACAGATTACAAAGATTACTAATGAAGAATGTCTTAGAAAGATGGATGTGAAAAGTTACATTATTGATAATATAAGAAAAAGACGTCAACATTTATTGGGCACATAATGAAAAGAGGAGGCATTGATAATATAGTGACAACAGGAAAGATAGAAGGGAAAAGATCAAGGGGAAGACTCAGAGTAAATATATTGGACAGTTTGACTAAATGGCTTCGATTGACGACACCAATGATGACATATATGAGAGATCGATGTACATGGAGAAATATGATCGTCAACGCCATTCGGCACGGCACTTGATGATGATGATGACCAAATATTATAACTTTGCCTGCGTGTTGTGTATGCATATACATGTATATATATATATATATATATAGCTATTTTGTTTTTATTACAGAACGAATTACATCTATTCGGCTACTATAGTCCTACTTTGAAAATAGCGCTTAGTTGCTGAGTTCGATACAGTTCATGTGCCATCAATATTGGATATAATGGGGATAAAGTCAGCCAATTCTAGTTGATAATTGGACATTTTACAGTTTCGTTTTGAAGTGTAGCGGACACAGTTAGTATACCTGAACTCCAATTATATACTTGATTCATATTAATATGTTCTTATTGGATACCTATTTTGGCTAAAAAAGTGTTGGCTCAATTTGTATGCCTGGCTTGGGTTGGTTACCTGGCCCAGACTAGTTACATGGCTCAGATTAGTTACCTGGTTTCAGACTGGTTATCTGGGTCAGATTGAATATCTACTTCAGATTGGCCATATGATTCGGATTTGGTATCTGTGGTTAATTGATTACCTAGCTCAGACTAGTTACCTGGTTCAGACAAGTTACCTGGCTCAGACTAGTTACCTGGCTCAGAATAGTTACCTAGCTCAGATTAGTTACTTGCTCAGACTAGTTCCCTGGCTCAGAACAGTTACCTTGCTCAGACTAGTTACCTGGTTCAGACTAGTTACCTGGCTCAGACTAGTTACCTGGCTCAGACTGGTTACCTGGCTCAGACTAGTTACCTGATAGACTGGTTTCCCGACTCAGACTAGTTACCTTACTAAAACTGTTAGCATCTCATAAGATATTGTGTGTCGACAAATTTGAACAGAACAAATCAATGGAAACGTACTTACTTGTAAAACTGGCCTTGCTGTCCGCAGTATTTTCATGTGAGTATAACTGTTTGTGGTATTTGATGTTAGTACTACTATTTATCTTATTTGATGTGGGACCAATTGTTTGTGTTGTTGATGTGAGTACAACTGTTTGTGTTGTTGGATGTGAGTAAAATTGTTTGTGTTGTTTAATATGAGTACAACTGTTTGTGTTGTTTAATATGAGTACAACTGTTTGTGTTGTTTAATATGAGTACAACTGTTTGTGTTGTTTGATGTGACATCAAATATTTGGTATGTAAAGGGAACGCATTGCTCTTGGCGGACCCAGGGTTAGCAGATAAAACACAACACTTCTCACGATAAAATACAACACTTCTCACGATAAAATACAACACTTCTCACGATAAAATACAACACTTCTCACGATAAAATACAACACTTCTCACGATAAAACACAACACTTCTCACGATAAAATACAACACTTCTCACGATAAAACACAACACTTCTCACGATAAAACACAACACTTCTCACGATAAAACACAACACTTCTCACGATAAAACACAACACTTCTCACGATAAAACAATCAGAAATAATTACAACTCCAACAATATCATAAAAGACTGAGTGAAAATCGTTGTTTTAGGAAACCCATCAGCACGCCATCTTAGAAATGTATCTGCGGCCCTGTCTCTGTGACATGTAGTAAAATGTATCTACGGCCCTGTCTACGTGACATGTAGTGAAATGTATCTACGGCCCTGTCTCTGTGACATGTAGTGTCAGTTGCAATTGCAATTACAATCAAGTTTCACTACTATCATCACTCCTCCTGCCCACTCCTATCATCACTCCTCCTGCCCACTCCTATCATCACTCCTCCTTCCCACTCCTATCATCACTCCTCCTTCCCACTCATATCATCACTCCTCCTTCCCACTCCTATCAACACTGTTCCTGCGATATTTGCTGTCATGCCTTCATGTTGCGACGCATGTTACGCATGTATAAGCCATCGCAAGTGTCAAATTTCAAGCTTGAACCGTGACCTTTTCTATTCAGCGTGAACTGCCCGCGGATCTTATCTGCACCAAATGCTAGTCAATAAATAATGTCAATTATCATTCTATTGTCATTGTCATTCTGACTAAACCCAAAGACTAGAGTTACGTGAGACAACTTATAAAGTAGACTAGAATTACGTGAGGCTACATCTAAAGGAGACTAGAATTACGTGAGACTACATCTAAAGGAGACTATAATTACGTGAGACTGCATCTAAAGGAGACTAGAATTATGTGATACTAAATCTAAAGTAGACTAGAATTACGTGAGACTACATCTAAAGGAGACTAGAATTACGTGAGACTACATCTAAAGGAGACTATAATTACGTGAGACTACATCTAAAGGAGACTAGAATTATGTGATACTAAATCTAAAGTAGACTAGAATTACGTGAGACTACATCTAAAGAAGACTAGAATTACGTGAGACTACATCTAAAGGAGACTATACTTACGTGAGACTGCATCTAAAGGAGACTAGAATTATGTGATACTAAATCTAAAGTAGACTAGAATTACGTGAGACTACATCTAAAGGAGACTAGAATTACGTGAGACTACATCTAAAGGAGACTAGAATTACGTGAGACTACATCTAAAGGAGACTAGAATTATGTGATACTAAATCTAAAGGAGACTAGAATTACGTGAGACTACATCTAAAGGAGACTAGAATTACGTGAGACTACATCTAAAGGAGACTAGAATTATGTGATACTAAATCTAAAGGAGACTATACTTACGTGAGACTGCATCTAAAGGAGACTAGAATTATGTGATACTAAATCTAAAGTAGACTAGAATTACGTGAGACTACATCTAAAGGAGACTAGAATTACGTGAGACTACATCTAAAGGAGACTAGAATTACGTGAGACTACATCTAAAGGAGACTAGAATTATGTGATACTAAATCTAAAGGAGACTAGAATTACGTGAGACTACATCTAAAGGAGACTAGAATTACGTGAGACTACATCTAAAGGAGACTAGAATTATGTGATACTAAATCTAAAGGAGACTAGAATTACGTGAGACTACATCTAAAGGAGACTAGAATTATGTGATACTAAATCTAAAGGAGACTAGAATTACGTGAGACTACATCTAAAGGAGACTAGAATTACGTGAGACTACATCTAAAGGAGACTAGAATTACGTGAGACTACATCTAAAGGAGACTAGAATTACGTGATACTAAATCTAAAGGAGACTAGAATTACGTGAGACTACATCTAAAGGAGACTAGAATTACGTGAGACTACATCTAAAGGAGACTAGAATTATGTGATACTAAATCTAAAGGAGACTATACTTACGTGAGACTGCATCTAAAGGAGACTAGAATTATGTGATACTAAATCTAAAGTAGACTAGAATTACGTGAGACTACATCTAAAGGAGACTAGAATTACGTGAGACTACATCTAAAGGAGACTAGAATTACGTGAGACTACATCTAAAGGAGACTAGAATTATGTGATACTAAATCTAAAGGAGACTAGAATTACGTGAGACTACATCTAAAGGAGACTAGAATTACGTGAGACTACATCTAAAGGAGACTAGAATTATGTGATACTAAATCTAAAGGAGACTAGAATTACGTGAGACTACATCTAAAGGAGACTAGAATTATGTGATACTAAATCTAAAGGAGACTAGAGTTTTAGAGAACAAAATTACTATCTCCCCCCCCCCTCCCCCCTCTTTGGGTAATAAGAACATGACTTTTAGTACTAGGAACTAAGGGAACAGGCAGGTAGCCCCCGCCTCCCCTCCCCCACATTCCCCAAATCCACCCTTTTTGTAGTGATTTTCCACAAAGAGGTAATCATATTTCACATGACAATGAGGGAGTTTCACACGGAGATGGAAGAATGACCATTTTGTAGGTAACTCCCCTTTCCTTTCCTAATGAAGATGTTCTACTTCCTTGAAAACAGGAGACGAAATATATTTTGTAGACAAATGTTACATGTAGTTACAGTTACAGGTAGCTACAGTTACAGGTAGCTATAGTTACAGGAGACTATAGTTTTGATTGACATTAATTACATGAGTCTAAAGTTACAGGGGTCTAAATTTACAGGAGCTGATGTTACAGGAGCCTAAGGTTACAGGAGTCTGAAGTTATAGCAAACTAGATTTTAATAGACAAAAGGTACAGGAGATTAAAGTTACAAGACACTAATGTTACAGGAGACTCAAGATTTAATAGACAACGGTTACAGGAAATTAAAGTTATAGAAGACTTCAAATTTATTAGACAAACGTTACAGGAGTTTAAAGTTGCAGCACACTAGATTTTAATAATCAAATGTTACAGGAGATTAACGTTACATGAGATTACAGTTACAGGAGATTAAAGTTACAGCAGATTAAAGTTACAGCAGATTAACGTTACATGAGATTAAAGTTACAGGAGATTAAAGTTACAGGAGATTAAAGATACAGGAGATTAAAGTTACAGCAGATTAAAGTTACAGGAGATTAACGTTACAGGAGATTAAAGTTACAGGAGATTAAAGTTACAGGAGATTAAAGTTACAGGAGATTAAAGTTACTGGAGATTAAAGGTACAGGAGATTAAAGTTACAGCAGATTAAAGTTACAGGAGATTAAAGTTACAGGAGATTAAAGTTGCAGGAGATTAAAGTTGCAGGAGATTAAAGTTACAGGAGATTAAAGTTACAGGAGATTAACGTTACAGGAGATTAAAGTTACAGGAGATTAAAGTTACAGGAGATTAAAGTTACAGGAGATTAACGTTACAGGAGATTAAAGTTACAGGAGATTAAAGTTACAGGAGATTAAAGTTGCAGGAGATTAAAGTTACAGGAGATTAAAGTTACAGGAGATTAACGTTACAGGAGATTAAAGTTACAGGAGATTAAAGTTACGGCAGATTAAAGTTACAGGAGATTAACGTTACAGGAGATTAAAGTTACAGGAGATTAAAGTTACAGGAGATTAAAGTTACAGGAGATTAAAGCTACAGGAGATTAAAGTTACAGGTGATTAAAGTTACAAGAGATTAAAGCTACAGGAGATTAAAGTTACAGGAGATTAAAGTTACAGGAGATTAAAGTTACAGAAAACTCAAGATTTAATAGACAAAAGTTAAGAAGATTAAAGTTCCAGGAGACGGTTTTAAAGGGCAAAAGTTACAGGAGACTAGAGTTTTAATAGACAAAACTTACAGGAGACTAGAGTTTTAATTGACTAAACTTACAGGAGACTAGAGTTTTAATTGACTAAAGTTAGATGAGACTAGACTTGCAGGATAAAATAGTACGGCTATTGCATTCACTATAACGATGAGCTGAACTATGAGATTGATGATTATATTAATGAAATAATATTTTCAGCTCTGGTCAGGTAGCTCGCTATTGACAGACCATAGGATTTCTTACAGAAGCACAGCCGCCACCCCCCACCAGCTGTGTAACCGGTGACACATGGACTCACACAGTGTCTCACAGGCATGGAGATTTACGAGATTTTATGGATGCATGTTTAGTCCCTGAATTGAGACATCACGGCGCACCCATATCGCAAGATTACCACATCCTGACAGAAGTGTGTCATGTGACGTATTCCTTCCAGAACGTTGTTTTCCCAATGAACTCTCTGAACCTCTCTCTGTCTTGGGCGATGTGGCTTGCATTTTCTAGCGATGTATTCATGTTATCTATAATGTCGTCAGTCCATCGTCTTCTTGGCCTCCCCTTCTCCTCTACCCAGGTGCTCTTCCCTCTTATTATTTGTCTTTCTAAACAGTTGTGTCTCTTTATATGACCAAACAGGCGTAGTTATCTTTTTGTTATTGTGTTTAGTAACCAACACTCTGGAATATTCAGTGTGTTTATAATCTCTGAGTTTCTGATTTTATCCTTCCATGATATTCTAAGTATCTTTCTGTAGCATTTCAGCTCGAAGGCGTTGACCTTCTTTGCCGCTGTTTTACTTAGAGTCCATGTTTCACAGCCGTATGTTGCAACCGGAAAAATAAAAGTTCGTAACATTAGCACTGACAGAAGTACAGTGCACTGATCTGGGCCAATCGTCCTTCTGTCAGATTTGTTGATCCCAATTGAACCGATGGCACTTCTAGCAATCCTCATTACCTAGCAGTCTGCCACAAATGGGACAAAGGCGCAATGTCGCTGCCCTTCATCTCCGATTCATGCGTGGGGTATATTTGATAAAAGACTGAAACTCTTCATGCGTGCGGCTTATTTAACAGAGGACGGAAGTACTAAATTGAGGCAATATGTTCTTAGTCTATACTAGACTTTCCTTAGTCACATCCCACTACGTGCCTGATTAGAAGACAGTGACCCTATTTTGTGCCCCCTGAGAACTAGGTCAAGGAAGCAATATTAAAAGCATGAAAGGCTCTAGAGGAACAGACACTCAAATCAGCTAACATCACTTCTTGTGCGACTCCGTGTCAGTACTCCAGACCATTCAAAGTGAACCTAAATATCTCCTAACAAAAAGAACTGTATAACTTTTAAACCAACTTCTGCTAAAAATAAAGTAATTTGCAGTGGATCCCTGCACATTGTGGAATTGTATGAAATGGGAAAGCTGCCAGACTGGCAAAAGCAGGTACAAAAAAAAGGAACAATTCCAGCACAGAATATCACTGACTGAATCAAAAACTCTTGTCAAAAGAAAACAAACATAGAGTCTAAGAACAGGTATCTTTCCACAGTACCCCATTCTTACGCTAAACAAATCACAACAAACCACAATTTTTAGAATCCGCACAGAACACTGTAGACTACAAGCACATCTCCACAAAATGAAGAATGTCCAAACTGACCAATACCCATGTCAAATGGGTCCTCATATTACGGGACACATTCTGCAGAGATGCCCACACTTGGATGACGTGGGAACTAAAATACGGCCCCAAAAGACAGATCTGAAGGTAAAGCTGCCGGGCAACCGAGAAGAACTTCTGCTAACGAATGAATTATTGGAGGTGGCCCACCTTCCTCTGTAGATTTCTAAGCATAGGAAACTGATCGCAGAAGAAGAAGATGTTTTCCTCGGTACCCTACCCCACCTAGCTCGAAGATACAGATATGAGCTGATTAGGGCAGCTATGAATACACCACAAACTGATGGTAAGAAGACCGAAAGAAACAGTGTAGCATCTTCATTGGTCACTTTCAGTTTCACTTGTATTGAGAGCCAATGAAAATCACAGGAACATTAAACGTTTCACTTTAGAAAGTATTTTCCCATCAGTCAGTAGGTTTTATATCTGTCAATGGTTATGCACGAAACGCTGCCTTAAATCAAGACATGACATCGGGCGTGGCCCAATAACTTAATTGAAAGATTAGTAAATGCAAGACTACAGTTCGTTACGTTAGGGAAATGTAATTATAACGTTTAGCCTATAATCATGACGTCAGTTATCTGCAACAGAATATATTTATCAGTATCCCAGGATTCCAGGATCATGTATAATTGTATTTCTTATCATCGGTTCACAAACTCGCCCTTCATTGGCATATCCCTAAATATTTAGATCGTCTACGATACAGATATGTGGCTGTTTGTAACTTATTCCATATTTAGACATAATTAGCCGTCAAATCATCATTGTTACACAGAAGATAACTCAATAACACAGAAGATAACCGGGAAGTAAAGGCTGCGAGGAAGAGGAGATAGCTACCGCCCTTATTTGCAGAGTCACGTAAATGTGTGATCGCTAACATCTCACACCCATACAGCATTAATAAATGCTATATGTTACTTTTTTCTGATCTTCTTTTTTTGGCCACTTCATGAGACAGGCAGGTTTAGAAAACATAATCACAACAGGCAAGATTGAAGGCACCAGAGACAGAGGGCGACAACGTGAGAAAATATTAGACAGTTTGACAACCTGGCACGGCAAAGAAACAACAACGACTTTGATACATAATACTGTGGACAGAGAGCTGTTGAGAGCTATGACCGCCTACGCTACCCGGCATGGCACCTGATGATGATGATAGGTTACTTTAATTATACAGTCTGGGAAAAGATCTCAGCGTTGATTTCCACATCGATACAAAGATGCGATCGAATTCGATATGCATGGTATAGCTATTGATACGGAATTGATTAACGACGAAGAAAAAGAAGATACGGAATTGGAATAAAGACATAGAAGACGTAGCAGTTCAATTGCTGCTTGTTCTAAGAAAACACAAAAGTACACGATGGTACAGGTTGGTCATGAATTATGCTACATACTCTGGATGGAAGACTGCGGCTCAGACTAATCTTGTGAGTTTCAACCAATCAGCGCCATGGATTGTAGATTATAATGGATTATAGCACAATAAACCTTCCTGAATTATGACCAATCAACCTCTCGCCTAAAATGTTTGGTTTTTTTTTTTTTACATTTTTTTAGAAAAATAATTGACATTTTGACAATTTAATTTTAAAAAAGGGTTTTTAAAAAAGGGTGCTAAGAGTACCACTCATAGCACGTAACTCTGTAGCTTCAAGTGATAATCCACAGGGATCTCCGAATAAAAATCCACCTTATAAATAAGACGACAAGAGCCGGTTTCGAACCCGTGACCTCTTGAACACAAGGAGAACGGATTAACCACTACGCAGGGAGATCTCCGACAATTTAATTAATATGGGTCAAAAGACGTAACGCACGGGGGTCCTTGTTAATTTTGTTAGAAGGCCTTTACTGTCAATAGTCACGGTTCAGGTGTGCGGTCTGTAACAGGCAGGTACCAAAAGATGACATGATCATGTGATAGCTTTTGTCACCAACTGTGACAGTGGTTGTGTGTATCACAGACAGTACACTCGACGTGTCATCAGCTAAGATGCTTCTATCTGATTCCTCCCTCGCAATGCGTTATCACGTTTAGTGTTTTCAATCTTGAGTTGGAGTTTGAAATTTGAAAGCAAACTGTATCCTGACCAGCGGTTCTGAACATGGACGACATGGTCCCCATAGGGGAGGTGGTAATGGAGGCGTGAATCGAAAATGAACTTCGAAAAATAACTATGAATATCTATAAATATGTCTGAGCATCTGTTAGCATCTGTGAGTATCTGAGCATCTGTGAGTATCTGAGTATCTGTGAGTATCTGAGCATCTGGGTGTCTGTGAATATCTGGGTGTCTATGAATATCTGGGTGTATGAGTATCTGGGAGTCTATCAGTATCTGGGTGTCTATGAGTATCTGGGTGTCTATGAGTATCTGTTTAAGAGTATCTGGGTGTCTATGAATATCTGGGTGTCTATGAATATCTGTCTAAGAGTATCTGGGTGTCTATGAATATCTGTATAAGAGTATCTGGGTGTCTATGAATATGGTTGAAGAGTATCTGGGTGTCTATGAATATCTGTCTAAGAGTATCTGGGTGTCTATGAGTATCTGAGTGTCTATGAGTATCTGAGTGTCTATGAGTATCTGAGTGTCTATGAGTATCTGGGTGTCTATGAGTATCTGAGTGTCTATGAGTATCTGTTTAAGAGTATCTGGGTGTCTATGAGTATCTGAGTGTCTATGAGTATCTGCTTAAGAGTATCTGGGTGTCTATGAGTATCTGACTGAGTATGAGTATCTGGGTGTCTATGAGTATCTGGGTGTCTATGAATATCTGTCTAAGAGTATCTGAGTGTCTATGAGTATCTGAGTGTCTATTAGAATCTGGGTGTCTATGAGTATCTGAGTGTCTATGAGTATCTGAATGTCTATGAATATCTGGGTGTCTATGAGTATCTGGGTGTCTATGAGCATCTGAGTGTCTATGAGTATCTGTTTCAGAGTATCTGGGTGTCTATGAGTATCTGGGTGTCTATGAGCATCTGAGTGTCTATGAGTATCTGTTTCAGAGTATCTGGGTGTCTATGAATATCTGGGTGTCTATGAGTATCTGGGTGTCTATGAGTATCTGGGTGTCTATGAATATCTGAGTGCCTATGAGTATCTGGGTGTCTATGAGTATCTGGGTGTCTATTAATATCTGAGTGTCTATCAGTATCTGTTTAAGAGTATCTGCGTGCCTATGAGTATCTGGGTGCCTATGAGTATCTGGGTGCCTATGAGTATCTGAGTGTCTATGAGTATCTGTTTCAGAGTATCTGGGTGTATGAGTATCTGGGTGTCTATGAGTATCTGGGTGCCTATGAGTATCTGGGTGCCTATGAGTATCTGGGTGCCTATGAGTATCTGAGTGTCTATGAGTATCTGTTTCAGAGTATCTGGGTGTATGAGTATCTGGGTGTATGAGTATCTGGGTGTCTATGAGTATCTGGGTGTCTATGAATATCTGGGTGTCTATGAGTATCTGGGTGTCTATGAGTATCTGGGTGTCTATGAGTATCTGGGTGTCTATGAATATTTGGATGTCTATGAGTATCTGGGTGTCTATGAGTATCTGGGTGTCTATGAATATCTGAGTGTCTATGAATATCTGGGTGTCTATGAGTATCTGGGTGTCTATGAGTATCTGAGTGTCTATGAGTATCTCGGTGTATGAGTATCTGGGTGTCTATGAATATCTGGGTGTATATGAGTATCTGAGTGTCTATGAATATCTGGGTGTATGAGTATCTGGGTGTCTATGAGTATCTGGGTGTATGAGTATCTGGGTGTCTATGAGTATCTGGGTGTTTATGTGTATCTGAGTGTCTATGAGTATCTGGGTGTCTATGAGTATCTGGTTGTATATGAGTATCTGGGCGTCTATGAGTATCTGGGTGTCTATGAGTATCTTCGTGTCTATGAATATCTGTCTAAGAGCATCTGAGTGTCTATGAGTATCTGAGTGTCTATGAATATCTGGGTGTCTATGAGTATCTGAGTGTCTATGAGTATCTGGGTGTCTATGAATATCTGTCTAAGTGTATCTGTGTGTCTATGAGTATCTGAGTGTCTATGAGTATCTGGGTGTCTATGAATATCTGTGTAAGAGTATCTGAGTGTCTATGAATATGGTTGAAGAGTATCTGGGTGTCTATGAATATCTGTCTAAGAGTATCCGTGTGTCTATAAATATCTGTCTAAGAGTATCTGGGTGTTTATGAATATCTATCTAAGAGTATCTGGGTGTCTATGAATATCTGTCTAAGAGTATCTGAGTGTCTATGATTATGGTTGAAGAATATCTGGGTGTCTATAAATATCTTTATAAGAGTATCTGTGTGTCTATGAATATGATTGAAGAATATCTGGGTGTCTATGAATATCTGTCTAAGAGTATCTGAGTGTCTATAAGAGTCTATGAGTGTTCACGAGTGTACATGAGCATGTATTAGCATCTTTGCATATGTACGCGTTTCTGTGAGTGTATGTGTGTATATATGCATATATATGCGTGTGTATGGGTGTTTATTGTCACAAGGTCCGTGTTTGTGTTGATTATGTGGCCATATTGATCGGAAACCCGGTGTTACTGATTAGTAAAGAAAGTAAAGTAACCCATGGAATTTATTAATGCCGTAGCGTTGTGAGATGTTAGCGATCTCACATTTAAGTGGCTGTGCAAATGAGGGCCGTAGCCATCTCCTCTCCCTCGCAGTCTTTACTTTCCGGATTAATCCGGTACCCATTTACGGCTGGGTCGAACCGGGAGCCGTTGCGATTTGAAAAAAACTATTCCGTCTAAACTGGAGAATGAACCCAGCACCACTCATATGCGGAGCCAGGGCCCTAACCGTTACGCGACTCCCAATTACTGATTAGACCAGATCAGAAACTCAATGTACTTTATAGTCAACCTGGTCACAGCCAGTGTTCTTGATGAATCCCTCGTCAAATATGCAGCTCTGTGAACTCATCAGTTATTATCCGTACAATCTAACGCTGATTATTTTCCGTTTTTCTCATTGACTGTCGACACAAAATACACACCAATGGAAACACAAGTAATGTAAATTATACCACTTTTGAAGGATGATAACCGTTAAGTCCACGGGACGAGTGTATGGCCTGTGTTCTTGTATAAGATCTGATAAGATCTTATTTTCTTGTTTTTTGTTAACGTGACTACCTTATTATCAACGTTTGCAGGTGGGTGCTGTCAAATAAGACGACATCAAGGCTGCGAACAAGGCAGTTGTTACCCAGCTACAGGAGATCTCCTAATCGGTCGTGAGTCAAACTTGACCGCATCATCCACGTGCGGACTAGAACGCCCTCAACGGTACTGTGTAGTTAGTTACTTGGAGAAAGGCACTAAATGCTTCACTTGTGATTCTCAGCAACCATGGTCGAAAGATGTGTCAGAACAGAACCATCGAATTCAGAATATTGTATCTTCATTCAAGGCCCAAAAGTCCAGATGGTGGCAATCTGAAGCAGGCCATGAACATGTCTATATACAACTAGACTTAGAGGCTAAATTCCATTTCACACATCTTATAATGACATTCAAGACTTTCCGACCGAAGGCTATGCTCATTGAGAAGTCATCTGATTTCGGAAAAACTTGGAAAGTTTACCGTTACTACGCTCAAGATTGTGACAAATCATTTCCACATGTAAGGCGACGTGTACAATATAGAATATCAGATGTCATATGTGAACAGAAATACTCGTCAGAAACACCTTCCACCAATGGCGAGGTGAGTTGTTATTTTAACCTTTTAGAACATGTCACTTTTTTATGTTACAATATTGACTTATTGTGTCTTTGCATGTGTTTAGAAAGCAGATGTCCAGATAAACAAATGTTATGTAGATATAAATAAATAAAATAAAATACCAAAATAAAACATAAACAACCTAACAACGAGATACAAGGACAGACGACGTTTCGACTAAAAAGCCTTCATCAGGAAAACAAACGATCACAATAAAACAAATCTTATATGGAGACAAACAGGATTATAATAAGGAGAAGATGAAGACAATAGCAGATATATAATGGAAGAAGCAAGCAGACCAGTGTACACCTTCAAATTAACTGTTCTTCTTATTCATTGTTGTTCGATTAGTTCTCATCATCATCTAGTGTCATCTCCGCAACCAAGGTTGACTGCAACAGACCTCTGTCTCTTGTTTTGGTGGTCCACTCTGCTAAACTGTAACATATCCATCTTGTGATGTTACTCTCCCACTTGTATCTCTGCCTACCTCTTGCTCGCTTCCCTTTGACTTACCCTCAAGTAAGGTCTTCATTAGCGTGTCATGTCATTTAATGTGTCCAAAATATTTTATTTGCCTGATTTTTATTTCTCTTAGTAATTATTTCTTCATATTAATTGTTTTAGAACCTCTTTCAAGCTCTCCAGTCTGGAAAACGAATAGACTTGAAAAAACTACTTAGTGATTTGTCTTACCAGTATAGCGTAACCATGCAGTGGATACCCTCGAGATACAATCAGAACACCGACAGGAAAATTAAGCAATAATTATGATGTAGAAATCCAGGCAATTAGTGTGGCAGCTAAAAAACTGCTGAACTCCAACTCTGACCTACAGCCTGTGGTATTCCTGACAGATGCAAGGTCAGTGCTTCAAGCTCTCCAGTCTGAAAAACTAACAGACTTGAAAAAACTACTTAGCGAATTGTCTTACCAGTATAGGGTAACCATGCAGTGGATACCCTCTCACTGTGGAATACCAGGAAATGAAAAAGCAGACCAACTGGCTAAGGAAGGTGCTGCCGAAGATCAACCAGATATACCAATCACAATAAGAAAGCCACAAACACCAACACAAGATGACTATCACATAATGAACAGATCAGAACAAATTATAATTCTACGTCTCAGAACAGGACACAACCGACCCCGCAGTCACATGTATACAAAGTTCAAGATTGGCAACACCGCCATGTGTACTTGTGGACAGGAAGCACAGAGTGCCAAACATATACTTCAAGAGTGTTCTGAGCATGAAACGCTGAGGCAGAGATATTGGCCAGAGAAAACAACACTGGAATCAAAGCTCTATGGGACAATGTATGAACTACAAAAGACAGTGAGTTTTATTAAGGAGACAGAATTACTGACATAGACATATTTCAAGTGAACGAAAGAAAAAGAAGAAGAAGAATCTCTTTTTTGCTTCTCTTTACATGATGTTCTCTCTATTCTTCTATATACCCACATCTCAAAGGCATCAATTCTATCTTCTAATTTTTTTATTTAGTGTCCATGCTTCTGAGATATACATTAATATAGAATAGATGTAGCATTTTATAATTCTCATTTTTTACTTGATTGCAATTTGTTTAGATGTTACTATTTTCCTTATGTGATTGAAGGTACTTTTAGCTATTCCTATTCTCCTTTTAACTTCTGTTTCACATCTGCCATCATTTGTGACTATGTGTCCAAGATATTGACACTGCTCCACTTGTTGTAGTTTCTCTCTATGTATGTTTATGTTTAGCTCTTGTTCTTCTGTGTCTATGCTGATTATCATGGTTTTTTTTGTGAGTTGATATTTATATCCAGTCCATATTCATTACTTGATTTATTGATTTGATTATTAGTCTTTTTATGGCTAGTTCTCAGGTTACATCAATAGTTTCAATGAACTATGTAATTCGTTTCAGGTTCCTCTGTGGTTCCTCTGTGGTTCCTCTGTGGTTCCTCTGTAGGTCCTCTGTAGGTCCTCTGTTGGTCATCTGTGGTTCCTCTGTGGTTCATCTGTGGTTCCTCTATGGTTCCTCTGTGGTTTCTATGTGGTTCCTCTGTGATTTGGAAATAGTGCCGTTTCAGTAGGCCATATTTGGCCTATTTTCTTCCTCTCTTCTTGATAGAGTTGACATGCATGAAGAATGTGTTTACGTAGAACACAGGTTTTTGATGTTTCACTTGAACACAACAGACGGACTATCACTACGACTAAGGGCTTATGAGGTGTAAACACGAAACATACAAATTACTATACACATTTTCAACGTTTCGAAGATGTCTTTTTCAAGAATATATAAAACAAATAGTGAAAAACAATGAAAACCACATTGTTTTTTTTACTGCTGTTGTTTATTGTTTGTTTATTATTATTATTACTTGTATGGTTTGGACCTGTTTGCATACATGATTCCTTGTCAAAAACAATACTGCAATGAATGTATTGCTATTTACATAAGAATGTGTTCTGCAGTCTCTGTACTCAGTTCAAAGTTGCACAGTTCTGTCTCACCAGTTTTGAGGTTTCTGAACATGTGATTTCTTAGTCTGTTGCGGTCAGTTCCTAGTCTGAAGATAATGTTTTTTTTCTCTTTGCGTGACATTTGGCGGTAGGAGTCATTTGTTTCTGCAGGTGTTTGCATCATCTTCCACGTTTTTCTATATTCTGATTTTTATCATAGTCATACATTCATATGTGAAGGACTCGTTAAATAACTCACTGAAAGCCACTGAAATAGACCACGATACATGGGAAGAACTTGCACAAAATAGATCTACATGGCGTTCTAAAATCAATAAGAGCGCATCATCTTGTGAAAGAGGAGAAATGCAGCAGTTCAACAGCGGAGAGCAGCTAGAAAGTCACGGATAGACCAAAACCCGTCTACAGTCGTTATTCCATGTCCGAATTGTCAAATGACATTTACAGCTCGAATAGGGCTCATTAGCCATCTACGAACTCATAATCAAGGACATAACTAAAACTGAATTTTCAAAAGTGGACGAACACCTGTTATGGACGAACAACAACATTCATAATGTGTATTGCTACTTTCTATTTGTTTTAGGGATCCCTCGTGCCTTGCGAGGAGATCAGCTTTTTCATTTCCAAGTATGCCACATTGGCCAAGGATCTAAGGCTGTACTGTTTCTTTGGTGGTAGTGTTAAGGTGTGGTTAGCAGGTCATTAGCTCAGCCATGCTCGTGTTCTTTGGATCTTTCGCTACCTGCACTATTGTATTTTTATCAATTGTCTGTTACGGCTCAGCAAGCAATTTATGAGCTTTTAGCTACCTCTTTTATGGCTTCCATTTTTGATTTGAAATTTGTGGAATGTTTACCTGTAGGTGTGAATTATTCGATGATTTGTTTTCCATATAGTATTACTATATTTATTTCTTCTCCTCTATCCAATACTGCTTCTTTTGCTAATCGATCTGCACATACATGTACCCATATATCCTTTTGGGTAGACTTTTTATACTAGGTTCTCATTTGCTTCTTTAAGTACATGTATTGGAGCTTTGCTTTTGTATTAATTTTTTTGTGTAATAATGCCTGGTAAGGACCATTACACCGCCAATCTCTAGCCCATTACACCACCAATCTCTTGAATGGATACCTACAGGCAAAAGAGCCAGGGGTAGACCAAAAGAAACAGTACGGAAAACAATACTTAGAGAAAGTAAAACAATCAATATTTATACTATTCACGAATTACACAGAATAGCTTTGAACAGACAGAATTGGAGAAATCTGATCTCTGCCCTATGCGCTTACTTCAGCGCTAAAGGAAAATGAATGAATGAATATTGTCCATAATTCTTGGAAAAGTTTTTCATATCCCAGGTTGGGTAGGGCCCTATGTGTGGTTTTAGGTTTTGGAGAACCTGTATCAGTTAGTGATTTCTGAAGCTATTTTTTAACGTAGTGTAGGAAGCTATTTCTTTTGTGTCGCTCGTTTGTAGGTATGCTTAGTCTTTGGCTAAATTGTTGTTTGTTTGTTTACTAAAGGTTTTGCCTCAAATGGTCGAGGCCTGCCCCTTTCAACTTAGGACTGGTGTCCATATCGGTTATATCAGGGCGTTTATGAACCTTTGTTGTTTGTGGCTTATCTGCCTGGTTGGTTCTAGTACTTGTTTCTTCGTCCGGTTCGCCGACGTGTCTCCTTGCTGCAGTCCTTAAAATGACTATGGTATGGCTCTGCCTGACGCCCGTGGTATCGATGGGATGTTTAAGCTGTTAGACCTTAAAAGGAATTTTTATTGATTGGTTGGTGATCTTTATATTGCCGCTATGTTCATTCGTTGTTTCGGTCTTGATCCTATGTATTTTCTCTTTACAGTTGTCTAGACTGGTATTGGTCGTGCACGACTAAATTGAGGACTCTCCACACATTTGTACTTTGCAAATGAATTCAATCAACTATTCTTACAATTGACGGGAATTCAACCAGGTCTGTTCAATGAACTATGAAGCCCTCAAGCTGCAACATCTTTCATAGCCGATTGTCTTTCTCCCAGAGCAGAATAAACAGGACAGACATGAGTCTACATCTCATGCCGTATATTTCTTCAAACGATTGCATGCACTAGTGTAAAGCAGTTCTCACGCTGTACAATCATCGGTCAATTCTTTCCTCGAATATGTATCACGTGACTGCTTTCCCTGGCTGGTTTTATGAATAAAGGGCCTTACCTATTTGTAATAACCGCTGTTCAGCTCTGTTGATTAGTTCAGTTCTGTTGATTAGTTCAGTTCTGTTGATTAGTTCAGTTCTGTTGATTAGTTCAGCTCTATTGATTAGTTCAGTTCTATGATTAGTTCAGTTCTGTTGATTAGTTCAGCTCTGTTGATTAGTTCAGCTCTATTGATTAGTTCAGTTCTATGATTAGTTCAGTTCTGTTGATTAGTTCAGCTCTGTTGATTAGTTCAGTTCTATGATTAGTTCAGTTCTGTTGATTAGTTCAGCTCTGTTGATTAGTTCAGTTCTGTTGATTAGTTCAGTTTTGTTGATTAGTTCAGCTCTATTGATTAGTTCAGTTCTATGATTAGTTCAGTTCTGTTGATTAGTTCAGTTCTGTTGATTAGTTCAGTTCTGTTGATTAGTTCAGTTCGGTTGATTAGTTCAGTTCTGTTAATTAGTTCAGTTATGTTGATTAGTTCAGTTCTGTTGATTAGTTCAGTTCTGTTGTTTAGTTCAGTTCTGTTGATTAGTTCAGTTCTGTTGATTAGTTCAGGTCTGTTGGCTAGTTTAGTTCTGTTGATTAGTTAAGTTCTGTTGATTAGTTCAGTTATGTAGATTAGTTCAGTTCTGTTGATTAGTTCAGTTCTGTTGATTAGTTCGGTTCTGTTGATTAGTTCAGTTCTGTAGATTAGTTCAGTTCTGTTGATTAGTTCAGTTCTGTTGTTTAGTTCAGTTCTGTTGATTAGTTCAGTTCTGTTTATTAGTTCAGTTCTGTTGATTAGTTCAGTTCTGTTGGCTAGTTTAGTTCTGTTGATTAGTTCAGTTCTGTTGATTAGTTCAGTTCTGTTGGTTAACTGAGTTCTGTTGATTAGTTCAGTTCTGTTGGTTAATTCAGTTCTGTAGGTTAGTTCAGTTCTGTTGATTAGTTCATTTCTGTTGATTAGTTCCAAGAGAAAAACAACGCTATACGCTTGGAAACAAAGAGAATTGATCTTTTATGTTAATATGAACAAAGCGAAAGATCGAAACGTGCGAATTGAAAAGTCTAAGGCAGGCTATTGGATTCACCAGACAGTGCGCAGTGGGAACATCAGAAGGTCCAGGGTTGTTCTCAAATAAGGACGGTGTTATTTTCTGTGAGAGGTAACTTTTTAAAAAACTCACCCTGTACATGACGTGGCGACAGCAGGAGCATGCGACATTTATCACACAGCTACCAAATCCTTCCCTGAAACTCCTTAACGGGAAAACATGCAATATTTGACAAGTTTTTTTTTGTTTTTTTTGGTTTAAATTAAGATAGAAACGAATAAGCGTATCCCGTTCTTGATAAAGAATATTTCGTCGAAACGTCGAACCATGTATCTATTTAAAATAAAGTTACAATTCAAACATTGTTTTCTTACATTAAATAGTCAATAAAATAGTCACGCCGATTGTTTTTGCCAGATGAGTGAATCATTTAACTATCAATAAAGCGTATGAATACGTTCAGATTCAAACATGAACTACTTTCATTCCATCAGGTTATTCTACGTGTTCTACAAGTCCCCACTTCTCTCACTGACCCATACAGCCAGGAAGTTCAAGATGTGTTGACGCTCACAAACTTGAGGATCAACTTTACCCAACTTCATACACTAGGTAAGTTACCTTAGCCGAGACAGTAAGAAATTTAGGAGACCTTCCAGCATAATTAATTAGGACCCCATTCTTCGTTACATTGTTTATTATTGTTGGATTTCGGTTGGTCACTATATTATATGTATACATTGGCTCTTTTTTAGCATGCGACTCCAAGTATACAATTAGTTAGCAACCGAAATCTCAGCAATAATCAAGCACGTAACGAATGAAGTCCTAATTAATTATGTTGGAAGGTCTGTATTGGTGACATCATGTCTTAGCTCATCTTCTAGCCAGTGTTTTTCACAATTTGAATACTTATATTGTACTATAGATGGCTGGAGGTTGCTTTAGCTTCTATGTCAAGGCTAAACTAAATTTAGAAAAGCAACATCAGTGTTAGAGTGAAATCAAACTTTATAACTCACTAGTGCTTTCTGTTGTTCTGTATCAAGCATGTGGTTGCGTCTGTGGATCTCACCAATGGCCCACTAGACAAACCAGCCATGCAACGGTAAACCTTAGTATATAAAATGCCGTTATATTTAGATTCTCTTATGGAAGCTATCTAGCATGTCATCTATACAATTATAGACCCCCTCTGATTAGAAGGCTCTTTCAATAGTCATTGCACTAAGCCGAAAGTTGAAGTCTCCTGGGTATGAAAGAAAGCTCACAAAAACCACCCCACTGCGGAAGAAAGTTCAGCTCTTTCGCAGCAGTTCCAAGGGTTTTCAAACAAACAAATAATTGTGATGTATGGTTGTGAACGTTCAACACTCACTGCAGACATGGTGAGACGACTACAGACTTTCGAACACAAATGTTAAAATCGAATCTCCTTTAGAGAGCATAAGACAAATGTGTACGTAAGAAATAAAATAGAGATTTATACAGGTCCACAAGAATCGTTTCTTTAAATAATACATGGTCTGGTTTGGACAAATTTGCATGGTTTGGACATGTATGTAGACATGATTCCTTGTCAAAATTAATACTGCTGAGAATGGTCGCAGGTGGAAGACGCATAGGAGGACAAATTCAAGCATGGACAGAGAACATCAAGGACTGAACAAAATATGATTTTTTTTTACTCATCAACATCGTTGAAGATAGATATCGCTGGATGACTTTATGTACTGACGTATCCAATGTGGTACCCCTACGACCCTGATTATATGTGCTGAAACTTCCAATGTGGTACCTCTAATACCCTGACTATATGTGCTGACGTATCCAATGTGGTACCCCTACGGCCCTGACTATATGAGCTGACGCTTCCAATGTGGTACCCCTACGAACCTAACTATATGTGCTGACGCTTCAAATGTGGTACCCCTAAAACCCTGACTATATATGCTGACGCTTCTAATGTTGTACCCCTAAGACCCTGACAAGTTACGAGTTTATAGAGAGAGAGATAGATTAACTATATCAGGTGCCAAGTAAGTAGTCTGTACAAGATCATGGCACAATACGGTTGCCCAAGAAATGCATCGCAATGGTGCAGAAATTGCATGATTGATTGCAAACTAGAGTACTGGATAATGAAGAAAAATGCCTGCAAGTATTTCTGCCAAAACGGAGTTAAATATGGATGGTATATTAGTACATACACTTGCTGTGAAACATGGACACTAAATAAAACAGAGGCAAAGAAGATCAACACCTTCGAGCTGAAATGCTACAGAAAGATACTTAGAATATCATGGAAGGATAAAATCAGAAACTCAGATATTATAAACACATTCAATATTCCAGAGTGTTGGTTACTAAACACAATAACGAAAAGAAAACTACGCCTGTTTGGTCATATAAAGAGACATAACTGTTTAGAAAGACAAATAATGGAGGGAAGAGTACCTGGGTAGAGGAGAAGAGGCATACCAAGAAGACGATGGACTGACGACATTAAAGATAATATGAATACATCGCTAGAAAATGCAAGCCACATCGCCCAAGACAGAGAGAGGTTCAGAGAGTTCATTGGGAAGACAACGTTCTGGAAGCAATACGTCACTTGACACACTTCTCAACATCATGCTTTCTGCTATGTGGAATTTAGAAATCTGGAATTTAGAAATCTGGGATTTAGAAATCTGGGAATTAGAAATCTAGTCGTGATGGAAAAACAAAAGAGGATGGTACGAGAGATCAGAAAAGAAAGAGAGAGAGAGAGAGAGAGAGAGAGAGATGGAGATGAAAAAGAAAACAGAAAAAAAAAAGAAAAGAAAGAAATGACCGAGCAGATATGGGCAGTGGAGAGAAACTATACGTAGTAACAGATAATAGTAGGAAGAAAATGCAGTGATAAAATCATACTGTGGAGTGGTTGAAGATATTGCGTCATGCTATATACAAATCATACTGTGGGGTGGTTGAAGATATTGCGTCATGCTATATACAAATCATACGGTGGAGTGGTTGAAGATATTGCGTCATGCTATATACAAATTATACTGTGGAGTGGTTGAAGATATCATTGCGTCATGCTATATACAAATCATACTGTGGAGTGGTTGAAGCACTCACTGGGTCATGCCATATACAAGTCAGACCTTGAAGTGTATAAGTAATCATGTTTTGCAACAAGAACGTGCGATTTGACTACAATGACACCAACAATATCACAACTACATAAACAAAACAAAATTATAAACTATCTGAGTTATCCCCCACAAGGACAGCTAGACACACCAACTGCAGGCATAGAATTTGTGTGTATTTTTTGTGTATTAAGTGTCAAATACAGTTTTAGGAGAGTTTATTTTCTAACCTAAATACCTGTACCAGGTGATAATATCAAGTTTCATAAGATGCACCTGATGAGATAAGTGTATGAAATAACAGGCAGTTATTTGATATACTTGACCGCCGAATAGATTGCGTAAATACATACGAAGGAGATTCGCTCTTCCGTGTGCTGTGCCATAACTCGTGTAGGGCACACGTTTACGTGTAGAAGGAGATGAAATGATAGAATAACCGTTTACGTGTAGAGGGAGATGAAATGATAGAATAACCGTTTATGTGTAGAGGGAGATGAAATGATAGAATAACCGTTTACGTGTAGAAGGAGATGAAATGATAGAATAACCGTTTATGTGTAGAAGGAGATGAAATGATAGAATAACCGTTTACGTGTAGAAGGAGATGAAATGATAGAATAACCGTTTACGTGTAGAGGGAGATGAAATGATAGAATAACCGTTTACGTGCAGAGGTGGTTTTGTGACAATCTTCTGCATCTTTACAGATGGTTAGAAAACAGCCTAGTGTAAACATTCAAATGCTTTATGAGGTCCTCAAATGAATTGCCGTGACGCAGTCTTCACGTTTCAGATATAACTGCTTACCCGGGCAGATTTTTTGTGAAGATAGTGCTTTGCCTTTTTAGTAGGAAATACTAAATGAGGTAGAAAAGTTACTATAAAATACCTAACTTCCAATAGTAAAAAATAAAAAAATACTATAAAATACCTAACTACCAGTAGTAAAAAATAAAAAAATACTATAAAATACCTAACTACCAATAGTAAAAAATAAAAAAATACTATAAAATATCTAACTACCAATGTTATGTTATGTTCCTCCAGGGCCATAGGCGGCGCATAGGGCAGAAACCATAGCTTTCCATTTCTGTCTTTGTGTTGCCAGGTCTTTCAATTGTTGCGTGTTGTTTAGGTTCATTGACATGCCTTCTCTATTAATGGTTCTTCGTAGAGTTTCTCTAGGTCTCCCTCTTCTTCTTACTCCAGGTGGCACCCAATATAGTGATTGCTGGGGAATTCTTAGGCTGTTCATTCTGAGAACATGGCCGATGTAAGTCCAACGCCTTTGTCTAATGAAGGAAGATATATAGGTTTGTTTGCTTTCCTCTCTTATAGTAGTGTTAGATTTAAAGTCACTCCACTTAACGTTCAGAATGGTACGTAGGCATTTGTTTTCAAAGGAGTCGAGTCTTTTATCTGTGGCTTTTGTGGCTTTCCAACTTTCGCACCCATATGATAGAATAGGGATGATGTTGGAGTTAAATAACTTGAGTTTTGTGGTGTTTCTTAGTGTGTTTGACGTCCATATGTTGCGTAGTTTGTTGAAAGCACCCGCTGCAAGGGCAATACGGTGTAAAATTTCTTTTGATGAGTCTCCATCCAATGCTAGATTGGTGCCTAAATATGTAAAATTGTTGACTTTTAATAATGGAACATTTTGAATTTCTATGTTGTCGTTGGATCTCGTAAAATCTAGTATATGAGTTTTTGATGTGTTGATTTTCAAACCTATCTGATTTGAGTAGTGTTGGAGATTGTCAAGCTTAGATTGAGCATCTGTGTGGTTTGCGCTCAAAAGGGCTAGGTCATCTGCGTAGTCAAGATCTTCGAGAACGGTATTATTAATCCATTTTATTCCTGTCAGCTCATTTTCAGTGCTCTTTCTCATGACCCAATCAATAGCGACGCAGAAAAGTAATGGGGACATGATGCATCCCTGTTTAACGCCCGTAACAACTTGGAACCATTCTGACTTCTCAGTGTTTGTTTGAACACAGCAATGTGAGTTGGTGTAGAATGCCTTTATAACATTGATTATTTTAGTAGGAAAACCGTATTGCTGTAGAATATTCCATAACGTAGGCCGAACTACCAATAGTAAAAATCAACAGACCCCGAAAAAGGGGTCAGTGTCAATAGGTAAGTCACGTTCTCCATAAATACCTGCCCAGGTAAGCAGTTATATTTGAAACGTAAAGATCATGCGTCACTTGGTCTTGTTTTTGGTAAGAGAAAACAGGTCCAAGTCATTCTAGTTGTCAATACTTTTATGATTTTGTGTTTTTGATTGTTATTTGTTTCCTGAAAAAGGTCCCGTTTGGACCGCAACATATACAATTGTCCTTGTTTTATATTTCATTGATATTTTTTTTTTTTTTTTTTTTTTTTTATTTTTTTTACTATTGGTAGTTAGGTATTTTATAGTATTTTTTTTATGTTTTTTAACTACCAATAGTAAAACATAAAAAAATACTATAAAATACCTAACTACCAATAGTAAAAAATAAAAAAAATATCAATGAAATATAAAACAAGGACAATTGTATATGTTGCGGTCCAAACGGGACCTTTTTCAGGAAACAAATAACAATCAAAAACACAAAATCATAAAAGTATTGACAACTAGAATGACTTGGACCTGTTTTCTCTTACCAAAAACAAGACCAAGTGACGCATGATCTTTACGTTTCAAATATAACTGCTTACCTGGGCAGGTATTTATGGAGAACGTGACTTACCTATTGACACTGACCCCTTTTTCGGGGTCTGTTGATTAGTTCCAAGGGAAAGAACAACAATTGTCATGGAAATGAACAGAGCTGCAGGATATGTCAAATGGTTTAGTTGGTTGGTTGGTTGGTTGCTGATCCAGCGGTCCACCGTCCATGGGCTCATGCACTTTGACCCAATGCCATTAAATGGCAATATATTGCTGGGAAGTCTGTGGATTTTCCGCTCACCCCGGGACAGAGCCAGAGAATAACTATCACACCTCCAGGAAGGTAATTTTCAACGTATGCACTGCTCCGGGCCACTGCAGCCACGATAGGGTTCACTGTGTTCATTCCCCGCTACCAATTGACTACTGGTTATGCCGAACTTCTCTAATGCTCCAGGCACGCAACCAAATGTTCAAGTCAAAAGGATTGTCACATTCTGAGTCATTGTACATCTCTGATGGGTTTCAGCCATAGGAAAAAACAGTGCTGTCAGTTTCCTCCTCCCCAGTGCTGCACAGTACATCTCTGGCTCCCTCCCAACCACAGAGGGTGCATACATATATTCAAGTAAACATGAACCACATTTAAACAGCAAAATAACAGCACAATAAGCATAATTGTATAGATAATGTGCTTTGAATCTTCTCTAAGAAGATAACCTCAATATAACGGCATTTCATCTACTAAGGTTTTCTGTTGCATGAGTGGTTTGTCTAGTGGACCATTGGCGAGACCCACAGACGCAGCCACATGCGTAAATGGTTTAGTAAATCATCGACTACCTTCTTGTCTCCCTTCCGAAATGTTAGTGTGGGTTTACTCTCTTAGCTTGAGACACTGCCGTATTAACCTGCATGGTAGTAGGGATTTTACGTATGGGTTGACTCCTTTAGCCTACGACATTTCCATACGACACAAGGATAGGGTGTACACATAGGGTGTACACATAGGGTGTACACATAGGGTGTACACATGGATAGAGTGTACACATGGATAGAGTGTACACATGGATAGAGTGTACACATGGATAGAGTGTACACATGGATAGAGTGTACACATGGATAGAGTGTACACATGGATAGGATGTACACATGGATAGGGTGTACACATAGATAGGGTGTACACATAGATAGGGTGTACACATAGATAGGGTGTACACATAGGGTGTACACATAGATAGGGTGTACACATAGGGTGTACACATAGGGTGTACACATAGGGTGTACACATAGATAGGGTGTACACATAGGGTGTACACATTGATAGGGTGTACACATTGATAGGGTGTACACATAGATAGGGTGTACACATAGATAGGGTGTACACATGGATAGGGTGTACACATAGATAGGGTGTACACATAGGGTGTACACATGGATAGAGTGTACACATGGATAGGGTGTACACATGGATAGGGTGTACACATGGATAGGGTGTACACATGGATATAGTGTACACGTGGATAGGGTGTACACATAGATAGGGTGTACACATAGGGTGTACACATAGATAGGGTGTACACATAGGGTGTACACATAGATAGGGTGTACACATAGGGTGTACACATGGATAGGGTGTACACATGGATAGGGTGTACACATGGATACACTAGACAAAATAATGAGCCAAACAGAATAATAATCCAACTAGAAAGAAGAGCCGACATGGATAATGACAAGGGCTTATGTAGCTGAACAAATTTTCAGTCAGAATGCGAGATTACATAACTTCAATGTTTATATAAAAAAAACATACAATAAAACTACACAGGACAAATCTCAACGTGTCGGTCCAAATCGGACCTTTTTCAAGAGACAAATAATTTATAAACTAAACAATGAATATGTTTATTTATTTATAGCCATTAGACATTGAAATGAATAACTACATTTTTTTACTTTATCATCCTTTTCAGTCATCTATTTTGTCTATTATTGTTGAGTTTATAAGTTATTTGTCTCTTGAAAAAGGTCCCATTTGGGCCGATACGTCGAGATTTTCCCTGTGTAGTTTTATTGTATGTTTTTTATATACTTTTTTATATAATTTTTATTCATAGGCAAGGTAAGTGTTTTTAGTAACCAGTTTAATTCATTTTGCTTTACTATTTGTTCGTTCGGTTACTGCGACACCCTCCACTTTGTCGGACACCCTCCGACCATTTGCTTCTTTACATAACTTCCCAGTTCAAGATATATTGGTTGAAAGTCACCCTTGAGTTTGAGGACCACAGGAGAGCGTAGAATATCATCACTGCTTGTCTATGTCGTAAGAAGGGGCTAACAAGGTTTGGGGTAGAAGTTGATTGTCTCATCCTATAAGTGATCAGAAAGTCAAGTATAGCAGCGCAGACACCGCAATCATGATTCCACCAGATATCGCAATCATGATTCCACCAGACATTGCAAGTATGATTCCATCAGACATCGCAATCATGATTGCACCAGACATCGCAATCATGATTCCACCAGACATCGCAATCATGATTCCACCAGACATCGCAATCATGATTCCATTAGACATCGCAATCATGATTCCACCAGACAACGCAACCATTATTTCACCAGACATCGCAATCATGATTGTACCAGACATCGCAATCATGATTGCACCAGACATCGCAATCATGATTCCACCAGACAACGCAACCATTATTTCACCAGACATCGCAATCATGATTGTACCAGACATCGCAATCATGATTCCACGCTTTCTGTTTTCTTTATTACATTTTTGCAAACTTGAAAGACTTCGAATTAGAGTCACCGCATATAAAGGACAATCACAACTGATAACAAGGTTGTCCATTTTTGCCTATATTTCTTCTTCTTCTTCTGCGTTCATTCTCAAACTCCTGCAGATTAGCAGGATGTGGTCTGGAGAACGGAATGCGTTGTGTCATGGTTTACATCATTGATGCGATATCTGCGCCTTTCGGCCTGACACATCCGACTTCAGCATGGCTTTGGGTCACTGTCCCTATATGGGATGGGACCGCCAACTCCATCCCATAACCTCCTTAGTCGCCTTTTACGGCATGCGTGAAAGGTAAACAGTGTTGCTATTCTTTGCTCGGGCCCCGGCAACACACTGGCGGCCTATATTCCTATTACTAAACGTCGTGTTATGATTGCTCAGGAAGAGAAGGGAGACCCCCCCCGGAGACCCCCCCCCCCCCCCACTACCATTGCATACGACTGTGCCTGAGTTCATTATAAATTTCGTGCGTGGGTGGAAAGGTGTAGTGTCAATTACGAGATTATTGTGTCATATTACGCAGGTGTGACTAGTCGTTTCCGGGCATAATTTATGACGTCTGTCAAAACATTGGCTTCCCTGTACTTGCCTAATCAGCGTTTATTTTATTCCATTCAATTAATTATAGACCAGGGTTGCCATATTCACGAACTTTTATAGGCTACCAGCCATGAAATAATTTTGGCCTTTTTTTGAAAATATTTTACTTTTCTATAGTTTCTTGGGAACTGGTTTCCAATTAGTGCCTACCTATGTGATTATTTCCCTTGGTTATGTTTATCAAGTTTATGTTATAATTTATTAATTTAAATATAAATATTTTTAGGGTTAGGATTAGTTATGCAAAAATACTAACTCTAATTCCTAACCCGAACCCAAACCCTAAATATTAATATTCAAATTAATTATTGTTTAATTAGTGATCTATCTATATCTAGAAACCCATAACCCGTCAGGGTCGTAGGGGTACCACATTGGATGCCTTAGCACACAGAGTCCTCCAGCGAATGCTATCCTCAGCGATGCGGATGAGTGTGGAAATATATTGCCCTGTCCATTCCTTGATGTTGTCTGTCCATGTCTTTATTTTCCTCCTCTGCTTCTTCCACCCTCGACAGTTCCCTGCGTGCCTGCATACATGTCCGAACCATTCTAGTTTTCGTCGTTTCACTATTGAAAGCAATGGCTCCTGAACACCTGCACACATCTCTACTTTATTTCTTACGTACACATTGGTCTTAAGTTCCGTATAGGAAATTCATAGAATTCGTCCGTAGCATTTGTAATCGAAAGCCTGTAATCTTCTCTCCATATCCGCAGTGAGTGTCCAACTCTCACAACCATACAACACGACAGAAAGCACAAGCGACTTACACAATTTGATTTTCACTCCAACACTGATGTTGCTTTTCCAAATCACAGTTAGCCTTGACAACGACGCTAAAGCCATCTCCAGCCTTATTTTTAGTTCTGCTTTGAATTAATTAGTGATGTACTGTTTAGAATAATTAACCATAAAAAAACGTAGGTAGGTGCTAACTGTAAACAAGAAACATTTCCTAATTAAGATTAACTACCTAACTATCTTTGGTTGGTTGGTTGCTGATCCAACGACCCGTGGGCTCCTGCCCTTTGACCCAATGTCATTATATTGCTGGGAAGTACCTACCTATCTTTAGTTTAGCTAAAAATTGTATCACGAACTCCCTTGTGGGTAATGTATAAACGGTGTCTTTTCTACTCATGTCTAAACAGGCACTTCATAATATTTCCCAGCATGTCTAAGTGGAAACCTTGTTACTATAATCAGACCTAATACAGCAAACAATAAGAGCAGACATATTCGTAGTAGTTAAAATGCACTATAGCTTCACTTTTGAAGTATGATAACCGATGAGTCTACAGGGCTGTGCAATTAACGATGAACTTTATGTACATCTATATTTCCCCACACCTCCCACCTTTCTAAGAAAATATTAATTTTTTTTTAGAAACAAGACAAGTACACATTTGTTCATAACCGGGTTTATTAAAACATGGGATCCGCGTAGAGCAGTGGTTAGCGCACTGGCTTTGCATATGAGTGGTCCTGGGTTCATTCACCAGTTGAGGCGGAAATGTTTTTCAGATCGCAACGGCTCCCGGGTCGACCCAGCCTTAAATGGGTACCGGAATAATCCGGGAAGTAAAGACTGCGAGGGAGAGGAGATGGATACCGCCCTCATTTGCAGAGCCACTGAAATGAAATGTGAGATCGCTAACATCTCACCCCCCTACGGCATTAATAAATGCTATGAGGTAATATAATAAAATACTTTTAAATTAACACAAACATCTCTCACCTGGTCAAGTTACTACCTGTGTACTTATTTAAATGAACACAAACATCTCTCACCTGGTCAAGTTACTACCTGTGTACTTATTTAAATGAACACAAACATCTCTCACCTGGTCAAGTTACTACCAGTGTACTTATTTAAATTAACACAAACATGTCTCACCTGGTCAAGTTACTACCTGTGTACTTATTTAAATGAACACAAACAAATCTCACCTGGTCAAGTTACTACCTGTGTACTTATTTAAATGAACACAAACATATCTCTCACCTGGTCAAGTTACGACCTGTGTACTTATTTAAATTAACACAAAAATCTCTCACCTGGTCAAGTTACTACCTGTGTACTTATTTAAATTAACACAAACATCTCTCACCTGGTCAAGTTACTACCTGTGTACTTACTTAAATGAACACAAACATCTCTCACATGGTCAAGTTACTACCTGTGTACTTATTTAAATGAACACAAACATCTCTCACCTGGTCAAGTTACTACCTGTGTACTTATTTAAATTATCACAAACTTCTTTCACCTGGTCAAGTTACTACCTGTGTACTTATTTAAATGAACACAAACATCTCTCACCTGGTCAAGTTTTATTTAAATGAACACAAACATCTTTCACCTGGTCGTTACTACTTGTGTACTTATTTAAATGAACACAAACATCTCTCACATGGTCAAGTTACTACCTGTGTACTTATTTAAATTATCACAAACATCTTTCACCTGGTCAAGTTACTACCTGTGTACTTATTTAAATTATCACAAACATCTTTCACCTGGTCAAGTTTTATTTAAATGAACACAAACATCTTTCACCTGGTCAAGTTACTACCTGTGTACTTATTTAAATGAACACAAACATCTTTCACCTGGTCAAGTTACTACCTGTGTACTTATTTAAATGAACACAAACATCTCTCACCTGGTCAAGTTTTATTTAAATTAACACAAACATCTTTCACCTGGTCAAGTTACTACCTGTGTACTTATTTAAATTAACACAAACATCTCTCACCTGGTCAAGTTACTACCTGTGTACTTATTTAAATTAACACAAACATCTCTCACACCTGGTCAATTTACTACCTGTGTACTTATTTAAATGAACACAAACATCTCTCACCTGGTCAAGTTACTACCTGTGTACTTATTTAAATTAACACAAACATCTCTCTCACCTGGTCAAGTTACTACCTGTGTACTTATTTAAATGAACACAAACATCTCTCTCACCTGGTCAAGATACTACCTGTGTACTTATTTAAATGAACACAAACATCTCTCTCACCTAGTCAAGTTACTACCTGTGTACTTATTTAAATGAACACAAACATCTCTCACCTGGTCAAGTTACTACCTGTGTACTTATTTAAATGAACACAAACATCTCTCTCACCTGGTCAAGATACTACCTGTGTACTTATTTAAATGAACACAAACATCTCTCTCACCTGGTCAAGTTACTACCTGTGTACTTATTTAAATGAACACAAACATCTCTCACCTGGTCATGTTGCTACCTGTGTACTTCTTTAAGAGAACTATTACATGCATGTCACAGGTGACAATCTATTGGACTATGGAAAACATGCAAAGGAGAAGTATTACTACTCACTGTATGACGTCACAGTTCGAGGAAGTTGTTTCTGCTACGGACATGCCTCCAGGTGTTTGCCAGTGCCAGGCTATAGAAACAGTAACGGCAATCACAAAAATATGGTCAGTTGTTATAATTTTATTGATTTTTACTCCCACTTATTGATCCATATTTGTGTTGGTCTCTGTTCGTGTGGACCTCAATCTGTTGCTCTTTGATCTTGCTGCTAAATAGTATATCTAAACAGTATAGCACTAATTAATCAATAATTAATTTGAATATTATTTTTTAGGGTTAGGGTTCGGGTTAGGAATTAGAATTAGTATTTTTGCATAACTAATCCTAACTCTATGCTATTGTTGCTATCTGCTCGTGCTGACCTCTGCTCGTGATGAACTTTTTAATTCTTTTTAACATCTGCTGTTGTTGACCTTCGCTCTTGACCTATATAAGGAAAGGATTGTTTCAAACACATCTTTCTATCTATCTATACACTAGGCCCTTGTTTGCCTTGCGGCGCCTACGTGTGCAAAAGTTCTCTGGGGATGGTTTTATTGTGTGATGTTTGTAAGCTTGTTCCTGTGGCTACTTTGATTTCTGTGATCCATGTTTTACATGGTCTGCTTCTGGCTGTATAGCCGTGATGTCTATGTGTCATGGCCATCTGTGGCATGCTGTCTGTTGGTAGTCCACATCTGTGGCATGCTGTCTGTTGATAGTCCACATCTGTGGCATGCTGTCTGTTGGTAGTCCACATCTGTGGCATGCTGTCTGTTGATAGTCCACATCTGTGGCATGCTGTCTGTTGATAGTCCACATCTGTGGCATGATGTCTGTTCGTAGTCCACATCTGTGGCATGCTGTCTGTTGGTAGTTCAGATCTGTGGCATGCTGTCTGTTGGTAGTCCACATTTGTGGCATGCTGTCTGTTGGTAGTCCACATCTGTGGCATGCATTCTGTATGTTGGTAGTCCACATACCAATTATATTGCTCACAATTTATTTGAATCATAACAAATATATACATCGTATACACTCAGAGTTTATACTTTCCTATAAAAACATTGCATAATAATAATAATAATAGTAATAATAATAATAATAATAATAATTATGCAGCTGTTCTCAAACTCCTGCAAATAGCATGTCGTAGTCCAGAAAACAGAATGTGTTGTGTTCTGGTTTACATCCCTGCTGCGATATCTGTGTCATTTTTAAACCTGCAAGATCTTACTTCATCATCCCTTTTATGTCTCCTTTACTCTGTGTGGGATGGGACATCTAACTCCACCACATAGCTTTCTTAGTCGCCTCTCACGAAAGGAATAGAAAGTCAACAGTGGTGCTGTTGTTTCTTCCTTTGTGGGGGCCTCTGCAACAGACGTGTGATTATAATCTTGAGATACACGTGGTAACAGGATTACCTTAAACACGACCTACATTTTTTGTTATTTGTCAAATGCTCAATGTAAGGGGATGTTCTACACTATTGAGATATCATTTTTGTTTATCTAGAAAAGTCATGCATACCTCTGTCATCTGGTATGTTTATTTAGAGAATCGATGCATACCTCTGTCATCTGGTATGTTTATTTAGAGAATCGATGCATACCTCTGTCATCTGGTATGTTTATTTAGAGAATTGATGACCTCTGTCATCTGGTATGTTTATTTAAAGAATCGATGCATACCTCTGTCATCTGGTATGTTTATTTAGAGAATCGATGCATACCTCTGTCATCTGGTATGTTTATTTAGAGAATCGATGCATATCTCTGTCATCTGGTATGTTTATTTAAAGAATCGATGCATACCTCTGTCATCTGGTATGTTTATTTAGAGAATCGATGCATACCTCTGCCATCTGGTATGTTTATTTAGAGAATTGATGCATACTTCTGTCATCTGGTATGTTTATTTAAAGAATCGATGCATACCTCTGTCATCTGGTATGTTTATTTAGAGAATCGATGCATACCTCTGTCATCTGGTATGTTTATTTAGAGAATCGATGCATACCTCTGTCATCTGGTATGTTTATTTAAAGAATCGATGCATACCTCTGTCATCTGGTATGTTTATTTAGAGAATCGATGCATACCTCTGTCATCTGGTATGTTTATTTAAAGAATCGATGCATACCTCTGTCATCTGGTATGTTTATTTAGAGAATCTATGCATACCTCTGTCATCTGGTATGTTTATTTAGAGAATCGATGCATACCTCTGTCATCTGGTATGTTTATTTAGAGAATCGATGCATACCTCTGTCATCTGGTATGTTTATTTAAAGAATTGATGCATACCTCTGTCATCTGGTATGTTTATTTAGAGAATCGATGGCATACCTCTGTCATCTGGTATGTTTATTTAGAGAATCGATGCATACCTTTGTCATCTGGTATGTTTATCTAGAAAAGGTATGCATACCTCTGTCATCTAGTATGTTTACTTTGTGAATCCATGCATACCTCTGTGTGACATCTGGTAGGTTTTTCAAGAGAAGCCACGTATACCTTTTAGTGTCATCTGGTATGTCTTTCAAGAGAAGCCACTCATACCTCTGAGTGTCATCTGATATGCAAGATAACCCCGGGGAAGCACATAGTTGCATATAGAACACAAATTGAACAGTAGACTGCAGTCAAAATACGCATCGTATGTTATGTAAATAAGGAAAAAATATATACATATATATAATGGGTTCAATAGAAGTTTTGCGAATAGCAATTTACAGGAGTGACGTTTCGACCACAAAGTCTTTATCAAGAAAGGGTCCAAAAACAGGTAATGGTAGAGCAAAATCAAACTGAGACTACATACAACAGCAATGTTATACACGTGAAGCTGTTTCTTGCAGCCTCCGTTCAATTTTGTGCTTCCATTCTGTGTTTATTCGACTTTACCTTGATAAAGACATTTTTGCTCCATTAGGCAATGAATCATGTGTATTGTTTAAAGTTAAATTGATATTTCAACCTTTTTTAAATATTTACTTAACACAGAAAACAAGATATTCATTGTTCGTAATTTATATTGATAACAATAGACATGCATTCTTCATTCTGTGTTAGGTTAATATTCTTAGTATATAGTGATATTTTTTTTGTGTGATTGTTTTCTAACCCCAGGAATTACGAGCGATTCGCTCTTGCTTCCTTCGTTCATTGGGGAAGTTTTTCAGAAAAATTATAATGTTTAAATTGTATATGTACATTTAGCAAATACGTGGTTCTGTCCTAGGTTCATGGTATGTGCGAGTGTACACACAACACAAAGGGATTGAACTGTGAGAAATGTGAAGATTTCTATCAAGACCATCCTTGGAGACCAGCCATTCGCAATAAGTCAAACGTCTGCAAGAGTGAGTTGCATAGTCTCTCTCTGTTTGAGTATGTTGTATGTTTGTATGTTGTATGTTTATATGTTTGTATGTTGTATGTTGTATGTTTGTAAACGTTTCTGATAATTTTATCATTTTCCTGTAGATGTGCAGGACCGGGGGATGTAGGAAAAGCTGTGACAGTATCAGACTCCAGGCTACTGTTAGTTCATTCTCCTGTAGATGTGCAGGATCCGGGGATGTAGGAAAAGCTGTGACAGTATCAGACTCCAGGCTACTGTTAGTTCATTCTCCTGAAGATGTGCAAGACCGGGGGATGTAGGAAAATCTGTGACAGTATCAGACTTCAGGCTAATGTTAGTTCATTCTACTGTAGTCTGAACTGCAAGGATTACATCGGGACGCCCTGGTTCCCCCGTACCTACCCCTTCCCTTGGTTCGATTACTAGTTAAGCAGTAGAGTGTGTTAGTCTTGACACTGTGTTATGTTGTGAGCGATATGGGACGAAAGTTGGTTGTTTTTGGGAGAGTGGAGTGCAAAAAATAGTTAGTTAGTGACTGAAAACAATAAGGATGTGATATGCTAGGGACAAGCGTTTTTGTATGTCGAAGAAAGGGATTTCGAGATTACTTCTTGGATACTATGTCTGTGTGACAAGCATTACGATTTATTAGAATGATTGTCAACGATCTTTTCATATAACAGAGATCTTAGATGCTGTGTCTGTGTGACAAATACTGCGAGCTGATACTTGTGAGTCGTGCCTCGTTACATGCCCTAACCAAACACCGTTTCATCATTGCCAATAAGTGGTTCTTTGATAAGCTGCAAGTTTATTTATTTGCTGCCGGACAAATATATTTGTCTTGTGTTCTATATATCTAATTCTTACCAAACTAATGTAGCACTTGTTTACAAAAGCATGAATTCTTCTCTCCGTATCTGCATTGAGTGTCCAACTTGTGCGTCCTTAATAATGTATACTTAAGCACTAGCGATCTCAATACATTGATCTTTATTGTAATACTGATATGAGTTTTTCAAATTATATTCAACCTTGCCATGACAGCCAATGCCATTTCGAGTTTTAGCTTAATCTCATTTCTCGAGTTGTCATCATCACTTATTTGAGACTCGAAATATTTGAAGGTGGTAACTTCTTCAAGTTTGTGACCGTTTACCAGAAGATTCGTGGGATCTTGCTTGATATTACTAGTCACAAATATCTTGAGTTTATCATTGTTCATTTTTATGTCATCTTTCAGACAAGGTTTTCAACTTTGAAGTAAGCTCCTGGATTTCAGTATGGGAATCCGCAAAGAGTTTTTCCAGAGAACTCTAGTTAACAATTTGTACTGTAACATCTACTTTTATTATAAGAACTACTTTCAGGAAATATTAAGTCGCGTGATGTCTCATACTTTTTGTGCACATCTTCTCTTCACTGTAATCAAAATCCCCAGTGTAAATCATTTTTACATCCACGAAAATTAAAAAAGAGCGAATCATTTTGTGAAAAGAGAGAAAGGCAACAGGTCAACAGCGGAGAGTAGCTAGAAAGTCACGGGTAGACAAAATTTGTCTACAGTGGTCATTCCATGCCCGAACTGTCCAACATTTACAGCTCGAATAGAGCTCATTAATCATCTACGAACTATTAGGCATGGTCATAATTATAACTGTATTTTCAAAAGTGGATGTAAAAAAATGGTCATCATCACTTGTGATGGACGACCACGCACACACTTCTTGAAGACAGCTCCCTGCTCTTCTAAAAACGACACAGTAAGTATGGGGAAATCCATATTAAAAAATGCTATCATTTTCACATGTACATTTATGTTAAGCAGTGAATGCTATCCTTTTCACATGTACCTTTATGTTAAGCAGTGAATTCTATCATTTTCACATGTACCTTTATGTTAAGCAGTGAATTCTATCATTTTCACATGTACCTTTATGTTAAGCAGTGAATTCTATCATTTTCACATGTACCTTTATGTTAAGCAGTGAATTCTATCATTTTCACATGTACCTTTATGTTAAGCAGTGAATTCTATCATTTTCACATGTACCTTTATGTTAAGCAGTGAATTCTATCATTTTCACATGTACCTTTATGTTAAGCAGTGAATTCTATCCTTTTCACATGTACCTTTATGTTAAGCAGTGAATGCTATCCTTTTCACATGTACCTTTATGTTAAGCAGTGAATTCTATCATTTTCACATGTACCTTTATGTTAAGCAGTGAATTCTATCATTTTCACATGTACCTTTATGTTAAGCAGTGAATTCTATCATTTTCACATGTACCTTTATGTTAAGCAGTGAATTCTATCATTTTCACATGTACCTTTATGTTAAGCAGTGAATTCTATCATTTTCACATGTACCTTTATGTTAAGCAGTGAATTCTATCATTTTCACATGTACCTTTATGTTAAGCAGTGAATTCTATCATTTTCACATGTACCTTTATGTTAAGCAGTGAATTCTATCATTTTCACATGTACCTTTATGTTAAGCAGTGAATTCTATCATTTTCACATGTACCTTTATGTTAAGCAGTGAATTCTATCATTTTCACATGTACCTTTATGTTAAGCAGTGAATTCTATCATTTTCACATGTACATTTTTGTTAAGAAGTGTAATTTGTCTGATCTTCAGGATGCAACTGTAACAACCACTCAAATTCCTGCTATTTTGATCCTGCCCGCTTTCAGTCTTCTGGTGAGGTAAGTGGTGGCATCTGTGACAACTGCATCCACAACACCAGGGGGATCAACTGTCAGGAATGCCAACCCTTCTACTTCCAGGATCCAACAAAAGATATTCGAGATCCCGGAATCTGTCAGCGTAAGTTGTTCTGGTATATATATATAATCAGAATATATATATCCTATATATAAAGTAAGTAATCCGCAGCTCGGCACCTCTTGGTTTTCTCTATAGACTCCTCGGATACTGTACGCAGACTTTCGAATATTGGCAGGTGGCTTACTTAGATAAATTACCCCCCTCCCCCCCCCCTCCGTGGTCGCTAGGAGAGTTCTTAATAGTTGATCATTACTGTCAAAATTCGATAATGATCGAGTATTGATGCAATAATCTCCCAGTACATCGTACTCTCTTGACTTTAATCTTCATACTTGAATGGATATTCTTCTTCGGCGTTCATTCTCAAACTCCCGCTGAATCTCTCTTGTAGCAGAGCAATGGTCCTACTAGATTTCCAGCAGCGAATAAAATGGAGAAACGACGCATTTCCATAGTCCAGAAGATGGAAATGCGTTGTTTCGCCATTTTATTCGCGCCAATAACCCGTCACATCCGTCTTTGGCAGAGAATGAATATGATTAGTTGACCTTTGACATCTGACCTCCGAACACGGCTAGCATTCTCAACAAATACCGTAGGCCTGCCCAGAAATATTTTTTTGCCTTCAGGCGAAGGTATTTTAACAGGTTAAATATTATCTCTACGTGTCTTTTGCTAATGCCGAGTATATTTCTACTTATGAGCTAATTGTATAATAACTGTTTGCATCTGTATTTTTGTTGTATTCTTAAATTCTAATCGATCAGGCTTTACACATTCTTCGATAAACACTGAGGTTACTGCGTTCCGAAAGCGTTAGGTCACATGACAGTACGCTACTTTGTAAATATGAAATTTTAAGTCATTCTAATTGTAGCCTGGTTAGAATACGCATAGAGTATCATTGTTAATTATTAACATCTAAACAAATTACAAACAAGTTAAAAATGAGACTTATAAAATGCTACATCTATTCTATATTAATGAATGGCTCAGAAACATGGACACGAAATAAATACTTAGAAGACAAAATTGATGCCTGAGATGTGGGTATATAGAAGAATAGGGAGAACATCATGGAAAGAGAAGAAAACAAATAAAGAGGTGCTAAAGGCACTTAATATGAAGGAAGAACTACTAAGAGAAATAAAGATCAGATAAATAAAATATTTTGGTCACATTAAAAGACATGGCACCTTATTGAAGACCTTGCCTTACTTGAGGGCAAAGTCAATGGGAGGCGAGCAAGAGGTAGGCAGAGGTACAAGTGGGAGAGTAACATCACACGATGGACAGGTTACAGTCTAGCAGAGTACACCACCAAGACAGGAGATGTTGGAGATACGTTGCAGCTAAACTTCGTTGCGGAGACGGCACTTGATGATGATGAGAGTATCATAGGGACAAATGTTCCAGCCTAGGGTAATAACCCTAAACAGGAAGTAGGTGGCTGGAGTAACACAGGGCACATATCAAGATAAACAAAAATAGGTAGATGTGTTACTAAAATAAAACATAAAACAACCTAACAATGTGATACAGAGACAGATGACGTTTCGACTAAAAAAAGCCTTCATCAGGTCAAACGAAAGACAACAGTACAACTAATCTTACATGAAGACAAACGTGATTATGATGGGAAGGAAAGAAAATGAGAGATAGCAAATAGATAGCGTAGGAAGCAAAGAAAGGAGCAGCATATCAGGGAGGGAGAAGAAGTGAGGAGGGGAAAGCGCACAGAAGTAGGTGAGGAGTAAAAATAGATAAGGTGTGGTAGAAAAATCATAATAGGTCGCCGGCATGTAGTACAGACATGGCATGGTGTTGGTTTGTTTTAATTTTATTTAGTTCGCGTTTAGTTACTGGATAATGTTTACTATTTCTATTTATACTGTATATAATATTTTCTGTGTTTGATTTCATTAACACGAGGAGAAAAGATAAAGAACCTTCCAATTGATCACTTCTTGCATATGAACATGGATAACCCAAGCTTTTCATTGGTCATTTTTCATATATTTTGTGCCACAAGCCAATGAAAAGCACCGAACAGCCAGGGTCATACACCAGGAGTGACCAGCTAGTAGATATCATATACTATAAAAACTAGCTGTACTATAAAAACTACCTATATTATAAAACTACCTGTACAATAAAAACTTCAAGTACAACAAAAAATTACCTGTACTATAAAAACTACTTGTACTATAAAAACTACCTGTACTATAAAAACTACCTGTGCTATAAAAACTACCTGTACTATAAAAACTACCTGTACTATAAAAACTACCTGTACTATAAAAACTACCTGTACTATAAAAATTACCTGTACTATAAAAACTACTTGTACTATAAAAACTACCTGTACTATAAAAACTACCTGTACTATAAAAACTACCTGTACAATAAAAACTACCTATACAATAAAAACTACCTATACTATAAAAATTACCTATACAATAAAAACTACCTGTGCTATAAAAACTACCTGTACTATAAAAACTACCTGTACTATAAAAACTACCTGTACTATAAAAACTACCTGTACTATAAAAACTACCTGTACTATAAAAACTACATGTACTATAAAAACTACCTTTGCTATAAAAACTACATGTACTATAAAAACTACATGTACTATAAAAACTACCTGTACTATAAAAACTACCTGTACAATAAAAACTACCTGTACAATAAAAACTACCTGTACTATAAAAACTACCTGTGCTATAAAAACTACCTGTACCATAACAACTAAATATACTGTAAAAACTATGAAATCAAAATTTCTTTGCAAAAAAAATGAGTAACTGAACCATGAAAAAAGTATAATAAATTTCATTGCTGGTCCAATCATTCAAACTTGAATTTCTTATAGCTTGCGACTGTGATACTATTGGCTCAAGGAATCATGGGGATTGTCAGCAGATTACTGATGAGGTTGCTCAAACAGTTGCTGGGAGATGTATTTGTAAACCATTTGTTACTGGTGCACGATGTGACAGCTGTAAGGAGAACTATTGGAACCTGAATAGCGACAACCCACTAGGTTGTGAACGTAAGTCATGACAGATAAGTTAGTCATGGACAAATAATCATTCTAGGACAGATAGTCATTCATGGACAGATAGTCATTCATGGACAGATAGTCATTCATGGACAAATAGTCATTCATGAACAGATAGTCATTCATGGACAGATAGTCATTCATGGACAGATAGTCATTCATGGACAGATAGTCATTCATGGACAGATAATCATTCATGGACAGATAGTCATTCATGGACAGATAGTCATTCATGGACAGATAGTCATTCATGGACAGATAGTCATTCATGGACAAATAGTCATTCATTGACAGATAGTCATTCATGGACAGATAGTCATTCATGGACAGATAGTCATTCATGGACAGATAGTCATTCATGGACAAATAGTCATTCATGGACAGACAGCACATAATCAGACATGAACAGATAATCATACATGGACAGATATTCAGTAATAGATGTATAGATACTCAGTCTTGGACAGGAAATATGTCATAAAAAATAGTAACTAATGGATAGTCTTTCGTGAACAGAAAGTCAATCGTGCACAGATAGTTAGTCAAGCACTGATAGTTAGTATATAGAAACTACTACATTCGTTCTCTTGGCTGTGTATGGATCATTCTTCTTACAAACCACATCACAGTTGCATCCATCTTATTATGATCACTTGTGTTTATTATCTATTCTTTCAGATTTGAGATTCTTTTGTTAAAATTACAGATTGAATTTTCATCAGTACTTCATTGTCTGTTATTTTATCCCACCAATGGATGTTGAGTATCGTACGGATTCAGCTTAGGTGGACATGAGTTTGTAGACAGATAGTCACTTAATGCCATACATCTTTAATGTTAGTCATAGACAAATAGTCAGTCATTGAGAGATAGGCATTCACAGACAGATATTCAGTTTATGGTATACATCTTTAATGTTAGTCATAGACAAATAGTCAGTCATTGAGAGGTAGGTATTCACAGACAGATAGTCAGCTATGAAAAGATAATCAGTCATAGCCAATCAATCATGAAAGAAAGTCAGTCCTGGACAGCGCCGGATTTAGACGTGATAAGGCCCTAATCTATTTCAGATATGGGGCCCTAATGTATTTCAGATATGGGGCCCTAATCTATTTCAGATATGGGGCCCTAAGCTATTTCAGATATGGGGCCCTTTAACAATTAAATAGTATATAGATAGTGAAATTTTAAAAATGTTTAGGGGTCCCCCAAAAAAGTGGGGGGCCTAAGCTATAACATTTTTAGCTTATAGGTAAATCCGGCACTGGTCCTGGACAGATAGTCAATCAGCTAATTTTATTAGGATCAATCATGGACAGATATACACTCATGGACATAAAGAAGCAAAATATTATTAATGTTACTCATGGACAGTCATTGACAGATAGTCAATCATGGATATCGGTCAGCTTATTTTAGTAATAATAAATGTTTCTGTCTATTAGCTTGCAGCTGTAACCCCCATGGAACAGTTCCTGGTGTAGGGTGTAACGCTGCGACTGGTGCCTGCACGTGCAAACGGTATGTCACGGAAAAGAACTGTGACAACTGTTATGTAAGTGGCTCAGGGTCTTTAACCTAATATTAATTAAAATAAGAGGCTGGAATATTGATAGAACTAGAGGCTGTAATATTGATAGAATAAGAGGCTGTAATATTGATAGAATAAGAGGCTGTAATATTGATAGAATAAGAGGCTGTAATATTGATAGAATAAGAGGCTGTAATATTGATAGAATAAGAGGCTGTAATATTGATAGAATAAGAGGCTGTAATATTGATAGAATAAGAGGCTGTAATATTGATAGAATAAGAGGCTGTAATATTGATAGAATAAGAGGCTGTAATATTGATAGAATAAGAGGCTGTAATATTGATAGAATAAGAGGCTGTAATATTGATAGAATAAGAGGCTGTAATATTGATGGAATAAGAGGCTGTAATATTGATAGAATAAGAGGCTGTAATATTGATAGAATAAGAGGCTGTAATATTGATAGAATAAGAGGCTGTAATATTGATAGAATAAGAGGCTGTAATATTGATAGAATAAGAGGCTGTAATATTGATAGAATAAGACGCTGTAATATTGATAGAATAAGAGGCTGTAATATTGATAGAATAAGAGGCTGTAATATTGATAGAATAAGAGGCTGTAATATTGATAGAATAAGAGGCTGTAATATTGATAGAATAAGAGGCTGTAATATTGATAGAATAAGACGCTGTAATATTGATAGAATAAGAGGCTGTAATATTGATGGAATAAGAGGCTGTAATATTGATAGAATAAGAGGCTGTAATATTGATAGAATAAGAGGCTGTAATATTGATAGAATAAGAGGCTGTAATATTGATAGAATAAGAGGCTGTAATATTGATAGAATAAGAGGCTGTAATATTGATGGAATAAGAGGCTGTAATATTGATAGAATAAGAGGCTTTAATATTGATGATATAAGAGGCTTTAATATTGATGGAATAAGAGGCTGTAATATTGATGGAATAAGAGGCTGTAATATTGATAGAATAAGAGGCTGTAATATTGATAGAATAAGAGGCTGTAATATTGATAGAATAAGAGGCTGTAATATTGATAGAATAAGAGGCTGTAATATTGATAGAATAAGAGGCTGTAATATTGATAGAATAAGAGGCTGTAATATTGATGGAATAAGAGGCTGTAATATTGATAGAATAAGAGGCTGTAATATTGATAGAATAAGAGGCTGTAATATTGATAGAATAAGAGGCTGTAATATTGATAGAATAAGAGGCTGTAATATTGATAGAATAAGAGGCTGTAATATTGATGGAATAAGAGGCTGTAATATTGATAGAATAAGAGGCTTTAATATTGATGATATAAGAGGCTTTAATATTGATGGAATAAGAGGCTGTAATATTGATGGAATAAGAGGCTGTAATATTGATAGAATAAGAGGCTGTAATATTGATAGAATAAGAGGCTGTAATATTGATAGAATAAGAGGCTGTAATATTGATAGAATAAGAGGCTGTAATATTGATAGAATAAGAGGCTGTAATATTGATAGAATAAGAGGCTGTAATATTGATAGAATAAGAGGCTGTAATATTGATAGAATAAGAGGCTGTAGCATTGATAGAATAAGAGGCTGTAATATTTATAGAAGAAGAGGCTGTAATATTTATAGAAGAAGAGGCTGTAATATTGATGGAATAAGAGGCTGTAATATTGATAGAATAAGAGGCTGTAATATTGATAGAATAAGAGGCTGTAATATTGATAGAATAAGAGGCTGTAATATTGATAGAATAAGAGGCTGTAATATTGATAGAATAAGAGGCTGTAATATTGATAGAATAAGAGGCTGTAATATTGATAGAATAAGAGGCTGTAATATTGATAGAAGAAGAGGCTGTAATATTGATAGAATAAGAGGCTGTAATATTGATTGAATAAGAGGCTGTAATATTGATTGAATAAGACGCTGTAATATTGATAGAATAAGAGGCTGTAATATTGATTGAATAAGAGGCTGTAATATTGATAGAACAAGAGGCTGTAACATTGATAGAGTAAGAGGCTGTAATATTGATAGAATAAGACGCTGTAATATTGATAGAATAAGAGGCTGTAATATTGATAGAGTAAGAGGCTGTAATATTGATAGAACAAGAGGCTGTAATATTGATAGAGTAAGAGGCTGTAATATTGATTGAATAAGAGGCTGTAATATTGATAGAACAAGAGGCTGTAACATTGATAGAGTAAGAGGCTGTAATATTGATAGAATAAGACGCTGTAATATTGATAGAATAAGAGGCTGTAATATTGATAGAATAAGAGGCTGTAATATTGATAGAATAAGAGGCTGTAATATTGATGGAATAAGAGGCTGTAATATTGATAGAATAAGAGGCTGTAATATTGATAGAATAAGAGGCTGTAATATTGATTGAATAAGAGGCTGTAATATTGATAGAATAAGAGGCTGTAATATTGATGGAATAAGAGGCTGTAATATTGATAGAATAAGAGGCTGTAATATTGATAGAATAAGAGGCTGTAATATTGATAGAATAAGAGGCTGTAATATTGATAGAATAAGAGGCTGTAATATTGATAGAATAAGAGGCTGTAATATTGATAGAATAAGAGGCTGTAATATTGATAGAATAAGAGGCTGTAATATTTATAGAAGAAGAGGCTGTAATATTTATAGAAGAAGAGGCTGTAATATTGATGGAATAAGAGGCTGTAATATTGATAGAATAAGAGGCTGTAATATTGATAGAATAAGAGGCTGTAATATTGATAGAATAAGAGGCTGTAATATTGATAGAATAAGAGGCTGTAATATTGATATAATAAGAGGCTGTAATATTGATGGAATAAGAGGCTGTAATATTGAGAGAATAAGAGGCTGTAATATTGATTGAATTAGAGGCTGTAATATTGATAGAATAAGAGGCTGTAATATTGATAGAATAAGAGGCTGTAATATTGATAGAATAAGAGGCTGTAATATTGAGAGAAGAAGAGGCTGTAATATTGATAGAATAAGAGGCTGTAATATTGAGAGAATAAGAGGCTGTAATATTGATAGAATAAGAGGCTGTAATATTGATAGAATAAGAGGCTGTAATATTGAGAGAATAAGAGGCTGTAATATTGATTGAATGCTGTAATATTGATAGAATAAGAGGCTGTAATATTGATAGAATAAGAGGCTGTAATATTGAGAGAATAAGAGGCTGTAATATTGATAGAATAAGAGGCTGTAATATTGATAGAATAAGAGGCTGTAATATTGATAGAATAAGAGGCTGTAATATTGATAAAATAAGAGGCTGTAATATTGATGGAATAAGAGGCTGTAATATTGATGGAATAAGAGGCTGTAATATTGATAGAATAAGAGGCTGTAATATTGATGGAATAAGAGGCTGTAATATTGATGGAATAAGAGGCTGTAATATTGATAGAATAAGAGGCTGTAATATTGATGGAATAAGAGGCTGTAATATTGATGGAATAAGAGGCTGTAATATTGAGAATAAGAGGCTGTAATATTGATAGAATAAGAGGCTGTAATATTGATAGAATAAGAGGCTGTAATATTGATGGAATAAGAGGCTGTAATATTGAGAGAATAAGAGGCTGTAATATTGAGAGAATAAGAGGCTGTAATATTGAGAGAATAAGAGGCTGTAATATTGATAGAATAAGAGGCTGTAATATTGATAGAATAAGAGGCTGTAATGTTGATAGAATAAGAGGCTGTAATATTGAGAGAATAAGAGGCTGTAATATTGATAGAATAAGAGGCTGTAATATTGATAGAATAAGAGGCTGTAATATTGATGGAATAAGAGGCTGTAATATTGATGGAATAAGAGGCTGTAATATTGATGGAATAAGAGGCTGTAATATTGATGGAATAAGAGGCTGTAATATTGATGGAATAAGAGGCTGTAATATTGATGGAATAAGAGGCTGTAATATTGATGGAATAAGAGGCTGTAATATTGATGGAATAAGAGGCTGTAATATTGATGGAATAAGAGGCTGTAATATTGATGGAATAAGAGGCTGTAATATTGATGGAATAAGAGGCCGTAATATTGATAGAATAAGAGGCTGTAATATTGATAGAATAAGAGGCTGTAATATTGATAGAATAAGAGGCTGTAATATTGATAGAACTAGATGCTGTAATATTGAGAGAAAGTTGTTGAAATCATCTAGGAATTTAGGAGAGATGACTTTCCATTAATTGCATACCTAAAAAAAACAAGTTCACTAAATCAGGAATATGAGATTGACGCTCCGAATCTATAGCAAGTCAAAGTCGACATATGACATATTTAGAAAGTCGACATATGACATATTTAGAAAGTCGACATATGACATATTTATAAAATCAGCACATTTGAACACACAATATTGTGTTTAAGTTTGGTTATGTGACTACGCTGATTCTCTGAAACCATAGTCACTAACTACTCTGATTATTTGAGTACATTAATTAATTGTACCCCAAGATCGAGATGGAAGTTAGGAGACAAATGATCTGCAGTATATTCCTACCAACACTGTGTTACCAGTGCCAAACCTGGTCTCTCTCATCTTCACATTACAGAAAGATAGTGACATGTGAGATGAAATACTTGAGGAAAGCTGCCGGGGTCACAAGGCTTGATAGATTGCAATATTAATATATCAGGGAAAGAATAGGTATAATATCTTGTACAGATTACATAGAGAGAGAACAAATTAAGTGGTTTGGCTACATTATGAGAATGCATCACGAAAAGTTGCCGGTACAAGCATATAACCAAATGAGATCAGGGTACAAAGCCAGAGGAAGACCATGGAAAAAATGGATAGAAAACGTCAGGGACATCCTGTACAGACACGGTCATAGCACAGCCGAGGCCACACATCTAGCCCTAGAACGCAAGATCGAGCTCCAATCACCCCTATGCTTAACGGCAAGAGTGGATCACAAACCACCTGGGAAAAGACAATAGACAATTAATTAATTACGTTGATTGTCTGACTACTTTGATTACATGATTACGTTTATTCTCTGACGACATTGATTACATTGGTTATTTGACTACGTTGATTACAATGATTCTCCATCTGTGTTAATTCTCTATTTTCAGTCTGGATTCTATGGTCTCAGTGCATACAACAAATACGGATGTAGTCCATGTGATTGTGATATAGGTGGCTCTGTGAGACCGGGCTGTGACCAACGGACAGGTCAGTGTGAGTGTCGGTCACACATCCGTGGGAAACAGTGTAAACAGGTAGGGTTTGTTGAGCTGCGATCTAGCGGCAGTAGAAGACCCATTCTCTGAATTAATGAGGCCTTCATTTGTTCCTTTTCTTTATTATTCCCCTGTTTTCCGTTGGTCAATATTTATATACTTGTAATCGCATGCCAAAAATAGCCAAGGTTACTCCAAATATATAAATAGTAATCAATGGAAAGCTTGACAATAAACAAAAAGGTACAGAATGCAGGGCTGTTTACTTTTTGTAGTTCGGTCTTATAGCACCGTCTTTGGTCACGGTTGAGCTCACACGTGTAGTTATCACTTCTTATCAATTGGTTTTCATAATCTACTATCTCCATACTCAATCATTTCTATACTGTATTATCTCCATACTCTACTAACCCTATGCTAGATAATTTCTATATTCTACTATGTGTATACTCAATAATCTCCATACTCTAATATTTCCATACTTGATAATCTCTGTACTCTACTATATGCACACTCGTTAATCTCCATACTTTATTTTCTCAATAATCGACTATCTCCGTAAATTTTATTATGCATTAACTACTGTTGGCTCTGCAATGAGCAAGGTACTAGGTTCGAACAACAGTGAAGACAATTTGTGCATTTGGACCGTTTAGAAAGCAATGGCGAACTACTAACGTAAAAACTACCCAAATATACATAGGAGAATCTATATAAATAAATGTTTTAAAATGTATATTTAGTAAATAAATTTGGAAATTACCCGATCTCTATCCGTGGGTTAAATTCAGAACCGGATTTAGGCTTGATAGGGCCCTAGGCTATTTGAGATATGGGGGCCCTTTAACGATGAAGACTATATAGATAGTGAAATAAAAAATTTGGGGGGGGGGGGCCAAGAAAGTGGGACCCTAAGTTATAGCTTGTTTAGCTTATAGGTAAATCCGGCACTGGTTAAATTTGACACTTTTAATTACTGGTCCTTGCGATAACCTAATGGACATTCTGCGTGTTTCAGTACTTTCTGATTTCAATATTACCTACATATCAATATATAAGAGATAACGTCAAATTAAACATTGAGATTACTGGGGTTGTTTTTTTTTCGTTCCGGCCGTCACAGCTGTGCTTTTATGCATCCGACCCTCGGACCAAAGAAAACATTGTTGACCCCTGTTGTACATAATCTACTACTATCTTCATCATTTACTATCAGTGACTACGGCAAAACTGCAATCAAAACAGACATAACTTGGAACATGGTAAGGAAGCTCTGCTAATCACTGGTAAAACAAACTCATCGACGTTTCGACCTAAGACTTTTACCAAGTACACATTCCCAGTATAGTATGACGAATAAGAACTATCCACATTCACATGACAATGACAGAGCTAAATATCAAATACCACATTTAGCTCTTTAATCATCATGTGAACTTGGACAGTTCTTATTCGCCATACTATATTGTGAATGTGATCTTGGTACAGACCTTTTGGGCGTAAAGTCGATGTCTGTGCTATTGTGGATGTTACCAGTGATTAGCATACCTTCATTCTCTTTTTCAAGTTTTGCCCATAATCTATTATCTACTTATTGTAAATATCTACAAATTCTACTGTAGTGAAATTATGATTTCTTCACATAAAATTTTACACTCTATTATAACGCAGGTTGACCCAGGATTCTTCTACAGTTACCTGGACCACTACACGTTCGAAGCAGAATACGGACGAGGCATTGGTGTAAGTTGATCTCTCTCTACAATTACGAGTATATCCAATAAATAATTTAATGTTTCTTTGATATTTTAAATCGGCGTTTCTAAAAAAACAACCCTATTCTGGCTCATGCCCCACCTCAACTTCTCAAAGAATATTGGTTACCCCCCTATGCCATAATTTTTTTTTTTCATTAAGTATGAGGGAAAAAAATATGTTATTGTTATTTTATGTTTGTTTGTTTGTTTTTCGTTCGCTCCATTGTAACCATCACGGATATCCGTGCGATTTCCGCCGGGAGCGTGATTACGTTGTGCCACCGTTATGCGCCTTGTAGGCCTAGCACATCCGATTTCGGCATGCCTTGACAATTCGGGTGGGCTACCCTTAGCCTGTGACAGCCTCTATATCTGTCTCCAGGCACGCGTAGTGGAGACTCTTCGCCCAGACGATTTTCTTGCTCTTAGTCTGTCTCAAACGAGGTGTTCCACTGTCTATGAACTTGCCTCGTGTAATTGGACGTACTGTGCCTGTGCCCATTGGGTACTGAACCGTTTCTCATCCGTGAGCCTGGTTCCTTAAGGGGAAGAACTCAACAGAGGAGTTGGACCCTGGCTCTTTCGCCCTCTTAGCCGAGGTGTCATTCACCGACATCGTGTACCCCTTGTCCAAGTTCGAGTCTCACACCACGCGTTTGAGAGCAAGGCGTTCTCGAGCTGAGCGTCCTTGTCCCAATAGCGCCTGAGCCCATCAGGTACTGAACCCTTTCTCTCTTCAAGTGTATTTCCGGTGTAGGAAAACCTGACAGTAGAGCTGGGCCAGGGCTAAATCGTTGTCCCTTTTGTGCCTGAGCGAATCGAGTACGAAACCCTTTCTCTCTGCAAGTGTACTTCCGGTATAGGAAACCTTGACAGTAGAGTTGGGCTAGGACTACCATCGTTGTCCCTGTCTTGCCTAAGCCCATTGGGTACAGAACCCTTTCTCTTCGCGAGCATATTTCCGGTTTAGGAAGGCTCGACATTAGAGTTGGGTTAGGTCTTCTTGCTTTACCAAACGCCAGTGGATGGGTCTGGGTCTCTGCCTGTAAGGAACTCAGGTAACTAGAAGCCCGTCTCGAGCTGACGGAGCTTGTAGCTCCCCCTTTCCTAGGGACTTTTCACTTTCTATTTGCAGTTCGCGCTGCCCTCTAGCGCTGTTCTGCCCTTTCATTGTTTCATTGTACTCGGTATGAAATCTATGTCTCTCGCCATGTATCTACCTTTACGTGCATTTTACATTGGCCGCCCCTCCAATGTTCGGACTGGACTGACTAGCTTCACTGTATGTCGACAGTGTCGCTATATGTGGTGATGCTGGTGGTGTCGGAGATATGTCTGTCCGTGTGCAGGCAAATCTCTTTCCATCTGCTACCTCCACATTTTCGGACACGATCCCCAAAAGATTTGGCCAGAATCAGCTCGAGCTGCTGTATTTCTGTTTCCAGGGTGCACCGCGTGGAGGTACATTTGGGATCTTGGTTATCTGCTAACCCTGGGTCCGCCTAGAGCAATGCGTTCCCTTTGCACCCCTTTATTTTATGTAAAAATATAAGACTTTCCCATCCAAAATTTGTTAATTGCCCAGCTGTGTAGAATCATCTACATACTATTTCCCATCCGAAATTGCCCAGCTGTGTAGAATCATCTACATACTATTTCCCATCCAAAAAAGCCCAGCTGTGTAGAATCATCTACATACTATTTCCCATCCAAAATTGCCCAGCTGTGTAGAATCATCTACATACTATTTCCCATCCAAAATTGCCCAGCTGTGTAGAATCATCTACATACTATTTCCCATCCGAAATTGCCCAGCTGTGTAGAATCATCTACATACTATTTCCCATCCGAAATTGCCCAGCTGTGTAGAATCATCTACATACTATTTCCCATCCAAAATTGCCCAGCTGTGTAGAATCATCTACATACTATTTCCCATCCAAAAAGCCCAGCTGTGTAGAATCATCTACATACTATTTCCCATCCAAAAAAGCCCAGCTGTGTAGAATCACCTACATACTATTTCCCATCCGAAATTGCCCAGTAGTGTAGAATCATCTACATACTATTTCCCATCCGAAATTGCCCAGCTGTGTAGAATCATCTACATACTATTTCCCATCCGAAATTGCCCAGCTGTGTAGAATCATCTACATACTATTTCCCATCCAAAATTGCCCAGCTGTGTAGAATCATCTACATACTATTTCCCATCCAAAATTGCCCAGCTGTGTAGAATCATCTACATACTATTTCCCATCCAAAATTGCCCAGCTGTGTAGAATCATCTACATACTATTTCCCATCCGAAATTGCCCAGCTGTGTAGAATCATCTACATACTATTTCCCATCCGAAATTGCCCAGCTGTGTAGAATCATCTACATACTATTTCCCATCCAAAATTGCCCAGCTGTGTAGAATCATCTACATACTATTTCCCATCCAAAAAAGCCCAGCTGTGTAGAATCATCTACATACTATTTCCCATCCAAAATTGCCCAGCTGTGTAGAATCATCTACATACTATTTCCCATCCAAAATTGCCCAGCTGTGTAGAATCATCTACATACTATTTCCCATCCGAAATTGCCCAGCTGTGTAGAATCATCTACATACTATTTCCCATCCAAAAAAGCCCAGCTGTGTAGAATCATCTACATACTATTTCCCATACAAAACTGCCCAGATCTGTAGAATCATCTACATACTATTTCCCATCCAAAATTGCCCAGCTGTGTAGAATCATCTACATACTATTTCCCATCCAAAATTGCCCAGCTGTGTAGAATCATCTACATACTATTTCCCATCCAAAATTGCCCAGCTGTGTAGAATCATCTACATACTATTTCCCATCCAAAATTGCCCAGCTGTGTAGAATCACCTACATACTATTTCCCATCCAAAAAAGCCCAGCTGTGTAGAATCACCTACATACTATTTCCCATCCAAAATTTGTTAATTGCCCAGCTGTGTAGAATCATCTACATACTATTTCCCATCCAAAATTTGTTAATTGCCCAGCTGTGTAGAATCATCTACATACTATTTCCCATACAAAATTTGTTAATTGCCCAGCTGTGTAGAATCATCTACATACTATTTCCCATCCAAAATAGCCCAGCTGTGTAGAATCACCTACATACTATTTCCCATACAAAATTTGTTAATTGCCTAGCTGTGTAGAATCACCTACATACTATTTCCCATCCAAAAAAGCCCAGCTGTGTAGAATCACCTACATACTATTTCCCATCCAAAATTTGTTAATTGCCCAGCTGTGTAGAATCATCTACATACTATTTCCCATCCAAAATTTGTTAATTGCCCAGCTGTGTAGAATCATCTACATACTATTTCCCATCCAAAATTGCCCAGCTGTGTAGAATCATCTACATACTATTTCCCATCCAAAAAAGCCCAGCTGTGTAGAATCACCTACATACTATTTCCCATCCAAAATTTGTTAATTGCCCAGCTGTGTAGAATCATCTACATACTATTTCCCATCCAAAATTTGTTAATTGCCCAGCTGTGTAGAATCATCTACATACTATTTCCCATCCAAAATTTGTTAATTGCCCAGCTGTGTAGAATCATCTACATACTATTTCCCATCCAAAATTGCCCAGCTGTGTAGAATCATCTACATACTATTTCCCATCCAAAATTGCCCAGTAGTGTAGAATCACCTACATACTATTTCCCATCCAAAAAAGCCCAGCTGTGTAGAATCACCTACATACTATTTCCCATCCAAAATTTGTTAATTGCCCAGCTGTGTAGAATCACCTACATACTATTTCCCATCCAAAATTGCCCAGCTGTGTAGAATCACCTACATACTATTTCTAATCCAAAAAAGCCCAGCTGTGTAGAATCACGCACATACTATTTCACATCCAAAATATTTTAATTGCCCAGCTGTGTAGAATCATCTACATACTATTTCCCATCCAAAATTGCCCAGCTGTGTAGAATCATCTACATACTATTTCCCATCCAAAATTGCCCAGCTGTGTAGAATCATCTACATACTATTTCCTATCCAAAATTGCCCAGCTGTGTAGAATCATCTACATACTATTTCCCATCCGAAATTGCCCAGCTGTGTAGAATCATCTACATACTATTTCCCATCCGAAATTTCCCAGCTGTGTAGAATCATCTACATACTATTTCCCATCCAAAATTGCCCAGCTGTGTAGAATCATCTACATACTATTTCCCATCCAAAATTGCCCAGCTGTGTAGAATCATCTACATACTATTTCCCATCCAAAATTGCCCAGCTGTGTAGAATCATCTACATACTATTTCCCATCCGAAATTGCCCAGCTGTGTAGAATCACGCACATACTATTTCACATCCAAAATATTTTAATTACCCAGCTGTGTAGAATCATCTACATACTATTTCCCATCCAAAATTGCCCAGCTGTGTAGAATCATCTACATACTATTTCCCATCCAAAATTGCCCAGCTGTGTAGAATCATCTACATACTATTTCCCATCCAAAATTGCCCAACTGTGTAGAATCACCTACATACTATTTCCCATCCAAAATGTGTTAATTGCCCAGCTGTGTAGAATCACCTACATACTATTTCCCATCCAAAATTTGTAATTGCCCAGCTGTGTAGAATCACCTACATACTATTTCCCATCCAAAATTGCCCAGCTGTGTAGAATCACCTACATACTATTTCCCATCCAAAATTGCCCAGCTGTGTAGAATCACCTACATACTATTTCCAATCCAAAAAAGCCCAGCTGTGTAGAATCACGCACATACTATTTCACATCCAAAATATGTTAATTGCCCAGCTGTGTAGAATCATATTTATACTATTTCCCATCCAAAATTTGTTAATTGCCCAGCTGTGTAGAATCACCTACATACTATTTCCCATCCAAAATTTGTTAATTGCCCAGCTGTGTAGAATCACCTAAATACTATTTCCCATCCAAAATTGCCCAGCTGTGTAGAATCACCTACATACTATTTCCCATCCAAAATTGCCCAGCTGTGTAGAATCACCTACATACTATTTCTAATCCAAAAAAGCCCAGCTGTGTAGAATCACGCACATACTATTTCACATCCAAAATATTTTAATTGCCCAGCTGTGTAGAGTCACGTTTATACTATTTCACATCCAAAATATGTTAATTACAACGCCGTGTAGAAATACGTATATACTATTTCCCATCCATAATTGCCCAACTGTGTAGAATCTACTACATACTATTTCACATCCAAAATTGTCTATGTATAAACATTTATACTTTTTCACATCCAAAGACTGTATTGCCCAGCTGTGTTATTATTATAGACATTTGTTATTATTATTATTATTATTATTATTAGGTGCAATACAAGAATCAGTAGACAGATTTTTATGGAACAAATAGCTAACATAATCAAACGGAACGAAATTCCGATAAAGACGCATATACCAAAGCATCCAATATTCGACACGTTGCGCGAGGAGAGCCCCTGACCACTCGACATACACGCTGCACACAAAGTGGGAGATGGAAGGCCAGTTCATTGCGCGCACATTGCTAGATCAGTATTTTAATTTACATCTTTTTTAAGTGTCCGAGATAGTGCAATAGCATATGAAATTAAAAAGTTGGACTGTTGTCACGTGATTTGTCCACTGATTCTTGTATTGTACCTATTATTATTATTATTATTATCATTATCATTATTATTATTATTATTATTATTATTATTATTATTACCATTATTATTATTATATTATTATTACCATTATTGTTATTAGTATTATTGTTATTATTATTATTATTATTATTATTATTATTATTATTAATGACAATAATTCTGTTGACAGAATGCTCGTGTTGACATCAGAGAACTGATGTTGGGTTCCCCAAGAAACTGGACGGGATCTGGTTACATGAAAGTCATGGAAGGAGACAGAATTGAGATTTCTGTCTCCGGTCTACCAATCAGCACATACTATGATATAGTAATTAGATATAATACAAAGGTAAACAGATTCTCGTCAAAGAAAGTCCTTCTCCAATATATATCATGCGCATTGATCTCATACAATGTCAATTATCTTGGCTGAGCATACATTTACGGTATTTTTCATTTTCTGGCAAGACATATACGCATAGTTTACTCAGCCTAGATGAGTGACATGATACTAGCACGCATGATGTTTATACTTGAGAAGAGGGTTGTCATAAAGTAACCAAGCCTTCTTAAGATATACACTCATTCGAGATTATGAAATGGAAAACTTAGTGGTTCTTGTTAGGAAGTGTGAGGACCAACACTCATCTATAGTTATGTTATGTAATGTTGGTTGATTATGGTAATGTTGGTTAGCTGTGGTACTGTTGGTTAGTTGTGGCAATGTTGGTTAAGTGTGGTAACTTTGGTTAGTTGTGGCAATGTTGGTTAGATGTGGTAATGTTGATTGTGATAATGTTGGTTGATTTTAGTAATGTTGGTTGGTTGTGGCAATATTAGATGGTTGTGGTAATGTTGGTTGGTTGTAGTAATGTTGATTGTAGTAATGTTGGTTGATTGTAGTAATGTTGGTTGGTTGTAGTAATGTTGGTTGATTGTAGTAATGAATGTTGGTTGGTTGTGGCAATATTAGATGGTTGTGGTAATGTTGGTTGGTTGTAGTAATGTTGGTTGGTTGTAGTAATTTTGGTTGATTGTAGTAATGGTGGTTGGTTGTGGTAATATTGGTTGGTTGTAGTAATGTGGTTGGTTGTATTACTTGATTGGCAGCATCAAGGCATAGTCTAAGCATGATGTTTCTTCACGTATCCGAAAGATTGAGGACAGAGTTCTTTAGAGAGCTTTGTGTGTTTATATCCCAAGTGTGGCACACCTGCGACCATGATATCTCCAGTGTGGCACCCCTGCGACCATGATATCTCCAGTGTGGCATCCCTGCGACCATGATATGTTGTGGGTATTATTATTATTAATACTCTATAGTTTGTCCAGATATAGTTCTCAAAGTCAATGTTGAACTTCCGTTACTGCATCTTTTCCTGTAAAGGAGTGCAGGGAGTTTTCTATGGGCTGTTTAAATAAAAGCCGCTTTGTCATAGTAGATGCCGTGACGTGTACAGGAAGGATTTTGTACCTCCAAAAGAAAAAGAATCCTGTTCCCAACCGTGGATTGAACTAGGGACATCATGGGTCTGAGAATGGCTTTCTAACCACATGGCCACTCGCTCCACCGTTATTTTTCTCTTTGTCTGCTATTAAGTCAATAAGTTCTCTGTATAGTTACTTGTGAATATGTCGCGGCAGGCTAGAAATCTAGCGAAGATACTTCAGATAAATACAGCGATTGTAGGTAGCTAGAATAAGTAATTATGTGTGGCTTTAGTCGTGGCTCTAGACGGTACAGGCCTTCTAACAGAATTAATGAGGCCTTCATTCGGTACGTTTTTTTTATTATTGTACGCTTTTCATTGGTTAGTATTTATATACTTCATGCAGCCGTGGCTATTTTTGGTATACAATTCCAAGTATATAAATATTGATCAACAGAAAACACGGGAATAATCAAGAAAAGGAATGAATGGAGGCCTCATTTATTCCGCTGGAATGCCTGTACCATCCTGAGCCATGCTTTTGTAATCAAAATAGTTATGTACTTGATGTCAGAGTTCGGTTCTGTGGCTTTGAGGTACAGAACGTGTCTATGATAGCTGTTGTACAGGTTTCAAACCAGAACCATTCAGAAAGTAATGACAAACTACTGAAGTATTTATATTGACTAGAAAATAAATACAACCAAAAAAAGATGGGGTAAATGGCTGCATCTTGAATTTGATATGCAATTAATTTATACGTTTTTTTATATGCTAGTATTGTATTGTACGTTTCAGATGACAGAGACCTTCAGAGATGTTCGCGTTACTGTCATCAGACCAGGTCTTATTAATTCTGATGGACCATGTGGTGACTTCAGGTCTAGAGATGATTTTAAGTCAGCTTATCTACCTTCAGGTAATTATTGTTGCTATTGTCCTACGACGTTTGATTGTGTTAAACATCGCCAGCCACGGTCTATTATGGAAGACGTGGGCTTCCACAAACATCTAATACATCTTATCGCTATATCACAAACAATAAGCAACAGTAAGAGTGGAGGGAGAAACATCTGAATGGTTCGCTGTTCAAAGTGGAGTGAGACAAGGGTGCACTCTATCCCCTTATCTTTTTAACATCAGAGAATCGGAAATACACTTGCAGAGAGAGAGGGTTCAGTACCTGATGGGCTCAGGCGCTATTGGGACAAGGTCGCTCAGCTCGAGAGCGCCTTGCTCTCAAACACGTGGTGTGAGGCTCGAACTTGGACAAGGGCTTCACGATGCTGGTGAATGACACCTCGGCTAAGAGGGTGAAAGAGCCATGGTCCAAATCTTCTGTTGAGTTCTTCGTCTTAAGGAACGAAGCTTACAGATGAGAAACCCTTCAGTACCCGATGGGCACAGGCACAATACGTCCAATTACACGAGGCAAGTTCATAGACAGTGGAACACCTCGTGCGAGACAGACGTTAGCAAAAATCGCCTGGGCGAAGAGTCACCACACACATGCGTGCCTGGCGACATAGGAAGGCTGTCACAGGCTAGTGTAGCCTACCCGAATTGTCAAGACATACTGGAATCGGATGTGCTAGGCCTACAAGGCGCAAAACGGTGGCACAACGTAATCACGCTCCCGGCGGAAATCACACGGATATCCGTGCTGGTTACAATGGAGCGAAGAAAAGGAAAAAACAAAAAAAACATCAGTGTATATAATGAGAAATGTAAGAGAAGAACTAGAGGAAGGTGAGTCTCATCTATTACATATCAGTGAGTACAAGATTCCAGAAATAAGATTCATTCATTGGTACCATGCCTTCCGGCGTAGGCGATTATGTTTCTCCACAGTCCTCTGTTTGTTATACATTTAAATGTAGTTTCTGATGATTCTGCATCATGAGAACGCATCACGAAAAGTTGCCCGTACAAGCATATAACCAAATGAGATCAGGGTACAAAGCCAGAGGAAGACCATGGAAAAGATGGATAGAAAACAGGGACATCCTGAAAAAACACGGTCATAGCACAGCCTAGGCCACACATCTGGCTTTAGAACGGAAGCTCGAGCTCCAATCACCCGTACGCTTAACGGCAAGAGTGGATCACAAACCACCTGGGGAAAGACAATAGATTCTGTATCATGCCAGGTTTTCAAGCCATACAACATTTTCTCACGTTGTCTTCCTCTAGAAACAAGATATACATATATAAAATAAGGTGTGTAGACAGTCATCCCTACTACACGTCCTGAGGGACTGAAACAGCTATCACAACAACAAAGAAATACACTGAGATCCAAAACCTATATCTAAACGCACAGAAAACAAAAATTATGACAACAGACAAAACCAAGATTAAACCGACAATCAACAAAGACAATATAGAACTAGAATCTGTAAACAAATTCTAAATACTGGGAGTTAGACATAGTTAAAACGGACAACATTAAAGGCGAGAGAGACAGGGGATGACAGCATGAGACAATATATTGTTCAACTGTGGTATAGCATACATAATCTACAACGATCATGACACTAGATACTAGAAATATATAGCTTTCGATGATCAACTAATGCGGCAATCTTGGCTTTAGATGGCGCAATGAATCTCATGGCCAAATTCTTAAAATACACACACCTATTACTCCCTAAAGTTAATAAACAATTTTAAATAAAATAAATTATAAATTTTTTGAGTTCACTAACTAAATAACTAATTAACATCTAAAAAATAGCAATTATCTGAAAAACTATCATTTATAAAATCGTAATGTCATTGACATTGTAAACCCATACACACAAGTGTATTATGTGCCGAATTTCTATAGAACTTAATAGGTAAAAACTAACGTCATGATTTCAAAATGCGATATAGGTCCTACCTTAAGCTACTTCCACGATCACAAAGTAACTGTATCCTTCAATTTTTTATTTATCGGCAAGACATCGTGTTAGCAGATATTGTCAAAACTTGAACAAACTCATAATTACTCTTCATAAACTGAAAATATTTTCTTTTTAAATATTTGGATGCCGTGACAGTAGGACGGCGTGAAAGTAAGATGGCGTGATAATACGATGGCGTGACAGTACGATGACGTGACAGTACGATGACATGACAGTAATATGATGTGACAGTGACATTGTGTATGTGTTTCCTGAAATTCTTAGAGATAATTTGTGAAAAGGGATTCTAGCTCATTGTTTAAAATGAATACAACACAGAAAGGAAATTATCGGATGTGTTGTTTAGAACATTCCAGAACAGCGATGTTTAAGAATTAGAAGTGAAAATTCGATAGTATAAATAGCAACCATTAAAAACGCATCAGCTTATTTTTACATGATCCACTGCACGTGTTGAATTAAAATTAGCTTAAAACTATTTTTTTTTAATTTTATGAATTATTTGTTGAATCAAATCTGCAGTATTTTAAAAATTAAAACTTTTACTGCTGAATAATTCACTGGGTCCAAGCCAACCTGTTGGTTATGTGACGTCTAGTAAGGATATGACCAAGTCTTCTTCTTTTTCTTCTGCGTTCAGCATCTGTGGTCATGCTATATTGTCAGGCCTGTCGTCAAGACGAAGTCCACTGTCTTCTCCAGGTCACAGCGTCTGCCCCATAGCTTTTGCCTCAAGTTTGTATCCTCTGGCCAGGTCTGCTGTCTCTGCTCTTTGTATGTTGGGCAGTCCTGACCAAGTCAATATGTGGCGTCTAGTAAGGATAAGACTTAGAACATCATTTTTGTAAACAAGAAAAGTGAAGTCTCCCTCGCTCAGTGTTGCGTTAATGATACCTGTGTATGAGCTGCTGAGTTGCTGTTTGGTCGCGGCTGCGCAGATCCATCAGTACAATATTATCGATCTTGAGCTAGAGTTGTTGTACAAGGTTGAGCAGGTCTGATGCGGTCAACGGTAGTACCTGTTGCCAGGAATAATTTGTACAGCCTTTACACAGTGGACTGGTCACAATTGAAATGTCTTGCAATTTATCTGGTCACCATTCCATTGACAACTATATCTGCATCTTGCCATCGCTGCCATAACGTTCGTTGAAGTATGACAACACAACAGTGTGAGGCCGTCTTTAAATTAAAGCCAGATAATGCCTTTTAGGGCTTACTTTCCTAAACTTTATTAAAGGAGATCTATTTTCCGAATTTCAACCTGTTTTGGTGTTAATAGAATGTGTGTTTTTTACTGTTTTGTATGTGAAACACGCAAAAAAACAGCGAAAACATCACATCAGCAAAATAATGAGACTGCATGAATTGCATCACTTCTACACATTCTGGGTTGAAGAATCGCTCAAGTGTATACATATTTTAAGCGTGAAAACAAATAACGCCTAGGACGCGTTTTCTAATTCTTGCTAATATATGTAAGATCAAGTCAGTGAAAATGATCTCCTTCGCGAGCCGTCATGGCACCTAATGAATGAATGAATATATTTCCTGATGTAAGATCAAGTCAATGAAAATGATCGCCTATGCGACTGGGCTAGAAATACAGCAGTGTGTAAATGTGTCAAGAATAGAGCAGAAGATTTGGCTACAAGGCCAAAGTTGAAGGATGAAGGCCAAGGACGAAGACCAAAAAACTAATTGGGTGGAAACAGTCTAAAAAACCTTTTGGATACACTGGCTCACCATGGCCAATGCTATCCAAATGGCCAAAGACAAACAATTCTAACATCCCACCCACCACCCCAAATCTCGTCGCATAACGGCACAAGTGGACATGTAAATAGATACATAAAATATTTGGAAGTTAACATAATCGATTCAAGAAAATGTGCTGCAGAAATCATGAGAATAATTACAATAACGTCATCAAAACTTGCACACATGAAAACATCTTTGTCGCTGCACCAACCATTAAGCTAAACTATACCTGATCAGAGCAAACATATTTCCAGTAGCAAGTTACGGCTGTGAAACATGGACACTAAAAAAATTAATAGTAAAGAGAATTACTGTTTTTGGAATGAGATGCTACAGAAGGATTGTGAGAATACTATGGTCAGCGAAAAAGACAAATCAAGAATTGATGAGAACAATATACTTCTACCCCTGACACCGAAAGGCAACAAAGGGCTTCAGCGAATAAATAGAATACACTTCGAAAAAGTTTAGCTTCTAAACAAGCACATAACCAGAACGATGAGATATTTTGAATATATAATGAGATGTAACAGCATGGGAAAATTAGTAATGGAAGGTATGGTGACTGGTAGCAATGATAAGGGCTGTTTAAGATAACATTAGACAAAGGACATCTTTTCCAGAATTAAGTTGTGCTCTTCACAGCCTAGTAAAAAAAACCATTTAGCATGTATTATAAACATCTTGACCTCTATTCTTGACCAGGTATAGGACATCAGATAGTGTCCCCGCCTTCCTGTCTGGAAGAAGGTAAGACATACACTATTCGCTTGGATTTCAACATGTACATCGCAGGACAAAAACACCCTGAAGCAACTATCTTAATCGACTCGGTAAGCAAGGTCTACTATGTGTTTATATTTGCCACATATCCTTTTATTCACAACAGTATTTCATAACTGCAAATTTTTTCTATATGTATTTCTAGTGTCTTTTGTTAGATCTATAGATACAGAACAAGTAGATGTCACCACATGTTTAATTATTTCCCTTGTCTATTTTTGTAAATTTCATGTTCATCCTTTAATAATTCAAATATTTATGTTTTTAGGGTTGGGGTTAGGGTTAGTTATGTAAAACACAACTATCCTAACCCTATCCGAAACTCTAAAATAAACAAATATTTAAACTATTAAATGATGAACATGGAATTTACAAAAATAGACAAGGGAAATACCCAGACTATGTGGTGGTTGTCTACTTGTACTGTACCTATCTTTATATTAGTTATTGGTTATAAACCGATATCGGCATGGAACTGGAACTGTCTGCTGCTTCATTCTAATGGATATATTGTATTGGGAATAGGAGCACCTATGGGCCTTTCCAGTAGGTACTGATTATAACATGGACTCATAACTTATGTTTCTTCAATTCAATTTGTTAATCAAATAAGTCTATTCAATTCATTTCTTAATCACATACCTCTGTGCAATTCATTTTTTTCGTCGAAGATGGATGTGTTGACGAAATTGACGAAAATAAAACGGCGACAGAACGGATTTCGATTTTATAGACTCCTGTATGCTGAAAATATAGTAGGATCATTATCCTGCTACAAGAGAGATCCAGCAGGAGTTTGAGAAGGAACGCTGAAGAAGAAAAATAAGTTCATTTGTTAATCACATACCGATATTCAATTCATTTGTTAATCACATACCAATATTTAATTCATTTGTTAATCACATGCGTCCTTTCTTATCATTCCTACATTCATGTGTTTTTCAATGTATTTTAAATACATATTTCTGTTTAAGTTTAAGTATGTTTTATTTATTGTCTTCTTGTATTTGTAATTACTCACAGATTGTGTTGATACCGAACGCACACCACATCACAATCTACCGCGGAAAGGGACTACCAGAGTATCTGAAGAATGAATTCTTACAGGCACGTTGTGATGTCATCCAGCATCCTGTCCAGCAGTCGGAACTACCAGAACTGTGTCGGAATCATATTTTTTCTATCTCTGCTGTCTTGCATAATGGAGCTATAGGTGCACATGCCTGTCTTGTCGTATGGACGTTGACTTTTGAATAAAATAATATAATTTTTTTAAATGATAAAAACTAACACAACTTTCTTGTTTAATTAAATGGTGTTACGGAGCCAGTCCTCTTCGAGGTTTATTTATCTCAACATTTCTTGATTTGTCTTTTTAATTGTCCATGGTATTCCTACAATTCTTCTGTGGCATCTCATTTCGAAAGCAGCTATTCTCTTTATATTAAGGCTAAAGTTCTGGATATTTCAGATATATCACATATAGATGATATATAAGATATGGATATGTGGTTCTTCTTCTGCGTTTGTTCTCAAACTCCTGCAGATTAGCAGGATGTAGTCCGGAGAACGGAATGCATTGTATCATGGTTTACAGCATTGCTGCGATATCTGCGCCTTTTGACCTGACACATCCGACTTCAGCATATGTGGTTCAATTCTTAATTAAACAAACTCAAGATTTCATCAAACGAGATCAAGATTCGATCCACAACTTCATCAAGATTGCATTAACAACTTGATCAAGATTGTATTTACGACCAGATCAAGATTGGATTCATGACCGAATAAATTTAAACCAAAGACTATTCAGTTTTACTGCAGTCTGTTCTGTTTTTGAATAATCGTGTATGAGACGGATATAGCTTCGATTCCATTATCCTATCTGCAGATTTCTACAATATTCCAAGCTTCGTGTCTTTTATTACTCTCGCTACCCCCATTATCTCATTACTCTCAGTTCACTCGTTATTTACGTTACTCAATTAACTCTAGTTACTCTCATTACACTAATTACTCTCATTACACCAATTACTCTCATTACACTAATTACTCTCATTGCGCTCATAACACACATTACTCTAATTACTTTTATACCACTCATAACTTTAATTGCCCTTACAGCTCCCATTGCACACATAATTCCCATTACACTTATAACTCTCATTACACTTATAACTCTCATTACACGTATAACTCTCATTACACGTATAACTCTCATTACACTCATTACTCTCATTATTATTAAAATGTAATTCATTTCTACTTCACTTACACTAGAATTTGACAAACATTTTAGGAAGGTAGTCAGGATCAAGCATTTCTCACGTGTCATGGAGCCACAAGCTTTTCTCTTTACATCTCTTTAGTTTTATGGAGTTGCAAGTAATGTTTTGCTCTCAAGGACCTGTACAAAGTTGCAAGTAATGTTTCGTCAACTCAAGGACCTGTATGAAGTTGCAAGTAATGTTTCGTGAACTCGAGGACCTGTATGAAGTTGTAAGTAATGTTTCTTGAACTTGAGGACCTGTACGGAGTTGCAAGTAATGTTTCGTGAACTCGAGGATCTGTACGGAGTTGCAAGTAATGTTTCGTGAACTCGAGGACCTGTATGAAGTTGCAAGTAATGTTTCATCAACTCGAGGACCTGTATGAAGTTGCAAGTAATGTTTCGTGAACTCGAGGACCTATATGAAGTTGTAAGTAATGTTTCTTGAACTTGAGGACCTGTACGGAGTTGCAAGTAATGTTTCGTGAACTCGAGGATCTGTACGGAGTTGCAAGTAATGTTTTGTGAACTCGAGGACCTGTACGAAGTTGCAAGTAATGTTTCTTGAGCTGTAGGACCCGTGTGAAGTTGCAAGTAATGTGTTTTACTCTCGAGGGCATGTGTGGAGTTGCAAATAATGTTTATTGAACTCGAGTACCTGTGCATATATTACCTTGAGATCAATCTGACGTTTCAAAGAAATGGTTTGGCAGGCCGGATTTGACAAAAATGCTGTGCTATGCCCACTCCTGACTTACACACATCAAACATCCATTAAAAGACATTGTCCAGCTGCAAACTCTAACCTAAGCCCAATTCTATTACTTATTATACAGAATGTGAATGTGATCGTGTGGGCTCGATAAGCCTAGAGTGCAACCCTCATGGTGGTCAGTGTGAATGTAAGCCACATGTTACGGGACGACGATGTGACCAGTGTATGCCCGGCACATATGGATTTGGTGCTAGAGGATGTTCACGTAAGGAGATACTACCATATTATGTGCTAATTTACATTATGTAAGGAGATACTACCATATTATTTGCTAATTTACATTATGTAAGGAAATAATGTCATATTATGTAATAATTTACATTAATGTTTATTCGTTTTTGGAATTTTAAACGGATGTAAACGATATAGGTATGGGAGATTATTTGTTTGCAGCATAACCTCATCTATTCACTATTCATCGTTTAACTCCCTTTGTAGCAGAGAGCCTCAATCAATCCCCAATCTTTATGTGTTTAACAAATGTTTCCAGTTCTTTTAAAAATGATTGACACTCTTTCTATGTATGTTCCTTAAGCGCCAAATACTGCATAGAGGACTGCAAACCAGAGCTCTCCAGTTCGAGCGCTGTGATGCTACAGTGTACAATTATTGTATATTGTTGAGATATATACTCTCTGAATGTTGCTCTGCCAAGAGTTTATCTTGGTCTTTCTCTTTTTCTCTTGCCATCTGGCACCCATTTTAATATTTGTAGTGGCAGTCTGTTTTCATTCATTCTAGATACATGTCAGATATAAATCACATCATCATCAGGTAGCCTATCCTGAACATGATGTAGCTGTCATCACAGCCTTTTGAAACGTGTCTGTCTTGAGAGCCAGTCTTCCAGCTTCTGTTATGTCATGCTCAGGTGGTGTTTGATGTTTTCTGTGGTATTTGAGGTGCATCCATCTTCTTCTTGGTCTGCCTCATATTCGTTTCTCTGGCATCATCCCCTCCATTATGGTTATCTCTAGGCCGTCATAAATCTACTGCTTTCTTATTGTTGCAGAAACATATTGATGTTTGGTGTCTGCTGTTATTTGTAACTTTGACTTGAACGGGGAGGTAAAATAAAGAAGTGAACGGGGAGGTAAAATAAAAGCAAATTTCGTAACTGTATGTTTTAACCTGTGAAGGAGTGCAGGGAGGCTTACTATGGGCTGTGGAAATAAAGGCCGCTTTTCCATAGAAGGATTTTTATTGTACCACCTCCGAAAGAAAATGTAATGTCCCAAACGTGGATTGAACTAGGGACATCAAGGGTCTGAGAACAGCGTTTTAACCACACAGTCATAATTCCACTGTGACTAGGTGGTATCGGGTGAAATTTACTCTCCCCATCCTATATAGGGTCAAGGTGATAAAGAGTCCTTGCTGATGACGGATGTGTCATACTGAAGAATGCAGATATAGGAGCAATGTTGTAAATCATGACAAACCGCATACCGTTTTCCAGACTACGTGCAGGATGTTAACAACGCAGACAAAGAAGGATTGATTGATTGATTGATCTTGAATTATTGATAAATTTCGAATGATTGACTAACTTTGATGACTCGTTAAAATTAATTGACTGTCTAGATGTGAATGACTGATTAAGTATGACTTCAGTGTTAGCTTTTATTACAATTTTTTTACATTTAGTTGAGTGTGATATTTTTACACTCCTCCGAATGACTGGGGATAGAGTTGATTGGAGAGCTTTTCATGCTGATGTGTCCAGTGTCTCACCCATATGACCGTAAGGGTTATGGGCACTATTATTATTTATTATTATATTATTATTATTATTATTATTATTATGTGTGTGTGTGTGTTTAATAAGATTTTCTTGCATAAGCACAATCCACTGACTAACTTTCTTCTGGTCTTGTACTCTAGCCTGTAATTGTCATGAAATCGGAGCACTAAACAACTTCTGCAGTGAACAAACTGGTCAGTGTACCTGCATAGAGAATGCAGCTGGTCGAACATGCGAGCAGTGCCGTATCGGGTACTGGGGATTCCCGCAGTGCCGGCCTTGTCAGTGCCATGGAAATGCGGACAGATGTGACCAGCTGACAGGTGTGTGTATCGGTTGTCGCGGTTTCAGCACTGGCAGCTTCTGTGATAGGTTGGAAACTATTTACTTATGTATATTGACATTTGTGAAAGTGTACATGACATGTATAATGACATTTGTGAAAGTGTACGTGACATATATAATGACATTTGTGAAAGTGTACATGACATATAATGACATTTGTGAAAGTGTACATGACATATATAAGGACATTTGTGAAAGTGTACTATGTACCTATCTATTGTTATTTCCACTTGTGCCATTTAGCGTTGTCGGGATGGGGTCGTAGTTGTTTGTCTTTGGCCATTTCACTTGCATATCCAAAGTAATCCTGTGTTTATATATTGTTTTTTTTAGTGTTGCTGGCTCGCTGCCCATCTTGTAATAATTTTTTTCCCTCTATAGTACTGCTTATCTTTAAATACTTTATGTTTATAAAAATATCAACTTGACATTTTTCTGTGTCTGCTAATATTGCTTATGACATCTGCTAGATGTGAACGCGGTTACTATGGCGATCCCCGACCTGGTGCCAACTTGCCGTGTAGACCCTGCCTTTGTCCTGGAGGACCTGGCAGCTCGGTCCAGCATGCGGACACATGTACTCTTCATCGTGTCTCACAAGAGGTCCACTGTAATTGTCGTGCAGGGTACACAGGTGAGTTCATGGTTCTGGTAATTACATTGTGTGAGGTATGTCGACAATAAAAGACAGACTAGAGAGTCAGAGACTTGTAACATATACCTGAGAGGGCTACACTTGTAGCATAGACCTGAGAGTGATAGACTTGTAACATAGACCTGAGAGGGCTAGTAACATAGACCTGAGAGCGATGGATATTTTATACAGACCTGAGAGTGATAGAGTTGTAACACAAATCTGATAGTGATTGATTTATAACACGGACATTAGAGTGGGAAATGATTCTGTAAAACATCTGATGTTTTTCTCAGACATCATTATGCTATTAACCACAAATTGTTAACTATCAACAAATCTAAGCATTCCAGAGGCACAGCTCATCGTGATTCTTGTGACTTCCAAGTCACTTCCAGTAAATCTAGCCCCACCGATGAAAGGGTTCGTAAAGCCTTTAACAATCTTTAAAAATGTTAGTATTGTACCATAAACATTATGACCTTAATATGCGTCATTAGTATATAGGGCGCTTATAAAATATATGTGCACTGACGTCTCACAGTACCGCACTAAATACCCTCAATTCGTATGATGTAATGTCACCAATATTGTAAATGAGTGCACATGGGCTTGGTAGACACCGTGTATTTTGTTTGTGCTGTTTTATTTTCGTATTCTTTCAGTTTTTATATTGATTTCGACATTACATTCTGTCATTTATTATTGTGACCTTACTGTTAGTGTTGCTGTTGTTGTTGTATGGATACCCACTAATATATTTCATACCCAGTAGACTCATTAGTTTGAAATGATTTGAGAAGACACCTCCAACTCAGAGGAAGTAATTATTTATTTCCAGTGGCTTTTCAACGTTTCCGCAACATGCAGAGTTAGGGTTATGGATTTCAGCTCACCGGCAACGCATTATTATCAGTCAGGTGTCCATGGTAATCTAAGTGTAAACCATGGTTACTGGTACAAGTGGAGCAACCAGCTTTGTATTGTCCGCCATCCCGGGGGAGGGGGGGGTTCTCCAATTATGCAGGGTTGACATGCTTACTTGATTTTGTGCTCTCCATTTATGCAGGGTTAACATGTTTGCCTAATTCTGGGCTCTCCATTTATGCAGGGTTAACATGCTTGTCTGATTCTGGACTCGCCATTTATGCAGGGTTAACATGTTTGTCTGATTCTGGACTCGCCATTTATGTAGGGTTGACATGTTTGTCTGATTCTGGACTCGCCATTTATGTAGGGTTAACATGTTTGCCTGATTTTGGGCTCTCCGGGGGAATTGTCACATCCACCACAGAGTTTTTCGTCATCCCACCTGGAAACCTGTAGACATTGGCATCTAGAACCATGGTTCACGATTTTAGCTCCACCAGCGTGCTGTAATATTTCTGGGTCTCTAAATGTTACACCACAACAGAAAATGTACAGAAGAAATACTGTAGGACTTCCACAAGAAGCAAGTCTCACTCTATTTGAATGGCATCTGTTGAGAGTTTAATGTTGTATAATGGTTAGACTGGCAAAAGCTAGTGCTGTATTTGGCAGATTACGCAACAATGTATGGGACAGAAGAGGTATAAGAATAACCACCAAACTACAAGTATATCATGCTGCTGTTATACCAACCTTACTATACGCCTGCGAAACGTGGACAGTGTATGCTAGACATGCAAGAAAGTTAAATCATTTCCATCTTACCTGCCTACGTAAATTACTAAACATCCATTGGTGGGACAAAGTACCAGACTACGAGGTCTTGGAAAAATCAACCTCAATAAGCATCCACACAATACTTATGAAGGCGCAGGCACGCTGGGCAGGCCATCTTGTGCGTATGGAGAACTCGCGTTTGCCAAAACAAATATATTATGGAGAACTCAAGGCAGGATTTCGAAAGCTGGTGGACAGAAAAAGCGTTTCAAAGACACGCTCAAGTCATCCTTGAAACATCTTAACATTGACGTAGGCGCTTGGGAGAGCCTCGCTCAGGATAGAACATCATGGCGTTACAGCATTAGAACGGGAGCACTAGCGGCAGAAGAACTCAGACAAGAAACTGCAAGACAGAAGCGGACACGTAGAAAAGAAAAAACATCTCAACCTCACACAGATACCTTCTATTGTTGTCAATTCTGTAAAAGAACATTTTGTGCGCGCATTGGACTTGCTAGTCATTTAAAAATGCACTATTAACTTTATTATTTTATTATTCATTGTTATTATTATTATGGTTGAGTTTTTGGTCATCGTCGATCACGACGGACGAACATCATCATCATAATGGTTGGTCTAATAGACCAACAATAGTGAGACCTGCAAACTTTCCGCAATTAGTTCCGTTATTAAATATCTCATATTTTCAGAAACAAACGTGAACATGTACACCAAAACTGCACTATATAAAACTATCATCATACCTTCACTATGCTACCAATGTCAAACATGGACACTAACAACAGAATCCAAAATATAAAAACTTGCTACAACAGAAATGACTTTCTACGTAAAATTATCGGAAAAACAATAAGAGACAGAATCAGAAATGAAAATGTCAGTAAACTACCAAACACTGCCAATCCTGGATTGTATATGAAGAAAACAGAGTAATTAGTTTTCCCAGACTACCATCAGTTTTATTTCCTGTTCTTACCTGATGGTAGACAGTTTTGTTTCCTGTTCTTACCTGATGGTAGACAGTTTTATTTCCTGTTCTTACCTGATGGTAAACAGTTTTGTTTCCTGTTCTTACCTGATGGTAGACAGTTTTGTGTCCTGTTCTTACCTGATGGTAGACAGTTTTGTTTCCTGCACTTACCTGATGGTAGACAGTTTTATTTCCTGTTCTTACCTGATGGTAAACAGTTTTGTTTCCTGTTCTTACCTGATGGTAGACAGTTTTGTGTCCTGTTCTTACCTGATGGTAGACAGTTTTGTTTCCTGTTCTTACCTGATTGTAGACAGTTTTGTTTCCTGTTCTTACCTGATGGTAGACAGTTTTGTTTCCTGCACTTACCTGATGGTAGACAGTTTTGTTTCCTGTTTTTACCTGATGGTAGACAGTTTTAATCATTATCTACTGTTTTTCCTCATAGGACGTTACTGTGACTCCTGTATTGACAACTATTTCGGTGCACCGACTCTGCTGGGAGGTCAATGTCAGCCCTGTGTCTGCAACAACAACATAAACCCGGATGACCCTGGCAATTGCAATGGCACGACCGGAGAATGTCTCAAATGCTTGTTTAATACAGAAGGTTTTGCTTGTCAAAACTGCCGGTCAGGTTACCATGGAGATGCCACTAAACAGAACTGTGCACGTAAGTCGTGTGATAATATCAGAGGTTAGTTGCTATGGTAAACAAATTTATTGAAACTAGAAGCAGGTGTATATCTGTGACTGAGATCGCTATGTCCCTCCTCATTTTCTTTATTAAAGGACTGACTTCATTGTGCTGAGGTTTCCTATATCTCTGCCGAGAGTTTCACTAAGAGGATGCATATTATAGCATCGATGAATGATTCATTCAAATGACCTCTTACAACTTGTGCATAATTTGGGCAACAGGGGAAGATGATGCCCAAGACGACGATGGTGCAGTGATTATCAGTCCGGCTCTGTGGCGAAGTGGTACAGAGCACGTCTGTGACGATCAAGGTATCGAGTTCGATCCCCACCACAGGTAATTGTGCATTCGGACCGTTCAGAAAGCAATGGCAAAATACTGAACGTATTTATATTGCGTAGAAAATCACCACAGCCAACAAATGCTGGGTTGATAGCTACGTCCTGTAAAGGATATGCTACCAATTTTTATTTTAACATGTCCTTAGCTGTGCCAGGTCAACTTGCTCAGAATCTCGGAGTGTTCAGAGAATCTATAAAGAAGATCATGTTCTGGGAAGAATATGTCGCATGATAACAAGTATACGAGAAATGAGTAATACAACTAGCAGCATATCTTGTTCAGGATATAGCCATCAACCCAAAATCTTTTGACTGTATTGACTTTTTTCTAGACAATATAAATGTGTTCAGTAGTTTACCATTGCTTTCCGAACGGTCCGGATGAACAATTGTCTGTAGCGGGATTTGAACCCGATACATTGGCTATCACATATGCACTCTGTACTTCGCCGCCACAGACCTGGACCATGAGTAATAATATATGTATATAAAAAAAACTTCTGAATTTGAAATAAAATGCTCTAGAAATGCATTAGAAATGCTCTAGAAAGTCCCAACAAATATCATCGAATGAAAATGATCTACAAAGACATGAACATAGACGATGGAGTCATACAAATATACACGCTTACATATTTTTGGACATGGGAAAAGACAAAACGGGTTTGAAATATTATTCGTAGATGGAATGGTTCCAAAAAGAAAACCATTAGTTCTCCCATGAAGTTGATGGAGAATGGATATCGAGAACTCTTTTAACACGACCGTTTTCGATAAAGACCTTCCAACAGAAATCATTAGGACCCCATTCCTGACGTTTTTTACTATTATTTTTGCCTTTCGGTTGGTCACTATTTACATATTTCGAATCACATGTCAAAAACTGCCAAGGCGACTCCAGGTATATAAATAGTCACCAACCGAAATCTCAATAATAATCAAAAACGTCACGAATGAGGGTCCTAATTAATTATGTTTGAAGATCTTCTACACAACCGACTGTCTTGCTTTGAATATGACATTGGAAGGAACAGGGCAGCTTGTTCAGAATCGTAAGGCTAACATTGTGGAAATGAGAACAATGTTCTGCAAAGGCTGCGTCACGTGGAAGAATTACATTTATTAACACATTACTGGAATATTGGTCATTTAAAGATATGCCAAGAGAAGCTGTTTACTAATGATTCAAATCTTTTTTCTTAAAATTTATCTCCAAATATCCATAATTTATCAATCAATCAATCAATAAACCCGTAACCCTTCATGGTCGTAGGTGTACCAAATTGGATGCTTCAGCACACAGGGTCCTCCAGCGAATTCTATCCTCAGCGATGCTGATGAGTGTGGAAATATCTTGCCCTGTCCATTCCTTGATGTTGTCTGTCCATGTCTTTATTTGGCCTCCTCTGCTTCTTCCACCCTCGACAATTCCCTGCAGTATTGTTTTTGACAAGGAATCATGTCTGCATACATGTCCGAACCATGCTAGTAATTTATGGGATTTTAAAATTGTATTATATGTTTATGTTCCATATATATGAATCGTACATCAGTTATGTTTTCACATTAATGAGCCATACATCAGTTATGTTTTCACATTAATGAACCATACATCAGTTATGTTTTCACATTAATGACTGAGTGACTACTGTTAATGACCATACAAATGAAACTGTAATGGTTGTGACCCCCATTGACGACCACAAAAATGAAACTGTAATGGTTGTGACCCCCATTGATGACCACACAAATGATACTGTAATGATTGTGACCCCCATTGACGACCACACAAATGCTGCAGAAATGTTTTACAGTTTACATTTGGTGTTATATACAGGTTGTCTATGTAAACTGGGCACTGATACTTCCCATGGAGAGTGTGACCGCATCACTGGTCAATGTCCTTGTCTACCCAATGTCATTGGTCAACAGTGTGACCGCTGTTCACCTGCTCATTGGAACATCACGAGTAGAGAAGGATGTACACGCTGTAATTGTGACCGCACTGGATCCTTTACTCCAGAATGTAACCAGGTCAGTAAGTTGTTGTTTGACTTAGAAGAACCATACAAGACACACCAACAGTTTTCAATCAAGACTTTTCTGTCATGTTCTCGATCATCCCATGCATTTCATGTGTTGGTGTTGACTGCCAACACCCGTATAACACAAAGTATATAAATAGTGCCCAACGAAAAACACAGCAATAATTTTTTTTTTAAATCGCGTAAGTAGGCTGATTTCTACTTTGTTTTCTTTTACTTTGATTCCGCCGTTAGGTCTTATTTGACGATTGATCGCGGTTACTACCATTTATTTGTGTTTCCATTGATTCAAATACCTCGGTAGTATTTTTACAGAAAATGGAAGCCTCGATAGAGAAAGAAAGATGTCAAAAGGCAAATGCAGTAACATACCAACTGTCACCACTACTTCTTCACCCCAAGATCGAGATGGAAGTTAAGAGACAAATGATCTACAGTATATTCCTACCAACACTGTGTTACCAGTGCCAAACCTGGTCTCTCTCATCTTCACATTACAGAAAAATAGTGACATGTGAGATGAAAAATTGAGGAAAGCTGCCGGTGTAACTAGGCTTGACAGATTGCGAAATTAATATATCATTGAAAGAATAGGTATAATGTATTGTACAGATTACATAGAGAGAGAAAAAATCAAGTGGTTTCGCCACATTATGAGAATGCATCACAAAAAGTTGCCCGTACAAGCTTATAACCAAATGAGATCAGGGTACAAAGCCAGAGGAAGACCACGGAAAAGATAGATAGAAAACGTCAGGGACAGACACGATCATAGCACAGCCGAGGCCACACATCTAGCTTTAGAACGCAAGCTCGAGCTCCAATCACCCCTACACTTAACGGCAAGAGTGGATCACAAACCACCTAGGGAAAGACAATAGACAATTGATTAGTTCTGTAAACAACCATGCACCATATAACGTTAGACTCATTATGTGCTAACTACTTTACTGGCGGGATTGCTAACCGGACCGAGCAAAGTTTGAGTTATGTCTTCTGCTTTTTTATTTTCATTAATAATAGTAATTTCTCAAACTTTTCTATATGTTGTCTATCCCCCTGGTAGATGATGGTAAAAATATCCATACTTGCCGTTAAGCGTAGTGGTGGTGACCCGGATCTTTAGTTGTCCATCCATTTTCAGACATGTCTCCGTGGCTGCGTTTAATCCGTATTTGTTCAGTGTTGTCTTGATGTTATCAATCCATCTTGTTCTAGATCTTCCTATGGCCTTGTATCCGGATCTTCTTATGTTATATATTATTGTTGATAGTTGGTTATGGTTTATTCTCATAAAGTGTCCAAACCATTCTATTTGTTGTTTCTCAATGTATTCTGTGCATGGTCTTATACCAATTCTTCTCCTGATTTCATCATTTCTTATTTTGTCTAATTTGGTCACCCTTGCAGCTTTTCTCAGGCATTTCATCTCACATTTTGTAAGTTTTCTCTGCTGGTGTACTGTCGGCACCCATGACTATCATTTTCTATGTATTATTTACTTATATTTGCAATGATGGTTCAGTTCTTTGATGAGATACAGAAATATGTACCATTCAACTATAGAAGTGCTCTGATGTTGCATTTTTTCAAGTCTAAATATTCGATACATATATATTCACCCTGGGAACAGTAAGTAATTCATATTTTACCTCCTATTCATTAGTATTTTAACCCCTATTCAATACCATTTTAACTCCTATTCATTAATATTTTAAACACTATTCAATACCATTTTAACCCCTATTCATTAATATTTTAACCTCTATTCGATATCATTTTTACCCCTATTCATTAATATTTTAACCCTATTCAATACCATTTTAACCCCTATTCAATACCATTTTAACTCTTATTCATGAATCAAATTTAGACAGTTGATAACTTTTCCTACTTGAGCAACAAATTAACATAAGATGGAGATCAATTAAAAAAATGTCTAATGCACTAGCTACAAGTGCATTAAACCACCAACTAGCCACCAACTAACTACCAACAACCAACCTAATACCAACGAACCGCCAACCAACCTACCACCAACTAACTACCAACGAACCGCCAACCAATCAACCACCAACTTACCAGCAACCAACCACCACCCAACAACCAACCTACCACCAACTAACTACCAACGAACCGCCAACCAATCAACCACCAACGAACCACCAACGAACCACCAACCAACCAACCATGGTGAAGGAACATGATTAATGTATGGATGTATTGATGGAAGGATGGGATGAATGGATGGATGGGATTAATGCATGGATGGATGGGATGGATGGATGGATTAATGAATGGACGGGTAGTTGGGATGCATGGAATGGATGGATGGGATGAATGCATGGATGGATGGGATGGATGGATGAACGGGTAGTTGGGATGCATGGAATGGATGGATGGGATGAATGCATGGATGGATGGGATGGATGGATGGACGGGTAGTTGGGATGCATGGAATGGATGGATGGGATGAATGGATGGATTCATTCATTCATTCATGCTTGAGATAATCTAAAGGTCATTCTTCATAGTTCCAGCTTTCTTCATAATAACTGTTCTGTCAAATCTCCCCACAGTTGAGTGGTCAATGTGAATGTCGTCCAGGACGAGGTGGGACTAAATGTGCCGACTGTCCGAATTTTTTCTACGGTGATCCACGTCACCAATGTCTCCGTAAGTCATCTTTTCTAACAAGTGTTTGTAGATATAGCTGCAGAAACTAGCTGCAAACACTAGTGCAAACACTAGCAAGCAAACACTAGCTGCAAACACTAGCTGCAAACACTAGCTGCAGACACTAGCTGCAGACACTAGCTGCAGACACTAGCTGCAGACACTAGCTGCAAACACTAGCTGCAAACACTAGCTGCAGACACTAGCTGCAAACACTAGTGCAAACACTAGCAAGCAAACACTAGCTGCAAACACTAGTGCAAACACTAGCTGCAAACACTAGCTGCAAACACTAGCTGCAGACACTAGCTGCAGACACTAGCTGCAGACACTAGCTGCACATTTGATTTCTCAAACATTAACAATTGTGATATGTTTGTTTAGCTTACATCACTAAATGTGATATGTTTTCTAAGCAGAGTAATTTGTAACAGCTTGTTCACTCAATTAGTTGTTTATTGTGGTAATGATGATGATTGTGATGATAATGATGAGGACTTTTATTATAATGGATGTCAATGATGAAGATGTTTAATAAGGATAATGGATGAGAATGGTGGATTGATGTGCATGCATGTGAATGGGTGTGGACGTGAATGAATTATGAATGGATGGAAGATGAATGCGGATTTATGATGGATGAATGAATGATACATGAATAATGGATGAGTGATCTTTGTTGAATGGATGGTGATGGATGATTGATTATGGATGGGGATGATGGAAGATAATTATGACGTGATCTCTTTAGCTGTGAGAAGGTAACTATTCTTGATTCTTGATTAGAAACTGGCTTCATGTCACGTTGGGCATTCCCATAAGTGCTCCACCCTATGTTCCAGCAGCCATCCAATTCAATAATGTTTCGAGTCTAATGTCACCGAAATAGACGTCAACATCAGGGCACAACTCTGGTCCTTTTGACAGGTTTCTTTGTTGTTCCGTCCACCCAAGCCGTGCCCGTAACTAAAAAAGCACGTCGGCCTGTCAGAACAACATGGTAACTGTTATCGAAGGTTACGACTGCGGGATTGTATAGATGATGTGCCATAAAGCTTCTATAAGAAGATCACCTCAATATAAAGGCATGTCATCTACTAAGGTTTTCTGTTGCATGTTGGTTGTCTAGTGAGCCATTGGTGAGACCCACAAACACAACCGCGTGCACAAGTAGATATTGCCACCAAACAACCTTTCTGACAAAAGCACAAATCCCCATCACTTGAATAACCAAGGTAACACCCCCAACTATATAATGTTTCTTGTCTGACACCCCCAACTATATAGTGTATCTTGTCTGACACCCCCAACTATATAATGTTTCCTGTCTGACACCTAACAGCGCATTTCCCACTACATCTGAATGGTGTGAAAGAGGGGTCAATTTACTTTACTTTTTTACTTTACTACTCATATTATAGATAAGTTACAGTTAACCCAATACCACAACACATAGATAAGTTACAGTTATTCCTGTACCACAACACATAGATAAGTTACAGTTATTCCTGTACCACAACACATAGATAAGTTACAGTTATTCCTGTACCACAACACATAGATAAGTTACAGTTAATCCTGTACCACAACACATAGATAAGTTACAGTTAATCCTGTACCACAACACATAGATAAGTTACAGTTAATCCTGTACCACAACACATAGATAAGTTACAGTTAATCCTGTACCACAACACATAGATAAGTTACAGTTATTCCTGTACCACAACACATAGATAAGTTACAGTTTTCCAGTACCACAACACATAGATAAGTTACAGTTAATCCTGTACCACAACACATAGATAAGTTACAGTTATTCCTGTACCACAACACATAGATAAGTTACAGTTATTCCTGTACCACAACACATAGATAAGTTACAGTTTTCCAGTAGTACAACACACAGATAAGTTACAGTTTCCAGTACCACAACACATAGATAAGTTACAGTTTTCCAGTACCACAACACATAGATAAGTTACAGTTTTCCAGTACCACAACACATAGATAAGTTACAGTTTTCCAGTACCACAACACATAGATAAGTTACAGTTTTCCAGTACCACAACACATAGATAAGTTACAGTTAATCCAGTACCACAACACATAGATAAGTTACAGTTTTCCAGTACCACAACACATAGATAAGTTACAGTTAATCCAGTACCACAACACATAGATAAGTTACAGTTTTCCAGTACCACAACACATAGATAAGTTACAGTTTTCCAGTACCACAACACATAGATAAGTTACAGTTTTCCAGTACCACAACACATAGATAAGTTACAGTTTTCCAGTACCACAACACATAGATAAGTTACAGTTATTCCTGTACCACAACACATAGATAAGTCACAGTTTTCCAGTACCACAACACATAGATAAGTCACAGTTTTCCAGTACCACAACACATAGATAAGTTACAGTTAATCCAGTACCACAACACATAGATAAGTCACAGTTTTCCAGTACCACAACACATAGATAAGTTACAGTTAATCCAGTACCACAACACATAGATAAGTCACAGTTTTCCAGTACCACAACACATAGATAAGTCACAGTTTTCCAGTACCACAACACATAGATAAGTCACAGTTTTCCAGTACCACAACACATAGATAAGTTACAGTTAATCCAGTACCACAACACATAGATAAGTTACAGTTTTCCAGTACCACAACACATAGATAAGTTACAGTTTTCCAGTACCACAACACATAGATAAGTTACAGTTTTCCAGTACCACAACACATAGATAAGTTACAGTTTTCCAGTACCACAACACATAGATAAGTTACAGTTATTCCTGTACCACAACACATAGATAAGTTACAGTTATTCCTGTACCACAACACATAGATAAGTTACAGTTTTCCAGTACCACAACACATAGATAAGTTACAGTTAATCCAGTACCACAACACATAGATAAGTTACAGTTAATCCAGTACCACAACACATAGATAAGTTACAGTTTTCCAGTACCACAACACATAGATAAGTTACAGTTTTCCAGTACCACAACACATAGATAAGTTACAGTTTTCCAGTACCACAACACATAGATAAGTTACAGTTTTCCAGTACCACAACACATAGATAAGTTACAGTTTTCCAGTACCACAACACATAGATAAGTTACAGTTTTCCAGTACCACAACACATAGATAAGTTACAGTTATTCCAGTACCACAACACATAGATAAGTTACAGTTAATCCTGTACCACAACACATAGATAAGTTACAGTTAATCCTGTACCACAACACATAGATAAGTTACAGTTAATCCTGTACCACAACACATAGATAAGTTACAGTTATTCCTGTACCACAACACATAGATAAGTTACAGTTTTCCAGTACCACAACACATAGATAAGTTACAGTTAATCCTGTACCACAACACATAGATAAGTTACAGTTATTCCTGTACCACAACACATAGATAAGTTACAGTTATTCCTGTACCACAACACATAGATAAGTTACAGTTTTCCAGTAGTACAACACACAGATAAGTTACAGTTTCCAGTACCACAACACATAGATAAGTTACAGTTTTCCAGTACCACAACACATAGATAAGTTACAGTTTTCCAGTACCACAACACATAGATAAGTTACAGTTTTCCAGTACCACAACACATAGATAAGTTACAGTTTTCCAGTACCACAACACATAGATAAGTTACAGTTAATCCAGTACCACAACACATAGATAAGTTACAGTTTTCCAGTACCACAACACATAGATAAGTTACAGTTAATCCAGTACCACAACACATAGATAAGTTACAGTTTTCCAGTACCACAACACATAGATAAGTTACAGTTTTCCAGTACCACAACACATAGATAAGTTACAGTTTTCCAGTACCACAACACATAGATAAGTTACAGTTTTCCAGTACCACAACACATAGATAAGTTACAGTTATTCCTGTACCACAACACATAGATAAGTCACAGTTTTCCAGTACCACAACACATAGATAAGTCACAGTTTTCCAGTACCACAACACATAGATAAGTTACAGTTAATCCAGTACCACAACACATAGATAAGTCACAGTTTTCCAGTACCACAACACATAGATAAGTTACAGTTAATCCAGTACCACAACACATAGATAAGTCACAGTTTTCCAGTACCACAACACATAGATAAGTCACAGTTTTCCAGTACCACAACACATAGATAAGTCACAGTTTTCCAGTACCACAACACATAGATAAGTTACAGTTTTCCAGTAGTACAACACACAGATAAGTTACAGTTTCCAGTACCACAACACATAGATAAGTTACAGTTTTCCAGTACCACAACACATAGATAAGTTACAGTTTTCCAGTACCACAACACATAGATAAGTTACAGTTTTCCAGTACCACAACACATAGATAAGTTACAGTTTTCCAGTACCACAACACATAGATAAGTTACAGTTAATCCAGTACCACAACACATAGATAAGTTACAGTTTTCCAGTACCACAACACATAGATAAGTTACAGTTAATCCAGTACCACAACACATAGATAAGTTACAGTTTTCCAGTACCACAACACATAGATAAGTTACAGTTTTCCAGTACCACAACACATAGATAAGTTACAGTTTTCCAGTACCACAACACATAGATAAGTTACAGTTTTCCAGTACCACAACACATAGATAAGTTACAGTTATTCCTGTACCACAACACATAGATAAGTCACAGTTTTCCAGTACCACAACACATAGATAAGTCACAGTTTTCCAGTACCACAACACATAGATAAGTTACAGTTAATCCAGTACCACAACACATAGATAAGTCACAGTTTTCCAGTACCACAACACATAGATAAGTTACAGTTAATCCAGTACCACAACACATAGATAAGTCACAGTTTTCCAGTACCACAACACATAGATAAGTCACAGTTTTCCAGTACCACAACACATAGATAAGTCACAGTTTTCCAGTACCACAACACATAGATAAGTTACAGTTAATCCAGTACCACAACACATAGATAAGTTACAGTTTTCCAGTACCACAACACATAGATAAGTTACAGTTTTCCAGTACCACAACACATAGATAAGTTACAGTTTTCCAGTACCACAACACATAGATAAGTTACAGTTTTCCAGTACCACAACACATAGATAAGTTACAGTTATTCCTGTACCACAACACATAGATAAGTTACAGTTATTCCTGTACCACAACACATAGATAAGTTACAGTTTTCCAGTACCACAACACATAGATAAGTTACAGTTAATCCAGTACCACAACACATAGATAAGTTACAGTTAATCCAGTACCACAACACATAGATAAGTTACAGTTTTCCAGTACCACAACACATAGATAAGTTACAGTTTTCCAGTACCACAACACATAGATAAGTTACAGTTTTCCAGTACCACAACACATAGATAAGTTACAGTTTTCCAGTACCACAACACATAGATAAGTTACAGTTTTCCAGTACCACAACACATAGATAAGTTACAGTTTTCCAGTACCACAACACATAGATAAGTTACAGTTATTCCAGTACCACAACACATAGATAAGTTACAGTTAATCCTGTACCACAACACATAGATAAGTTACAGTTAATCCTGTACCACAACACATAGATAAGTTACAGTTAATCCTGTACCACAACACATAGATAAGTTACAGTTATTCCTGTACCACAACACATAGATAAGTTACAGTTTTCCAGTACCACAACACATAGATAAGTTACAGTTAATCCTGTACCACAACACATAGATAAGTTACAGTTATTCCTGTACCACAACACATAGATAAGTTACAGTTATTCCTGTACCACAACACATAGATAAGTTACAGTTTTCCAGTAGTACAACACACAGATAAGTTACAGTTTCCAGTACCACAACACATAGATAAGTTACAGTTTTCCAGTACCACAACACATAGATAAGTTACAGTTTTCCAGTACCACAACACATAGATAAGTTACAGTTTTCCAGTACCACAACACATAGATAAGTTACAGTTTTCCAGTACCACAACACATAGATAAGTTACAGTTAATCCAGTACCACAACACATAGATAAGTTACAGTTTTCCAGTACCACAACACATAGATAAGTTACAGTTAATCCAGTACCACAACACATAGATAAGTTACAGTTTTCCAGTACCACAACACATAGATAAGTTACAGTTTTCCAGTACCACAACACATAGATAAGTTACAGTTTTCCAGTACCACAACACATAGATAAGTTACAGTTTTCCAGTACCACAACACATAGATAAGTTACAGTTATTCCTGTACCACAACACATAGATAAGTCACAGTTTTCCAGTACCACAACACATAGATAAGTCACAGTTTTCCAGTACCACAACACATAGATAAGTTACAGTTAATCCAGTACCACAACACATAGATAAGTCACAGTTTTCCAGTACCACAACACATAGATAAGTTACAGTTAATCCAGTACCACAACACATAGATAAGTCACAGTTTTCCAGTACCACAACACATAGATAAGTCACAGTTTTCCAGTACCACAACACATAGATAAGTCACAGTTTTCCAGTACCACAACACATAGATAAGTTACAGTTAATCCAGTACCACAACACATAGATAAGTTACAGTTTTCCAGTACCACAACACATAGATAAGTTACAGTTTTCCAGTACCACAACACATAGATAAGTTACAGTTTTCCAGTACCACAACACATAGATAAGTTACAGTTTTCCAGTACCACAACACATAGATAAGTTACAGTTATTCCTGTACCACAACACATAGATAAGTTACAGTTATTCCTGTACCACAACACATAGATAAGTTACAGTTTTCCAGTACCACAACACATAGATAAGTTACAGTTAATCCAGTACCACAACACATAGATAAGTTACAGTTAATCCAGTACCACAACACATAGATAAGTTACAGTTTTCCAGTACCACAACACATAGATAAGTTACAGTTTTCCAGTACCACAACACATAGATAAGTTACAGTTTTCCAGTACCACAACACATAGATAAGTTACAGTTTTCCAGTACCACAACACATAGATAAGTTACAGTTTTCCAGTACCACAACACATAGATAAGTTACAGTTTTCCAGTACCACAACACATAGATAAGTTACAGTTATTCCAGTACCACAACACATAGATAAGTTACAGTTAATCCTGTACCACAACACATAGATAAGTTACAGTTAATCCTGTACCACAACACATATTATACAAGTTGTAACATGACGATGCTATCTATGTATCTGCAGCGTGCGATTGTAACGACCAAGGGTCTAGGTCACGACAGTGCGATCGCCACACTGGACAGTGTGTCTGTTTGGAAGGGGTCACGGGTTACAAGTGTGACAGGTGTGCAAGAGGAACCACGGGAAATTTGCCCAACTGTGTTCCTTGTGGAGAATGTTTTGACAACTGGGAGAAAGTTATCAAAGAGATTCATGGTATGTATACAAGAATAATTAAGTAGTATTCTAACTACTTGTCTAAACCAGCACACCAACTATTTCACTACACCGTGTATCTAACTACTTGTCTAAACCAGCACACCAACTATTTCACTACACCGTCTAACTACTTGTCTAAACCAACACACTAACTATTTCACTACACCGTCTATCTAACTACTTGTCTAAACCAACACACTAACTTTTTCACTACACCGTCTAACTAACTACTTGTTTAAACTACCTGACTATATTCCTACACTGTAACCATTTTATTACAAGATATTTCAGCTAAATTTTAGTTTGATTCTCCACTGTGACCTTTGGTCTACTTTTGAGGTATATCCTAACCTTTCTTGTGAGATTTGGCAAGCGTAAGGTTAAGTATTTAGAGTAGGGTTAGGATTAGAAATAATATTTCTAATGTGTGCGCGCACCTTGCTCCGTGTATAGAGCGCAGAAATAGTGAAAGCTCAGTACAAATCATAGGAAAATTTTTAAAAATTATATACATTTGAAGAGAAACAGAGTATAATATTAAGTTCGTCTGTGTCTAGATTTGAACTCAGTGATTGTCGGGATGTGACGTCAAAGCAGCCATTAATTTCATTGGTGTTACACAGAACTCAATGACAAGGATTCAACCGATATTTTTTTCTCTTATCACAGGACCACACCATCTTTATAACAACTTGACTGCACCATATCTCTAACCACTTGAGTACACCATCTCTCTCGCCACTTGACTGCACAGTCTCTATTCACATGACTGCATCATCTCTCTAACCACTCGACTACACCAACTCTCTAACCACTCGACTACATCCTGTAGTCTCTCTCATAATTTTAGTCTCAAGTTATTGTATCTCTTCCACCCGGTAACTACATCATTCATAACAAAAACACCTCGTAAGTTATTCAGAAACAAAAAAATCTTCTATTTCATTTTTAGAACAGTCCCATGACCTCGTGAGGAAAGCACATGAAGTACCAGTAACTGGTGGTCTTAAAGCCTTTGACGAGGAGTTCACGCTGATACACAGAAATTTAGAAGAAATTAGCAGAATAATTTCTTGTTTCAACTATACACATGTGGAAACTGCAGATGTTAGAGATTTACTTGCCGCTGTCAGGTAACTGTTTTAGTCTTGATATAAGATTTAGTAAACGCCCGGTTGTTGCCGGGGCCCGAAAGGGGAGCAAAGAATAGCAACACTGTTTACCTTCCACGCATATCGTAAAAGGCGACTAAGGAGGTTATGGGATGGAGTTGGCTGTCCCATCCCATATAGGGTCAGTGACCCAAAGCCATGCTGAAGTCAGATGTGTCAGACCGATAGGCGCCGATATCACAGCAATGCTGTAAACCATGACATTCCGTTCTCCGAACTATATCCTACTCATCTGCAGGAGTTTGAGAACGAACGCAGAAGAAGAAGTGATGAAACGAGTTGGCAGCTGTGGGTACATCTATATCAATACCTATAACGACACAGAAGATCAAGCATGCTTGACTGTGGTTAGTTTTCAGGTTTGTGTCCAGGGTACAGTATAGTAGCCAGTTCTCTTGTATAGTAGCCAGTTCTCTTGTATAGTTGGCATGCTATTGTGTCAATAAAACGGTCAAACTACGAAACTCCATTCCCTGGATTACGGTAAAGTAATATCCAATGGCAGCACCCTGTCCTCAGGGATGACGATAACTCTTCATGTACTAAGCAGAAATGTAGGGGGTGGTCTCTCAACAACATGGTTGTGTAGGGGGTGGTGGTTATGGATGCATGTTTAGTTGCCGAAAAGAGCCATTCCAGTACGCCAGAAAAGAGCCATATCAGTGCGCCAGAAAAGAGGCATTCCAGTGCGCCAGTAAGGAGTCATTCCAGCACGCCAGTATGAAGACATTCCAGTGCGCCAGTATCCTAATACTGATATTTTGAGGACACACCTAACATTCAAAAGAAATCCCATAGACAGCCAATAGATAGCCTCCCTGCAGTCCTTCACAAGAAAACATGCAGTAACGAAAGGTGTAACTAGCATTCCCCGTCACCTAGACGTCTGCCAAAAAAGTACAAAGGTGCAATGTCCGGTATTTCTTCAACATCCATGAGGATTATTTGACAGAAGATAAAAGTGACAAATTGAGACAAGATGTGACAATGATTTTTTTTTCACTGGTTACAGGTTTGCTTATCCCCCATCTTTCCTTGGTTGGTTGGTTAGTTTGGTTAGGTTAGTTAGTTAGTTAGTCGTCGGATCATCATCACTGCAAACTGGACACGTCCATAGTTGTTCCGATCTCTCCGTGAGTGTATCCGCCATTACACTTCTGCTGACAGTACCGGTCCTATGCTGGTTGACCATCATTCTTCTGCGCCCTCCAAAATGTTCACTTCTAGCAACACCGCATTTCAATCCCTGATCTTTAATCCTGGCCATTGAAAAGGAATCATCATCCACAATAGTCTCACTCTCGCGTGTTATATCTCTTAAGGAGTTCAAAACGTCAACGCGATTCATTGCCCCATCGTTCTGTGCCACAAACGTGCATGATGCCAGTTGATCTGCTCATTCATTGCCTCGAACACCCACATGTCCAGGCACGAAAATAAATATAACTATTTTCATCTTTCCTTAGTCGCCTTCTACAACATGCATGGTAAGACAACAGTGAGCCTATTTACAACCTGAACTAGAAGACTAGGCTGCAGTTGCCACATGGAAGATTTTACACAGAAGAATGCCCAGTCTGTGTTCGAATCAGCCAATCCTATGTGATTTTAGAAAGAACAATATCCAATTTGTGTTTGAGTCAACCTATCCTATCGGATTTTACAGAGAACGTATGAAAACAACTCATCCTTTTTTAGGTGTATTGTTAAATGCAAAGTCTGTAGAGAGCTGAAGATGCAAGCTCTGATGTCTGATACAAGGAAAAGTGGACAAGATCACACTTTCATGGGAATTGTAAACATTATCTAGCAAATTTTATGTAGTTGATATTCTGAAGAAAATAGAAATGTTTCACATAATATGACTGGTACTGTGACTGCAAGTAGTGAATGCATCTGAGAAACGCAAGGTTCCAAACTGGTCACTCAGAAACGCAAGGCTCCAAACTGGTCACTCAGAAACACAAGGTTCCAAACTGGTCACTCAGAAACGCAAGGTTCCAAACTGGTCACTCAGAAACGCAAGGTTCCAAACTGGTCACTCAGAAACACAAGGTTCCAAACTAGTCACTCTGAAACACGCAGAAACGGGTTCCAAATCATTTTAAATGTGAAAGGAATACTAAGCGAGGACGAACAGAACAGTGTGCAGCGAATGACAATCACCCTCAGTTTCCTGGATGAGGAATATCCACAAGATATATGGGTCAGAGTGTACACAGATGGGTCAGCACAGAATGCTGTGAGGAATGGAGGTGCAGGTGTATATATAGAATATCCACACAAGCCTAGAGATACAATCAGAACACCGACAGGAAAATTCTGCAATAATTATGATGCAGAAATCCAGGCAATTAGTGTGGCAGCTAAAAAACTGCTGAACTCCAACTCTGACCTACAGCCTGTGGTATTCCTGACAGATGCAAGGTCAGTGCTTCAAGCTCTCCAGTCTGGAAAACTAACAGACTTGCAAAAACTACTTAGCGAATTGTCTTACCAGTATAGGGTAACCATGCAGTGGATACCCTCTCACTGTGGAATACCAGGAAATGAAAAAGCAGACCAACTGGCTAAGGAAGGTGCTGCCGAAGACCAACCAGATATACCAATCACCTACCATCAGAAAAAACAGATGATAAAGTCAATAAGAAAGCCACAAACACCAACACAAGATGACTATCACAATATGAACAGATCAGAACAAGTTATAATTCTACGTCTCAGAACAGGACACAACCGACTCCGCAGTCACATGTATACAAAGTTCAAGATTGGCAATACGGCCATGTGTACATGTGGACAGGCAGCACAGAGTGCCAAACATATACTTCAAGAGTGTTCTGAGCATGAAACGCTGAGGCAGACATATTGGCCAGAGGAAACAACACTGGAATCAAAACTCTATGGGACACTGTATGAACTACAAAAGACAGTGAGTTTTATTAAGGAGACAGAATTACAGATATAGACATGTTTCAGGTGAACGAAAGAAGAAGAAGAAGAAGAATTTTAAATCTATTGAGCAGCTGGTATGTATTGAGCAGCTGTGATGCATTGAGCAGCTGTGATGCATTGAGCAGCTGTGATGTATTGAGCATCTGTGATGTATTGAGCAGCTGTGTTGTATTGACAGCAATAAATAACTTTTTTTTAGTTAACCCTTCGCCCCTTTTAATAGGCAACATGCTTAACATAAATATTGCCACAAAACCACATCAATAACATGTGTTGGTTCATCATAACGTCCTGAAAATAATGTCCAACTTTTATTTCTTCGTCTCTTCTTCTCACACTCCTACATATTAGCAGGATGTCGTCTGGAGAATGGAACGAGTTATGTCGTAATTTACAATTTAACTACGATATCTGCACCTTTTGATCCTCCCTCACCACATCCAACAACAGCATGGATTATTAGTCAGTTTGGCCCTCTACTGGAAAGAAAACCCTATTTTTCTATATGACGTGTCCTTTATAGAATGATGTTCTCACTGCCACTCTGTAAGTCTTTCTGTGTTGTGCAAGCTGCCCAGCTTCTTCCGGTCTCATTTTCAGGTCTTCTGTGTCTATTGTAGTTGTTCTACCTATTGTTCTTTTTCCTGGAACTTCACCAAACTTCTAAGCAATTGTGTCTTCTTATATGTTAGAATTATGTTAGTCTGCATTTTTGATAGTTTTTAAAGAGCCAGATTTCATCTATGTTATTAGTTTTAATGAGCCAGATTGTGTCTATGTTATTAGTTTTAATGAGCCAGATTGTGTCTATGTTATTAGTTTTAATGAGCCAGATTGTGTCTATGTTATTAGTTTTAATGAGCCAGATTGTGTCTATGTTATTAGTTTTAATGAGCCAGATTGTGTCTATGTTATTAGTTTTAATGAGCCAGATTTCGTCTATGTTATTAGTTTTGATGAGCCAGATTTCATCTATGTTATTAGTTTTGATGAGCCAGATTGTGTCTATGTTATTAGTTTTGATGAGCCAGATTGTGTCTATGTTATTAGTTTTGATGAGCCAGATTTCGTCTATGTTATTAGTTTTGATGAGCCAGTCTTCGTCTATGTTATTAGTTTTGATGAGCCAGATTTCGTCTATGTTATTATGTCTTTCCAGGCAAATGCGATGTCTCGTCTTTCTACTCGCTGTGCCCCTTGTTTTCCTTGCGTCGTCAGGTGTAGAAGAGTTCTCTGGAGATGGCCTTCTTGTGTGTTGTTTAGAAGCTTGTTTCCCAGGCCTCTTTGATTTCGTTGGATATCTTTTACATGGTCTGCCTCTGGCTTTATAGCTGTGATGTCTATTTGTCATGGTCATATGTAGCATGTTGTCTGTTAGTACTCCGAAAGTGTGTGAAAACCACTTAATCTGCTCTCTTGATGTGTTCCAATACTTGTATTATTTTGGTTATCTGTCTGATGTTATCATTTCTGATATTCTTAGAACTTTTCTATAACCTTTCATTTCAAATATCGATATTTTATTTTCTATTGCGGGTGTCATTGTCCATGTCTCCCAACCATATGTTGCCACTGGAAAGATATAGCTTCTTAGTAGTTATAACTTTGTTTTTCTGTTTGTCCTTTGCCATATATTTTTCCTCTGTGATGACCTCTGTAAGACGGGCCATTGTTAATCACTTTCTGATCTCCGCTGAACAATATATTGTGGTGTTGAATGAGAACCCAATCACCCTTAACACTTTCTTAGTCATCTCTTAGACCTAATGATGATATTCCTCCTTCGCAAGCGAAGATGAGCATGGCATGAAAAACATTAAATGCGATGGGGAAAAAAATTAATATATAATAATTAAAATTGGTAATTAACTAATTTGGTTTGTGAGTTCGTAGATGTCCGATTTGTGCATGGAAAGTTCTATTGCAGTGCATGCAGGAGTGCTGAAGGTTCGGGATAGGAGAATTTTCGGATTTGTCCTTCTGCTTCTTGCGCTTGTGGATTGTCCGCAGTGTTCTTTCTTTTTCAAATGTCGTGATGCCAGCAGTGATCTGGTGTGCCAGGCTCAGCGATCAAGTGCTGTAGCCTCCCAGGAGCTAGGATCGATGCCGAAGTGCTTGAGAGAGCTTTTTAAGTGTTCCTTGAAACGCTTTTTCTGCCCTCCACTTGAACATTTACCTTCACACAGCTCCCCATAGAATAATCTCTTTGGAAGGCGTTTGTCTGGCATACGGACGATGTGGCCAGTCCAGTAGAGTTGGGACCTAGTCAGCATTGCATGGATGCTTTGCACATGGGACTTCTGAAGAATTTCCGTATCTGGAACACGATCCTGCCAACGTACTCCCATGAGTATTCGTAGGCACCGAAGATGAAAAGAAATTAGACCTACTCTGTTGATCACAGCGCAGGCACTATTTACTTCTCTGTCCAACCTAACAACACTGAGTTTATCTGACATGTTTTGATGTCATTCAGACAGAAATTAACAGAAAATACAAGAAATTTAAAAAGAGTTGATGAAGATCTCCGAAAAAGCAAAGACAGAGTTTGGAGGGATGGCTTTCACGTACATATGATCAAGACTAGGGTACAAAAACTGAAAACTGTTGCTAGAGAACTACAAGACAATATCACAAGCGTTCGTATTCAAGAAGTTCGAGGTAGGTGGAGTTTTAGTTTCAGGGAGGTAGGCAGAGTGTTAGTATGAGAGAGGTAGGTGAAGTGTTCGAATGAGATTGTAGGTGGAGTGTTAGTATGAGAAGGTAGGTGGAGTGTTAGTATGAGGGAGGTAGTTGGAGTGTTAGTATGGGAAGGTAGATGGAGTGTTAGTATGAGGGAGGTAGTTGGAGTATTAGTATGAGGGAGGTAGATGGACTGTTAGTATGAGGGAGGTAGTTGGAGTATTAGTATGAGGGAGGTAGATGGAGTGTTAGTATGGGAAGGTAGATGGAGTGTTAGTATGAGGGAGGTAGTTGGAGTATTAGTATGAGGGAGGTAGATGGAGTGTTAGTATGGGAAGGTAGATGGAGTGTTAGTATGAGGGAGGTAGTTGGAGTGTTAGTATGAGAAGGTAGATGGAGTGTTAGTATGAGGGAGGTAGTTGGAGTATTAGTATGAGGGAGGTAGATGGAGTGTTAGTATGAGGGAGGTAGTTGGAGTATTAGTATGAGGGAGGTAGTTGGAGTGTTAGTATGAGAAGGTAGATGGAGTGTTAGTATGGGGGAGGTAGTTGGAGTATTAGTATGAGAAGGTAGATGGAGTGTTAGTATGGGAAGGTAGATGGAGTGTTAGTATGAGAAGGCATGAGATAGTATGAGAGGGTAGGTGCTGTATTAGTATGAGAGGTATATGTGGAATTTATGTGTGAGGGGTTATGGGGAGTGTATGCATGAGGGTTAGGTGAAGTTCTCTTGTGAGGGGGTAGGTGGTTGGGTTATATGAGAACATACTTTTATATGCTAAATGTTTTTGAGAGTACGTTGAGTGTTTATGTGAGGGATTGTGGTGGGTGTAAGATTTGAGGATATGTTGAGTGTTTCTGTGAGGGATTGTGGTGAGTGTAAGATTCGATGATATGTTGAGTGTTTCTGTGAGGGATTGTGGTGAGTGTAAGATTCGATGATATGTTGAGTGTTTCTGTGAGGGATTGTGGTGAGTTTGAGATTTGAGGATATGTTGAGTGTTTCTGTGAGGGATTGTGGTGAGTGTAAGATTCGAGGATATGTTGAGTGTTTCTGTGAGGGATTGTGGTGAGTGTAAGATTCGATGATATGTTGAGTGTTTCTGTGAGGGATTGTGGTGAGTGTGAGATTCGAGGATATGTTGAGTGTTTCTGTGAGTGATTGTGGTGAGTTTGAGATTTGAGGATATTTTGTGTTTATGATGTTATACGCATTTGCTTAAACTTACGTATGTAAGACTGTTGCCAGATAAGAAGATGGTTTCATCAGATGTGAGAAATCTTGTTTGTCCGGCAGGCAAAACTGACAACATTACGCGCAAGATTGACTCACACATTGAAACTTGAAGCTGTCAGTTGCATGGGGGTCATTTATTTAAAGAGAACAGAACCTTAAATATCTTGGTGTAAACTTTGATAGAAGTCTCTCATTCAACAAACACATCACAAATATGACTCAGAAGGCTAAAAGAGGGATCAGTGTTATCAAGGTTAAGTCGACCTGCGACATGCAGCAATGGGTACTTTTTCTGCTTCTACAAGTGATGGTGCTGTTTGTCATAGATTATGGTCTCGGTCTACAAACACTGTCACAAACACAAGTCGATAGATTGGAAAAAGTCCAAAATTAGGCAGTGAGAGCGGTACTGGGGTGTACTAGGGATATACCCATCTCTGCTATGAGATTTCTGCTTGATATCCCCAGTATTAAGGTGCGATATCAGAGTAACAGAATACAACCACCGCCCATTACACCAACGTCTAGATGAGTCAAAGGGAAAATGAATCAAGCATGGCAGATCGTGGATGGCATAGGCTGAAGACACACTGCAAAGAGTATGAGAATTGGAAGAAATAGGAAAGGGCAGTGAATGGGTGGCGGCAGATATTCAGAAAAAAATTCACTGACTAAAGTAATAATACAACTAGATAAAGCGTGTCGAAAATGGACGGGTGTCAGGACCCAGGTTACAGTGCATGAACTTGCCCAGCTACACTCGAAACCACAAGACATAATTATATACACAGATGGCTCAGTTAGCAGAAAAATAAAAGTGGTTGGGTTTTGTTGCCTACAGAAACGGTGTGAAGTTGGTTGAGATATCTTCAGCATATTCTACTGTCACATCGAGCATGAGGATAGAGATAGAGGGAGTTACAGCAGCACTTAATTGGTTGATAACTGATACATCAACACACTCTGTAATACTCATAGACTCTCAATGCATGCTGCGCAAGATAAAAAATGCATGCTCAGAAAGGAACTGTGTGATTTATTGAACAACTCAATGGTCCAGAGCATTACATGGATATACTACCCTGGTCATGCTGGCATCAGAGGAAACTAGAGAGCCGATTAATTGGTAGGCAATGCTGCGATAGGCAACACAATGCTGAGAAGAAATAAAGCAGACTAGATCAAGGCAGTATTAAATTCATTTCAAGATGAAGATGATGTTATTGAGACTGAGGACATACACATACACTGTTAGAAATGGGAGTGTCTAAAGGGGAGGGAAGGAAAAGTAATTTTTTTATAAAGTCCCGTAGATCACACAATCAACACCAGACCGAGACTCTGAGTCTACATACACTGGGATGGATACTTAAACGGAGAGCGGGGTACTTATGAGAGTGCCCCATGTGCTAGTTTCTACTAGAATACATGTAAAGCATTTCTTGAAGTTTGATACAAAAGTTATTGCTGAATGTTAGTCCATGGATACTTGGATACTTGAATTATTCGACACATGGATACTTGTTTACAAGTTGTTTGCAGTGTTAAGTACTTGGATGCATGGATACTTGGATATGTGGATATCTGCATACCCTGATATATGAATGCATGGATACTCCGATACATGAACACATGGATAAACTATCTATTCGCTAAACCCTTTGTTGCCTTTCAGCGTCAGGGGTGGAAGAGTTTTCTAGGGATGGCCCTCGTGTGTGCTGAGTATGTTGTGGAGTTTGTCGCCTCTTTTATTTCAGTGGTTCATATTTTTCGTGATCGGCCTCTAGGTCTGCCTTCACTGTATCTGTGTAGCATAGCTTGCTGTGGTATGCTGTCTGGTGGTAGTCTGCTGATGTGTGCAAACCATCTGATCTGTTGGCTCTTAATGCATTCTGTGATATTTGGATACATGGGCATATGGATACTTGGATTGGCAATGGATCACGCTGACGTTTTGAACTCCTTAAGAGATATAACACGCGAGAGTGAGACTAATGTGGATGATGATTCCTTTTCAATGGCTAGGATTAAAGATCAGGGATTGAGATGCGGTGTTGCTAGAGGTGAACATTTTGGAGGGCGCAGAAGAATGATGGTCAACCAGCATAGGACTGGTACTGTCAGCAGAAGTGTGATGGCGGATACACTCAAGGAGAGATCGGAGCAACTACGGATGTGTCCAGTTTGCAGTGATGATGATCCGACGACTAACTAACTAACTAACTATGGATACTTGGATAATAAAAACTTGGATACATAGATGCATAGATGCATGGATACTTGTATGCTTGGATACATGGAAACTTGCAGTACAAGTGACCATATGCAATGCTCCGAGATCAAATTCTAAAATGTTGTCGCCTTTTGTGTCAAATATTGAAAGGTACTGATTGTCACTCTCTCCCCAGTCTGTCTTTTTTGTTCATTTTGAGCAGGCATTGCAACATACATAAATGGGGAGATTCACTGCAAGCTCTTATTACTGCTTTGTTTGGTGTTACATATTCTTGATTTTCTATCTTCTTCTTCTTCAGCGTTCATTCTCAAACTCCCACTGAATCTCTCTTGTAGCAGGACAATGGTCCTACTAGATTTCCAGCAGGATGTAGTCCAGAAAATGGAAATGTGTTGTGTCGCCGTTTTATTTGAGCCAATGCCCTGACACATACCTCTTCAGCGATATTTTTTTTATCTGAGGCCTCATCTTCTAACAGCTTATATATGAACTTGTATGTTGATATCTTCCTGGATGTGTACTTTTTAATATGTGGTTTCTCTGTGGCTGCTTTACGCATTTCAGTTTTTTTTTTAGGTGGTACTTTGCAAAACTACAATGTAAAGAATGGTTGTTTTTGTTTTTGAATCATGAATGGAATGTTTGGTTTTTATGCATGTTTTTGTTTGTATATTTGTATTTGTGTGTGTGCGTGCGTGAGTGTGTGTGTGTGTGTGTGTTTATTTTTTTGTGTTTTTGTTTGTTGGTGTGTGTGTGTTTGCGTGCGTGTGCGTGCGTGCTTGTGTGTGCATTTGTTTGTGTATATGTCTATGGCCGTATGTCTGCATAAATATATTTATGTGAAACTAGATTTATATTTGTTACAGGAGCTTATCGTAAAATAACCGAAGCTAAAATCCAGTCTCAAGCAGCTCAGAAATTAGTAGACAACAGCTTGATCATTGTAGCACAGTCTGAGAGGGTCAGAGAAGAAACAGAGAAACTAACCAATAAACGGTACATGTCAACAAATGTTACTGTAATAATTCTGTGTCTATTGTATATTGTATATTGTCTTTCCCCAGGTGAATGGTGGTTTAAATTATCCATACTTAATATCAAGACACTCGGTAATACTCACAAACTCTCAAAGCATGTTGCGCAAGATAGAAAAGTACATGCTAAGAAAAGAATGGTGGGACTTATTGAAAAACTCATTTGTCCAGAGCATTACATGGATATACTGCCCTGGTCATGCTGGAGTCAGAGGAAATGAGAGTGCCGACTTATTGGCAGACAATGCGGCGATAGACGGCACATTGCTGAGAAGAGATAAAGCAAATTTAATGAAGGCAGTAATAAATTCATTTCAAGATGAAGATGATGTCAATAAGGTTGAGAACGTACACATACAGAGAATGTTAGAAATGGGAGTATCTAGAGGTGAGGGAAGGAAAAGTAATTTTTTTGGAAAGTACCGAAGATCACACAATCAACACCTGACCGGAACTATGAGTCTACATACACTGGGATGCCTGCTGGAGCGGAGGGCGGAGCACTTAGGGAATGTCCCGCGTGCTGTGAAGCCAGTTTCTAATCAAGAAGAAGAATTATATTATCCATACTTATGCTAAACGTAGGGCTGGAAGTCTCACTTTTCATTACAAAGCCAGATAGGTCGCCTTGGTTGTATCGAGTCCATGTTTGTTCAACGTTATCTTGAAGTTTTCTTTCCATCGCTTTATTGCTCTACTTTTGACTGTGTCCTGATATTCGATTGCTATATGCTATTATTGGTATTTGCTTTGGCTTCATTCTCATAAGGTGACCGAACCATGTTACTTGCTGTCTTTCGATATGTTCAATACATGATATTATACCCACATTTTTCCTTATTTCATTTCTTGTTTTATCTAGTTTAATAACCCTTGTCGCTTTTCTTAGACACTTCATTTCACATGTGACCATTTTCCTTTCCTGCGAGCCTGTTAGAGACCATTGTGTATCTATGACTAACTTGTGTTACAGCAGCATTTATGTGAAACTTGGACTTTAAACAAGACAATATTCTAAAGAATAAATTCATTTGAAAGTGCCGCAGAGAGATTCTACGAATATGATGGACAGAAAAAAAGAAGAACAGTGACATTTGAAAATTCTTTCTGTCTTTTCGCTTTATACCTGTTTATGTCTTGCAGAGTCAGGGTTAGAAGAAATGGCTTTTGTGTGCGCTTCATATATGTTTGTTTTCATTTACTCTTTTGCTTCTGTAATTCATCGTTTGCAAGGTCTCCCCTGACTTTGTATCCATCGTGTCTATATAGTAATGCTTTTTGAGGGGTACTGTCTGATGGTAATCTGGAAGCATGCAAAAACCACGTAATCTGTTGTCTTCTGTTGCAATCCAAAGTTTGCATTTTGTTTGTTAGTCTTCTGATGTTTTTGTTTATGATTTTGTCTCTTATTGTTACTCTGAGGATTCAACGTAGACAAGTCATTTCTGTTGTTACAAGTTTTATTGTGGATTCAGTTGTTAGTGTCCACGTTTGACATTGGTAGAGTAGTGATGGTATTATGATTGTTTTATATAGTGCAGTTTTGGTGTTCATGGTCACATATTTGTTTTTGAAAATAAGAAACATCTGCCCAAAGATCTGGTATGCTATGTTGCATCTATGTTGGATTTCTTTGGTGTTTTTTCCAATTCGATGATATGATGCTTGACATCTGTGTGAAGTGTCCTTTACAGAACATTGTCCTCACTGCCACTGTGTAAGCCTCTCGGTTATGTGCAAGTTGCCCAGCTTCTTCTAGTTGAGAAGCTCTTCGATGTCAATCGTTACAAAAATTGCTGGTCGATGACCACAGCGTGTGGCAACATACTTATCGTCCAATATTTTAGATGTTGAATGATCTATTTGTCCTATATGTTCGATGTGGAATTATCTACTTGTCCTATATGTTTGATGTTGAATTATCTACTTGTCCTATATGTTCGATGGTGAATGATCAATTTTTCCTATATTTTCGATATTGAAATCATACATGTACTATATGCTAGTAACTCTACATTCTACTTTTGAAATGAGCTAAATGTCTTACATAATAGATGTGGAATCATTAACACAGATAAGTGCAGCACTACACTCTTTACCCTCTTACCAAAACAAAAAGCGGGTCATATCAAGATAGATGGAGAGCTCTTGAAAGAAGACAAACAACCCACATACCTCAGAGTTACATTTGATGATAAGCTGACATGGAAGCAGCACATAAACAAAGCAACAACAAAAGCCAGGAGGAAGCTAGCTATCCTGAGAAAACTAAGTGGAACCACATGGGGAGCCAGTGGAAATATACTCAGTAAAGTTTACCAGCAAGGCATAAGACCACACCTGGAATATGGTTCAGCTGCGTGGTGTCCTGCATCAAACACCACATTACAAGATCTAGATAAAGTGCAAAACCAGGCACTTAGAATAATGTTGGGAGCAATGAAATCAACACCCATAGCAGAGATGCAGAAAATGGGAAGAATGCAAACACTTGGCGAACGCAGAGACACAAAAGTACTAATTCAAGCAGAAAAGTTTCAGTGTATGCCAAGTCATCCAATGAAGGAAAGATTCCAAAATCTAGCAATGGGGCGACTGAAAAGGAGCAGCTTTATCCATCAAGCTAAACGACTCCGTAGACAACTTACAGACCTACCTGAAGTTGACAGCCCCTTAACGTCTGTACCAGAACAAACCCCCGTGGAGTGTAAGACATGGAATGCCAATATACATTCAGACCCATGTGAAAGGAATACTAAGCAAGGACGAACAGAACAGTGTGCAGCGAATGACAGTCACCCTCAGTTTCCTGGATGAGGAATATCCACAAGATATATGGGTCAGAGTGTACACAGATGGGTCAGCACAGAATGCTGTGAGGAATGGAGGTGCAGGTGTATATATAGAATATCCACACAAGCCTAGAGATACAATCAGAACACCGACAGGAAAATTCTGCAATAATTATGATGCAGAAATCCAGGCAATTAGTGTGGCAGCTAAAAAACTGCTGAACTCAAACTCTGACCTACAGCCTGTGGTATTCCTGACAGATGCAAGGTCAGTGCTTCAAGCTCTCTAGTCTGGAAAACTAACAGACTTGCAAAAACTACTTAGCGAATTGTCTTACCAGTATAGGGTAACCATGCAGTGGATACCCTCTCACTGTGGAATACCAGGAAATGAAAAAGCAGACCAACTGGCTAAGGAAGGTGCTGCCGAAGACCAACCAGATATACCAATCACCTACCATCAGAAAAAACAGATGATCAAGTCAATAAGAAAGCCACAAACACCAACACAAGATGACTATCATATTATGAACAGACCAGAACAAGTTATAATTCTACGTCTCAGAACAGGACACAACCGACTCCGCAGTCACATGTATACAAAGTTCAAGATTGGCAACACGACCATGTGTGCATGGGGACAGGCAGCACAGAGTGCCAAACATATACTTCAAGAGTGTTCTGAGCATGAAACGCTGAGGCAGACATATTGGCCAGAGGAAACAACACTGGAATCAAAGCTCTATGGGACACTGTATGAACTACAAAAGACAGTTGAGTTTTATTAAGGAGACAGAATTACAGATATAGACATGTTTCAAGTGAACGAAAGAAGAAGAAGAAGATGTGGAATGAGCTAAATGTCCTACGTGATAGATGTGGAATGAGCTAATATCCTACATAATAGATGTGGAATGAGCTAAACGTCCTACATGATAGATGTGGAATTAGATATATGCGACATATGCTGCATATATTATGTCTTTCGTATGCTATATGTCCCATATAGGACATGTTGCAAGTGCTAGATATTTGAGTTACAAGATATATGAATATTATTCATGTAATTATATTTTCAATAAGGCACGGAATATTCCAAGATCGGCTTGACAACAATACATGGACTCTGGACCAATTGGAGAGTGATATCAGTAATCTAGGACTCGTCTTGTCTGACATCAATAACATGGTGAGTTTTTGTTATGATGTTTTTGTTGCTGTGATGTTTTTCTTGCTGTGATGTTTTTGAGTGTATTTTGAGTTTTGGAAAAATTGCAGTAAACAATTATAATACTTGTACAGCGTGTCTAGTCTAGTTGTACAGCATTTCTAGTCTAGTCGTACAGAGTGTCTAGTCTAGTCGTACAGAGTGTCTAGTCTAGTTTTATATCATTTCTAGTCTAGTCGTACAGAGTGTCTAGTCTAGTCGTACAGAGTGTCTAGTCTAGTTTTATATCATTTCTAGTCTAGTCGTACAGAGTGTCTAGTCTAGTCGTACAGAGTGTCTAGTCTAGTCGTACAGAGTGTCTAGTCTAGTCGTACAGAGTGTCTAGTCTAGTCGTACAGAGTGTCTAGTCTAGTCGTACAGAGTGTCTAGTCTAGTTTTATATCATTTCTAGTCTAGTCGTACAGAGTGTCTAGTCTAGTTTTATATCATTTCTAGTCTAGTCGTACAGAGTGTCTAGTCTATTTGCTAAAAGCATCTTTTGCGTTCGTTCTCAAACTCCTACCGAATGTTTCTTAAAGCAGGACAAAGGTCTCACACAATTTCCAGCAGGATGTAAACCACAGAAGGGAAATACAGTGTTTCGCCGTTTTATTTGTGCTAAAGGCCCAACACATCTGACTTTGGCATTATTAACAGTAGGAATACACAAATATTTCAGATGAGAACTTGCTAATTGTTCTGTTTGCATGTTCGTAAGTGTACACGAGTGTATATTTTGAGAACTATCATAGCACTTTGACCAATGTCGATGTCTTTCTTACAAGGGAAGTTATCACCCTCAGTGTACGAACATGACCGGTCTCCAGTGTAAGACCTATGCACAGAAAATATAAGCATGACTTGAAAAGCCCATTTTGATTATCAATGTGTATTTCGTTGGTCGGCCGTGGCTATTTGTGGCATGTGAAAGCCCTGCATATATATAAATAGTGACCAATGAAAAGTGCGACAATCAAAAACGTATCGAATGAAGTCTTGTTTACTTTCTGTGCAGAGGTGTTTACTGCGGATGGTCTCGGTACTACCAACTGTTTGGTCTACATCAGCGACGATCTCTGATGTAATTTATTATTTCCTTTTTTTCTGCTGATTTAGAAATAAATCATACTAGAATCAAGTACAGAGATATCATACGAGAAATATCATACGATAATCAAGTAGAGAAATATCATACGAGAATCAAGTAGAGAGATATCATACGAGAATCAAGTAGAGAGATATCATACGAGAATCAAGTAGAGAGATATCATACGAGAATAAAGTAGAGAGATATCATACGAGAATCAAATAGAGAGATATCATATGAGAATCAAGTAGAGAGATATCATACAAGAAATATCATACGAGAATCAAGTACAGAGATATCATACAAGAAATATCATATGAGAATCAAGTAGAGAGATATCTTATGAGAATCAAGTAGAGAGATATCATACGAGAATCAAGTAGAGAGATATCATACGAGAATCAAGTACAGTGATATCATATGAGAAATATCATACGAGAATCAAGTAGAGAGATATCATACGAGAATCAAATAGAGAGATATCATACGAGAATCAAGTAGAGAGATATCATACGAGAATCAAGTAGAGAGATATCATATGAGAATCAAGTACAGAGATATCATACGAGAATCAAGTAGAGAGAAATCATACGAGAATCAAGTAGAGAGATATCATACGAGAATCAAGTAGAGAAATATCATACGAGAATCAAGTAGAGAGATATCATACGAGAATCAAGTAGAGAGATATCATACGAGAATCAAGTACAGAGATATCATACGAGAATCAAGTAGAGAGATATCATACGAGAATCAAGTACAGGGATATCATACGAGAATCAAGTAGAGAGATATAGCACAACTTTAGAATCGAGACTATCGTGTGCAGATAAATGTAAGAACTTACTGACTTTAGAAAATCTATCAAGGAACGGAACAAAAGTTCGTAGAGCATAAGTACCAAATCGCAATCAAATAAACATTTGGATATTTTACAATATTACCTGCAGATCTCGCGACAAAACGTGTCATTGCAGATTGTAATTCAATTATGCGATGCCTTACAGCAAAATCAGATAAGCAATAGATGGATAGAAAGATATATGGATGGGATGTGTTGGGCTCGGCTGGGTTGGACGATAGATAGATACGATGGATGGAATATGATGGGTTGGATTAGATGGATGGATGGACGGATGGATGGGATGTGCTGGGACGGCTGGGTTGGACTAGATAGATAGATGGATGTATGGATGAATGGATGGACTGATGAATGTATGGATGGATAGATGGGTTTTGGGTGGATAGGTGGGTTGGATTAGATACATAGATGGATGGATGGAATGTGCATGGATTGGCTGGGTTGGACTAGATAGATGGATGATGGATGGATAGATGGGATGTGCTGGGCTCAGCTGGGTTGGACTAGATAGATATATGATGGATAGATTGATGGATGAAATGATGGATGGATAGATGAATGAAATGATGGATGGATGAAATGATGTATGAGATATGATGGGTTGGATTAGCTATATAGATAAACTGTTTAGTCTTTGACTTCGTGTCAAGTACAGATATATCACAGTTTTAGAATTGCCCATCCCATGTTGACTTAAATCACTCATCCTTCTTGGAGTTAATGTGATTATTTAACTTCCCAGCTGTAAGTTTAGATTTAATGTGACTATTTAACTTCCCAACTATAAGTTTAGATTTAATGTGACTATTTAACTTCCCAACTATAAGTTTAGATTTAATGTGACTATTTAACTTCCCAACTATAAGTTTAGATTTAATGTGATTATTTAACTTCCCAGCTGTAAGTTTAGATTTAATGTGATTATTTAACTTCCCAACTATAAGTTTAGATCTAATGTGACTATTTAACTTCCCAGCTGTAAGTTTAGATTTAATGTGACTACTTAACTTCCCAACTATAAGTTTAGATTTAATGTGATTATTTAACTTCCCAACTATAAGTTTAGATCTAATGTGACTATTTAACTTCCCAGCTGTAAGTTTAGATTTAATGTGACTACTTAACTTCCCAACTATAAGTTTAGATTTAATGTGATTATTTAACTTCCCAGCTGTAAGTTTAGATTTAATGTGACTACTTAACTTCCCAACTATAAGTTTAGATCTAATGTGACTATTTAACTTCCCAGCTGTAAGTTTAGATTTAATGTGACTACTTAACTTCCCAACTATAAGTTTAGATTTAATGTGATTATTTAACTTCCCAGCTGTAAGTTTAGGTTTTACAGTTATGTAATTGTATTCTCCTTCAGGTTTGCGGTCAGCCAGGGGATCACTGTTCTGCACTTTGTGGGGGTGGTGGGTGTGGCAAATGTGGAGGCTACGGCTGCATTAGTGCCATTACAATGTCACAAGGAGCTTTACATTGTGCCCATAAAGCCGAGGAACTTCTCAGGACTAAGGCCAGAAATACAGAACTTCTAACTGAAAAGGTTTGCTCTGTTTTTGTTTGTGTTGTGTTTGTCCTGCAAGATAGGTTTTCTCTGTTTTCGATTGCCTTCTTGGATGACCTTTTTTGTCAATGTTTGATGAGCTTCCAACATATATTTATCTGTCGCCTGTATCTATTTCATATCCTGTGGTCAAACTGTCTTGTCTTGACAATCAATGATATTATGTAACACACTGACACGTGACTGCCTGTTTAAATTGTGTAATGTCTAGTTCTGAAACTTGCATATGTCTTTGCGGACCTCACCACCCATGCATGCCGTTGGTCACTAAAACGATACGGGCCTAACATAATACTTTCTATACGTATCAATAGAGTGGGAAGGGGAAACAACTTACTTACACATTTCTTGTACGCATGTGGTTACTTCTGTGGGTCTCACCAATGGCCCACTAGACAAACCACCCATGCAAACAGAAAACCTTAGTGGATGACATGCCGTTATATTGAGGTTATCTTCTTATAGGCACGTCATCTATACAATTGTGCTTTTTATTTTGTTGTTGAAATGTGTTTCATGTTTACCTGAATATATATGTATTGGGAGGAAGCCAGAGATGTACTGTGCAGCAGTGTGGAGGAGGAAACTGACAGCACAGTTTTTTTCCTATGGCTGAGGCCAACCATAGCGGCACAGTGACTCAGGACGTGACAATCCTTTTGACTTGAACATTTGGTTGCATGCATGGAGCAGTAGAGAAGTTCGGCATAAGCAGTAGTCAATTGGTGGCGTGGAATGAGCACAGTGAACCATATTGAACCACTGCAGTGACTTGGAGCAGTGCATAGGTTGAAACCTACCTTCCTGATGGTGTGATAGTTATTCTCTGGATCTAGCCTGGGGTGGGCCGAAAATCCACAGACTTCCCAGCAATACGCCATTTTAATGGCATTGTGTCAAAGGGCATGAGCCCATGGACTGCTGGATCAGCAACCAACCAACCAACACATTTCTTGTAGAAAATACAACTGCTTCTCATTCCACAAGTATGGAACTAATACTGGTCACTACAAGTATGGAACTAATACTGGTCACCAGAAGTATGGAACTAATACTGGTCACCACAAGTATGGAACTAATACTGGTCACCAGAAGTATGGAACTAATACTGGTCACCACAAGTATGGAACTAATACTGGTCACCACAAGTATGGAACTAATATTGGTCACCACAAGTATGGAACTAATACTGGTCACCACAAGTATGGAACTAATACTGGTCACCACAAATATGGAACTAATACTGGTCACCACAAGTATGGAACTAATACTGGTCGCCACAAGTATGGAACTAATACTGGTCGCCACAAGTATGGAACTATTACTGGTCGCCATTAGTATGGAACTAATACTGGTCACTACAAGTATGGAACTAATACTGGTCACCACAAGTATGGAACTAATACTGGTCACCACAGGTATGGAACTAATACTGGTCACTACATGTATGGAACTAATACTGGTCACTACAAGTATGGAACTAATACTGGTCACTACAAGTATGGAACTAATACTGGTCACTGCAAGCATGGAACTAATACTGGTCACTGCAAACATGGGACTAGTTGGCCACCACAAGTGTGGAACTAATACTGACCACTATAAGTATGGATGTAATACTTTTTTAAAAAACATACAACTAACACTGCTCACCATAAACGTGGACAGAAACAAATATAAAGTTGATTAGTCAGGCAGTCAGTCAACTAGTTTAGCTTTCTTAGTTTGATTAATTTATTTAGTTCGTTAGTTAGTTAAAGTGGAGATGTCGAAAGCGTCAAATGTGAAAAGGACCTTAATCTTAGAACAGGGTAATTCTGATTTGTTCATCACTGGTATCACACATCATAACACACTGAAATCAGCGTTTCGACTAAAAGACATTTATCAAAAACACATTCATACTCGCTGTGTTATGGTGTGAATGTTTTTCTTGATAGAGGCTCTGTGGTCAAAACGTCGATGTATGCATGTGTTATTACGTGTGTTGCCAGTGATTGACAAAAGTTAATTACCCTGTTTCAAGTTTCGCCTGATAGATTTCAGTTTTGCAGAAGTTAGCACATATTATTATACATGTCATATTTTTGTATTGACAGTACATATTATTGATTTTCAGTATTTAGTTAGTTCTGTATTATATGCGTACACATTCTAACTTAAAGTTTTATCAAACAGATCAATGAGGCCAGATTTGATGCCTTGAACGCCAAGTCGGTAGCCCAGATGGCTTATGATGAAGCAGACAAGGCCCAGAATCAAACTCAGGAGACAAGGGTTGAAATAGCCGCTATGTTACAGAAGATAAAACACTTTGTGTTAGGTCGTAACTCCCCAAGCAGTGTGGAGCAGGTGTGTATCTTTGTTTTTTAGAAGTTTCAATAAATAATTGTTATATAGACGAATGGTTCTTGATTAGAAACCACCATCGCTGCACAAGGGCAATCCCATAAATGCTATATATATACTTGCAATTCCGTTAAAAGTATTGTTCAGTGTCCCAGTCAGTTGTTTTTGTGTCAGCCATCTACAAGTATACGTTCAGTGTCCCAGTCAGTTGTTGGTTGTGTCAGCCATCTTCTTCTTCTGCGTTCCTTCTCAAACTCCTGCAGATTAGCAGGATGTAGTCTGGAGAACGTAATGCATTGTGTCATGGTTTACAGCATTGCTGCAATATCTGCGCCTTTCGGTCTGACACATCCGACTTCAGCATGGCTTTGGGTCGCTGACCCTATATGGGATGGCACAGCCAACTCCATCGCATAACCTCCTTAGTCGCCTTTTACGACATGCGTGGAAGGGAAAGTATTGCTATTCTTTGCTCCCTGTTCGGGCCCTGGCAACACACGGGCGTCAGCCATCTAAAAGTATATGTTCAGTGTCCCAGTTGGTTGTGGGTTCTTCTGGTCTTTCCAGTGAGGATGAACTTTATCTCTCTTGGTCAAAACCGTTTCTATCAATTTCTGAACATGTATATTGTGTTTTCCGCATCCGCTTCGCCATTGTGTAGTGTCTCCATGATTGCTTTAATTAATTCCGCCCAGTCTCATCACTTTTCCATCCACTATAGTTTTATCCGCTGCGTACAGATAAATTACACTCAAACTGCACATTGACTACCTGTGTAACTGCTTCTACACTTGTTGATTAGATGTTATGGAACCCTATATTTTGATAGTATTTTCAAAAGTTGTTGGTCTACTCTGTCAAAAGCTTTTTCTTGGTCGACAAGCGAGATATACAATTCTTTATTGCTTTTTCTGCCAGTTGTCTAAATATAAAAATGGCATCTGTACAGCTTTTGTTCTTACAGAATCCCATTTGAGTATTATTAAGCTGTGATTTTCAGTGTTGGGGTGAAAATCAAACTTCAAAGTCGCTTGTGCTTTCTGTTGTGCTGTATGGTTGTAAGAGTTGGACACTCACTGCGGACATGGAGAGAATATTACAGGCTTTCGAGTACAAATGCTACAGACAAATTATACGAATTTCCTATAGGGAACATAAGACGAATATGTTCGTAAGAAATAAAGTAGAGATGTGTGCAGGTGTCCAGGAACCATTGCTTTCAATAGTGAAATGACGAAAACTAGCATGGTTTGGACATGTATGCAGGCATGATTCCTTGTCAAAAACAATACTGCAGGGAACTGTCGAAGGGGGAAGAAGCAGAGGAGGGCAACTAAAGGCATGGACAGACAACATTAAGGAATGGACAGGACAAGATATCTCCACACTCATCCGCATCGCTGAGGATAGAATTCGCTGGAGGACTCTGTGTGCTGAAGCATCCAATGTGGTACCCCTAAGAGCCTGAAGGGTTACGGCTTGATTGATTTATTGATTGAAGCTGTGGTTCTACGAATGCTCGTAATCTTCTTTCTAGAATTATGTTGAAAATTTTTCCAGTGTGACTTAGAAGTGAAATACCTCTGTACTTTTTATACAATCTATTTTATTATTTTTGCTGCCTCTTTTCATCCAAATAGGTATTATTACAGCATTTCTTCAGCCCTCTGGTTATTCTTGTAAATATTTATAACGTGTATTATTTCCAGGCTGTCATCGAGGTACTGGCGATGGAGATTCCACTGCACTCGGGGCAAATTCGCCAACTGGCTGGAAAGATTAATGACGTTGTGAGCACGCTCACAGACATTGAGAAGGTTCTAGATGAAACCGCAGAAAATCGTACAACAGCTGCACAACTGAGACAGGAAGTCGAGAATGTCCTGTAAGTCTTAGACTGTCTATTGTATGGTTTGGGGACTTTCAACATCGTCCTTTTTTGTTCTTATTTTACAAAAAATTTTCAGAAAAAATGTTTCACCTAATTGATGCGTATTGTGGAATAGGGTGTTACTTCATTTATTTATTTTTTCGTCTTTCAATTCATTCCAAATTTTTATGCTGCCATGTTTTCTTTATTTGTTTTCTTAGAAGACAATCCTTTTGTAAGTCTTTTCTTCTGCTGTAACATTTTCTTCTTTTCTAGTTGTCTATCATTGAGACTTTCCTATTATGTGTGTTCTACGGCTTCTATGGCTTTCCACTTGTGTAACTTTCCACTTGTATGGCTTTCCAACTTTGTAATGCTCTACTATTGAAGCTATTTACATTTGTAAGACATTTACTAATCACATCTCATGCAAACAATTCTTTCCTATTCTTAACTCATATAATGTAAGAGTATCCTATTATATCTTGTATATAAGACTTTCCTATTCATATATCTTGTATATAAGACTTTCCTATTCATATATCTTGTATATAAGACTTTCCTATTCATATATCTTGTATATAAGACTTTCCTATTCGTATCTCTTGTATATAAGACTTTCCTATTCATATATCTTGTATATAAGACTTTCCTATTCATATATCTTGTATATGAGACTTTCCTATTCATATATCTTGTATATAAGACTTTCCTATTCATATATCTTGTATATAAGACTTTCCTATTCGTATCTCTTGTATATAAGACTTTCCTATTCGTATATCTTGTATATAAGACTTTCCTATTCGTATATCTTGTATATAAGACTTTCCTATTCGTATATCTTGTATATAAGACTTTCCTATTCGTATATCTTGTATATAAAACTTTCCTATTCCTTGTATATAAGACTTTCCTATTCTTATCTCTTGTATATAAGACTTTCCTATTCGTATATCTTGTATATAAAACTTTCCTATTCGTATACCTTGTATAATAAGACTTTCCTATTCTTATCTCTTGTATATAAGACTTTCCTATTTGTATATCTTGTATATAAAACTTTCCTATTCCTTGTATATAAGACTTTCCTATTCTTATCTCTTGTATATAAGACTTTCCTATTCTTATCTCTTGTATATAAAACTTTCCTATTCGTATACCTTGTATATAAGACTTTCCTATTCTTATCTCTTTTATATAAGACTTTCCTATTTGTATACCTTGTATATAAGACTTTCCTATTCGTATATCTTGTATATAAAACTTTCCTATTCCTTGTATATAAGACTTTCCTATTCTTATCTCTTGTATATAAGACTTTCCTATTCTTATCTCTTGTATATAAAACTTTCCTATTCGTATACCTTGAATAATAAGACTTTCCTATTCTTATCTCTTGTATATAAGACTTTCCTATTCTTATCTCTTGTATATAAAACTTTCCTATTCGTATACCTTGAATAATAAGACTTTCCTATTCTTATCTCTTGTATATAAGACTTTCCTATTCTTATCTCTTGTATATAAAACTTTCCTATTCGTATATCTTGTATATAAGACTGTCCTATTCTTATCTCTTGTAAGACTATCATATAACTTATCTTTTATATATAAAACTATCATATTCTTATCTTGTGTATGCAATTCTCTCGTATTCGCTTCTCTTGTATGTAAGAATATCATATTATTATCTCGTGTATGTAAGACTATCCCATTCCTGTCTCTTGTTTATAAGACTTAGGTTCAATCCCAAAATAAGGGTCTACCTTTTTTACGGATAGCGAAATGAAATATAAGACCATTTTTCCCAACGGTTATTTAGCTTGGCTATAGTTTCTGATAACTGTTTGGAGATTGAGATATTTCATTTAGGAGAGCTATACGAGTGAGCCTCTCAATGGGTAGCGTGCGCATCTTTGCATGTGGCAGCAGTCCTCATGATTGTAATATGCATACTGCGATCTAGATTCCTATATTTGTACAATATTCTATATTTCCTAAATTTTGTACAATATTCTATATTTCCTAAATTTTGTACAATATTCTATATTTCCCATATTTGTACAATATTATATATTTACTATATTTGTTCAATATTCTATATTTGTACAATATTCTATATTTCTATATTTGTACAATATTCTATATTTGTACAATATTCTATATTTCCTATATTTGTACAATATTACATATTTCCAATATTTGTAAAATATTAATATTTCCAATATTTGTACATTATATATTTCCAATATTTGTACATTATATATTTTCAATATGTGTACAATATTCTATATTTCCAATATTTGTACAATATTCTATATTTTCCATATTTGTACAATATTCTATATTTCCCATATGTGTATAATATTCAAATTGCTTGTACAATATTCTATATTTGCCCTATATAATACAAAATTCTATATTGCCCCTATATAATACAATATTCTATTTTTCTTATATTTGTACAAAATTCTATATTTCTCATATGAATAAGATATATATTTCTGCATATGCAACAATACATAATATAATAAATGACTATTTACTCTCCATCAACTAACATGACTGTAGTACTGAAGCCCAAACAGCCCACAAAACTGCCAAGGAAGTCAAGAGTTTAATGGTTGATGCTAAACTTGTACAAGCCAGTGCAGAGAATGCCATGGAGAAGGCCAGACAAGAGATTCAGAAAACAGAAGATGATTTTGACATGGTAAAAATTAAAGATGATTAAGTATTCTGTTTTTAATATTTGCAACAAGTATGAAATAATTTCATATAGTCAAGAAAAGTGGTGTTTATCTCATATAGTTAACAAAAAGTGGTGTTTATCTCATTTAGTTAACAAAAAGTGGTGTTTATCTCATTTAGTTAACAAAAAGTGGTGTTTATCTCATTTAGTTAACAAAAAGTGGTGTTCTCATATAGTTAACAAAAAGTGGTGTTTATCTCATTTAGTTAACAAAAAGTGGTGTTTATCTCATTTAGTTAACAAAAAGTGGTGTTTATCTCATATAGTTAACAAAAAGTGGTGTTCATTCCGTATGTTAATTCTCACCAGATTAGCAGGATTAGTTCAGAGTACAAAATGCATTGTTACGTTTTGTAGCCTGGCTCCCTGTCAACCTGGACCCAACACATCCGACTTTAGCATGAGTTTTTAATCAATAATACTATCTATATGATGGGCAGCTAACCTCATACTTAAAACCTCCTTAGCAACATATTATGACATGCCTGGCAGGTAGCAATACTGCTATTCCTGACAACACTCTGGCAAAGACTGGTATTATTTTGTAACACATTTGGTCTCGCAGTCACTTACAGGCGTTGATGTACAAAATAACTTGTTTCGTTGAGTTAATCACACTTGCTGACGACGCCTGTCACTGCACATCACGTGTGTACTTTTCATGCCAACATAATCTATGATCATAGCTAATTATAATATGATTGTCCTGGCCGTGTATTGTCAGGCTCCGAAACGGGGTTAAAGAATAGCAACACTATTTACCTTCCATGCAAGTTGTAAGAGGCGACTAAGCAGGTATATAGTATAGTGTCATAACAAAATGGGCTGCCTTACATCATTTCAACAATTAGGGGTGGGGGCTTTGGGGGCCTGAATACATTTGGCAATTATTGACAAGGAATTGGGGGGGGGGGGGGGTTGACATCTACAATGATATTTTTATTTATTTGTTTTCATACATTAATTAAATTGTATAAATTTGTATTTTTTTAATAAAAGTCTAGAAAAACATTTTGATTTTTCGTACTTCTTTTATACAATTTTTAGGGAAGGGGGGGGGGATGTTAAAATAATTTTGATAGAAACTGAGGGAATTCTTGACATTTGTTCATAAGGATTTAGATATAGAGTTTTTGGTCACATTATCAATTTCCAACATAAGACTGTTCAAAATAAAATTTGTGGGTCACAAATTGGCAAATAAAAAAGGATGACATAATTTATAGACAGTCCCAAAGATAGAAAGTGCCGGTACAGTAGACTAACCCCAGAGATAGAAAGTGCCGGTACAGTAGACTAACCCCAGAGATAGAAAGTGTCGGTACAGTAGACTAACCCCAGAGATAGAAAGTGCTGGTACAGTAGACTAACCCCAGAGATAGAAAGTGCTGGTACAGTAGACTAACCCCAGAGATAGAAAGTGCTGGTACAGTAGACTAACCTCAGAGGTAGAAATTGCTGGTACAGTAGACTAACCCCAGAGGTAGAAATTGCTGGTACAGTAGACTAACCCCAGAGATAGAAAGTGCTGGTACAGTAGGCTAACCCCAGAGGTAGAAATTGCTGGTACAGTAGACTAACCCCAGAGATAGAAAGTGCCGGTACAGTAGACTAACCCCAGAGATAGAAAGTGCCGGTACAGTAGACTAACCCCAGAGATAGAAAGTGCTAGTACAGTAGGCTAACCCCAGAGATAGAAAGTGCCGGTACAGTAGACTAACCCCAGAGATAGAAAGTGCCGGTACAGTAGACTAACCAATCATCATTCTCTGTCTGTAGCATTGTTCTTTATCTATATTTCTCCCACACAGATCAGTGAAAATACAGGTTATGTTCACAAATCAACATCTGCAACTGAAGAAGTTCTGGTACAGCTAAAGGACAGGCTTGACCAGCTGACCAAACGCTACACTGCCATTATGATGGACACACTAGAACAGGCAGAGAGAGCAGCAGATAGTGCCAACTTGTTGGCCACGGAAACAGTTGCTGTGAGTATACTGGGGATGTATTTTTGATACAGTACAAGTAGACGCCACCACGTTTAATTATTTCCTTTGTCTGTTTGTAAATTTCATTTTCATCAGTTAATAATTGAAATATTAGTTTATTTCGGATTGGGTTTAGGGTTAATAATGTAAAACATAACTATCCTAACCTTAACACAAACCCTACTTTGTGTAAATCAGTCTATTGTGTGACCTTTTTAAAGTTCAAAGTTCACTACTTTGTGTGTAACTCAGTCTATTGTGTGACCTTGTTAAAGTTCAAAGTTCACTACTTTGTGTGTAATTCAGTCTATTGTGTAACCTTTCCAAAGTTCACTAGTTCTTGTATTCTCTGTTTTCATATCTGAAAAATTTTTGATAAAGATAATTTAGACTAAAGATTTTGAAGATGCTTACCACAAGTCCAGTGGTGTTGCTAGTGTATATAGTGCTCCTGCCCTGCAAGCACACGACTTTCTACGATTTTGATGCCCCTAAGCACATCATCAAGGAAAAATGCTCTTCCTGCCGCATGTTCTCTACACCAATGAACAAGTCGACTTATCACTCACGCAGTAGTACATATTTACTAAATTCAAAATGTTATCTTTTGGCCAAGTCCTCCAGAAGACTGGAGGACTTGTTTTGACTTATCTTTACATTATCCTTCTAATCTAGGAAGTTTTTTTTTTACCCATCTTTACATTATCCTTCTAATCTAGGAAGTTTTTTTTGACTTATCTTTACATTATCCTTCTAATCTAGGAAGTTTTTTTTTACTTATCTTTACATTATCCTTCTAATCTAGGAAGTTTTTTGACTTATCTTCACATTATCCTTCTAATCTAGGAAGTTTTTTTTGACTTATCTTTACATTATCCTTCTAATCTAGGAAGTTTTTTGACAACGGAGCTATGTGTTATGAGTGTTATGTTTGGAAGACATACCACTCTGTTGAAACACGGCATACATGGGGATTCCAAGTACAATTATGTCAATCTTCTACACCACTTAAACCTTTTACTTATGTGTAACACTTTACAAGAATGTACAGAAGATTGTTAGAGACACAATAAGTGAGGTAACAAGCAGCAACATAATAAGTGAGGTAACAAGCAGCAACATAATAAGTGAGGTAACAAGCAGCAACATAATAAGTGAGGTAACAAGCAGCAACAGAATAAGTGAGGTAACAAGCAGCAACAGAATAAGTGAGGTAACAAGCAGCAACACAATAAGTGAGGTAACAAGCAGGGAAGTTTGTCCACAAGTAGTAATCAATTTTTATCATAAATATTCTAATTACAAACAAATTATATGACATATGACTTCAGAAATCTGCTGAGCTAAACACAAACAAAATCTATGACTTCAGAGTATATACCTTGGGGTCTTTGTTACCTCTAATATTTTATGGTAGTGTGTCTTGATATAACCTAATTGGAATTTGTCCGAAGGTTGAAAGCGACACGCCTCTCGAAAAGAGAGACAAACTCATTAACTACCTACCATCTGCTAAGCTAAACACAAACAAAATGTATGACTTATTACTTCAGAAATCTGATGAGCTAAATAGAAAACATGAAGAAGCAATTGAAATGGTGAACAATAAACACAACGATACAAAGACTGCCCGGAACTTGGCTGAAAAATTGAAAGAGAGAGCAGACAAGATTTTGGAAGTTACTGAAACAAAGTTGATTCAGCTGAAAGGTAACAATTAAACTTTAACAATTTGTGTTTTTTTAAATTATGAGTTGTTTCTCCTGTGTGGATTTTATTATTTTACTTTCATAGTTAGCAATTCATCAGATAAGAACATCAAACACCGGACACGTCCATTGGTGCTCCAATCTACTATTCATTATGTCCTTGAGAAGATGGTAACTGTTTCAATTCTTTGTTCATTGATGACTCTTCTTTTGCTCGTTTCTAGCAACCCCCCCTCCTTTCACTCTAAATCCTTGCCATAAACACAGAAACTCCACCCTCTACGCTCCAACTGGTTATAAAGAAATTCCACCCTTTACCCTCCAACTAGCCATAAACTTCACCCTCTACCCTCCAACTGGTCATAAACACAGAAATTCCACCCTTTATCCTCCCAACTGGCCAGAAACACAGAAACTCAACCCTTTACTCTCCAACTGGCCAGAAACACAGAAACTCCACCCTTTACCCTCTCAACTGGCCAGAAACACAGATATTTCACCCTTTACCCTGCAACTGGTCATAAACACAGAAATTCCACTCTGTACACTCCAACTCGCCATGCTGGTAAGTGTGTCTGCTCTTTCAATTTCTTTATCACGAGAATGTCCTGAATGTATAACATCTCTTCAACACAGACTTGATCGCCGATTTCAGCCGATGTTGTCGTAACTAGCCCAGCCATTGTCATGGTCACCGTTATTATACATTATCAAACTTCTAGTTGTTATACTGAAAGCATCACTTATCTTCCTAATAAATTTCCTTTGAGCAGTGATGTGAATGTCCAGGCTGAAGTACAGTGGAATCCCAGTATAACAACTTGGTCCAGACAGAAAAGTACAAACAATAAAGAATAAATATAGTTGGGAATTTTCAAGTGTTGTTACAGGGAGCCACGTAGTGCAGGGGTTAGCGCACTGGCTTCGCATATGAGTGATTCTGAGTTCATTCCCCAGTTGAGACGGAAACATTATAAGCTATAATGTTTTTCAGACCGCAACGGCTCCCGGGTTTGATAATTGGGTACCGGATTAGTCCAGGAAAGAGATGGGACTGTGATGGAGACGAGATGGCTACCGCTCTCATATAACAGAGCAATTAAAATGTGAGATTGTTAACATCTTATACCCCTACGGAATTAATAAATACTTGGTTAACTTTACCCTACAGAAATACGTATATAATATATATTATATAAGGAATATATAACATAATATAAGGAATAATAAGTTGAATATGTTGTATATAAGGAAATATGTTATATACGGAAATATGTTATATAAGGAAATATGTTATATAAGGAAATATGTTATATACGGAAATATGTTGTATATAAGGAAATATGTTATATACGGAAATATGTTATATACGGAAATATGTTATATATAAGGAAATATGTTATATATAAGGAAATATGTTATATAAGGAAATATGTTATATAAGGAAATATGTTATATATAAGGAAATATGTTATATAAGGAAATATGTTATATAAGGAAATATGTTATATAAGGAAATATGTTATAAAAGAATGTGCTATAGAGGGTACAAGAGTGCTATAGATTCCACTTCAGAAATGAAACATGTCAGAGTGAAGCACAAGACAAAAGAAAAATAGTGACAGCAGAAATGACATGTTTACAAAGAATACTCGGAGTACATACTGCCATTTCTACAATCATGAGGGGTTTTTTCATAGTGCCATCCCTACAATCATGAGGGATTTTTTCATAGTACCATCCTTACAATCATGAGGGGTTTTTTCATAGTACCATCCTTACAATCATGAGGGGTTTTTCATAGTACCATTTCTACAATCATGAGGGGTTTTTCATAGTACCATCCCTACAATCATGAGGGTTTTTTTTTCATAGTATCATCCCTACAATCATGAGGGGTTAGGGGTGTGATGTTCCCTATGTAAAGATTACACAATGTGTTATATAAGCTATAATTTATTATGTGTATGACTTATTTTTTATGAGCTATAATTTATTATGTGATATGTGCTATATTTATATGAGCTATAATTTATTTTGTGATATGTGCTATATTTATATGAGCTATAATTTATTATGTGATATGTGCTATATTTATATGAGCTATAATTTATTATGTGTATGTCTTATTTTTTATGAGCTATAATTTATTATGTGATATGTGCTATATTTATATGAGCTATAATTTATTATGTGTTACATGTTATTTTTATATGAGCTATAGTAATATGACATTCACATTTTTTGTCATTGTCTTGTTTCAGAGGTACAACAAACTATTGGAGGTAATCACAAGAGACTAAGGCAACTCCAGGATGGAATAGGCATGCTCAATAAAAAGATGGATGACTACCTCGATGAAATCAGGACAAAGGCTAAGGAATACATCACCTGTTGATGTTGCAGGAGTGTGACTGTTGGATGTATTCTGGGGTCATATTGTATCAACACATGAGGGCCATATTGTACCAACACGAGGGCCATATTGTACCAACACATGAGGGTCATATTGTATCAACACGAGGGCCTTCTTGTACCAACTCAAAGGGACACATTGTACCAACACACGAGGACCATACTGTACCAACACATGAGGGCGTTCTTGTACCAACTCAGTGTCATATTGTACCAACACATGAGGGTCATATTGTATCAACACAAGGGCCTTCTTGTACCAACTCAAAGGGCCATATTGTACCTACACACGAGGGTCATATTGTACCAACACATGAGGGCTTTCTTGTACTAACTCAAAGGGCCACATTGTGCCTACACATGAGGGTCATATTGTACCAACACATGATGATCAAATGGTGCATATCAGGTGGTGCTAAGCACAATCATCACCCAAGAGGGCTGGCTTCTGAACACCATATTTTAAAAAAAAAAGCTAGGCTTTTTCAGTCACGTTAAGAGACATGACGGTATGGAGAGAGTGATATTAGAGGGGATAATAGAAAGTAACAGGAGTAAAGGCCGACCAAGACACCGATGGATAGAAGACATACAGGAATGCCTGCACATGTTCCTAAAGAAGACAGAACAACTTGCTCAAGACTGAGGAGAAGCCAGGTTTCAGTTCTACTCCGGACTGAAACTCGGCTTTAAGAAACAAAACTGGATGTGATGTGGGCAGCTTGCAATGACCACCTGCTGGTTGGCAGCTGAACATTTATAAAGACCCACCTACCCATATAGACTGCTACACATTAGAAACTTATCACATATGAAGAAATACAAAGACCAACATGATTCTTTACACATGATTCTTTATTTAAAATAAGCATTACATCCCCAAAGGGACATTACCAGAAGTTATTGATTTCTTCATCCATCCAAGTGTTTGCACTCACAACCATCTAACAGCGTTCAAAGACCAAGTAAAAAGTTTATTACAAAATCTTCAAATTTATCGAGAGGACACACTTTTTCCTCACTATCAATTTTATCATCTCCTTCAAATATCACCTGCAGCTTCGTCTGCCTTAATTAAATCAGCCCTGTCTGTTATCTGAACTGCATCATACAATATAATCATTCTTGGCTGCAAGTCTGCCTGTTCGTTGTTGCCTTGGCAAAAGTATGTCTCATCATCATTAAGTGCCATCTCCGCAACGAAGGTTGGCTGCAAAAGACCTCCATCTCCAGTTTCTTGTTTTGGTGATGCAATCTGCTAGACTGTAACCTGTCCATCAAGTGATGTTACTCTCTCACGTATCTCTGCCTACCTCTTGCTTGCCTCCCCTTGACTTTACCCTCAAGTAAGGTCTTCAACAAGGTGTCATGTCTTTAATGTGTTCAAAATATTTTATTTGCTTAATCTGTGTTTCTTTGAATAATTATTTCTTCATATTAAGTGTCTTTAGCACCTCTTTATTTGTTTTCTTCTCTTTTCATGATGTTCTCCCTATTCTTCTATATAACCACATCTCAAATGCATCAATTCTGTCTTCTAATTGTTTGTTTATTGTCCATGTTCCTGAGCCATACATTACTATAGAATAGATGTAGCATTTTATAATTCTTATGTTTAGCTTGCTTGTTATTTATTTAGATGTTTATAAATCAGTTTAACCATATTACAGTGAAATCCCATTATAACAACTTGGTCCGAAATCCCATTATAACAACTTGGTCCGAAATCCCATTATAACAACTTGGTCCGGTACTGACAAAATATGTATGCAATAACAGAAATTCACTATATACAGTACAAATATAGAATAAATATAATTGGAAATTTTGAAAAGTTGTAATACAGGAAAGAAGAAGAACCAGTCTGTTCTAAAGGCACCAAATCGCCTAGCAACTAGAGTCAACAGAGTAATTTTTTCTTCTTGCTTCCTACTTGAATTGACATTGATATCCAGGCTACATAGTCTGGCTTATAGGCGAGACAGAAATCTGAAGGACATCTTGGTCCATAGCCATCTTAAGTCTTCTGTTGCCGACCATTTTGGCACTGTTCGTTGCTCACGTGGCCGTTGCTATACATGTCCTTATGTGGTTCAGATGCGCTCCATTTCATTTCCAAAGGTCACTTTCTCCATCGATGAGGCCTTTACATGCAAGTCCCATAATATCATTTACGTGATCATATGTAAATGCTGCGGCAAACCGGCTTAAGATTGAGTGATCATTTTTGTAACCATCTTCCTGTGGCCACACACTTCAATAGCGATGGTCATCATGGTGCTTTTGATATTCAGGTCACCGCAATCAGATCTTGCACCACCGATGATAGATCTAGGTACGCTCTAGAAAATCGTCTCATTTTTTAATTGGGTACACTCAAGTCTTTTGGACAATTCCGACCACTCTTATGTCTAGTACTGGGTTAGTGTGGTCTTTGTCTTTATTCTTTTTGTTTCGTCATTTACTCATCTTTTTGTTCATTTCGTTCCCACATATATTTAGGTTTTTTTATGTACTTCCTGACCTTTTAGCATCTCATTTCCATATTTCTGTTGGATACGTTTGTTTGTTGTAATACAATTTCCATTCGTCATCTATTAATGTTTTGTGTGTATCTTGATAAAGATCTTTTGGTTGAAACGTTGAATATGATTTGTGTATTGTAATTTTATGTTTTCATGTGTGCACATCATTACCCACTAGTTTTAGTTATAGTCTGTCGTGTCTGATTGAAGCGATTATATAAATCTGTGTTTTACGTAAGTACAATTGTTGTTACGTTTCACGCAGTTACCTTGTATTGATTGTCATCTTTTAGCCAAAATGGTTCAATTAATTGGAGATTTAAAAAACCTAGGACTGCTTCCAGATGCATCAATAGTGTGTAGCGCTCAGACCGATACTTCTAGCAACTGTAAAATACATCTTTATCGATATTTTGTTTCGTTAAATAAATAAATGATTTGTTGCGTTAAAATGTAGGCACTTCTACCCGTATTATACCAGAAAATAGCGATTCTTGTGAATCGGTCAGTCTCTACTTTATATCTTAACATGCACATTTGTGTTAATGTTCTCGATAGGAAATGTGCACATTTCGTCTGTAACATGTCTGTACTAAGTGTTCAACTCTCACAACCATTTCGTTAATAACTATTATTAGAAATATATATGTAGATTAAAGGTCATGAAACCTATGCCAAATTACTCTATACATGACCAACACTGGACTAGATACATAGTAATTAATTGCTGAATCATGAAATAAATATGCACAATACAAATGGTTGGTTTGTTTCTGATCCAGCGGTCCATGGGCTCATGCCCTTTGACCCAGGACAATACAAATAAATTATGGTTGATTTATATAACAGAACAATCGGGTGATAAGTACATTTGACGGAATAACACAGACACAACTGTTACTAGTAAGGTGAAATAACACAGACACAACTGTTACTAGTAAGGTGAAATAACACAGACTTCAGGGCACAACTCTGGCCCATACGACAGGTTTCTTTGTTGTTCTGCCCACCAACGCCTTGCCCGTAACTAGTCCAAGCACAACGTCGGCCTGTCGGAACAACATGGTAACTGTTATCGAAGGTTACGACTACAGGGAAGCCACAAACTATGAGTAGTAGACAGACTTTCTATTTTGGTGGCTCAGATGCAACTTTCAGTTCAGCAGATATCACACATCAGATCAAAATCAAAAAACTTGCGAGTAAAGTTGGTGGCTGTGATGCTACACACATTTTCCTGAGAAGGTCTTTCTTTGTAACAGTTACCATATGAAGGTTGGTAAGAACTAGACATGGCAGTTACCATGAATAGCCTCAGGGTCGTAGGGGTACCACATTGGATGCTTCAGCACATAAAAGTCATCCAGTGATTTCTATTTTCAGCAATGCAGAACAGTGAGGAAAAATCTTGTCCTGTCCATTCCTTGATGTTGTCAGTCCATGTCTTTATTTACCCTCCTCTGCTTCCCCCCCTTTCGACGGTTCCCAGTAGTATTATTTTTGACAAGGAATCTTGTCTCATTTACCATATGAAGTCTGGCAAGAACTAGACAAGGTAGTTATTCTTCTTCGTTCACTCTCTTATAACCGCAATGAATAAATCATGTGATTTCTGCCAGGAAAAATGAAATATGTTGTACTTAAGTTCCACAGTTGAACTGTGTTATTTGTACCTCGATTGGCTCACTTTGTGGCAGGGACATCCGTGGCCCAGCACATCAATTTTTGCCATGCCGTTAATTCAGGTAGTAGGCTTCCCTAGCCTGTGACAGCCTGTCTATCTGTCAACGGGCATGCGGATGTGTAAAAACTCTTCACCGAGACGCTTGTCGTTTCTGTCTATCTCGCACTAGGTGTTCCACACAGTCAGTGAACTTGCCTCGAGTAATTAGATGTTCTATGACTCTGTGCATCAGGTGCTGAACCTTTTCTCATCTGCGAGCCTGATTCCGGTTAAGGAAGAACTTGACAGAAGAGAAAGATCCGGGCTCTTTAGTCTTCTTAGCCATGGTGCTGTTCACAGACATCGTGAACCCCAAGTCCGAGTCTCACCACACATTTGGGAGCAAGACATGTTTGAGCTGAATGACCGTGTCCCATTGCTGCCTAAGCCCATCAGGTACTGAACCCTTTCTCTCTGTGAACATGTTTCCAGTATAGAAAAGTTTGACAGAAGAGTTGGGCCCATGACTGCGTCTCTGCCCATAAGGAGCACCGGTAACTAGAAGCTTGTCTTGAGCTAACAGAGCTTGCAGTTCTGATTTCCTTGGAACATTTTTCCCTTTCTTCTTGCACTTAGCGCTGCCCTCTCATTGTACTCAGTACATTATCTTTTCATTTCACACCATGCATCTACCTTTGCATGTCGTTTTCATTGGTCAGACTGACTAGTGTCGCTGTGTGTCGATAGTGCCACTGCATGTGTTGGCACAGTGGTGTCTGAGGTATTGATTGTCTCTTACGCAGTCACTTCTCTTTCCATCTGCTGTCTCCACATTCACGGACACGATCCCCCAAAAGGTTTCGCCAGAATCAGCAGGAGTAGCTGGATTGCTGTTTCCAGGATGCACAACTAGGAGGTACATTTGGGATCTTGGTTATCTGCTAACCCTGGGTCCGCCGAAAGCATTGCGGTACCCTTTGTACCCCTAGGCAGTTATCATATGAAGGCTGGCAAGAACTAATCAAGGCAGTGATCATATGAAAAGGCTGGCAAGAACTAAACAAGGCAGTGATCATATGAAGGCTGGCAAGAACTAAACAAGGCAGTGATCATATGAAGGCTGGCAAGAACTAATCAAGGCAGTGATCATATGAAAAGGCTGGCAAGAACTAAACAAGGCAGTTATCACATGAAGGCTGGCAAGAACTAAACAAGGCAGTGATCATATGAAGGCTGGCAAGAACTAATCAAGGCAGTGATCATATGAAAAGGCTGGCAAGAACTAAACAAGGCAGTGATCATATGAAGGCTGGCAAGAACTAATCAAGGCAGTGATCATATGAAGGCTGGCAAGAACTAAACAAGGCAGTGATCATATGAAAAGGCTGGCAAAAATAGACAAGGCAATTAATGCAATTATCTGTTCCTTTGCTTTGCACACTCCCACTGCTGCCTATATGTTTTCCCTCTGTCTAGTTGGAACTCAATCTCAATCTGATAACACTTTGGGCTATCTAGTGAAGGCTGCATCTTGAAGACTCCTCTGATTTCTGAATCGTGTTGAACACTAATAGGAATTTGTAGAAGCATGCCAGTTTGGCCCCAATGAGTCTTTCTGTCAAATAATCAGACAAATAAATCTGATAAATATGTTACTAAATTCCACTTGAAAAACCTGCCACTAGACCTAGGCAGGAATTCTGTAACAACATCTATAATAACTTTGTAAAGATAAGTATTTTTATCACTATACCAGTGGTTCTTGGCCATTCTTCCGTGGTCCCCTTTCAAGATAATTTTCTTGTCCCTCCCCCACTCTCTCCCCTTGTAAACAAATTTTCTTCCGTGGCACCTCTTTATACAAATTTTTTAAAATATGTATGTCAAGTTTCTTCAAGGGTTATTATTATCTTCTTCTTGTGGTCCATGCCATGTGACAGTTATCATGTCTTTCCACAGCCTTCTATTTCGCGTGCTGTCAACCGATATCGATGTTCTCCCATGCCACAATGACAGGTTGTCAATCATCTTCTCTCTTGGTCTTCCCCATACCTCTTTTGCTCTTCAAATTGCCTGTTGTTACAATGTATTCCATCTTTCTTCTTCTCATGATGTGTCAAAAAATGTTGACTGCTTCTTTCTGAAGTGGGTAAGCAGCTCTCTTTTTTAATTAATTTCTTTCAAGATATCTTCATTACACTTTGTATCTGTCCATAGTGTTCTTAACATTCTTCTATAAAACCATATCTCTACTCCCTCAATATAATTTTTCACTGTTCTGCAGTGTCCAAGTATTCTATAAATCATAGTTGGTTCTTCTTCTTCTTCAGCGTTCATTCTCAAACTCCCATTGGATCTCTTTTGCAGCAGGACAATAGCCCTACTAGATTTCCAGCAGAATATAGTCCAGAGAATGAAAATGCGTTGTGTCGCCATTTTATTTGCGCCAATGGCCCGACACATCCATCTTCAGCGGATATAATTGGTTCTATATAACTTCTAAGAACTCTCTTACCTCAATTATTATTATAAATATTATTATATATATATATATATATGAACTAAATAGTTACATTCCTGGGGCCCCCAATTTCTTAAGTTTTTTCATGGCCACTCAGCAATATGCAGTGTCCCACTGATGGTCCAAATCACCCACATTGAGAACCTCTGAAGTATTGTATTTTGTTAAAATAGGATTATCTGTTCAAGACAGAACTCACTATCACAGATACTTCTGCATTTATTCTCATCCTTCCACTGGTTAGCGGGATTAACCTAGAGAACAGAATAAGTTTAATTGTGGCTTACAGCATGGTTGCGATTTCTAATCTATTTGTCCTGAAACATCACGTGTCAACTTCACCATGGAGGGGGGGGGGGGGGGGGCAGCCAATCACAAGACTAGTCATTCTGTAGTATCTGATCTTCATACTTCTTCTGCATTCGTTCTCAAACTCCTGCAGATTAGCAGGATGTATCCAGGAGAACAGAATGTGGTGTGTCATGTTTTACAGCTTTGCTGCGATACCTATTTTTTCTTGTCTGACGTATCTGATCTCAGCTTGGCGTCATTTTGACCCTACATTGGATGGGACAGCGGACTCCACCCTATAACCTCCTTAGCCACCACTTACGACATGAATGGAAGTTAAACAGTGCTGCTATTCTTTACTACCCTGGCAACACATTGCTGAGTTGTCTCATATAACATAGATGACAGGTGTTAGTTTTAATATCAGCTGGAGTTAAGCATGCACAAATGGAAAATACTCATGACTACATCTGTCTATCTATAATTAATTTGATATGTTGCAGAAGAAGCATTGGAATATTTCATTGTTGGACTGTTATTCCTTGCGTTTGAGCCTTTGCTCATTTATCTATTTTCTTTTCTCTGCTTTTGCTGCAAGGCGAAGCAGGATTGAATGACAATCGGTTTTCGGACTATCGCACATCTGGTCGCTTGATATGCAGTAATATCGGACATCTGGTCACTTGTTTGCAGTAATATTGTGACATCTCAGAATGTTGCGGACTCCTTCAATCATCTGGTCCCTTGATATGCAGTAATATTGTGACATCTCAGAATGTTGCGGACTCCTTCAATCATCTGGTCCCTTGATATGCAGTAATATTGTGACGTCTCAGAATGTTGCTGACTCCTTCAATCATCTGGTCCCTTGATATGCAGTAATATTGTGACGTCTCAGAATGTTGCTGACTCCTTCAATCATCTGGTCCCTTGATATGCAGTAATATTGTGACGTCTCAGAATGTTGCTGACTCCTTCAATCATCTGGTCCCTTGATATGCAGTAATATTGTGACGTCTCAGAATGTTGCTGACTCCTTCAATCCACCTACTTCTTGGTCTTCCTCTGTATCTTGCTGTTTTCATTTTCATATTGTATGCTCTTGCCACTAGCCAATAAGGGTTCATTCTCATTAGGTGGCTGAACCATTTAATTTTCAGCTTTTTTAATATCATTGACTACAGCTTTGTTTGCTGCTTTTGTTAGACATCTCATTTCACACATAGTAATCTTTTTCTCTTGTTCCTTGTGTCCATGTCTGACATTGATAAGACAATGTTGTTTTGAATTTATGATTTGCCTTTTGTTTATCCACTCTGCCAGTTATAGAGTTATCAAATGTTCAAGCATTATAACAAAAGATTGTCCTCCATGTGACACGTCTGTGGACAGTTTTTTTTCCAGTTATCAGAAGTGATGAAAAATCATAATAAGTAATAAAACATAATAAGTAATAAAACATAATAATTAAGAAAACATAGAAAACATAATAATTAATAAAACAAAATAAGTAATAAAACAATAAGAAAATATAATAAGTAAGAAAACATAATAAGTAATAAAACATAATAAGTAAGAAAACATAATAAGTAAGAAAACAATAATTAATAAAACATAATAAGTAAGAAAACATAATAAGTAAGAAAACAATAATTAATAAAACATAATAAGTAATAAAACATAATAAGTAAGAAAACATAATAAGTAAGAAAACATAATAAGTAATAAAACATAAGAAAATATAATAAGTAATAAAACATAATAAGTAATAAAACATAATAAGTAATATAACATAATAAGTAATAAAACATAATAAGTAAGAAAACATAATAAGTAAGAAAACATAATAAGTAATATAACATAATAAGTAATAAAACATAATAAGTAAGAAAACATAATAAGTAAGAAAACATAATAAGTAATAAAACATAAGAAAATATAATAAGTAATAAAACATAATAAGTAAGAAAACATAATAAGAAAACATAATAAGTAAGAAAACATAATAGGAAAACATAATAAGTAAGAAAACAATATATCTTTGTATGTACATGTTATCACCTCTAGTATCATCTTTTCATTCTGTAATAAATCATTGACAGCCTTTATTAGGTCAGCCCTATCTCTCTTCAATACTGTGTCATCAACCACAACAATGCCCACCAATGAGTCTGCTCTTTCATTGTCTCTGACCCCCACATGACCATGGAGATTATTGTTGAAAGCCTGGTCCTATGCAGGACCTCAGTGTTGGTAACCTTATCCTGCACCTTAATATTCACAATTTTGTATGGACAGTGTAAACCAGGGCTATTCAATTGGCGGCCTGTGGGCTAAATCCGGCCCACAGAGGCCTAGTAAGTGGTCCGCGGATCATTGCTAAAACAGTGAAATAAAGTTATAAAAAAACTAAATGTATAAAATCATTCAATGTGTTTTTTTATAACTCTGGCCCGTGATGATTCCCATTTTCTACATTTTGGCCCCCGAGTAGATATAGTTGAATAGCCCTGGTATAAATTGATCAGAGGTAACACTCACAAAGAATATGGTGATGTGTCAAGAACAACATTGCCTGGAAAATAAGCCGTGAACCAAGTAGCAAAACCATGCATCTCATTTGAACTGTAACACCTAAAGTTGAATTCTGACTGGAAGTAAAAACATATCAACAACTTGAGAGGATTCAGATAAAGATCATAAATGAATGAAAAGAAAACAAAATGATTGTATAAATGGGGCATGTGGAACAAAATAATAATGGTCTGTAAAATATATGTACAGGTTTCTGCAGAATGTATTATCTTATGTTATGAGAGAAAAATGTGTACTCTTAACTTTTAATTCAGGTTGCAAGGAACAGTGTCATTGCCTTCATTCTAGACATGCCATAGAAGACAAACTGGGCAACGACTTCTAAATTAGCGTGAAAATAATAGGGTCACTGTATTTTTTTTCTAGACATGTTGTAGGAGGGAACTAAAGAAATTTGGGAAACAGACTGACAACTTTTCACCTGTGATAAAAAATCATTGACATATCTTGTCTTAAATTCTTACTTTTGTCATCTATAAAATAATCCCCATGGATAAGAAGGGATGCAGGTTAGCAGACATTGTAACTTTGTCATTTCTGTAGCAGATTCCTAGATGGCGAGGAATGCTAGATGTACCATCGATACAGATGAGATGGGTCAACGGATCTGATAGAAGAATGAGATGGGTCAACGGATCTGATAGAAGAATGAGATAAGTCAACAGATCTGATAGAAGAATGATATAAGTCAACAGATCTGATAGAAGAATGGGATAAGTCAACAGATCTGATAGAAGAATGAGATGGGTCAACGGATCTGATAGAAGAATGAGATGGGTCAACGGATCTGATAGAAGAATGAGATGGATCAACAGATCTGATAGAAGAATGATATAAGTCAACAGATCTGATAGAAGAATGAGATAAGTCAACAGATCTGATAGAAGAATGATATAAGTCAACAGATCTGATAGAAGAATGAGATAAGTCAACAGATCTGATAGAAGAATGAGATAAGTCAACAGATCTGATAGAAGAATGAGATAAGTCAACAGATCTGATAGAAGAATGAGATAAGTCAACAGATCTGATAGAAGAATGAGATAAGTCAACAGATCTGATAGAAGAATGAGATAAGTCAACAGATCTGATAGAAGAATGATATGGGTCAACAGATCTGATAGAAGAATGATAAACTGGTTAGCTCAGAAGTATATGCTACGCTCCTGGCAGGATGTCATAATTCTAGGATACTGGCGAACTGCCGCACCTCCCTTTGGGGACTAAACATGCATCTATAATCTCCATTCCTTACACAACCATGTCTTTGAGATGGCTTTATATAATTCTGGGTGTCACCTCAGTTAGTCAACTGAGTAGGACTTTGCTAGTGTTAGAAAAACTATGGGCTGTCAAGAGCTACCTGCTCACAGCTAGAGGGGATTACTTCATCATCATCATGTGTCAAGAGTTCCCTGCTCACAGCTAGAGGGGATTACTTCATCATCATCATCATGTGTCAAGAGCTCCCTGCTCACAGCTAAAGGGGATTACTTCATCATCATCATCATGTGTCAAGAGTTCCCTGCTCACAGCTAAAGGGGATTACTTCATCATCATCATGTGTCAAGAGCTCCCTGCTCACAGCTAGAGGGGATTACTTCATCATCATCATGTGTCAAGAGCTACCTGCTCACAGCTAGAGGGGATTACTTCATCACCATCATCATGTGTCAAGAGTTCCCTGCTCACAGCTAGAGGGGATTACTTCATCATCATCATGTGTCAAGAGTTCCCTGCTCACAGCTAAAGGGGATTACTTCATCATCATCATGTGTCAAGAGTTCCCTGCTCACAGCTAGAGGGGATTACTTCATCATCATCATGTGTCAAGAGCTACCTGCTCACAGCTAGAGGGGATTACTTCATCATCATCATGTGTCAAGAGCTACCTGCTCACAGCTAGAGGGGATTACTTCATCATCATCATGTGTCAAGAGTTCCCTGCTCACAGCTAGAGGGGATTACTTCATCAGCATCATCATGTGTCAAGAGTTCCCTGCTCACAGCTAGAGGGGATTACTTCATTATCATCATCATGTGTCAAGAGCTACCTGCTCACAGCTAGAGGGAATTACTTCATCATCATCATCATGTGTCAAGAGCTACCTGCTCACAGCTAGAGGGGATTACTTCATCACCATCATCATGTGTCAAGAGTTCCCTGCTCACAGCTAGAGGGGATTACTTCATCATCATCATCATGTGTCAAGAGTTCCCTGCTCACAGCTAGAGGGGATTACTTCATCATCATCATGTGTCAAGAGTTCCCTGCTCACAGCTAGAGGGGATTACTTCATCATCATCATCATGTGTCAAGAGCTACCTGCTCACAGCTAGAGGGGATTACTTCATCATCATCATGTGTCAAGAGCTCCCTGCTCACAGCTAGAGGGGATTACTTCATCATCATCATGTGTCAAGAGTTCCCTGCTCACAGCTAGAGGGGATTACTTCATCATCATCATCATGTGTCAAGAGTTCCCTGCTCACAGCTAGAGGGGATTACTTCATCATCATCATCATGTGTCAAGAGTTCCCTGCTCACAGCTAGAGGGGATTACTTCATCATCATCATCATGTGTCAAGAGTTCCCTGCTCACAGCTAGAGGGGATTACTTCATCATCATCATCATGTGTCAAGAGTTCCCTGCTCACAGCTAGAGGGGATTACTTCATCATCATCATCATGTGTCAAGAGTTCCCTGCTCACAGCTAGAGGGGATTACTTCATCAGCATCATCATGTGTCAAGAGTTCCCTGCTCACAGCTAGAGGGGATTACTTCATCATCATCATGTGTCAAGAGTTCCCTGCTCACAGCTAGAGGGGATTACTTCATCATCATCATCATGTGTCAAGAGTTCCCTGCTCACAGCTAGAGGGGATTACTTCATCATCATCATCATGTGTCAAGAGTTCCCTGCTCACAGCTAGAGGGGATTACTTCATCATCATCATCATGTGTCAAGAGTTCCCTGCTCACAGCTAAAGGGGATTACTTCATCATCATCATCATGTGTCAAGAGTTCCCTGCTCACAGCTAGAGGGGATTACTTCATCATCATCATCATGTGTCAAGAGTTCCCTTCTCACAGCTAGAGGGGATTACTTCATCATCATCATCATGTGTCAAGAGTTCCCTGCTCACAGCTAGAGGGGATTACTTCATCATCATCATCATGTGTCAAGAGTTCCCTGCTCACAGCTAGAGGGGATTACTTCATCATCATCATCATGTGTCAAGAGTTCCCTGCTCACAGCTAGAGGGGATTACTTCATCATCATCATCATGTGTCAAGAGTTCCCTGCTCACAGCTAGAGGGGATTACTTCATCATCATCATCATGTGTCAAGAGCTACCTGCTCACAGCTAGAGGGGATTACTTCATCATCATCATGTTTCAAGAGTTCCCTGCTCACAGCTAGAGGGGATTACTTCATCAGCATCATCATGTGTCAAGAGTTCCCTGCTCACGGCTAGAGGGGATTACTTCATCATCATCATCATGTGTCAAGAGTTCCCTGCTCACAGCTAGAGGGGATTACTTCATCATCATCATCATGTGTCAAGAGTTCCCTGCTCACAGCTAGAGGGGATTACTTCATCATCATCATCATGTGTCAAGAGTTCCCTGCTCACAGCTAGAGGGGATTACTTCATCATCATCATCATGTGTCAAGAGTTCCCTGCTCACAGCTAGAGGGGATTACTTCATCATCATCATCATGTGTCAAGCGTTCCCTGCTCACAGCTAGAGGGGATTACTTCATCATCATCATCATGTGTCAAGAGTTCCCTGCTCACAGCTAAAGGGGATTACTTCATCATCATCATCATGTGTCAAGAGCTACCTGCTCACAGCTAGAGGGGATTACTTCATCATCATCATCATGTGTCAAGAGTTCCCTGCTCACAGCTAGAGGGGATTACTTCATCACCATCATCATGTGTCAAGAGTTCCCTGCTCACAGCTAGAGGGAATTACTTCATCATCATCATCATGTGTCAAGAGCTACCTGCTCACAGCTAGAGGGGATTACTTCATCATCATCATGTGTCAAGAGCTCCCTGCTCACAGCTAGAGGGGATTACTTCATCATCATCATGTGTCAAGAGTTCCCTGCTCACAGCTAGAGGGGATTACTTCATCATCATCATGTGTCAAGAGCTCCCTGCTCACAGCTAGAGGGGATTACTTCATCATCATCATCATGTGTCAAGAGTTCCCTGCTCACAGCTAGAGGGGATTACTTCATCATCATCATGTGTCAAGAGCTACCTGCTCACAGCTAGAGGGGATTACTTCATCATCATCATGTGTCAAGAGCTCCCTGCTCACAGCTAGAGGGGATTACTTCATCATCATCATGTGTCAAGAGCTCCCTGCTCACAGCTAGAGGGGATTACTTCATCATCATCATCATGTGTCAAGAGTTCCCTGCTCACAGCTAGAGGGGATTACTTCATCATCATCATCATGTGTCAAGAGTTCCCTGCTCACAGCTAGAGGGGATTACTTCATCATCATCATGTGTCAAGAGTTCCCTGCTCACAGCTAGAGGGGATTACTGCATCACCATTATGTTACCACAAAATTATACTTTCTTCATGACAATATGACATCATGAATAAGGTTAACACATCAATGGTAACCATAATAATCTTCTTCAGCGTTTGTTCTCAAACTCCTGCAGATCAGCAGGATGTAGAACGGAATGCGTTGTGTCATGGTTTACGGCATTGCTGCAATATCTGCACCTTTCAGCCTGACACATCCGACTTCAGCATGGCTTTGGGTCACTGACCCTATATGGGATGGGACAGCAAACTCCATCCCATAACCTCCTTAGTCGCCTCGTACGACATGCATGGAAGATAAACAGTGTTGCTATTCTTTGCTCCCCTTTCAGGCCCTGACAACACACCATAATTATTGAGAGGCTTTCCACACACAACAAAAGATGCTGCATCTTTGCTTAAAACTAGAGGAATGCTCTCTCATCACAGCCTAGGTCATGCTAGCAAGATCTTCTACAAATGCGATAGAATCCGCTGGAAATGCAACATGTGCAAACATCAACATCTCTTGGTTGTCATACAAGACAAATTACTTCCTGCCCCTTGTTCTGTATTGTATTCTCAGTTGTTCCCCTTTGTTCAGTTTTGTATTCTCAGTTGTTGCCCTTTTTTGTTTGTTTCATCATCATCAGGTGCCATGCCGGCTGGCGTAGGCGGTCATGGCTCTCCACAGCTCTCTGTCCACAGTATTATGTATCAAGGTCGTTGTTGTTTCCTTGCCGTGCCAGGTTGTCAAACTGTGTAATATTTTCTCATGTTGTCGCCCTCTGTCTCTGTTGCCTTCAATTTTGCCTGTTGTGACTATGTTCTCTAAACCTGCCTATCTACTTGTTTCATATTACATTTTATTTTGCTACATTTGTATACCTGCTAAAGAGGAAGATACAAAAATTAATTACAGAAGTAGAAAAAAAGATGAGAGCTAGAAATAATGGTGTTAGTCTTACCTCTATCACCTGGCCATCTTTTAAGGTCATGTTCTTCAGGTCAAGGTGACACACCTGGCAAGCGTTAGCGAGGATTGATTCACCTTCAAAATATTGTCTGTCAGCTTGCGCTAAAAGATACAGTGATCACGACCGTGATTAGTGAGTGACAGCGTGAGTGATAGGTTTGAACATAAGAAATATAGACTGACAAAGCAAAAGACAGGAGCCGAGTGAAAGATGCGGTTGTGATAGAGGTGTATCTGTTGATGGTGCTGAAATAGATATATTGTTGCTGATCCAGCGATCCATGGGTTTATGCCTTGTGACCTTATGCCATTGTGTGATATATGCGTGTCTGTGGGTTGTTTTGTTTTAAATAAGGTGTTCAATTTATTTGACCTTGATTGGGGGGGGGGGGATTTTTCTAACATCTTCCAGTATTGGACATTCAAAAAGGTGGTGGTCGAGAGTTTCCTACGAGTGAAGGTATATCAAACTGGAAATATCAAACTGGAAATATCAAACTGGAAACATCAGCAAGAAGCAGGATCTGAACACGGGTATTATCAGACTAAAGAAACTGACAGAGGTAATGACAGAGTGTTTAAAGAAAGAATAAACTAAAAGAAAAAAATAGCCTACAGTCTTACATTCATGGTTTCTCTAACTTTAAATGCCGACTCATATAATTTGTTTGTCTGTGATGGGGAAAAATGCAGAGAAGAGAGTGTGAGGCAGAGAGTGGCATATAGGGAGCGTTAGGAGAAAAAACAGAGAAGAGAGTGTGAGGCAGAGAGTGGCATATAGGGAGCGTTAGGAGAAAAAACAGAGAAGAGGGTATGAGGCAGAGAGTGGCATATAGGGAGCGTTAGGAGAAAAAACAGAGAAGAGAGTGTGAGGCAGAGAGTGGCATATAGGGAGAGTTAGGAGAAAAAATAGAGAAGAGAGTGTGAGGCAGAGAGTGGCATATAGGGAGCGTTAGGAGAAAAAACAGAGAAGAGTGTGTGAGGCAGATAGGTGGCATATTGAGAATGATGGGGCAGAGAATCGACAGAGACCAGAGTGGTGCAGCAGAGAAAATACGCAGAAAAAAATGAGAGGTCAAGCAAGAGAGATAGGGCAAAAACTTGACAGATGGGGCAGAGAAGTGACAGAAATCTGACTGAGATGTGGCACACAGATATGGGCACAGAAGAAACAGAGGATAGATGGGGCATAGAAGAGACAGAGATGGGGCAGAGATGGGGCAGAGAAGAGATAGAAATGGGGCAGAGAAGAGATAGAAATGGGGCAGAGTAGAGACAGAGATGGTGCAGAGAAGAGATAGAAATGGAGCAGAGTAGAGACAGAAATGGGGCAGAGAAGAGATAGAAATGGGGCAGAGAAGAGATAGAAATGGAGCAGAGTAGAGACAGAAATGGGGCAGAGAAGAGATAGAAATGGGGCAGAGAAGAGATAGAGATGGAGCAGAGTAGAGACAGAAATGGGGCAGACATAGAGCAGAGAAGAGACAGAGGGACAAGGCAAAATGAAACAAGAAGGGAGAGTATTACAGAAAAAAAGATAAATATGGGCTAGTAAAGTGACAGAGAGATGGTAGATATTAAAAGATTCAGAGAAAGAAGGAAAAGTGGATTCATGTGACCAGCAAGAAGACCCAGGTAAATAATAATACAGGTATGTACTGATGGATGACTTAATCCCACTACCCAAGCCTGGAAAGTCATGCAAAGATACGGGGTTTCAGACTCATAACCATGCAAAATACAATCGATAAGTTGTTAGAAAAGATTGTTGCATGGAAATTATCCCTACATCTAGAGAGGAATAACTCAACGTTGGGAGGCTATAGTCCAGGTAAGCAGACTTGGCACAACGGCGGCGTATTTGCGAAAGATGTGTTTGTAAGTTTTGACGAACGAATGGAAGACATGTATACCTGCTACAGAACTTGAGGATGCTTATAACAGAGTGCTCTTGGATTTCTTGATGACCATAATGCTGCAACTCCAAGTTAGTCCTTTTGTTGTCAGGCGGATTATCTCTTCACTTTTTCAGAGACAGGCTGTTCTTTAGTTTGAGAGTTGGTGATCGTCACCAACAGTCATAAACCCAGGACCACCACAAGGGTCACCTCTGTCCCCAGTACTATTTAATGTGTATACACTTCAAATTTAAAAGCTGTCAGATTGCAGGACCAGGGAGAACCATGTCTTTGCTGATGACATCTTGGTATATAGGCATGGCAGAGATAAAGAAACGATCGCCAGGAATTTGCAGAGGGAGCTTGATCGAATAAGGGATTGGTGCAGTAATTCTATAACTTTTGTTAATCCATCAAAAGCATCGATAACATGGTTTTCCCTAAATAATCAGGTAAATACTAATACAGGTATGTACTCATGGATGACTTAATCCCACTACCCAAGCCTGGAAATTCTAGAACTTTTGTTAATCCATCAAAAGCATTGATAACATGGTTTTCCCTAAATAATCATATAGTAAACACACACCATCTGTTACTTTGAGAGGGGATGTCATCGAGAGAACCAGCACAATGAAGTACTTGGGGGTTATGTTGAGCCGCAGTCTGAGTTTCAAAGATCATATTGACCATCATTGTAAAGGTGTATAAAGGTCTTGAAGCAATGAAAATTATGGCTGCTGCTCAATTTTAACAGAGGCTGCTATTTCTACTGTATCAGGGATTGGTGGTGGCAGTATTAGAGTACGCACTGGCGATTCAGACAATGAGTCAGACTCAAACAGAAAGATTGGGTAGAATCCAGAATGAGGCAATGCGAATCATTTTGGGGTGTACGAGAAATATATCAGCACAGGCTATGCAATACTTACTTGATTGCCGAACTGCAGAGCAAAGAATACAAATGTGCAGGGCGCAGAACTACCTATAAATCACTGCTGATAAAGGACATGAAATTGTCTCTACACCCTGAAATTCTCAACGTGAAAGGCAGTCAACTTTAGAGAGGAAAGTCGTGGATGGGGCGAGCACAGGATATTATACAGAGGGTGTGCAGATTGGAGGATGTGCTACCTGGTGCGGAAAGGAATCGAGCACCGTTAGATTGTCTGACAGCCTTCAAAGTAATAACACTCAATAGAGAATGCATGAAATGGTGTCAGACAGTGGTAGAGTCGGAGGTTCTCGCTCTGATCTGTGATAATTCCAGGGAAGGTGATATGATTATATATATACAGATGGGTCAGTTTAATGACAGATCAGGAGTGCCTGGGTCTTCACTGCTCAAAGGTGGGGGGAGACCATCAGAGAGGAAAATGGTGCATTCGCTCAGACGACAAGCAGCATGACACAATGGAGATTTTTGCAGTAACCAAAGCTTTGCAATCTATCTTTGCATACTATCTACGAGCATACCTGTACACTCAGTGACTCTATGAGCATGATTGTGAAAGTTCAAGCGGGGTACGTTCGGGAACAGTGGCTGAATGCAGTGAAGAATTGCTGTGTGCATAAAGTGACTTTCATTTTTGTGCCGGGTCATGCGGGAGTCTGGGGTAATGAGAGAGCAGATAGGTTGGCTGCACACGCTTCTACTACAGCTGTTGGTGGAGCGATGGATCGAGCAGACATTTTGAACGCCCTATGTAAAATGCACAAACAAATGACTGTACAAGTGACGATGACTCTTGTTCCATGACTAGAATCAGGGAGTTTGGTTTGAAATGTGGTGTCACTAGAAAGGAGCGGTTTCTTTGGCAAGAAAGAATGATGATAAATCAACTGCTTACTGGGACCGTCAGTCAACGTGTAATGGCGGCTACACACAAGGAGAGACTGAGCACCAATGGACTTGTCCAGAGTTCAGTGACGATGATCCAACGACTAACTAACTAACTAACTGATGGATGTAAACCTGTACCTGTCAAGACATCTGTTGCCAGAGGGATGACAAATTCCATCGACACACCATAAATATTTTTCATGTGTTTCCAGCTTGACAACCTGAAAAATAGATGTCAACACCTCAGAGAAGTGTCACAATTCACTGTTAAGATATAGAGAGAGGCTGCATGGATAGGACAGAGATATGAGAAAATCATAGAGATTAGATAGAGATACTCTTCTTCTTCTTCTTCTGCATTTACTCTCAAACTCCTGTAATTAACAGGATGTGGTCAGGAGAATGGAATGTGTTGTGTCATGGTTTACAGCATTGCTGTAATATCTGTGCCTTTTGACCTGACACATCTGACTTCAGCAAGGCTTTGGATCACTCACCCTATATAGGATGGAAGCCAACTCCATCCCATAGCCTCCTTAGTCGCCTCTTACGGCATGAATAGAAGGTAAATAGTGTTGCTATTCTTTGCTCCCCTTTCGGGCCCCCATCAACACAGGAGCGTAGACAGAGATATGAGAGTATCCGTAGAGATTAGACACAGATATGAGAATATCTGTAGAGATTGGACAGAGATATGAGAATATCTGTAGAGATTGGACAGAGATATAAGAATATCTGTAGAGATTGGACAGAGATATGAGAACGTACAGATAGGGAAAAACTGTAATTAGAGATATAAGAATATCCGTAGAGATTAGACACAGATATGAGAATATCTGTAGAGATTGGACAGAGATATGAGAATATCTGTAGAGATTGGACAGAGATATGAGAACGTACAGATAGGGAAAAAACTGTAATTAGAGATATAAGAATATCTGTAGAGATTGGACAGAGATATGAGAATATCTGTAGAGATTGGACAGAGATATGAGAATATCTGTAGAGATTGGACAGAGATATGAGAACGTACAGATAGGGAAAAACTGTAATTAGAGATATAAGAATATCTGTAGAGATTAGACAGAGATATGAGAATATCTGTAGAGATTGGACAGAGATATGAGAATATCTGTAGAGATTGGACAGAGATATGAGAACGTACAGATAGGGAAAAACTGTAATTAGAGATATAAGAATATCTGTAGAGATTAGACAGAGATATGAGAATATCTGTAGAGATTAGACAGAGATATGAGAATATCTGTAGAGATTGGACAGAGATATGAGAATATCTGTAGAGATTGGACAGAGATATGAGAATATCTGTAGAGATTGGACAGAGATATGAGAATATCTGTAGAGATTGGACAGAGATATGAGAACGTACAGATAGGGAAAAACTGTAATTAGAGATATAAGAATATCTGTAGAGATTAGACAGAGATATGAGAATATCTGTAGAGATTGGACAGAGATATGAAAATATCTGTAGAGATTAGACAGAGATATGAAAATATCTGTAGAGATTAGACAGAGATATGAGAATATCTGTAGAGATTAGACAGAGATATGAGAATATCTGTAGAGATTAGACAGAGATATGAAAATATCTGTAGAGATTAGACAGAGATATGAGAATATCTGTAGAGATTAGACAGAGATATGAAATTATCTGTAGAGATTGGACAGAGATATGAAATTATCTGTAGAGATATGAAAATATCTGTAGAGAGATGAGAAAATTATGAGAGATATACATAAATTATGAACTTCCACAATCTTGAAACACACATCTATCCCGATGGAAACCATAAGGTAAATCATAAATTCAATCTTCATACCAGCATTGTTATCAATGTCAGATGTGCACACTAACTAAAGAACAAAAAGGACAGCTTACTGCATGTGAAATGAGATGTCTAAGAAAAGCAGCAAGAAGAAAAATAATAGATCATGTGAGGAATTAGATGAAATCATCTGAAGATTAGAAGAACTGTTGGAACAACAACATCCATGTTCAAATATATTTAAAATAAACAGACTGAAATGAATCTGTCACTTTATGAAAATCAACCCATACTAGCCAGCAGCAATAGCATACAACATAAGAATGGAAACAGTAAGAGGCAGAGGAAGACCAAGTAGGTGGATTGAAGGAGTTACCAACTTTCTAAGGCATCACAATATTTCTGTACATCAAATGACCAAACGTGCCATAGCCCAAAAACTGATCGTCATTCAATCCCGCAACTCCTTACAACAGAAGTAGGAAAAAATACAAGATAGACTGAGATATTTGGAAGCAGGAAAGAAGAAAACTTAAAACACCAGCATGGTGACATCTGGATATGTCTGATACATAGAACATGAGAACATGAGTCACTGTGATACATAGAACATGAGTCAATGTGATACATAGAACATGAGTCAATGTGATACATAGAACATGAGTCAATATGATACATAGAACATGAGTCAATGTGATACATAGAACATGAGTCAATATGATACATAGAACATGAGTCAATATGATACATAGAACATGAGTCAATGTGATACATAGAACATGAGTCAATATGATACATAGAACATGAGTCAATATGATACATAGAACATGAGTCAATATGATACATAGAACATGAGTCAATATGATACATAGAACATGAGTCAATGTGATACATAGAACATGAGTCAATGTGATACATAGAACATGAGAACTGAGTCATTGTGATACATAGAACATGAGTCAATGTGATACATAAAACATGAGAACTGAGTCATTGTGATACACAGAAGATGAGTCAATGTGATACATAGAACATGAGAACTGAGTCATTGTGATACATAGAACATGAGTCAATGTGATACATAGAACATGAGAACTGAGTCATTGTGATACACAGAAGATGAGTCAATGTGATACATAGAACATGAGAACTGAGTCATTGTGATACATAGAACATGAGTCAATGTGATACATAGAACATGAGAACTGAGTCACTGTGATACACAGAAGATGAGTCAATGTGATACATAGAACATGAGAACTGAGTCATTGTGATACATAGAACATGAGTCAATGTGATACATAGAACATGAGAACTGAGTCATTGTGATACATAGAACATGAGTCAATGTGATACATAGAACATGAGAACTGAGTCATTGTGATACATAGAACATGAGTCAATATGATACATAGAACATGAGAACTGAGTCACTGTGATACATAGAACATGAGTCAATGTGATACATAGAACATGAGAACTGAGTCACTGTGATACATAGAACCTGAGTCAATGTGATACATAGAACATGAGAACTGAGTCATTGTGATACATAGAACATGAGAACTGAGTCATTGTGATACATAGAACCTGAGTCAATGTGATACATAGAATATGAGAACTGAGTCATTGTGATACATAGAACATGAGAACTGAGTCATTGTGACACATAGAACCTGAGTCAATGGGATACATAGAACATGAGAACTGAGTCATTTTGATACATAGAACATTAGTCAATGTGATACATAGAACATGAGAACTGAGTCATTGTGATACATAGAACATGAGTCAATCTGATATACAGAAGATGAGAACTGAGTCATTGTGATACATAGAACATGAGTCAATGTGATACATAGAACATGAGAACTGAGTCATTGTGATACATAGAACATGAGAACTGAGTCATTGTGATACATAGAACATGAGAACTGAGTCATTGTGATACATAGAACATGAGAACTGAGTCATTGTGATACATAGAACATGAGAACTGAGTCATTGTGATACATAGAACATGAGAACTGAGTCAATGGGATACATAGAACATGAGAACTGAGTCATTTTGATACATAGAACATTAGTCAATGTGATACATAGAACATGAGAACTGAGTCATTGTGATACATAGAACATGAGTCAATCTGATATACAGAAGATGAGAACTGAGTCATTGTGATACATAGAACATGAGTCAATGTGATACATAGAACATGAGAACTGAGTCATTTTGACACATAGAACATGAGAACTGAGTCATTGATATTTATGATTCATATTACTAGAAGACTATGAATAAAGGTCAATATTTTTAAATTAATCTATTTTAGTTTCAAGTTTCATTCAGCTTTCTCTCACATAAAACTCTTCGAGATCCCATTCGTGGTTTCTATGGACCCCATGGGATGGAATTCTATGAACTACAGATAACAACAATCAATGTCATTGATTTATCCAACTCTCTTGATGACCTTCTCAACCTCTCCTGCCATCAACTTCTTATGATGACTCTCTCAACCTCTCCTGATGAACTTCTGAACCTCCTTAATGTCTTCAACCTCTCCTGATGACCTCAATCTCTCCTAATGACCTTCTCAACTTCTCCTGATGACTCTCAACCTCTCCAGATGACTCTATGACCTCAACTTTTCCTGACACTCAAATTCTCCAATGACTCTCTCAACCAGAATCTAGTCAACTTTCAATGATTATAAACAATCCTACCAGTCAAACATGAGTGAGACAAGCTGGACAAGAACTGTACCTTTCTTGGAACATCTGGTCAGTGATTGGTGCCAGGTACAGCGTAGCAGTACAGGGATACATCTCTCCACCCTGGAAGATAATCTGAGAGTTAATAATGATAACAACACTAGGCAAAGAGTAGCTTAACCCCGTAGCAGCGGCGGTATCCTTAAGGATACGATGAGAGATTGCTGCCATCTTCTTCTTCTTCTAAGTTTTCCAAGGAAACAAAACAGACTGATTTTTTTCTCCCTGGATAGCTAAGAAAAGGAGGATTTCCGCAAAATGTCGGTGGTTTTTTTTTTAATCGTATCTTTAAAAAATACCTCTGCAGCTACGATCAACAACCTCTTCTGAATAATGATGAAAACTATAAAGAGAAACCTGAACTATGAGTACAATAATAGAGATTAAACCTACATTAAGATTACAATTATAGAGATACATTTTAACTATGAGTACACTTATAAACTTATACACTTATAAACTTATACACTTATAAACTTATACACTTATAAACTTATACACTTATAAACTTATACACTTATAAACTTATACACTTATAAACTGAATGATTATTACAATTATAGAGATAAGCCTAAATTATTATTACAATTATAGAGATAAGCCTAATCTATTATTACAATTATAGAGATAAGCCTAAATTATTATTACAATTATAGAGATAAGCCTAAATTATTATTACAATTATAGAGATAAGCCTAAATTATTATTACAATTATAGAGATAAGCCTAAATTATTATTACAATTATAGAGATACGCCTAAATTATTATTACAATTATAGAGATAAGCCTAAATGATTATTACAATTATAGAGATACGCCTAAATTATTATTACAATTATAGAGATAAGCCTAAATTATTATTACAATTATAGAGATAAGCCTAAATTATTATTACTATTATAGAGATGAGCCTAAATTATTATTACAATTATAGAGATAAGCCTATAAACCGTATGATGAACATGAATGGAACAGGAGTATAAAGATTGTGACAAGTGCTACTCAACAATAGAGAACTAAAGACACAGAAATAGAATGAAGAGACAGGAATATGGTTTAATAACCGCCTTCAACACACACACACACACATACATATATATATACATCACAACCTGTATGAGACACATGTCTCAGAAACTAAGAGACTGCAACAAGAACAAGGTATCACGCAGAACAAAATACTCACCTGTTTCAGAAACCTGTCTCTTGCAACCAGGAGAGATGGCAACATGGAATCGCACAGCAAGCTCTGACCCTACAGAGAGGCACAACATTTGAGAAGCTCATAGCAAGGATATAACTACTTATAAATAATAACTAGACTGTTAGAGGATATCCGACAAGGTGAAGAGTGTTACAGTAACAAGAGGATATCCAACAAGGTGAAGAGTGTTACAGTAACAAGAGGATATCCGACAAGGTAAAGAGTGTTACAGTAACAAGATGATATCCGACAAGGTGAAGAGTGTTACAGTAACAAGAGGATATCCGACAAGGTGAAGAGTGTTACAGTAACAAGAGGATATCCGACAAGGTGAAGAGTGTTACAGTAACAAGAGGATATCCGACAAGGTGAAGAGTGTTACAGTAACAAGAGGATATCCGACAAGGTGAAGAGTGTTACAGTAACAAGAGGATATCCGACAAGGTGATGAGTGTTACAGTAACAAGAGGATATCCGACACGGTGAAGAGTGTTACAGTAACAAGAGGATATCCGACAAGGTGAAGAGTGTTACAGTAACAAGAGGATATCCGACAAGGTGAAGAGTGTTACAGTAACAAGAGGATATCCGACACGGTGAAGAGTGTTACAGTAACAAGAGGATATCCGACAAGGTGAAGAGTGTTACAGTAACAAGAGGATATCCGACAAGGTGAAGAGTGTTACAGTAACAAGAGGACATCCAACAAGGTGAAGAGTGTTACAGTAACAAGAGGATATCCAACAAAGTGAAGCGTGTTACAATAACAAACATAAGAAGCGATAACTACAATAATGTATTATTATTCTTCTTCTTTCCTTCCTCTTTTACCCTTTAGGTGTGTCGAGGAAGATATAATGTTCTTGTTCTCGCTTTTCTGGCAGCTTCAGATAATGTCATTTTGTGTTTGTGTAATGTTTCTTTGATGTTGTTGATCCAGCGTACTCTAGGTCTACCCCTGGCTCTTCTTTCTACTTCTCCTCTCTTCATATATGCTTTATAAACTAATGAATCACACGGCATTCTTTCCAGATGACCAAACCATTTTATCTGTTGGTTTTGTATGTAATGTATTATTGCCACTGATATAGTTAACATTACCGAATATAGCTAACATTACTGAATATAGCTAACATTACCGAATATAGCTAACATTACCGAATATAGCTAACATTACTGAATCAATACTAATTACTGTGATAAGAGACTAAACACCTTTGAAAACAAATGCATATGTACCATTCTGAACGATAAGTGGAGTGACTTTAAATCTAACACTACTATACGAGAGGAAAACAAACAAACCTACATATCTTCCTTCATTAGACAAAGGCATTGGACTTACATCAGCCATGTTCTCAGAATGAACAGCCTAAGAATTCCCCAGCAGTCACTAAATTGGGTGCCACCAGGAGTAAGAAGAAGAGGGAAACATAAAGAAACTCTACGAAGAACCATTAATAGAGAAGGCATGTCAATGAACCTAAACAACACGCAACAATTGAAAGACCTGGCAACACAAAGACAGAAATGGAAAGCTATTGTTTCTGCCCTATGCGCCACCTATGGCCCTGAAGGAATATAACATAAATGAATATAGCTAAAATTAATGAATATAGCTAAAAGAGCAAAAATATCAAATGTCATTAATAAATAAAAAAAGGAACAAGGACTTCTTTCCAAATTTGGGTAAGAGGGACCTTTATCAAGACACAAACAAAAACAATATGATAAATACAATGGGATAGTCTTACAGCCACGCCTCATTGTATAGAAAGAAAATAGGCGCAATCACATTTAGTTATAAGCAGTGGCGGCGCTAATTTGAATTTTACGCACCATCAATAGGCAAAAATCACATGAGGTAAGTGGAATACTACAAGAAAATGAGTCATGTGTGTCAACCATGATTAAGTGAATGTTTCACATCGAAGATGCTAACTGTACACACAGACATATACATACATACATACAAAATAGCGTACGTGCTCAGATCACACAAAGACATATGGAGATGGGGATACAAATAAACAAGTGTCAAACATTAGGGGGAAGGGGTCAGTAGTTGACAACGGAAATGGGGGCTAGGTTCATTGAAAATTGATTAAAACGATCCTGATGATTTATACACATACACACACATATATATTTTGGGCTAAGACTCAGAATATTCAGGGTCACATTCACTCATCACTTGTAATTTGAACAATAATTGTGATATAACTCAGTAACCAAGAAATGGGTACCAGACCTCATGTAAAGGTGAATGAATGCTGCCAGTACTACTGAGTATGTGATGATATAAAGCATCAGTATTTCTGTTGGTACAAGTCAACCACTGTTTATATAGATTAATCAATGATTAATTACAATGATTAATAATTGATTAATGATTAATCAATGATTAATGTTCATTACACGAACACCAAATAACATTATTTGAAGCTGCCAGAAAAGCGAGAACAAGAACATTGTATCTCCCTCAACACCCGTAAAGGGTAAAAGAGGAAGGAAAGAAGAAGAATCAATGATTCCCTTCTTACCCCCAACTGGTTACGTATCTCAGAGTCGAAATTATATGATATTGATAACTCACGTGCCGTGACCATACTTTACCCATGTATCAATGGCTGCAGTCATTGCACGGATAATATGGGATCGAGCATTGTCATGTTGCAAAATGATACCTTTACTCATATAAGTTCACAGCCGAAGACGGATGTGTTGGGCCATTGGCGCAAATAAAACAGCAACACAACGCATTTCCATTCTCTGGACTATATTCAACTGGAAATCTTGTAGGACCATTGTCCTGTTACAAGAGAAATCCAGCAGGAGTTTGAGAATGAACGCTGAAGAAGAAATATAACTTCACATCATTTTGTTTTCATTGCGGGTGGGAGACGATTTCTGAGAAGATCTGTATATGTGAAACTAGTAACAGTATTCCAATTGGCATGGGATGCTCTCAAATAATGCCTCATTCATATCCCCCCCAAAAAATCAGCATAATCTTTGCTGCAGATGGCTAAGTGCGAAAATTCTTCAGTTTTGGTAGGAGGGATGGTATCTTTGTTCAATCTTTTTAATTTCATCTCATGACAGCAAAACTAGATGTCATTTTCAGTAACAATGGCATTGTCAGGACACTCTTGATAATGCTACCAAAAATATTGACTGGCTACAAGACAATGCAATTGTTATTTTTTGATTTCCTGGCTACAAGACAATGCAATTGTTATTTTCATTTCCTGGCTACAAGACAATGCAATTGTTATTTTCATTTCCTGGCTACAAAACAATGCAATTGTTATTTTCATTTCCTGGCTACAAAACAATGCAATTGTTATTTTCATTTCCTGGCTACAAGACAATGCAATTGTTATTTTCATTTCCTGGCTACAAGACAAAGCAATTATTTTCATTTCCTGGCTACAAGACAAAGCAATTATTTTCATTTCCTGGCTACAAGACAAAGCAATTATTTTCATTTCCTGGCTACAAGACAATGCAATTGTTATTTTCATTTCCTGGCTACAAGACAAAGCAATTATTTTCATTTCCTGGCTACAAGACAAAGCAATTATTTTCATTTCCTGGCTACAAGACAAAGCAATTATTTTCATTTCCTGGCTACAAGACAATGCAATTGTTATTTTCATTTCCTGGCTACAAGACAAAGCAATTATTTTCATTTCCTGGCTACAAGACAATGCAATTGTTATTTTCATTTCTATCATATTTTTAAGATTTTCATTTAAAGCCTCCTAATATATAATTCATCAAATTCTCATGTTTAATTTGCACAAACTTACCATCCACTGACAAATTATTGCATCCACTTTGACCGGAATGTCTGCCGTCTGTACAAAAAAAAAAAAATATGTCTAGACAATACTGTTTAATGAGTGATGACTAATAGGATAGTCACAACAGGAAAAATTGAAGGCAACAGAGACAAAGGGTGACAACGTGGAAAAATATTAGACAGTTTGACAACCTGACACGGCAAGGAAACAACAACAACTTTGATACATAATACTGTGGACAGAGAGCTGTGGAGAGCCATGGCAGCCTACGCCAGCCGGCATGGCACCTGATGATGACTAATCGGATGTTGTATGGCTGATAATTTCAAATATAAACTTTGTGTCACCAGCGAAAGAGAAGTTGGATCAGCCAAAATGAGTGATGCTGTGTATGACTAGTTACCTGTATCAGACAAAAAGGCTTGTGTGGCGAGTGTTTAGATAATTATGCATGAATGGAGGACTTGTGTGGTGAGTTCAATATACTTCAAGAGTGTTCTGAGCATGAAACGCTGAGGCAGACATATTGGCCAGAGGAAACAACACTGGAATCAAAACTCTATGGGACACTGTATGAACTACAAAAGACAGTGAGTTTTATTAAGGAGACAGAATTACAGATATAGACATGTTTCAAGTGAACGAAAGAAGAAGAAGAAGTGTGGTGAGTGTTTAATTAATTATGCATGAATGGAGGACTTGTGTGGTGAGTGTTTAATTAATTATGCATGAATGGAGGACTCGTGTGGTGAGTGTTTAATTAATTATGCATGAATGGAGGGTTTTGGAATCATGAGTCTACGATGAGAGCTCTGTACTTATTGAGTGAAAATCTATGTATATGCATACAGAATGAAGAACTAAAAAGAATTATATATACATATATACAAACACACATTATATATATATAGATATATATTAAGATATATATTATTTATGCTAATGGCCCGACATATCCATCTTCAGAGGTCCAATCTGCTCAATAATTGAGTTATCAACTGTCCCAGCACTACTACTTACGCTTGTTTTTCCTGTGATGTAATCTTCCACAAAGTTCTCTGTGAAAATACAACAAAATTATAAAAGGGAGAACTACCTCAATCTGAGACTGTATCACTGTGATAACTGACCCAAGTTCATTCTCTTTGGCAACCCTATCAGCAAACACAGCAAGACCAGTAGGTTCTACTGCATAGACTGAAAGAAATATAAACAATATCAGATAAACAAAACCAGTAATCAATGTCACATTTCTAAATTTAAAAAAGAGATTACTATTTGATACAATGATGAAGAATTAACAAAGTAATACACATTTAAAACACATAAAGAATACCAGTTTTCAATTAATATTTCTTCTCATCAACCTTCTCAAGTTGGTATATATTTAACTCTAAATCACGGAATCCCGCCGAAGACAGATGTGTCAGGCCATTGACGCAAATAAAAAACGGCAACACAGCGCATTTCGATTCTCTGGACTACATCCTGCTAGAAATCTAGTAGGACAATGTCTTGCTACAAGGGAGATCCAGCGGGAGTTTGAGAATGAACGATGAAGAAGAAGAAATCACGGAATCCAAAATTTAGGGAACTATATACATTTAGGGAACTACCGGAATATGTACATTTAAGAAAATATGTAAATGTATGGAACTATGTCAATTTAGGGAACTATATAAATTTAGGAAACAATATAAATTCTGGGAACTATGTAAATTTAACATGCAAGACTGAATGATTTATCAGTATTCTGACATCACAAAACAGGATCTCATAGCCTGGAGACATATAAGAAGGTTGTCATAGGCTAGGGAAGCCCATCCGAAATAAAGGCATGTCAAAATCGGATGTGCTGGGCTAGGAAGGAGTAAAATAACGTAACTACTATGATGATATTGATCTTATAACTGGGTCCAAACAAAAATTCCAAGAATTAACAGCAAAATGGAAAAAAGTTACCAGTAAGTATGAAATGGAAATCAACACAGACAAGAGAATGATCTTGGTTAACAGCAGAGAGAGAAGAAAAGACCAACATCGTGATGAATGGATATAAATTTGTGGAAGTGAATGCTTTCAAATACCTCAGATCTGGCATATGCATCAATGGAAAATGCGAAGCAGATTTAAAAATAAGACTGGAAATGGCTTTGCGTTTACATCAAAGCTAAACTTAATTTGGAAAAGCAACATCAGTGTTAGTATGACAATCAAACTTTATAACTCACTAGTGCTTTCTATTGCATTATATGGTTGTGAGAGTTGGACACTCACTACAGACATGGAGAGATGAATGCAGACTTTCGAATACAAATGTTACAGATGAATTCTACAAATAACCTATATAGAGCATAAGACAAATTTGTACGTAAAAAATTGAATACAGGTTCACTAGAATCATCGCTTTCAATAGTCAAATGATGAAAACTTGCGTGGTTTGGACATGTACGCTGACACGATTCCTTGTCAAAAACAATACTGCAGGAAATGGTCAATGGTGAAAGAAGCAGAAATAAACAAACATAAACATGGATAGACAAAATTCTAGAACTGGACAGGACAAGATTTTTCCTCTCTCGTTGCATCATTGAAGATTGAAATCACTGAATGACTGTATGCTTATGCATCCAATGTTGTACCCCTAGGATCCTGATGGGTTATGGTTTATAGACAGATAAAGTAGTAAAGTAACCCATAGCATTTATTAATGCCGTAGGAGTGTGAGATGTTAGCGATCTCACATTTCAGAAATTCTGCAAATGAGGGCGGTAGCCATCTTCTCTCCCTCGTAGTCTTTACATCCCTGATTAATCCAGTACCCATTTAAGGCTGGGTCGACCTGGAAGCCGTTGCGATCTGAAAAACATTTCCACCTCAACTTGAGAATGAACTCAGGACCACTCATATGCAGAGCCAGTGTGCTAACCACTGCGCTTTGTGACTCCCATAAATACATATAGATGGATGGATATCTGAGGAATGTCAGAAATTGCTTCTCATAATAAGATTGTATGGATGGATTGAAGACTACTTTATCTTATCCAACTAACACAACCAAATACAAATTGGAAGAACTGTTAGAAGAAGACACAAAGATGGAACAACAGTAGATAATCCAATTCCTCAAATATGTATTGACTACAATGCTTTCATGGGTGGGTGTGATGTCAATATCCAAGTTTGTCGACTCAATAAAACATGTCGATATTATCGCTCGCCTCGAAGATTGTTAGTGGGCACGCACTAATACAGATATCTTCTTCAGCGTTCATTCTCAAACTCCCGTCAGATCTCTCTTGTAGCAGTACAATTGTCCTACTAGATTTCCAGCAGGATTTAGTCCAGATAATGGAAATGCGTTGTGTCGCCGTTTTATTTCCGCCAATGGCCCGACACATCCGTCTTCGGCGGATAATGCAGATATAATAATGAACAACATTCACACAAAATGACTGGAAGATATTATAGAACATTAGTTCATGAGTGAAATATTTTAATCCCTCATTGGCAGTTACAAAACGGCACAAGAAAATGCCAGAAACATATTGATGCACAACATAGGCTGCAAAATGTTGGCTTACATAATCCACAAGTTTCTCCACACTTTGGTAAACCCTAAATAAAGTAAAAAGGTTACTGTGAACACTAAACTGTGTCATGTGACGTATTCCTTCCAGAACGTTGTCTTCCCAATGAACTCTCTGAACCTCTCTCTGTCTTGGGCGATGTGGCTTGCATTTTCTAGTGATGTATTCATATTATCTTTAATGTCGTCAGTCTATTGTCTTCTTGGTCTGCCCTTTATCCTCTTCCCAGGTACTCTTCCTAAAGCATGGTAGTCAGCGTTGTGTATGTCTTCTCTCACCATCCGCCAAAATGGCCGACTAGAACGAATGTGTTCTCTTTACGGTGCTCGATTAATGGTTGTTCCTTCCCGAAAGTAATGGCAACCTACGGGAATATTGTGCCTTGAAATTTCCAATGGATTAATCGAACACTAAACTATTGATGTAAAATATAAATAAATAATAAAACAGAAAAAAGTTTTAGTAACTTTTTTACTTTATTTAGGATTTACCATTTATTCATTTGGTTACTGCAGCACTTTCCATTTTCTTGGACATCCTCTGATATTTTGGTTATTTACATTTCTCCACACTTTACAACCAATAACCTTTATTTTGTGTGCTTCTTACAATTTAATAAACATCTCGAGGACTTTCAAACCATGGCATACAAGGACAGACCTTTCAAAGAAGTAAAACCAAATTTTAGTGCAGTAGTTGCACCCCTTATCTGTGCCTAAAGGAAGAATCTACAGGTTCAGAGTACTGGCACTTAAGTCAGAAGTACTGGAGAGGATATGGTCAGTCATTTTTATATAAAAGAACATCATTTTATGCCTTATTTATTTTAAAATAACTAAGATCTGTTGAGCTGTCCTTCTTTTGTATATTTTTGCTCAGGAGCCCAGGGGAATGGGTTTTTGAGTGCCAGCTGTTCTGCGTTCAAATATATTTCCTGCCATCATAGCTTTAATAAGTATAAATATTTTGTCCTACTAGATTTCCAGCAGGATTTAGTCCAGGAAATGATCCCTTTGTTGGGACAGGAAGTTGACACAGCCCCGTTTTGGTTATAATTCATGCCCCTACTTTCTAACATTTTCCTGTTTATTTTTTCAGGCTTCTGATCCCTCCCTAAAAATTAGTTAGTGCCTACCTCTGGAAGCCCCTCTCCCTAACACCCCTAGTGAGTATACAACCATGTACGCATCTCTCCTTAAATCACTAGTGAGTATATACCTCTGGAAGCCTCTCTCCATAAAACCCCTGATTAGTACCTACCTCTGGAAGCCTCTCTCCATAAAACCCCTGATTAGTACCTACCTCTGGAAGCCTCTCTCCATAAAACCCCTGGTGAGTACCTAACTCTGGAAGCCCCTCTCCCTAAAACCCCTAGTGAGTACCCACCCATTTAAGCACCTCTCTAAATCTCTAGTGAGTACCTACCTCTAGAAGCTCCAGCTTGAACAGAGAAATGACTAAGGATGCCAACACCAGCACCAAGCTCTAATACTGTTGCTCCTTTCAGTTGTGCTCTGTTCTCATGTAAGGCTCGTCTAAAAGTAATAAAAACAGAAAACAATCTGGTTGTTCAATGTTCTCATGTAAGGCTCGTCTAAAAGTAATAAAAACAGAAAACAATCTGGTTGTTCAATGTTCTCATGTAAGGCTCGTCTAAAAGTAATAAAAACAGAAAACAATCTGGTTGTTCAATGTTCTCAGTATGAAAATAGACCACAAGGTCGTACCTATTAGTTCAACATCTAGTGAGAATTATTACAAAATTTGGCACAAAAACTTAGCCTACAATTATTCTGAAATATTTGTACTAGTTTCCTCAAGACTGCAACTATGTTTTTACTAGTTTCTTCAAGACTGCAACTAAATTTTTACTAGTTTCCTCAAGACTGCAACTATGTTTTTACTAGTTTCCTCAAGACTGCAACTATGGATATTTAATCAAGATCTCTATAAAACTGTGACTTTCAATGCTTTGATCAATCCAAGACATCCAACACGTCAACCAATCACAAGACATCCAACACATCAACCAGTCACAAGACATCCAACACATCAACCAATCACAAGACATCCAACACATCAACCAATCACAAGACTTCTAACACATCAACCAATCACAAGACATCTAAAACATCAACCAATCACAAGACATCCAACACATCAACCAATCACAAGACATCTAAAACATCAACCAATCACAAGACATCCAACACATCAACCAATCACAAGACTTCTAACACATCAACCAATCACAAGACTTCTAACACATCAACCAATCACACGACATCCAACACATCAACCAATCACACGACATCCAACACATCAACCAATCACAAAACATCCAACATATCAACCAATGACAAGACATCCAACACATCAACCAATCACAAGATTTTCACCCAGTCTGTGCTGCCTGTCCACATGGACACAGAGGTGATAGAACCAGTCTTAGTCTATTTAAGCGGCTGTATAGCTGCTGTGTCCTGTCCTGTGATGGAAGATAACCTGCTCAGAGCTGTCGAGATAGTGATAGTTGTATTTTGGGTGATTGACTTTTCTAATAGCTTTGATGAGGATCCTCTTTTCATGGTGATTTATTGGTCTTTTTGTTCCTGTGTTGCTCCATCTTTTGTCAGCATATCTTCCTCTTCATTTCTTGGTATGCCACAGTGGGATACTTTGATTTCTTGGTATGCCACAGTGGGATACTTTGATTTCTTGATATGCCACAGTGGGATACTCTGATTTCTTGGTATGCCACAGTGGGATACTCTGATTTCTTGGTATGCCACAGTGGGATACTTTGATTTCTTGATATGCCACAGTGGGATACTTTGATTTCTTGATATGCCACAGTGGGATACTTTGATTTCTTGATACATGCTCCATTCCTCTCAATCAACATCCTGTGGAAATTACCACTGTATCATAATCTTCTTCTGTGATCAGTTTCCTATACTCTGAGGTCTATACAGGAAGGAGATCCACCTCCATGAATTTTGTCATCCGCAGGAAGTCCTCACAATTGCCTCACATTTTCACCTTCAGATCTGTCTTTTGGGGCCGTTTTTTAGTTCTCACGTCATCGAAGAGTGAACATGTCTGCAAAATGCGGTCTGGAATCTCGGGACACTTTTGACATGAGCATTAGTTAATTTAGACAGCCTTGTGGAGATGTGCTTGTAGTCTACAGTGTCCTGTGACAAGCCTAATCTGCTCAGCTTTAGAATGGGGTCCTGCAGAAAGTTGCGGCCTGTTCTCTGACTCCATGTCTGTTTGTGATCTAGCACATAACCCCATAGCTTCAAGCAATAATCCCCAGGAATCTATGAAGAAAAATCACATTGTAAACAAGATTAACTATTAATCAATAAACTAGGGAGATTCCCCCTGTCATGTGTTCTACAAAATTTATAACAAAACATATTGACTTACCTATATGTTAAAATGTGTACTTTGTCATTCAGCAAATCCTGGTGTGCCTGAACTTCTGAGTAACATCTGAAACAAAACAAACACGACACATGATGAAATCAATGACATGTACATATCAACAAAAATCAAACTTGATACAAGACACAATGAATGGCATATAAATAACAAAAAACAAACTTGACACAAGACACAATGAATGGCATATAAATAACAAAAAACAAACTTGACACAAGACACAATGAATGGCATATAAATAACAAAAAACAAACTTGACACAAGACACAATGAATGGCATATAAATAACAAAAAACAAACTTGACACAAGACATAATGAATGGCATATACATAACAAAAAGCAAACTTGACACAAGACACAATGAATGGCATATACATAACAAAAAATAAACTTGACAGAAGACACAATGAATGGCATATACATAACAAAAAACAAACTTGACACAAGACACAATGAATAGCATATACATAACAAAAAACAAAATGTACACAAGATGCAATGAAGGACACACACATGGACTGATCTGCCTAGTGTTTTAAGTCACTCATTGACCAGGTTATATGCTCTTTTTCCTCTGTGTTTGTTCTCACACTCCTGCTGGTCATCACAATGTAATCTAGGAAACGGCTTCATGGTTTACAGCTTGGCTCTAATATCTGTACGTTTTGTCCTGACACATTCGTCAGCACAGCTGTCTGGTTACTTTGACCTACGGGATGGGACAGTCAACTTCACCTTGGGACAGTCAAGGTTGTAGCACCACTTTTGGCCACCTTGAGATCATATACCCTTCTGCAACCTACAGAAGTATCTTTAGCAGGCGATGATCTGGCATACAGATGACTTGCCCAATGAGCTAGACACATAAAGATACAAGGAACACGTAAAGAAGGAAAATGCATGTGCTGATATTAAAGACTCACACTTTCATATGCATCCCACAGCTGTTCCCATGATGAACGCTTGTGGTCTGTCTGTCAGACAAAGATGAAACAGCCATTGGTCCAGTCAGCAAGTGATTGTTAGGAAACACTGTTTGTGGTAAAGTACTCTCAAGTGGTTGCAGTTGATGGTGCATAAGTTGATGCTGATGTATTTGAAGTGGTTCTGGTTGCTGAAGTTGTTGAGCAATGAGCTGTAATGAGCTATCGTTGTGATGTTGATGAGGATGGTGGTGGTGATGATGATGATGTGTTTCTTGCTGTTTGTAATCTGAACCAGGATCATCCGTTAACATGTCAAAGTGAGGCTGATAAGTCGCAGAAGTTGACTGTGTGAAAAATGTTGGTAACGTCGGAATGTCTGATTGTGGAATTGGTGCAACATCCTCAGAATGATTGATTGTTTTTACATCCTGTTTAATGATTTTTCCTATTCTCATTGCCCGAGGCATTTTCGGGAAGATTTTCTTGCGTTCCCGATACATAGCAAGTTGCAGAAACTTGGTATTCTTTTGGTTGAGATTGAGGCCACTGAGTCGTGTCATCTCACTTGTGATGATGTCCTGGGTTCGAGTACAGCAATCCTCAACTGCTTTTCGTTTACAAGCAATTCGCAGAAGTTGTTTCTCAAACTTGTGGGTGTCCACCACATGTGTGTGAACTTTCTCATTATCTTGCATGATAATCTTGGCTAAATGATCCGTTTTTAAATGTGCGGGACACCCTCTGGTGCTGCATCTCCAAGACAACTTATCTTTGCCTGAGTGATCCAGGCGATACATGTAACTGTCCCGTACAAGGCTTCGTTTGCCTTTGTTTGACATGGTCATTCGAAACTCTTTGCCATTGCTTTGCCCTCTCAATGACCACACCTCTGTAAAAAGAAAAAAACAAGCACACAATAACTGTCTAGTTATGTACATTTTCACTAGCAATAATCAATACATATTTCATGTATACCTAAAGCTAGATCCTTATATAAATGTTCTACAGATGTTCTACATGTTGTTGGCTTACCCTCCATATATCCAGCTTCATCGTACAACATGCCTACTAGGTGATAGTTGTTCCATTCCTTTTCTCCAAGACTTCCTCAGTTCCATTTTTTGCAAAACATGCTTAAAATGTTGGCTTAAAATGTCAATAAATGAATGCATGGACCAGAAACATGGACAATGAACAAACATAATTTATGAAAAGGATAATTTGCTAGGGAACAACATAAGTGTTAGGGAACAACATAAGTGCTAGGGAACAACATAAGTGCTAGGGAACAACATAAGTGCTAGGGAACAACATAAGTGCTAGGGAACAACATAAGTGCTAGGGAACAACATAAGTGCTAGGGAACAACATAAGTGCTAGGGAACAACATAAGTGTTAGGGAACAACATAAGTGTTAGGGAACAACATAAGGAAATAAAGATGTGAGATCTGGTGCAACACAGAGAAATAGAGGAAGAAAAAAGAAATATGTAAGGAGTGTTGCAACAAAATTCAAAACACGCTAACAACATCACCAGAAACAAACGATGTTTTGACTAAAAAGTTCCCATCAGGACAGCACCTTGAAATGGTGATGGGGCTTAGTTCAGCCATCGGGGACTGGAAACTAAAACTGGTCGTGCAGTCCTACCCAAGTAAGCAGGGTTGCTGAAGACAGTCAACCTGCCAAAAGGCACACAATTAATCAGGATGTCACATGCAAAATACAATGGGAACATGTCTATATTCAATATTTTGCCTGCAGAAATCCAGGCCATTAGGGTGGCAACTGCAAAACTGCTGAACTCCAACCATGGCCTACAGTCCGTGGTATTCCTGACAGATGCAAGGTCAGTGCTTCAAGCTCTCCAGTCTGGAAAACTAACAGACTTAAAAATACTACTTAATGAACTGTCTTACTGGTGTAGGGTAACCATGCAGTGGATACCCTCTTTCTGTGAAATACCAGGAAATGAAAAAGCAAACCAACTGGCTGAGGAAGGTGCTGCCGAAGACCAACCAGATATACCAATCACCTACCATCAGAAAAAACAGATGACCAAGTCAATAAGAAAACCACAAACACCAACACAAGATGACTATCACATTATGAACAGATCAGAACAAGTTATAATTCTACGTCTCAGAACAGGACACAACCGACTCCGCAGTCACATGTATACAAAGTTCAAGATTGGCAACACTGCCATGTGTACATGTGGACAGGAAGCACAGAGTACCAAACATATACTTCAAGATTGTTCTGAGTATAAAATGCTATGGCAGACATATTGGCCAGAGGAAATAGTAAAGCAAAATGAGTTAAACAGGTTACTAAAACACTAACCATGCCTATTAATAAAAATATATTTAAAAAAAAAAAAATATATATATATATATAAAAACATACAATAAAACTAAACAGGACAATTCTCCACGTTTTGGCTCAAATTGAACCTTTTTCAAGAGACAAACAACAGAAAACGACACAATAAAAAACAAAATAAATGACTATATTTCATCAAGCCCCGTCTCCATAGCGCAGGGATGGAAACGCATCTAGTAAAAGAAAAAAAGCCTTCTCTGGGCTTGATGAAATATAGTCATTTATTTTGTTTTTTATTTTGTCGTTTTCTGTTGTTTGTCTCTTGAAAAAGGTTCAATTTGAGCCGATACATGGAGAATTGTCCTGTTTAGTTTTATTGTATGTTTTTTTATATATATATAAAATATATTTTTATTAATAGGCAAGGTAAGTGTTTTAGTAACCTGTTTAACTCATTTTGCTTTACTATTTGTTCATTAGGTTACTGCGGCACCATCCACTTTGTCAGACACCCTCTGACCATTTGGTTATTTATATTGGCCAGAGGAAACAACACTGGAATCAAAGCTCTATGTACCACTGTATGAACTACAAAAGACATTAAGTTTTATTCAGGAGAAAGAATTACAGATATAGACATGTTTCAAGTGAACGAAAGAAGAAGAAACCATCATTCACACACACACAAAAGGTAATACTTCATCACTTCCAATGAAATGCACAACAATACCTTACCATCTAGAAAGTCTGTATTAGAAGAGTCTACCATCTGAAGATCATTTCTAGTAGTACCACTCTCACATCCCTCCATCATATCTCCAGCTGCCTGCCTACCACCTGGAGTAATAGATAACAAATCACATAGACTGCCAATCAATACATCATCAATAAAGACTTTATGTTGTATCTGGGGCTATTGATAACAAATTGCAAACTGCGACAATTGACGAGTATGTTGCCCTGCATATTCCTCGTGACAGTGCAGCATTCGTGAGAATGTCTGGATCAGTCTGGAACGTCTGGACATGTACCACGCAGTGGTTCTACCAACACTGCTTTATGCTGCGTCTTGCTGGACTGTTTATGGGAGACACGCTCGACAGCTTAACTCTTTTCACCTTCAGTGCCTACAAAACCTCATTGGAGTACATTGGTAGGATCGTGTACCAGACACAGAAATCCTTCAGAAGTCCTGTATGCAAAGCATCCATACCATGCTGACTAGGTCCCAACTCCGCTGAACTAACCACATCGTCCGTATGCCAGACAAGTGACTTCCAAAGAGATTATTCTATGGGGAGCTGTGTGAAGGTAAACGTTCAAGCGGAGGGCACAAAAAAGCACTTCAAGAATCAACAAAAAAACTCTCTCAAGCATTGCAGCATCGATCCCAGCTCCTGGGAGACTACAGCACTTGACCGCTCAGCCTGTCACACCCAGATCACTGCTGGCATCACGTAATATAAAAAGGAAAGAACACTGCGGGCAATCCACAAGCGCAAGAAGCAGAAGGACAAATCCGAAGGTTCTCCTACCCCTAACCTTCAGCACTCCTGCATGCGCTGCAATAGAACTTTCCGTGTACGAATCAGACTCATCGTACATCTACGAACTAACATGCCAAATTAGACAATTGCCAGTTTATTGTTATTATTTATTTTTTTCATCGCATTAATTTGTTTTTCATGCCATGTTCATCTTCGCTTGCGAAGGAGGAACCACATCATCAGATAACAAATCACATAGACTGTCAATCAACACATCATCAATAAAGACTTTATGTTGTGTGGTATTTATTACACGGAGCCAAGTACATTTGCAAACCGATAAACCTGTCAACCAGACACTCTATCAGATGATGGAAGTGCTAATTAAGAGATTCGTAGAAGCTAGCGATTTCAACTCAAAGTCTAAACATTCGGAGAAATACAACAGTAAATTTAAAAAAAGAAACGTATTGTAAACATATTTTTCTAAGTGTGTTCTCCTGCTGGTTAGTAGGATTGAGTTCCAAGCCCATAAATAATTTTAGGGTGGGGGGATATTGAAAAAAATAGCAGGAAGTTTCCATTGTGAACCAATTCTCACAGAAAACAAGTACTTCTCTGGGATAGTTTGTGAATTCAGCCAAGATGAGTCACACTGTGTGAGTTCAGCCAAGATGAGTCACACTGTGTAAGTTCAGCCAAGATGAGTGACACTGTGTGAGTTCAGCCAAGATGAGTCACACTGTGTGAGTTCAGCCAAGATGAGTCACACTGTGTGAGTTCAGCCAAGATGAGTCACACTGTGTGAGTTCAGCCAAGATGAGTGACACTGTGTGAGTTCAGCCAAGATGAGTGACACTGTGTGAGTTCAGCCAAGATGAGTCACGCTGTGTGAGTTCAGCCAAGATGAGTGACACTGTGTGAGTTCAGCCAAGATGAGTGACACTGTGTGAGTTCAGCCAAGATGAGTCACACTGTGTGAGTTCAGCCAAGATGAGTCACGCTGTGTGAGTTCAGCCAAGATGAGTGACACTGTGTGAGTTCAGCCAAGATGAGTGACACTGTATGAGTTCAGCCAAGATGAGTGACACTGTGTGAGTTCAGCCAAGATGAGTCACGCTGTGTGAGTTCAGCATGTAGAACAATTCTGGAGAAAAACTAGTTAAATACTGTATGCGAATTCTCAGCTATTTTTGGTAACAATGACTCTTCCAGTGATGTCTGTACTGTGGACTTTTGTATATTCAGAAACCGCAGAAGATGGATGTGTAGGGCCAATGGCACAAATAAAACAGTGACAAAATACATATCCGCTCCCCGTGCTACATCCTGCTGGAAATCTAGTTGGGTCATTGTCATGCTACAAGAGAGATCCAGCGGGAGTTTGAGAATGAACGCTGACAAAGAAGTAGTAGTATACAGTGAAATTCCTCTATAATGCATTCTGTTATAACATATTTCTGCGGAAATTTGATTTCGTCCACCGTTGTGACATTTTGCAGTGTTAGATAAGTTGCATAAAATTATAGATTTTTGTAAATGGGGGTTAAAAGGATTAGAATTAGTTTATAGTTTTTTTTAGGAGGGAGAAGGGTTAGAATCAGTGTTTAGATTTTGTTAAATTGTGAATTTAAAAAGGCATGACTCGATATGATTTTATAGCACAACGGTGGACGCAATCAAATTTTTACCCATATTTCCTCATAAAACAACTTTTCAAAATCCCCAATTATATATTGTTTGTACTGTTCATAGCGAATTTCTGTTATTACATACATATTGGACATTAGATTCTAGAACAATACATAAGATTAACACTACTGAAATGAAATGTGTGAAACTTATGATTGGAGTTAGCTTGAGAGACAAAATCAGGAATGAAACACTAAGGAAACAATTAGGGATCAAGTCAGCAATAGAATACATCCAAAAACAACAAGTTAAATGGTACGGCCACATAACCAGACAGAAAGAGCAAAGTATTATCCAAAAAACACTTAACAAACGATAGGAAAACAGGAGACCTATTGGACGCCCTCGTAAAAGGTGGATAGATAGTGTATTAGAGACACTCAAAAATATAACATCGGAAGAGGCAAATAGAGGGCAATAGACCGTACACTCACTCTCCCCTCAACACCGAAAGGTACATGAGGACAGAAAGAAGAAGAAGAAGACATACATATTGTGTTGGTCCGGATCAAGTTGTAATGGGATTGAGATAAGTATCTTTATTTATCCTTATGTGTCTTATTTTACCTGCCACCAACCTTTACCTATTTTCACTCCTCACCTACTTCTGTGCACTTCACCCTCGTCCTCCCTGCTATGCAACTCCATCTTTGCTTACTCCGCTATCTATTTACTACCTCTCCTTTTCTCTCCTCCCTATCATAACCACGTTAGTCTCCATGTAAGATTCGTTGTACTGTTCTTTCGTTTGTCCTGATGAAGGTTTTTTTTAGTCAAAACGTTGTCTGTCTCTGTCTCACGTTGTTACGTTATTTTATGTTTTATTTTGGTAGCACATCTACCTATTTTTTTTATCTTGATGTAATGGGATTGCATTGTACGCAATTTCATTGTAAGACACAAGTTGGTGTAAAAAAGCAGAAAAAAAGAGGTCGCAATGACAGCAAATGGACTGCAGGATGAACGTGACAAAGGTGAGTATCAACTATTTATTTTCACTTAGAAATCTGTTCCCATATGAAACTAAGAGATAACACTGACGAAAGTATCACAAAGGGATGTGTCTGAGTGTACACATGCCTGTTGCCAATTGCCAGGCGGACCTCACAATCTAACACAACACCAGCGGTATATGTGCAACAAGCTGCAACATGGTTCTAGAATTGTGGTGAAATTAGTTTATCATATACTCGTGAATAAGACGAAAAATAAATTGTTTTACAAATAGATAATCTCAAATAGATAATAATATACAATAGATAATATAATTTGTGATATTCGTTTACAGAGAAATTACGAAATAGACTAGCAAAAACATTAAAATATATCGTTCAAAACCAAAAAAAAATATAGTATGTATTAAAGAAATGAGAGATAACTTGGTAAATATAATACAAGTCCAGGTGAGCTTTACACGTGAGCTGTTTCTATAAAAATAAGAATGCATTCAGGGGATATAATCCCCAGCAGCACATGTGCATACTTCTCTCCCTTGTTTAACCATTAATTTTTCTCCTTTCTGTACACACGAAGGGTTTATAGGTCCCTATTTAGAATGGACATTTGCCCAGTAATGTCCGTGACAAATGTAATAGTTTTTCTTCTCGCCCCCACACCTTTCAGTCTACAAATAAGAGAGGACTCACTCGTTCATATTTGATGGCGTGTTACAACATATTATCCCCGCATCCTTCTTCTAACCCTCGATAAGCTTTCATACTTTAGGGACTCTCCTATAAATTATAAATTTGTTTTGTCAATTTTTACCCCATATTCCCGTGTCAACAACTGTCAAGAATGCAGGGTCCTCCGCCTGTTTAATTTTGTAATTATGTCAACACAAAAAATTACTCATTCTCGCCTTCGAAACATGCTGAGCAGAATAGGCCTACTAGGTCTAAGGCAAAAACTACATAATTTTTATTAGATTCTTAATTTTAAAAAAAAACAATTTTCGAATTCAAAAAATTAAATTAATGTATAAAAAATATTTTTGACATCAACTTTTGCCAAACAACCCCACCTTTGTGAAAAACTCTATAGCTCTAAAACAGTTTTCAGACACCCCCCACCCCCCCCCCCCCCTTTCAAAAAATAATTTGACGGACGTAATGTATGGGCAGCCCGTTAGTCGCTTCAATATAAGGCAATACTGCAATAAAACGGAACAATATTTCTTAAGTAGAACACAGTTTTTGATGTCTCACACGAATACAACAGACGGACTATCACTAAGACTAAGGGATTATGAAAATTTATAAATTGTATGTTTTCGTGTTTACACCCCATAACCCCTTAGTCTTTGTCTCTTGTGTTCGGGCGAAACATCAAAAACCTTTGTTCTATGTAAGTACTATTCTTGGTTCTTTTCAGTATAGAAATCTGTCTGTTGCAGTTGGGTTAGACTTCCACAAAACGCGATCTGGATAGATATGCGTGATGGGAAATGTATTTGCTTAACTTGATGCAGTCCTTGGATAGATAACTAAAGCTCCCAGTCACCACACATATGCTTAACGGCAAGTGTGGATATTTTGACCATCATACACCTGGGGATAAACACTAGACGTAATCATATACCCTCAAATAGTAAATACTACAATGCTTCATATAGGAAAATCAAGTCTGGCAGGATCCACTCACATCTGAAAAAAAATACCAATGTCTACCATAGCCGGTCAAGTCCAGTCCTTCTGTGTTTGTTCTCAAACTCCTGCAGATTAGCAGGATGTATTCCTGAGAATGGAATGTATTATCATAGTTTACAAAGCCTTGCTGCGATATCTGGGTCATTCTGTACCTATATGGGATAGCCAACTCCACCCCATAACTTCCTTAACCACCTCTTACAACATGTATGAAAAGTAAAGTGTTGCTTTTTTGTTTCTCCCCTATCAGACCCTGGCAATGCACATGCAAAATATTGTCCAATTAGACTGAAAAATGTCTAGCTAAGACATAAGACTGTGAGGCAGCTGGCATTGGACTGAGTGAGAATGATTATAAGCTCACCATTGGGGTATAGTTGGTACAGTGGTTATGGTATCATGGCTTACCATTGGGGTATAGTTGGTACAGTGGTTATGGTATCATGGCTTACCATTGGGGTATAGTTGGTACAGTGGTTACGGTGTGATGGCTCACCATTGGGGTATAGTTGGTACAGTGGTTACGGTGTGATGGCTAACCATTGGGGTATGGTTGGTACAGTGGTTAACGTGTGATGTGAATGAAAGGTGGAGTCTCACTAAAAAGCGTCTTAGACACATGATGTGACAAGAACATGTAGAATATAATCAGAATAAATGAATAAATTCTGCAGATACTGTGAAGCTATGACTAGCAGAGATTTTACAAGCAGACCTGTCTGTACTAACGCAGACTAATAGCACCATGTCATTTACCCAGTCCCTGTATGAGCAGAAGATTGAAGTTCTATATCTCTTCTGGGGTTAAAAGGTCCCAACAAATCAATCTGATCCCATGTCGCTATAACAACTTGGACTGGACTGCCGAAATATGTATGTATTAACAGAAATTCACTATATACAGTACAACTAATAGATAAATTGGTAGCATATCCTATTCGGGACGTAGCCATCAAACCAGCATCTTTTGGCTGTAGTGGTTGTCTAAGCAATATAAATATGTTCAGTAGTTTGCTAATGCTTTTAGAATGTACCGGCTGCACAATTGCCTCTGGCAGTATTCGAACCCAGTACATTGACCGTCACAGACATGTTCTGTACCCCACCGTGACACAACCGGACAAATAATATATAATTGGTGATTTGACAAGTGTTGTTATATAGGGAAATTTCTTATAAAAGAATGCGCTTTAGAGGGATTCCACTGTCTCTAATGGCAGCACTGTTAATTGTGTACATGGTATGCTGGGAAATGAGGATATGCTTCAAATGTACATCATTGAAGACCAACCTTTGTGATCCACTGTTTAAATGTTAGATTGTCTAGCTGGTTGCAAGCCATCCATAAACTCCTAGCTGGTTGCAAGCCATCCATAAACTCCTAGCTGGTTGCAAGCCATCCATAAACTCCTAGCTGGTTGCAAGCCATCCATAAACTCCTAGCTGGTTGCAAGCCATCCATAAACTCCTAGCTGGTTGCAAGCCATCTATAAAATCCTAGCTGGTTGCAAGCCATCCATAAACTCCTATCTGGTTGCAAGCCAACCATAAACACCTAGCTGGTTGCAAGCCATCCATAAACTACTATCTGGTTGCAAGCCAACCATAGACTCATAACCTGTCAGGGTACTTACCAATATGAAGGGTGTGGAGGTTGACTGATCACCTCATGATCTCCGCTCTGCCTGCATAAGATTTGTGCCTGGAATATTGAGAAAGAATAAATTCTTGTATCTGCAGCATGCCTTCAGATTGCAAGAAAGTCACAGCAATGTCCCTTTTGAAGCGCAAGAATGTCCAGCTCGTGACTTTGCACCCTGTTGCCGTATTGAGCAATCATCTATGGCTTGCAAAGCTTTGGGAAAACTCCCCAACAAACAAGAACACCAGATACACAACTATCTGTAGCTCAATTTAAAACTCTACCATATGGCAGAGGAAACAAGAGTGGCAAACTCATAAAACTTTGCCATATGGCAGATGCATAGGTGTCAATATGTACAGTATTTTCTGTATTGATATGGATTTCAGGCCCATAAAACAAAACTTTTATATTCTTTAAAAAAGGTGATTTGGTGTTACATCTTGTGTAATTACTACTAACACGGATGTTTTTATCTCATACATGTGTATCAATACTTATTGATTGACCAAAAAAATTACGAGGGTTGGATTTCTTCTTTTGCACTAAATACAGACATTTTTATTGAATTACGAAAATAAATTGTTAAAATACAGATTTATGGAAAAATCAGTGGAAATGAGTGGAAAACTCATAATCCTTTAGGATTCTATCATCATCAACAATGTCATTGCACCGACATCATCATGTATTGCTCTTCTGTCAGTTCAGATAACATAGCACGGGTCACTATATTAGCCATGTTAGAGCCAAATTTCATCAATTTTGCCATTTTTAAAAGCTACTGACAATAGAATATTTATTTTTTTTAAATATACCTACTTTCTCATATTTTCTTATATTTGTTTGGCTACAAATTGTGAAGCAGATTCTTATGGTGAATATTAAATCATTTATAAACACATTTTATCAAAAATGTAGATTTAAACACCCAAATAATACTAGTCAAAACGATTATTATGCCAACGCTGTGCTACCAAGCCAAACATGGACAACAACAGCACAAGACAAATATAAACTTGTGACAGATAAAATAGCTTGCTTATGCAGACTCCTAGGAATATCGCTAAGAGACTGAGTGAGGAATGAGAACATTATACAAAGAACTGGTACCGCCCCAATCTTGGAATATATTAAGAGACAACAGATCAAATGTTTTGCACACATCAGCAGACTACCACCAGACAGCATACCGCAGCCAGCTACTCTACACAGATACAGTGAAGGCAGACCTAGAGGCCGACTACGGAAGCTATGGACCACTGAAATAAAAGAGACGACAAATTCCACAATATACTCAGCACACACGAGGGACATTTCCAGAAAACTCTTCTAACCCTGATGCTGAAAGGCAACAAAGGTTTTAGCGAATATATAGATACACACTGTCGGTACTGTTCAAGTAGACGCCACAACAGTCAAGTTACCGCTATTTCCCTTATCTATATTTGTAAATTTCATGTTCATCATTTAACATAGTAAATATTAATTCATTTTATGGTAGTTGTGTTTTACATAACTAACCCTAACCCCAAACCTAAATAAACAAATATTTCATTTATTAAATGCTGTCATGTGACGTATTCTCTACAGAACGTTGTCTTCCCGAACCCTTCAGTCTTGGGCCAAGCAGCTTGCATTTTCTAACAACACACTCATGTTATCTTTAATGTTGTCAGTCCATCGTCTTCTTGGTCTGCCCTTTCTCTTCTCACAGGTGCTCTGCCCTCATTATTTGTGTTTCTAAACAGTTGTGTCTCTTTATATAACCATACAGGTGTAGTTTTCTTTTTGTTATTGTGTTTAGTAACCAACACTCTGGAATCTTCAATGTGTTTATAATATCTGAGTTTCTCTTTTTTTCCTTCCATGATATTTAAAGTATCTATAGCATTTCATTTCAAAGGCGTTAATCTTCTTTGCCACTGTTTTACTAAGGGTCCATGTTTCACTGCCATATGTTGCAACCGGAAAAATAAAAGTTCTTAGCAGTTTTGTTTCTATTCTGGTTTTTTCCTTATGTTTTTCGAACATATTATTTTACAAAATGCTATTGCTGATCTCTTTCATGCAGTCTCCTGCACTGTTGATGTAAGTATTCAAATTTATCCACAAACTCTATCTCAGTATTATCTCTTCTGATTTTTGGTTTTGTGTTGTTATATCTGTTGACATAATTTTCGCTATCGAGGTATTCCACTGTACATCAGTGTGTCTTCAAAATGTACTGTGTAATGATGTTAGCCTTTTCAAAGCATGATCCTTGGAACTCATGTCCTGGTGTGGGATCAAACATACAAGTTATTTTTTTTTACAAACCATGAGAGAGCAGTGAACAGAGAACACCTGGTGAGTAACATATCTGCAACACAACAGCATACTGTATTTCCTTGAAATAAAATATCCACAACACAACAGCTTACTGTATTTTCTTGAAATAAAATATCCACAACACAACAGCTTACTGTATTTCCTTGAAATAAAATATCCACAACACAACAGCTTACTGTATTCTCTTGAAATAATATATTCACAACACAACAGCTTACTGTATTTCCTTGAAATAATATATCCACAACACAACAGCTTACTGTATTTCCTTGAAATAAAATATCCACAACACAACAGCTTACTGTATTTCCTTAAAATAATATATCCACAACACAACAGCTTACTGTATTTTCTTGAAATAAAATATCCACAACACAACAGCTTACTGTATTTTCTTGAAATAAAATATCCACAACACAACAGCTTACTGTATTTTCTTGAAATAAAATATCCACAACACAACAGCTTACTGTATTTTCTTGAAATAAAATATCCACAACACAACAGCTTACTGTATTTTCTTGAAATAATATATCCACAACACAACAGCTTACTGTATTTTCTTGAAATAAAATATCCACAACACAACAGCTTACTGTATTTTCTTGAAATAAAATATCCACAACACAACAGCTTACTGTATTTTCTTGAAATAAAATATCCACAACACAACAGCTTACTGTATTTTCTTGAAATAAAATATCCACAACACAACAGCTTACTGTATTTTCTTGAAATAAAATATCCACAACACAACAGCTTACTGTATTTTCTTGAAATAAAATATCCACAACACAACAGCTTACTGTATTTTCTTGAAATAATATATCCACAACACAACAGCTTACTGTATTTTCTTGAAATAATATATCCACAACACAACAGCATACTGTATTTTCTTGAAATAAAATCATGCAAGAATTACCTCTGGTTGCTAATTATGACATGATGTCATTATTCTGCAGGAAAACCCAAAGGTTTTTAGTTTCCACCCTTGGATGTTGAAGTGTATGCAAACTGATCATTCTTCTTCTTCGTTCTCAAACTCCTGCAGATTAGCAGGATGTAGTCTGGAGAACGGAATACATTGTGTCATGGTTTACAGCATCGCTGTGATATCTGCGTCTTTCATCTTGACACATCTGACTTCAGCATGAACATTGATCATTCTTATGAATATGCATACTGATGATGAATGTTTTCTTTCTTCTGCGATTAGTTTCCTATGCTCAGAAGTCATATAGGAAGGAGGGCAGCCTCCATGAATTCAGTCGTTAGCAGGAGGTCCTTCTTCTGTACAGTTTGTAAGCTTGTTCCTGTGGCCTCTTTGATGTCTGTGATCCATCTTTTACATGGTCTGCCTCTGTCTTTATAGCAGTTATGTTGGCCTTTTTTTGCGGGCGGGTTGAATATCTTTTGGCAAGCCTCTAGATCGGGTAGTAGTTTTCGGTGTTTCAGTGTATTTCTGACGGAATACATGATTTCTACATCTGAATGTGATAGATTAGAACACAGTGTAGCCATTTAGAAACTCTGAAACAACGCTGTGACAGATTTAGCAAATGGACAGCAACAACACACACTGCTCATAGAAAATGAAGAGTGCTCAGGAGACACTCTGCACCAAGATCTGGAAAAGTGAAATTTGGTCCAAGGAATGGACACGATAAGTCTGCATACTGCTACCGAAGAAAGGGAAATCTAACCTAACACTATGCACTAACTACAGAACCATTGCACCAAAGGGAAATCTAACCTAACACTATGCACTAACTACAGAACCATTGCACCAAAGGGAAATCTAACCTAACACTATGCACTAACTACAGAACCATTGCACTAATCAGAAATGCAAACAAATACTACTTGGTATCATCATGAACAATGAGCAGACTACAAGATAAGCTGGAAGAAGAGCTAAATGAAGCACAGGCAGGATTCAGACAGATCAGAGACCATATTTTCAATGTGCGGAACATCATAGAGAAATGCAGAGAGTTCAATGTCAACGTCTACACATGTTTTATTGACTACACCAAAGAATTTGATTGTGTAAAACGTAAAAAACTTTGGGATATCATGAAGGACGGATTTCCCGCTACACCTAATCTGCCTCATAAAAACATTATATCAAGACCAGCAAGCAGTCGTGAGAGAAATAGTGAAACATCTGATTGGTTCAGCGTGGAAAAATGGAGTCAGACAAGGATGTGTCCTATTACCATCTCTCTTCAACATTTATGCAGAGAACACAATGAGTAATGTGAGAAATTACCAATATAGAAATCTTCAGCATATTCCACTGTCACGTCGAGCATTAGGATGGAGATAGAGGGAGTTACAGCAGCACTTAATTAAGTGATATATCAACACACTCAGTAATACTCAGAGACTATCAAAGCATGCTGCGCAAGATAGAAAAGTACATGCTGAGAAAAGAATGTTGGGGAATTGAACAACTCAATTGCCCAGAGCATTACACGAATATAATATCCTGGTCATGCTAGGGTCAGAGGAAATGAGAGAGCTGACTTATTGGCAGGCAATGCGGTGATAGGCGCAAAATGCTGAGAAGAGATAAGGCAGACTTGATCACTGCAGTAATAAATTCATTTTAAGATGAAGATGATGACAATGAGGCTGAGAATGTGTATGTGTGTGTTCACCCATCACAAGTGATGATGACCTTTTTTTACATCCACGTTTGAAAATTAAGTTATAATTATAACCGTGCTTAATTTACAAATTAAAAATGTTATAATTAATGCCTAACAGCTGGGAATGTACACATACAAAGAATGTCAGAAATGGGAGTATCTAGAGGAAAGGGAAGGAAAATTATTTTTTTGGAAGGCCCTGAAGATCACGTAATCAACACCTGACCAGAACTCTGAGTCTACATACACTGGGATGACTGCTGAAACGAAGATCGGAGCACTTATGGGAGTGCCCCACGTGCTGTGAAGCTTGTTTCTAATCACGAATCACGAAATGACCAACAGAGAAATATCTTCTACTTACTTAACGTTGGAGGTCATGAGATAGCCTACCAGAAATAAGATGCTGAAGATATAACATTATTGGCACACAGTCAAGAGGTCTCAGACACCTTATATACTCCATTAAAGAACAGAGCAAAAAACAAAACCTATCTCTAAATAGAAACAAGACCAATATTATGACAAGCGACAGACCCTTAGCAAGTTCTCAACCAGTATCAGCAACAGCAATTAGAGTCACAAGTTTTGAATACTGTGGTTCTCTTATCAACAGTAATGGTGATTGCTATGAAGAAGTCAGAAGGAGGTTGGCTATCGCGTCAAAGAAGTTGATACAAATAACAAGCGTATGGCTGAGCTGCTGCTGCACACACAAAAACCGAACATTCCTAAGAGCTTGCAGATTTCCAGTGGCATATATGGGTGTGGATCCTGGATAATCAGCAGCAAAGTGAAAAATAAAATAGCAGCATTTGAAACAAAACGTTTAAAAAATTATCTGAATAATACTATGGACCAAAAAATAACTAATGTAGTCATCCTGAGAGAAATTAATGTAAAAGAAAACTGGCTAAACAGCATGGTTCTTTCCAGAAAACTACAATATTTTGGACATATCAAACGCTAGGACAGCCTAGAGAAGACTATACTGGAGGGGTCAATGCCTGCGAGCTGAACAAAAGGCAGATCAAGATGGACACAAGACATCAAAGACCAACTAAAAATGACAATAACAGAAGCAGGAAGACTGGCTCAAGATAGAAGTTTCGAAAGGCTGTGATGACAGGTACATAACATCCTGTTCAGGGTATGCTACATGATGATGAGGACACTATAAAACTGCAGCCAATTTCTCACAAAAACAGTGCTGAGACCTATCCACCTACACTATTTCATCATCGTTATTTATTCATTAGGGGCCTAATTGGAAGACCTACTTTTTCATTAGGCCAATATCTAGACCTACATAGTATATGTTGAGGGTTAAATGCTAGTTTACGTCACAGCTGTGCTATATTTTTAACTAGCCGATGTCACAGATTTCTGTGTAACACCAATGAAATTAATGGCTGCCATGACGTCACATCCCGACAATCACTGAGTTCAAATCTAGACACAGACGAACTTATTATCATAATCTGTTTCTTTTCAAATTTACATAATTTTTAAAATTTATGATTTGTACTCAGTGCTCATTATTACCGCTACACACATTTGAGCGAGGTGCACAAACACATTAGAAATATTATTTGTAATGATAACCGTACTCTAAGTACTTAACTTTACGCTTGCCAAATCACACAACAAAGGTTAGGAAATACCTCGAAAGTAGAACAAAGGTCACAGTGGAGAATTAAAGTAGGATTGAGCCCATGTTGTGAAACGAGAAGATCTAATTAATTATAGTATTTAAAGGGCCTAGTATACTACTATAATAGTATTATTATAGTAATTATTAACTATAATTAATTATGATCAGGCTTGATAGATTGCGAAATGAATATATCATGGAAAGAATAGGTATAATATCTGGTACAGATTACATAGAGAGAGAACAGATCAAGTGGTTTGGCCACATTATGAGAATGCATCACAAAAAGTTGCCTGTACAAGCATATAACCAAATGAGATCAGGGTACAAAGCCAGAGGAAGACCACGGAAAAGATGGATAGAAAACGTCAGGGACATACTGTACAAGTCATAGCTTGTCATAGCACAGCCGAGGCCAGACATCTGGCTTTAGAACGCAAACTCGAGCTCCAATCACCCCTACGCTTAACGGCAAGAGTGAATCACAAACCACCTGGGGAAAGACAATAGACAATTAATTATGATAATAACGTAAATTGTAATGTTATGTCGTGGAAGCTAAGTTTGCCAAGTAAATACACAAGTAAGATGGGATCAGTGAATAAATGAATTATGGATTATCCTCATAATCCATCAGATTCTCTAGGTACTTGGACGTCTGGGATTAGCATGTTTGGAAAATTTTGCTGAGGCTATACATTTCTTGTGACATTTAGTGATGTCGTTTTTCATGATTTAAACTTGATTTATAAAGTTCTTTAACCATTTTTCTTTTTATATATGTAACTTTTAAGAGAGAAACTACAACAAGTAAAACAGTATCAATATCTTGGACAATTATGTCACAAATAATGGCAGATGTGAAACAGAAGTTAAAAGGAGAATAGGAATGGCTAAAAGTACCTTCAATGACATGAGGAAAATAGTAACATCTAAACAAATTACAAACAAGTTAAAAATGAGAATTATAAAATGCTATATCTACTCTATATTAATGTATGGCTCAGAAACATGGACACTAAATAAACAATTAGAAGACAAAATTGACGCCTTTAAGATGTGGGTATATATAAGAATAGGGAGAACATCATGGAAAGAGAAGAAAACAAATAAAGAGGTACTAAAAACACTTAAAATGAAGAAGGAATTACTAAGAGAAATAAAGATCAGGCAAATAAAATATTTTGGACATATTAAAATACCTTATTGAAGACCTTAATTGAGGGTAAAGTCAAAGGGAAGCAAGCAAGACGTAGACAGAGATACAATTGGGAGAGTAACATTACACGATGGACAGGTTACAGAGTGCACCACCAAGACAAGAGACAAGGGATGTTGGAGAACCGTTGCATCCAACCTTCGTTGCGGAGACGGCACTTAATGATAATGAACTTTTAAGAGTGCTGGACGTTGCTGAAAACAGTAATTAGGCCTGTTTTTAAAAACTCAAAATTGGTTTAAATTATGCAAATTAGCCAACATTTTGAATATTATTAGTTGTACGTGTATCTGGGAATCACAGCAATGTGATCAACAGATACATCTTGTCTTTGCAAATATTTAAATGTATAGTTTCTGTGGTATTTTATTATGTTTAATGGATATACAATTTATTTTAATTATAATTATGCTAATTATCCGCCATTTTTGAATATTAATTAGTTCTGTGTTCATCTGTTAATTCTAGAAATGTGATCAACATAAGCGTCTTTTCTCCGCAAACACAAAAATGTATAGTTTGTGTATTGTATTATTGAAAAAACAAAGCTAATTTAGAAATTATCAATTTGGCCACATTTTTTGGTCACACGTTTTGTTTTATTTATATTTTTTATATGTTTCATGTAAATTATTTTGATGTCAAATTCATTAGAAAAAAAATTCATAACTTTTTTCAGGGTTGACATACAATACATGATACATCCTTGGTTGATGTGTATCGTAGTATCGTTAAATTGACATTTTTAAGGACTATCATCTAACTATAGGCCCTATTATTTGTAATTATGTTTGTAGCACTTTGACTATTTTGTCAAGTACCTACATTGACATTCTGTTGACATGACATAAATATTTCATGATATATCATATCATTCATGTCAACTTCACATGCTACTATAATAATAAAATAAAATTAAGTGTGAAACTAATTGAAACACTAACTTGTGACAAACTTAGGCTGTTAGGTTATTAACACTTTTAACTTACACACAAAATTGACAAGTTGAGAATCGTCTGATGCCGATGTTGTTTGAATCAAACTTTGATTAGTTTGTTGAGTTTGAACTTTTCGACCCTAGGGCCTAGTCACTTGGTCTTGAGTCAGACTGTCACTGTCAGTCATTGAAGAAAAACACGGTGTCACGGTGGTGATAGCACTGAGATACTGATACTCGTCTGATACAACTCAGTAGCGTGCTACATTAAAGCACACAACATGACAACCAAATTGGATGTGACCATTTTATATTACTGTTCTTCATGACTTTAATAGTAACAATTTAACTAATTTCCTTGTCCATAATTTTATACCTTGATAGCTTGCTTGTTTGAATTAACTAAATGTCGCCGCTTTGTTTGTTGTCTTAACCACGGTTACCACTAACATTATAGAAATAAGCACATATTTCCTTTGACTAAAACCCCAGAAAATCCAAGTGTATTTTTATGCCTGGCATCTATCTATCTATCTATATATATATATATATATATATATATATATATATATATATATATATATATATATATATATATATATATATATATATATATATATATCTATGAGCTGTGCGAAGGTAAACGTTCAAGCGGAGAACAGAAAAAGCGCTTCAATGATCACCTAAAAAACTCTCTCAAGCACTGCAGCATAGATACTAGCTCCTGGGAGACTACAGCACTTGATCGCTCAGCCTGGCACAACCAGATCACTGCTGGCATCGCGAAATTTGAAAAAGAAAGAACACTGCGGGAAATCCACAAGCGCAAGAAGCGGAAGGACAAATCCGTAAATTCTCCCCCGAACTTCAGCACTCCTGCATGCACTGCAATATAATTTTACGTGCACGAATAGGACTCATCGGGCATCTACGAACTCACAAACCAAATTAGTTAATAACCAATTTTAATTATTATTATTATATATTACTTTTCCCCATCACCTTTTTGTCATGACATGCTCATCTTCGCTTGCGAAGGAGGAACATCATCATCTATCTGTCTGGCTGTCTCTTTACTCCTTCAGCGCTGAACACGGAGCATAGGACAGAAACCAGAGCTCTCTGGTTCGAGGTTCGGCTCTGTATCTCACTTGAGCATCTCCCTTCTGATGTTAACTGGGTGCCAAGATATTTCACTTTTTCAACTTGTGTTAATTTTATGTCATTAATTATTATGTTGTATCTTGGTGATCTATGTCTCTTTGAGACATTATTTTAGGGTATTTTTCTTGTTTAAACTGAGGTCTTTGTTTTCACTTTCTTTCTCTACCTTTTCCAATAGGACTTGTAGTTCTTGTTCGCTTCCTGCGATTAGTACTGTGTGATCAGCATATCTCAAGTTATTTATATTGCATCCTCTCACTGTTATTCCTGGCATATCTTCTATATTGCGCATAATATATTCTCTATACAGGGATTATTCTTGACTCTTCTTGATTTCTTGATTAGAAACTGCCTTTACAACACATGGGGCATTCCCATAAGTGCTCCGCCCTCCGTTCCAGCAACCATCCCAGTGTATATAGAGGTAAATACGAAGTTAAGTATACACGTTCCAGTAACCATCCCAGTGTATATAGAGGTAAATACGAAGTTAAGTATACATGTTACTGAAGATAACTAACTATCAATATAAATAATCAGAAATAAAAATAAAACATAGAACAAGGAACGTATGTCGTCTGTAAGTTAGTGTAACGGCCACGGAGCCAGGTTCATAACCTGACACACGCAATTTTGTATATGGACCTTCAGAAAGCAATGGCAAAGGGTGCGAACGTATTTCTATTGCCTAGAAAATCACTACATCCAAAAAATGTATGACTATCGATCGTACATACTAAGTCCTTTCACAGTATACTCATGTGTGCTTATCTCACGCAATTTCATTTAACTTGGCTTATCTTATTTTTCCGTGTTTATCATTGGTTGGTGATACAAAGTATATGCAAATGATGTCTCGCATCAGCCAAGGTTAGTGACGGTGTGTCAGATCAACCACAGACCACGACTTACACACTAACATGTTATGACGTTGCAGAAGCAGTTGGTTCCCAACAGCAATTGCCGGGGTTTCTCTTACAATAAATACCAAATCATTCTCCATGATAGACCTACGTACTGATCTACGATACCACACAACGTTATTCCTTTTGGTTGATGACTCCCTGGAAAAGGAAGTAGCGTGAAGCGAATCTCATACCATGTTGTCGCGAATCTTGCAGACTAATTATAACAATTTTGAAGTTGAAATACAAATGTACAGAAGACGGATGACTCGATAGATATATAGAAACATGATGTCAAAAGGCAAATGCTGTGACATACTAACTATCAAATTTGTTATTGCACACAAAAATCAACATGAAAAGAAGCAAATCATTAAGAGCATCTTTATACTAAGACTATGCTATCAATGCCAGACTTGACAACTGACATCTACACATAAGAGAAAGAACGAGACTTGCGAAATAAAATGTCTAAGGAAGGCTATTGGAGTGACCAGACTGGACAAAATGCGTAGTGGGAGCATTAGAAAGATAATAGGATCACAATGTGCATCTAATATATAGAGAAACAACAGATAAAATGGTTTGGACATCTTATGAGGAGGAACAATCAACTTTCCGTAAGATCTTATAAGATGGAATCAGGATACAGAACCAAGAGCATATCGAGGAAATAATGGATAGACAACATCAAGACCATCCTGAGCAAACATGACTACACCTCAACCAGAGCAACACACCTGGCTCTGGAACGTAGATTACATATTCTTCACAAACCCCTACGCTCAACGGCAGGTGTGGAAGTTACAACAACACCACCACCTGGGGATAGACAACAGACAATCTTATAATGATGTTTACATCTTTTAACCAAAGGCATTAGCCCAATTTGGTTATATCAGGGATGTACCCATGAGCAATAAGGGAGGGGGGTCGTGATGAAACGAGCGCATTCTCCGAAAAATAATTAGACTAACGTTTTATTGACTCCACTAATCTTTCATAAGAAAAGGTTCTAATTTTAATCAGACAGTTGTGTCAAGCTTAGCTGGTTAAATCAGTAATGCAAAATGATGTAAAAAGGTTACTAAAACACTTACCTAGCCTATTAATAAAAATATATTTTTAAGAAAAAAAAAAAACAAAAAACATACAATAAAACTAAACAGGACAATTCTCAACGTATCGGCTCAAATTGAACCTTTTTCAAGAGACAAACAACAGAAAACGACAAAATAAAAAAATAAATAGATGTCTATATTTCATCAAGCCCTCGTCTCCATAATAGCGCAGGGATGGCAACGCATCTAGTCAAGGTGAAAATGCGTGCATTCATTATAAACAAACCGAAAGTGGGAAATTAGAGACACTAATGATGAGTGCAAGAATAATAAAAGAAAAAGATAAGAAAAATACCCCTTTTGTCACTCTATCAGACAGGCAGGTTTTAAGAACATAGTCACAACAGGCACGACTGAAGGGAACAGAGACAGATGGGGACGTGAGAAAATATTCATGTGACAACCTAGCAAGGCTTGGAAACAACGATCCTGATAACAATACTGTGAACAGAGAACCATGGTCACCTACGCCAACAAGAATGGCATATGACAATGATAGATGAGTAATGATGAGGTTGTGTGGTGGTGGGGTGAGTGGGTTTGGGGAAGGAAGGATAGAAGAAGAATCAACATTTGAAAAAGCATGGAATGAATGTGAAACCAAATATAGACATAAACATATATATAAAACCAAACCTAAACATACATAGAAATGTAAACACACACCAAGAGTCAAGAAATAAACACATAACAAGATGGACACAGATGTGTGAAGGATACCCACACAAAATGCACAGGCATGTAAATGTATCCACACACAGGAAAGGGCTCACACCAGAATAGGTATACACATTGACACAGAATGGAGATACGTGCATTAACATAAAAAAGCGCTCACATAAATATACATATATATATGTATACACAAATATGAACATTCATGCACATAAACACTTTCTCGTATAAATAATAACATGAACATTCATACACATAGAAACATATACATATATTAATGGAAATATAAACGTTCGTTCACATAAAGATAATGCTATAACAACTGCATATGTATACATACAAATGTGTGGCCCAAAGTAATTGTGTGGATACATAGAACCATGTAAAACGAAATGCATATACAAATAACTATATATGTGTGGGCACCCATCGAAGAGACAACTGCAATAAAAACGAGGAAATCAAAATCTAAATATGTAAATGATTTAACAATAACAAAATGGCAGAGTACAAAATAATCACATATTGACATACACAAACGAAAGAAGACATAAAGGAATTATATAGAAGAACGGCAAACACAAAAATAATAATTATTCACGAAAGTGTACAAAGACAAATAATTACAAGAATCAGTGCAATACGGGAGTAGAGGGTATAAAGAAAAGGTGGGTAACTCAAACAAAACGGTGATTAATGTTCATTCCGTTTGGTTGCAAGACTCCCATATGACAAATGAGACGATATTCCAAGGACTGACGTTGCCGGTCACCGGTATAACAACGTAACAAACCGGTTACAGAGACATCAGAGCTACCATGATGTGACGGGCTGTTAAAATGATTAGCCACTGGGGAGTCACGATGATAAAGATTTTCATCGTGACTCCCCAGTGGCTAATCATTTTAACAGCCCGTCACATCATGGTAGCTCTGATGTCTCTGTAACCGGTTTGTTACGTTGTTATACCGGTGACCGGCAACGTCAGTCCTTGGAATATCGTCTCATTTGTCATATGGGAGTCTTGCAACCAAACGGAATGAACATTAATCACCGTTTTGTTTGAGTTACCCACCTTTTCTTTATACCCTCTACTCCCGTATTGCACTGATTCTTGTAATTATTTGTCTTTGTACACTTTCGTGAATAATTATTATTTTTGTGTTTGCCGTTCTTCTATATAATTCCTTTATGTCTTCTTTCGTTTGTGTATGTCAATATGTGATTATTTTGTACTCTGCCATTTTGTTATTGTTAAATCATTTACATATTTAGATTTTGATTTCCTCGTTTTTATTGCAGTTGTCTCTTCGATGGGTGCCCACACATATATAGTTATTTGTATATGCATTTCGTTTTACATGGTTCTATGTATCCACACAATTACTTTGGGCCACACATTTGTATGTATACATATGCAGTTGTTATAGCATTATCTTTATGTGAACGAACGTTTATATTTCCATTAATATATGTATATGTTTCTATGTGTATGAATGTTCATGTTATTATTTATACGAGAAAGTGTTTATGTGCATGAATGTTCATATTTGTGTATACATATATATATGTATATTTATGTGAGCGCTTTTTTATGTTAATGCACGTATCTCCATTCTGTGTCAATGTGTATACCTATTCTGGTGTGAGCCCTTTCCTGTGTGTGGATACATTTACATGCCTGTGCATTTTGTGTGGGTATCCTTCACACATCTGTGTCCATCTTGTTATGTGTTTATTTCTTGACTCTTGGTGTGTGTTTACATTTCTATGTATGTTTAGGTTTGGTTTTATATATATGTTTATGTCTATATTTGGTTTCACATTCATTCCATGCTTTTTCAAATGTTGATTCTTCTTCTATCCTTCCTTCCCCAAACCCACTCACCCCACCACCACACAACCTCATCATTACTCATCTATCATTGTCATATGCCATTCTTGTTGGCGTAGGTGACCATGGTTCTCTGTTCACAGTATTGTTATCAGGATCGTTGTTTCCAAGCCTTGCTAGGTTGTCACATGAATATTTTCTCACGTCCCCATCTGTCTCTGTTCCCTTCAGTCGTGCCTGTTGTGACTATGTTCTTAAAACCTGCCTGTCTGATAGAGTGACAAAAGGGGTATTTTTCTTATCTTTTTCTTTTATTATTCTTGCACTCATCATTAGTGTCTCTAATTTCCCACTTTCGGTTTGTTTATAATGAATGCACGCATTTTCACCTTGACTAGATGCGTTGCCATCCCTGCGCTATTATGGAGACGAGGGCTTGATGAAATATAGACATCTATTTATTTTTTTATTTTGTCGTTTTCTGTTGTTTGTCTCTTGAAAAAGGTTCAATTTGAGCCGATACGTTGAGAATTGTCCTGTTTAGTTTTATTGTATGTTTTTTGTTTTTTTTCTTAAAAATATATTTTTATTAATAGGCTAGGTAAGTGTTTTAGTAACCTTTTTACATCATTTTGCATTACTATTTGTTCATTAGGTTACTGCGGCACCATCCACTTTGTCGGACACCCTCTGGCCATTTGGCTGGTTAAATCAACATTTTTTTCGCCGAAGATGGATATGTCGGGACATTGGCACAAATATAACGGCGACACATCGCATTTCCATTCTACGGAATACACCCTATTGTAAATTTAATAGGACCATAGTCCTGTTACAAGAGAAGAGAGATGCAGTAGGAGTTTGAGAATGAACGCTAAAGAAGAAGAAATCAACACGTTTATACATCGTTAACATTTGGAGAAAAAAAATTTACATTTGACAGTGAGGTTCGCATATTTGACGATGAAGTTCCCACATTTGACGGTGAGATTCTCATATTTGACGGTGATGTTCGCACATTTGACAGTGAGGTTCTCATATTTGACTGTGGGGTTCGCATATTTGACGGTGGGGTTCTCATATTTGACGGTGGGGTTCTCATATTTGACGGTGATGTTCACATATTTGACGGTGAGGTTCAGATATTTGGTTGGTTGGTTGGTTGCTGATCCAGCGGTCCATGGGCTCATGCCCTTTGACCCAAGGTTCAGATATTTAAACCGCGACAGTTTGTTTACATTGGCTACATCAGAACTATTAACTATCAAACATAATAGAGGTCTTGTTTCAGGTAACCCTGTCAGCCCGACCTTCGAGGGTTACAATACATTTTCACTATGTTATACTTCTTCTTCTTCTTCGTTCTCAAACTCCTGCATATTAGCAGCATGTAGTCCGGAGAACGGAAGGCGTTGTGTTATGGTTTACAGTAATGGTGCGATATCTGCGCCTTTATGCCTGACACCTTCTATTCAGCTTGGCATTGGGTCACTTTTACCCTATATGTGATGGGATAGCCAACTCCACCCCATAACCTTCTGTATTGCCTCTTAGGAAATGCATGTAAGGTAAACAGTATTGCTATTCTTTGCTCCCATTTCTAGCCCGCAGCAGATGGGCGATAATGCTATTTTCAAAACGCCGTTTATTCTAAGAATGAAGTGGGTCAGTGCTTCTGATTAGTTGGTGGATGCAGAACGCATTGATCGATTGTAAAGTGCCCAATAAAATTGCTTTATATTTCGTTTTAAATTGTATTTTTACAATATTGTTTAAATATTGTTTTTAATTGTTTTTTAATGTTTTAAATAATATTGTTTTTACATGTCATCAGCTGTTTAAAAATCACTTGTTGTCTCGGAGTAATGTGGGGGTGTGTTTTGACCCACTTCATTCTTCAAGTGAACAGAGTATATACGAAATTTTGTTTTATTAATAGATATTATATTTGCCAAATGAAAAATGAAACATACTGCGTAATATGACCTTGTCATTAGAGGTGAAAAAGAGAGTTCTGCAGTGCTATATAACCCCTATACTAACATATGGGTGCGAGTCTTGGACAATAAACAAACTGGAAAGTGGGAGATTGGAGGCAACAGAGATGTTGTTCTATAGAAGAATGCCGAGAATACCATGGACTGCCAGAAAAACTAATGTAGAGGTGTTGGAAGAGTTAAATGCGAAACGGACCTCAATATACAATATAAGAAAGAGGCAATCTTCTTTTTTTTGACCACTTCATGAGACAGGCAGGTTTAGAGAACATAGTCACAACAGGCAACATTTAAGACACCAGAGACATAGGGAGACAACTTGAGAACATATTAGATAGTTTGACAACCTGGCACAGCAAGGAAACAACAACGACTTTGATACATAATACTGTGGACAGAGAGCTGTGGAGAGCCATGACCTCCTACGCTAGCCGGCATGGCACCTGATGAAGATATTTGCCAAGGGCAACAATACATAACTTGTTTCTTACATTTACACATTTCACGTGTTATCTCCCTTGTTTAAAATAATACATGTATCTGGATTAGTTCTATACATGCTAAAGGGTTATCTTATAACCTATTTACATTTTAGTAAGTGTACGAGGAATATATAACTTACGGGTACAACAATTGGGTGAATCTATGTGTTTATGTCAACTAATTACTGGTTTTAGCTAAACTGCTGAAGCAATACCGCCGAAGACGGATGTATCGGGATGTGCACAACGTATTAGCATTCTCTGGTCTACATCCTGCTGCAAATCTAGTAGGAACATTGACCTGCTATAAGAGAAGGGAGATCCAGTGGCAGTTTGAGAATGAAGACAGAAGAAGAAGCAGACAAGATAATTTACTAATTGATCATCATCAAGTATCGTCTCCGTAACCGAGGTTGGCTGCAACAGACCTCTTGTCTCTTGTCTTGGTGGTGCACTCTGCTATACTGCAACCTGTTTATCTCGTGATGATACTATCTGGCTTCTTTTTACTTTGTGTAGTGAGACACAGTAATAGACAACGTTTCGACTAAAAGCTTTCGTCACGGCCACAGACAACAAACGAAATAAATAATTTACTAACTAGGAAAACACATATGAGGATGGTAGAAGGAAGAGATTAAATCGTGGCAAAACGTGTTATAGGAAGGAGAAAGATGGAAGTAATGGTGCGATAGCTGCGCCTTTAGGCCTGACACCTCCTTTTCAGCTTGGCATTGGGTCACTTTGACCCTATATGTGATGGGATAGCCAACTCCACCCCACAACCTTCTTTATTGCCTTCTTTATTGATAGTCGATAATGCTATTTTCAAAACGCCGTTCATTCTAAGAATGAAGTGGATCAGTGCTTCTGATTAGTTGTTGGACGCAGAACGCATTCATCGATTGTAAAGTGCCCAATAATATTGCTTTTAATTTTCGTTTTAAATTGTATTTTTACAATATTGTTTAAATATTGTTTTAAATTGTTTTTTAGTGTTTTAAATAATTTTGTTTTTACATGCCTTCTTCTTCTTCGTTCTCAAACTTCTGCAGATTAGCAGTATGTAGTCGAGAGAACGGAATGCGTTGTGTCATGGTTTACATCATTACTGCGATATATGCGCGTTTTGGTCTGACACATCCGACTTTAACATGGCTTTGGTAAATGTTGACCCTATATAGGATGGGATAGCCAACTCCATTTCATAACCTCTTTAGTCGTCTCTTACGACATGAATAAAAAGTAAACAGTGTTGCTATTATTTGCTCCCCTCTCGGGCCAGGCAACACACTCGCACAGTAGATTAATCTAACTCATACTAGCGCCCAAGACGCCTTTTTTTAAAACTCAACCAACACAATATATGTTTTTATATTACGAATTTGCGTGATTGTTGAAATAAATGTTCCATTAAGTTTTTAAAACTCATAAATTGCAATTTCAATTTTTTCCTCAGAAATAAAAAAAAAACGTTTCTTGTATTAACGAAATTCTAATGTGATAATTAAGAACTTGAGGCATTAAAAACTATACATTATCACTATGTATCAAAATACTTATTCTTTTCTGTATTTTTTAAAATATTTTTTTTTCAAAAAATGCATTCTGTCCAATAAAACAAAAGATATATTTGAAAAACATTAAAAATAAAATATTAAAAAACATTAAAATATATTTAAGTGTAACTGATACTACAATTTCCAGAGTTTAAAAAAATGACAAAAAAGTCGAGTGAAGCACTTTCTAAGCAGCTCTCCTATACCCCCGTAATCCTCTTTCGAGGCGGTATGACATAGCAGGCGCCGACATTCGAAAGCCACTCGGACGCTAAGTATAGCTCACCACTTAGCTGAGCACGTTTATGCTGTTAACATTCCGTACGACCGAAAACTTCACCCCGGTGACTTCGTCCTGTGTTAACATGTCATATGGGGAGGAACCAGCCTAGATCCCAAGCGGTACTGTGACGAGCGAGCTGACTCGACACTGGCTGAACCTTGACCCCGCGGTGGAGTCTAAGACATGTGAACGGACTACTGACACTAGTTCCCATACAAAGTCAAGAGCCAACTTTTGTAGGAAAGTTCCGCGGGGAACTTGAACCTTATACGGACATTATTACTTAAACTTCATAATCTTATGTGCCACACATTTTGTTACCCATGACAACAGTGAGGGAAGAATGTCGCGCATATTGCTTTCAAAAAACGTTTTTATAAATAGGAGAACGGGAAACAATTACATAAAATCTTTCTACATAAATTATAGTTGTTTATTTAAATGATATTGCCAATTGTTAGATCAAAATTTGTGTGTTTGGATGATTTATTAATATCTCATACTTATTACCACCCTTGATTTTGGAGTGTATGCCCGGCTATGTCCCTTGGTAAATAAATGCTACTATCTTTAACTTCCGGTTCAAATAATGTTTCTGTTTTGCTGAATCAAGAACTGGTTTATCATTAATTTAAAACATTGATATCGTAAAAATGAAATATCTGAGTTACTGAAATGGATTCCAGGATTTCCATATTTACATCATGATTCGTTCAACCTTATTTAATTCGACAATCAATATCTAAAGCAAATTGCAGTGAAACGAGAGACACGGAAATCTATCTATGAAGATATGAATTAGGTACTTGGATAACATTTTCAGAACTGTGATACATAATTACATATAATATAGTTAGATAGCTCTTATAAAATGCAATTCAACGATACCACAACCAAGTATGTACGTCAATCCTGAAAAAAGTTATGATTTTCCCCCAAAATAATTTGCATTTACAGATGAAACATATCCATCTTTCGGGTCCCAGCGTGCACGCTCTTGCTCTGCCCCACTGACGGCGCAGACGGGACGGGCCGGTGGCATTATAGTATGATTATGATATAGGAATAATATATATAAATAAAACTTGTGACCACAAAATGTGGACAAGCTGATAATTTCTAACTGATCTTTGTTATTTTCAATAATACAAGCCACAGACTATATATTTTTGGTAAAAGTTGCTTTTGATTATTCACTGTGCTATAAATAGGATCTTACCTTTGCCAACACAAATATATATAATTTCTGTGGTATTTAATTATATTCAATAGTTTGATAATTTAGTTTCATTTTAATTATGCTAATTTTCTGCAATTTTAATATTAATTAGTTCTGCGCAACTAAAAATTATAGAAATAGGATCAACAGATGCGCCTTGCCTTTGCCAATACAAATATAGGTACAATACAAGAATCAGTCGACCTATAAATAGCACACTGTTTACATTTTTAACTATCCAACATCACAGATTTCTGTGTAACAAAAATGAATTTAATGGCTACCTTGACGACACATCCCGGCAATCACTGAGTTCAAATCTAGACACAGGTGGACATATGCATAATCTGTTTCTTTTCCAATTTACATATTTTAAAAATTTTCCAATGATTTGTACTGAGTGATCATTATTTCTGCGCGCTACACATGGAGCTAGGTGAGCGCACACATTAGAAATATTATTTCTAATCCTAACAGTACTCTAAGTACTTAACTTTAAGCTTGCCAAAAATGAAAATAAATTTTCAAACTATTGAATATAATTAAATACTACAGAAATTATATATATTTGTGTTGGCAAAGGCAAGACGCATCTGTTGATACTATTTCTATAATTTTTAGGTGCCCACAGAACTAATTAATATTAAAAAAGACAGAAAATTAGCATGATCGTAATGAAAATAAATTATCAAACTGTCGAATATAATTAAATACCACAGAAATTATATATATTTGTGTTGGCAAAGGCAAGACGCATCTGTTGATACTATTTCTATAATTTTTAGGTGCGAGCAGAACTAATTAATATTAAAAATGGCAGCAAATTAGCATAATTAAGTGAAAATAAATTATGAAACTATTGAATATAATTAAATACCACAGAAATTATATATATTTGTGTTGGCAAAGGTAGGGCACATCTGTTGATCCTATTTCTATAATTTTTAGGTATGCGCAGAACTAATTAATATTAAAAATGGCAGCAATTAGCATAAATAAAATGAAAATAAATTATCAAACTATTGCATATAATTAAATACCACAGAAATTATATATATTTGTGTTGGCAAGGGCAAGACGCATCTGTTGATCCTATTTCTATAATTTTTAGGTGCGAGCAGTACTAATTAATATAAAAATGGCAGCAAATTAGCTTAATTAAAATGATAATAAATTATGAAACTATTGAATATAATTAGATACCACATAAATTATATATATTTGTCTTGGCAAGGGCAAGACGCATATGTTGATCCTATTTAATAATTTTTAGGTGCGCGCAGAACTAATTAATATTAAAAATTGCAGCAAATTATCAAACTATTGAATATAATTAAATACCACAAATAACATATATGTTCGTGGCGGCAAAGAAAAGATGCATCTGTTGATCATATTTCTATAGTTTGTTAGGTGCGCGTAGAACTAATTAATATTCAAATTGGCTGCAAATTAGCTTAATTAAAGTAAAAATAAATTATGAAACTATTGAATATAATTAGATACCACATAAATTATATATATTTGAGTTGGCAAATGCAAGACGCTTCTGTTGATCCTATTTCTATCATTTTTAGGTGCGAGCAGAACTAATTAATATTAAAAATGGCAGCAAATTAGCTTAATTAAAATGAAACTAAATTATCAAACTATTGAATATAATTAAATACCACAGAAATTATATATATTTGGGTTCAATACAAGAATCCGTTAACATATCAGGTGACAACATACCAACTTTTTAATATCAAATGCTATTGCACTATCTCGGAAACTTAAAAGGTCGTAACTTAAATTACTAATCTAGCTATTTGCGTGCAATGAACTGGCCATCCACCTCTCACTTAGTGCGCATCGTGCAACGTGTCGAATAGTCTGTATATGCGACTTTTAGGAATTTCGTTCCATCTTATTATGTTAGCTATGTCTTCCGTAGAAAACTGTCCACTGATTCTTGTATTGTACCTATATTTGTATTGGCAAAGGCAAGACGCATCTGTTGATCCTATTTCTATAATTTTTAGTTGCGCAGAACTAATTAATATTAAAATTGCAGAAAATTAGCATAATTAAAATGAAACTAAATTATCAAACTATTGAATATAATTAAATACCACAGAAATTATATATATTTGTGTTGGCAAAGGTAAGATCCTATTTCTACAATTTGTAGGTGCGTGCAGAACTAATTAATATGAAAAAATGGCAGCAAATTAGCATATTGCTGCTAGAGTTTGATATGATGAGATATTGCTGCTAAAGTGCTGTCCATAGATTCATCAATAGGTTTTACCCTTCTCTCCCCACCAACCCGTAACCCAAAATATTTAGGAAACTACAGTCTTGCATAATTATCAATCAATCAAGTGCCATGCCGATTGGTGTAGGCGATCATGTTTCTCCACGACTCTCTGTCTCTTGTGTTGTCAATAAGCTCGGTTGGTGAGCTTCTGCCGTGCCACGATACAAGCCCATCTAGTAACTTTTCTCTTTGTCGACCTCTATCTCTTCTCCCGTTGATCTTTCCAGTGGTTATTAAATGTTCAAGCTGTGTTCTTCTCAGCACATGCCCTAGAAACCTTGACTGTCTGTCTATAATGTTTGATATGATTGATCTTTTTACGCCAGCATCAATGAGAACCTCTGCATTAGTTTTCTTGGCTGTCCATGGTATTTTCATCATTCTTCTCAGAAACCACATTTCTGTAGCCTCCACTTCACTTTGAATTTTCTTGTTTATAGTCCATGCTTCACATCCATAAAAAAGAATTGGTTCGATATAACATCTCAGCACCCAAATTCGGGTCTGCATTGATAGACTTCCATTGCAAAAAATGGTTCTCATTTTTTGGAATGCTGATTTGGCTTGTGCTGTTCGGCTCTTTATCTCACTTGAGCATCTACCTTCTGATGTTAACAGGGTGCCAAGATATTTCACTTTTTCAACTTGTGCTAATTTTGTGTCATTAATTATTATGTTGCATCTTGTTGGTGTATGTCTCTTTGATACAACCATTATTTCTGTTTTCTTCTTGTTTAAACTGAGGCCTTTGATTTCACTTTCCTTCACTACTTTATCTAATATGGCTTGCAGTTCTTGTTCGCTTCCTGCGATCAGTACTGTGTCATCAGCATATCTCAAGTTATTTATATTGTATCCTCCCACTTTTATTCTGGTCATATCTTCTATATTTCGCATAATGTATTCTGTATACAGGGAGAAAAGGTCCGGTGACATTACACAACCTTGCCTGACACCCATTTCTATCTTTTGAAATCTACTTATAGTGTTGTTAACTCTCATCGCAGCTGTTTGTTTCCAATACATATTTCTTACTATTCTTAGATCTTTCCCTTCAACGTTAAGACTTTCTAGCAATTTTATAATCTCTGAATGCTTCACCTTGTCAAATGCTTTGCTGTAATCTATGAAGCACAGGTAAAGGTCTTGCTGTACTTCTATGGCCCTCTCCATTAATGTTCTTACTATATATAGGGCATTTCTTGTGCCTTTTCCTTCTACGAATCCGCATTGTTCGTCTGCTATCTCTGGTTTAATTTTTCATCTTATACGCCTCATTATTATGCGCACTAGAATCTTGGTCATCTGACTCATAAGACTAATTGTTCTGTGGTCTTCGCAATCTACTGCACCAGGTTTCTTTGGTAGAGCTATGAAAATTGATTGTTGCAAATCCGATGGAATATAGCCACTGTTGTAGATGTCATTTAATATTTTGGTGATAATTTCAAGACCGTAATCTCTCAGGGCTTCTAATTCTTCTTTTGTAATCTTGTCTAGACCTGATTTGTTGTTTTTTAAGTGTTGTATGGCTTCCTTTACTTCTGGTTTTAAAATACTTGGACCTTCATTGTTGTAATTTAAGTTAATACCATTTCTGTTATCTTCATACAGTTCTTTAATATATTCTTCCCATCTGTGCATGACTTCATTTTCTCCTATTAGTATGTGTCCCTGCTTAGATTTCAGACACCCAGTCTTGTGAGCCTGCCCTCTGCCTGTTAATTCCTTTATTTGTAAATGTGTATCACTTGTATTTCTATGATAATGTTTTTCTATTTCACTGCACTTTGTGTTTAACCAACCCTCTTTAGCCTTGGTGCATTTATGTTTAATTTCTTTGTTCATCTTGTTGTATTCTTCGATGTTATTCTTCATCTGACTTCCTTTCTTCATCATATTCAAAATATCTTCTGTCATCCAGTCTTTCTTATTGAGATGTTTCTTAGGTGGCAGGATCTCTTTAGATGTTTGCTGCAATGATTTAATTATGTATTTAAAAAATTCACTCATCTGCCTTTTAGATCAACGTTTGTCTTAGCGTACATGACTTTCTTCTAGATCAACGTTTGTCTTAGCGTACATGACTTTCTTCTAGCTCACAAATTCTGTCTTCTAGTTCACACATCAGTTTTCTACCTCACACATATGTCTTCTAGTTCACACATATGTCTTCTAGTTCACACATATGTCTTCTAGTTCACACATATGTCTTCTAGTTCACACATATGTCTTCTAGATCACACATATGTCTTCTAGTTCACACATATGTCTTCTAGTTCACATATATGTCTTCTAGCTCACACATCTGTCTTCTAGTTCACACATATGTCTTCTAGTTCACATATATGTCTTCTAGATCACACATATATCTTCTAGTTCACACATATGTCTTCTAGTTCACACACCTGTCTTCTAGTTCACACATGTCTTCTAGTTCACACATATGTCTTCTAGATCAACGTTTGTCTTAGCGCACACAACTTTCTTCTAGCTCACACACCTGTCTTCTAGTTCACACATATGTCTTCTAGTTCACACATATGTCTTCTAGCTCACACACCTGTCTTCTAGTTCACACATCAGTTTTCTACCTCACACATATGTCTTCTAGTTCACACATATGTCTTCTAGTTCACACATCAGTTTTCTACCTCACACATATGTCTTCTAGTTCACACATATGTCTTCTAGTTCACACATCTGTTTTCTACCTCACACATATGTCTTCTACCTCACACATATGTCTTCTAGTTCACACATATGTCTTCTAGTTCACACATATGTCTTCTAGTTCACACATATGTCTTCTAGTTCACACATATGTCTTCTAGTTCACACATATGTCTTCTAGTTCACACATATGTCTTCTAGTTCACACATATGTCTTCTAGCTCACACACCTGTCTTCTAGTTCACACATCAGTTTTCTACCTCACACATATGTCTTCTAGTTCACACATATGTCTTCTAGTTCACACATCAGTTTTCTACCTCACACATATGTCTTCTAGTTCACACATATGTCTTCTAGTTCACACAACTGTCTTCTAGTTCACACATGTCTTCTAGATCAATGTTTGTCTTAGTGCACACAACTGTCTTCTAGTTCACACATGTCTTCTAGCTCACACATCTGTTTTCTAGTTCACACGACTATCTACTAGCTAACAAAGTTGTGTTCTTTCTCAAAACAGGACACTGAAGCTTAAAATTGACTTATTCAAACTTAAAGAACAAAGTGGAGTCAGGAAAGCAACTATAGACAGACTGATTATCCAGTTGAATAAACATGTACCTCAAACACTTGGTAATGATGTTGTCTCACTTTTCATGTTTATTTGATCATGTGAATATATTGTTGTTGACATACTTGTCACACTACAACAATTATATTTCATATACTATATATTCATCCAAGACTGATAGCATTACCTCAGTGTCTATGTGGACAGACAGCAGAACATATTCTGCAAGACTACATTTCATTAAACCAGTTAAAGGAGGAACACTTGCCCATAGAGATGGATATTCACAGAAAGCTGTTAATTAATTTGGCAGACTATCTGACCTAGTTGGCAGACCTATCATTGTACCCACTATATGTAGATTGCAGATTGTTCTGATGGTAGGGGACAAGTGTAAACAGAACATTGTAACTCAATAAGACAATCTATGGGACGGCCACTGATATAGAAAACAGTCAGTCAATTGATATTGGAGAGGTTGCAGACTTTCATTGTGGTGTGGAGGAATTTGCTGCAATGCTTATCCGTGTGTATTTGTATATACAATAGTGCCGTTCTTACTGATGGTTATTTGCTGTGTGTCTTGATAAAGGCTTTTTGGTTGAAACATCAGTTTGTGTGAATTTATATGTGTTTCCAGTGATTAGCAAAACTTCATTGCGCTGTTCCAAGCTTTGCCTGATGGATTTCAGTTTTACTGCAGTCAGTACATATTATTGATCTTATCCATGTGTGGTAATGTTGTACTACTCATACATGATTGATGAATACAGACAGAATCTTGACAAATAATGGAGAAAATGGAACAATGGAAAAGTAGACCTTTAAATGAATCAACTGATATCAAATAAAGCCAGAAAGGATGATATTGTGTTCCCAGATAGATCTCTCCATGGTGGTGAGAAATTTGTTCCTTTCATGCCACAGTCAGCACATAGGACAGAGGTTTTGATTCTCCATGTGTTGCGGTCCGCTGCCTGCAGTTTTAGTTCTTGTATGGTCCTGCAGCCTGTTATTTCCCCTTCTTTAAGCATGGTGTTTTTTAGGTTTGCTTTACGCCTTTCTCATTTTATTTTACCCTCAGGCGTCCATGTAAGGGCTTGTTGGTTTATTCTCTTTTCATCTAGTCTTAAAACATAACCCATGGAATTTCCATCTGCGTTTTCTTATGACGTTTGAAACATATTCTTGGTGTGCTTTCTTTCTTAAATCACTATTTGTGACGAAATCGCTCCATTTTATGTTCATCAGTTTCTGGAGACATTTGTTTTCGAAGCTGTTTAATTTTTTATCTGTTGCTTGAGTTGATTTCCAGATTTCTCTTTCATATGTTAATACTGAGGCAATATAGGAGTTGAATAGCTTTATCTTGGTGTTTCTTCCTAGATCTTTTGACTTTCAGATATTAGTTTAGTAAATGTGCTAGTTGTAACTGCTATGCGTGTATTTATTTCTTTCATTGAGTCTCCATCAACAAACATTTGGCTACCCAAGTAATTAAAGTTGGAGACTTTTTCCAGTATTTGGTTGTTTACTGAGATGTTATTTGTTGAACTGGTAAGTCCCGTGATTTTTTATTTATCTGAAAATATGAGAAAAATCTGGCTTGGTGTTTATTATAACTATTGATATTGAGAGTTCTCATGGAGCACAATGGGAAATACAGAATAATTGCTTCAATTATGATGATTGGGGTTAAAGTCAATACTATAAGTCTTTAATGCTTCATGGTTTACAACTTGTCTGTGATAGCTGCTCCTTTTGACAATATGCAAATGAACAAAATATTCAGAACATCCATTGTCAAAACTATAACTATTTCTAAACTTCTTGGTATCACATTGATCTATTGCCCTGGGTGTGCTGCTATTCGTAGTAATAAGAGAGCAGACAGACTTGTATCTGTGAATTTAAGATAAACACTGATGATGTACTAAAGTTTGTGGTCACTTGCTGGAGTGGACACTGGGATAGATGAGGTATCCAGGAGGTATCCATGCTGCATCCAAGGTAATTCAGTATCTTCTACTTCGTTCATTCTCAAACTCCTCCAAATTAGCAGGATGTAGTCCAGAGAACGGAATGTCTTGTGTCATGGTTTACAGCAATGATGCAATATCTGCGCCTTTCGGTCTGACACATATGACTTTAACATAGCTTTGGGTCATGTTGACCCTATATGGAATGGGATAGCCAACTCCATCCCATAACCTCCTTAGTCGCCTCTTATGACATGCATGGAAGGTAAACAGATAGAATTGAGAACACGTCGAGTAGAATTAAGAGGGTTTATCCAGCTAGCTAGACATGGGGACTATCAGCTTGCATATTCTTTGACATCTTCTCAGGGAGATGTAGAATTGTGGGTTTGCCTTGAAGTACAATAACATGGATTAACCAATAGTTTCTTTAATGTGATGTTTCTTTAGCAGAACATCATAAAGCACTGCTACTCTCTGTTCTGTGCAACCATCATCAAGCACTGCACTCTCTGTTCTGTGCAACCATCATCAAGCACTGCTACTCTCTGTTCTGTGCAACCATCATAATTTCTCCAGTGTCATATTAAGGAGGCCCTTTTCATCTTCATTCTTTTTCAAACTACTTTAGATTAACAGGATGTAGTCTGGAGAATTAAATGCACTGTGTCATGGCTTGCAGCTTGACTGTGATATCTTGGCCATTGGTCCTGACACATTTAACTTTAACATGGTTTCTGTGTCATTTGACCCTGTAAGGGATGTGACAGCCAACTCCACCCCCTAAAAGCCTGAGTCACCTCTTACAACATGCATGACATGTAAAAGTTTCACTCTTATTTTCTCCCCTTTCAGGCTGGGCAACAAGGACAAAGAAGGTCCTTGCCAGTATCTTTTTTGCCTATTCATTTATTACTAAGGATTAACTGTCTGTCAATATTTGATGTAAGTAAAACTTAAACTCTACATCTTTTGAAATGTTTGGTTTCTTCTATTTTATGACCATTTTTGAATCATTAAAGTAAATGTTAAATGTCTGCAATTAATAAATCATCAATCCACAGACAAAAGTCCACAAGTAAAAAGTACAAAGAGGAGTTTATTGGAGGTCGTAGAAGCTCAAATTCAAGGTAGGAACAATATCAGTGTATTTGTCGTCCTCTATTTTGTTATATTTCTTATACTATATATTCATCCAAGACTGGTAACATTACCTCTGTGTCTATGTGGGCAGACAACAGAACATATCCTGCAAGACTGCATTTCACTAAATCAGTTAAAGGAGGTACACTGGCCTATAGAGACATCTACAGAAAGATGTTAATTAATTTTGGCAGATACATTTTTTTTTACTTTTTGATACAGACCACAGAGTTTGATAAATCCATTCGCTTGGAGTGTTTTCTAGTGCTCTTTGGGCACTCTTCTTCTGTGTTCATTCTTAAACTCCTGCATATTAGCAGGATGTAATCCGGAGACTGCATGATCATCCTGTCATGTTCATCTGTCATAGTTGATAATGACGATTTGGGATCAACTGTAAAAGGTAAAGGTAATATGAGTTATGAACCAGTGTCATAACACACGATTTCCCATAAGTGCTCAGCTGTCTAGTCAGTGGTTGACCAGAAAACCCCATCGAAGATGGATGTGTCGTATTATTGGTGTAAATAAAACGGCGACTCAACACAGAGAATTTCCATTCTCTGGACTAAATTCTGCTGGAAATCTAGTAGGACCTTTGTTCTGCTGCAAGAGATATTCATTGGGAGTTTTGGAATGAACGCTGAAGAAAAATACCAGAAACCACCTGAAGAGGGTCCTCGATAACACTTGCTAAATTAATATGGCAGAGGAGGGAAAATAAAGGCATGGACAGACAACATCAAGGAATGGACAGGACAATATATTTCCACACTCATCCACATCGCTGAGGATATAATTCGCTGGAGGACTCTGTGTGCTGAAGCAACCAATGTGGCACCCCTACGACCGTGAAGGGTTACGGTTTATTGATTGATTGATATAGGCCTAGCCATGAAACTCTCGTAGGCGCTTCTAATGACAGTGACATATTACATAGCATATTCTTCTCAACATCTTAACTAGAAATCTGTGTACCTATACAAATAGAAAATGTATTTCTTTTTAGATCTATAGATCTATAATGGTACATATGGTATGCATGGCCTATTCGTCTTCTTCTGCGTTCATTATCTTATAACCACAACGAATAAATCGTGAGATTTCCGCCGGCGAGAGCGAAGTACGTTATGCCACAAGTTCCACAGATGAACTGTGTTATTTGTACCTTGATTGGCTCACTTTGTGGTCTAGACATCCAAGGCCCAGCACATCCGTTTTTGTCATGCCTTTAATTCGGGTAGTAGGCTTCCCTAGCCCATGACAGCCTGCCTATCTGTCGACAGTCACGTGGGTGCGTAGTGACTCTTCGCCAAGACGATTGTCGTTCACGTCTATCTCGCGCGAGGTGTTCCGCCGTCTGTGAACCTGCCTCTTGTAATTCAACGTTCTGTGGCTATGCCCATTGGATGCTGAACCTTTTCTTATCCGCTAGAAGAGTTGGACCATGGATCTTTCGTCTTCTTAGCCGAGGTGTCGTTCACCGACAGCGCGAACCCCTCGCCCAATTCCGAGTCTCACACCACGACATGACCTATAATGGTACACATGGCATACAATGGTATCTAGGCGTATCTTCACTGATGTACTTATTCTGCTCTCCCATATGGTATTTAATCTTGGCATTGCAGCCGTGGCTATTTCAAGTCTAATTTTCAAGCGTTGATTTTCAATCTCTTTCACGAGGTTTCATTCTCTTTCACAGGGTTTCTATCTCTTTCACGAGGTGTCAATCTCTTTCACAGGGTTTCTGTCTCTTTCATAAGGTTTCTATCTCTTTCACAGGGTTTCTATCTCTTTCACAAGATTTCTATCTATTTCACAGGGTTTCTATCTCTTTCACGAGGTTTCTATCTCTTTCACGAGGTTTCTATTTCTTTCACAGGGTTTCTATCTCTTTCACGAGGTTTCTATTTCTTTCACAGGGTTTCTATCTCTTTCATGAGGTTTCTATCTCTTTCACAGGGTTGCCATCTCTTTCACAGAGTATCTATCTCTTTCACAGGGTTGCCATTTTAAATATCTGGCTCATGATTAAGGTGAATATGACAGGCCGAATGGTGCAGATATCTCAACAAGACTCTAGACCATGACACATGCATTCCGTTCTCTAGACTACATTCTACCAATCGATTTTGAGAACGAATGCAAAAAACAAAATATTTGGCATGTTTTTGCCTATTTTGAAAGCATATCTACTTTCACATATAATCTTGTTTAAATTTATCTAAAAAATGTACTTAGGTAAACCACATGTTTTTAGAATGGTCCACTTAGACACGACGAACTATCACTAAAACTAGGGTGTTATGATGTGTAAACAAGAAAACCTAAAAATTACAATACACAAAACATTTTCAACATTTATATCAAAAGGCTGATCAATGTTTTCTTGTTTAAACTATCATTCAAAGCCTCCAAGTAAAAATTGATAAAGCAGCATCTTAATAAAACTGGCTGTTTTATTTGGGTGGTCTTTGTTCATTTTTTTGCTTCTTTCATAAACCTCCATTGAAGCCATATCTCTCCACATCTCAAGGGGTTCTACATTTGTAGAAACAACTTGTAAAAAACTAGTAGAAAACTGGCAACCAAACCACAGAATAAAACAATAGTCAGTCCTGAGCCATGTAGATGAAATAAAAGGCAGCTATCACCTCCCAGACAAGAGACAAGAACTGCAAAGAGTATAAAAATGTTTATCACCACATGCAGGTTTTAAATTGCCGGAAATCAAGACACAATTAAGAAATAATGCACCGAAAAGTTCAGACCCAGCAAGTCTTATGAAAGCAACACAGAAAACAATAGACACCTACCCAGAACAATGGATTCATGTCTATACTGATGGGTCTGCTTTCAAAACTACCATCAAAGCAGGTTATGGTGTCTATATAGAATATCCAGACAAAACATCTGTTGAGTTGTTTGATGCCTGTGGGGAGATATGTTCTAACTATGAAGCCGAAATAACAGCACTAGAAGTTGCATTGTACCACCTGAAGACCATATTTGATGCCTTTCCATCAAAAGTCCAAAACATTGTTATTTTCACAGACTGTCCACTCTTCAAGCACTAGAATATGATGGACATTGTAAGCCTAAGCTGGTGTAAATATATCACCATGCCAACCAGCTCCTTACATCTTTTGAAGTCAGCATTGTTATGCAGTGGATATCTGGCCACTCAAACACACCTGGCAATGACAAGGCAGACAGACTAGCAAAGATGGGAGCTCAACAAGAACAGCCATATACATAAACAACCATGCACACTGTTAAAATGATGCTGAAATCTGTGACTAAAGAAAATTGGATGAACAGATGGGCTATGGGAAACACTGGGAGGGAAATCTATAAATATATGACCAGCCCAAATCCTAAAGATAACATCAACCTCCTGGGAAGAAAAGACCAGAGTATCATCTTCCGACTGCACACCACACAACATGTACAGCTTAACAATCACCTGAGCCAGAATACAACCACAACACACAATCCAGAGTGTCGGCTGTGCACTCATCCCTATGAAAATGTTGACCGCAACCTTTTTAAATGCACAACACTGGATGACATCAGGAAAATGCTTCTCCCTCCAGGGCTAGATAAATGGAACACATTATTTGGAACAAAACAACAGCTCACAAACACATGCATATATCACACAATGGCATTGGGTCAAAGGCATGAGCCCATGGACCGCTGGATCAGCAACCAACCAACCAATAAAACTTGCCTAGGAAAAAAATCGTGTGAAACATAGACACTATGCATTTTGGCAATTAAATTAATTTGAGGGTCTCTTTGTTCATATGAAATTTAGCACTGGACAGCTTTTCGACCATCTGTAAAGACGCAAAAAACCGTAATTTTGTATGTTTTATTCTAACTATATGAAGACCATGTTTTAATGTATTCGGGTAGAGGGTAACTTTGTTTCGTAAAATGGGACAATGACTCAAAAATATTTCAGAATCAGAGCGATTGATGTAGAAGAAATCTCTTATTTCTGAGACATGTCTCTAAATCTGGACAATCATTCTTTGATATAATTCTGTCATTCATTGTGGTTAAAATAAAATGACAAAATACTTCATATAATCTTCAACAATTTTATTTACATTAAATATCTATTCTATCTATAAACCTGCACCCATCAGGGTCATAAGGGTACCACATTGAAATCTTTAGAACACAGTCCCCCAGTGAGGTGAAAATTCGTGAGACTAATGGGAATCGAACCGTGTGTTGCCGGGGCCCAAAAGGGGAGCAAAGAATAGCAACACTGTTTACCTTCCACGCATGTCGTAAAAGGCGACTAAGGAGGTTATGGGATGGAGTTGGCTGCTCCATCCCATATAGGGTCAGTGACCCAAAGCCATGCTGAAGTCGGATGTGTTAGGCCAAAAGGTGCAGATATCGCAGCAATGCTGTAAACCATGAAACAACGCATTTCGTTTCCGGACTACATCCTGCTAATCTGCAAGAGTTTGATAACGAACGCAGAAGAAGAAGAACCAGGCCCATTCTAGTGGCACCAAATCACCTTGCAAGGTATGGTTTTAATAATACATTTGTGTGAAATGAGATGTTTGAGAAAAGTTAAAAATATCAAACATTGGGACCAATGGAGAAATGAAGATATCAGAGAAGAAATAAAAACCATCTCAAGACTACATTGAGAGACAGCAAACAAGGTGGTTTAGTCACATCTTTAGAATGGAACCAAAGCAACCAGCACTTTGTGCATACAACAGCTGAAGATCAGGCTACAAGGAACAAGGAATTCCGTGTATTCCGACCACTCTTATGTCTAGTACTGGTTTGGTGTGGTCTTTGTCTTTATTCTTTTTGTTCCGTCATTTACTCATCTTTTTGTTCGTTTCGTTTCCACATATATTTACGTTTTTATGTACTTTCTGACCTTCCGGCATATCATTTCCGTTGGACGTTGTGATAATTTTTCTATTCGTCGTCTTTTAATGTTTTGTTTGTGTCTTGATAAAGACCTTTTGGTTGAAACGTTGAATATGATTTGTGTATTGTAATTTTTATGATTTCTTGTGTGCTCATCATTGCCCATCATTACCCACTAGTTTTAGATATAGTCTATGGTGTCCCATTGAGATGATATATAAACCTGTGTTTTACGTAAGTCTAATCATCTGAAAATTAGAAAATTAAAAAAAAAAGATTCAAATGTTGCAGAGGATTTACTTCACTGTACTCGGTTTCCCATATATACTCATCACTCTCAACAAAGTGGCATGCCGCCTGCCAAGAGTACCACTCATAGCACGTAACTCCATAGCTTCAAGTGATAACCCACAGGAATCTCTGAAAAAATCCACTTTATACACAAAATGACACGAGCCAAATTCGAGCTCATGACCTCTTGAACTCAAGGCGAACAGCTTAACCCCATTACACTAGGGAGATCCCCCTGAAAATTAGAAAGTTGTGACAAATCTTCAAATTATTAATATAGACTTTAATTAATGTTTTATTTGGGTCAGTACACATCACAACCAGCCCCTTGTCATGGATATGAAGATTTAGTCGCCCCCAGTATATTGACGGGATATTAAAGTGTTGCGCAGAATAGCAAAACTATAACCTGTCAAGTATATTGTTAAAGATAAATAAGGAAATTTGGGGTTGGCTTGACCCATCCCATAGAATACTAAAGTAACCCAGAAGTTATTCTGAAGTTGGAATGTGTCACAGAAAGACGAGATATCGCAGATAAGCTGTAAACCACACATAATGAACTCAGTTCTCTAGACTCATTCTTTGACATGGCTTTATGGTCACTTTGACCCATGTGATAGGATAGAAAAGTACACCCCTAAAGCAAAGCTCATTAGCTGTCTCTTACAACATGCATAGCAGGTCACAAGGTTGCTATGCTTTGATCCCCTTTTGGGCATCAGCAGATCAATAGAATAATGTCACGCCTGTCCTTGTCTGGAACACGTGCCTATGTAATAGTTAATCTATAAGCAGAAAATAGAACGAACTCAGAAATTATGCACAGGTTCATTGAAAGTTTGTTATGGTGTACACAGTTTTCATGAAGTCAATAATTTTACATCACTTGCAGAGCGTGTCGCCACAAATAACAAAAATGGCTAATGTTAGTGAAATTATGCCTTGATTTAATGAGAAGGGATAATGCTAGAGTTTGGGGGGAGAGGTGTTAGGCGCAGTATTACAACTAATTCCGAGGAGCACGGTAGCCTAGTTGATAGTGAGCTTGCTTGCTATCACTGGTTTACAGCATACCAGGTTCGAAACTTTGTCCGGACAAACAAAAATTCCCGTTGTGATTTCTCGCTGGACACGACTACTCCTCCTGTCGACTCAGCTGTAATATGGTACCTGGCGCATGAGTTAGGGGAGGTAAAGACAGTAAGAAAGGGAACGGCCTAATTAATAGCTGCTGTGGCTTAGTGCATGAAATTATATTCATCCGTGACATCAGGTGACTGCCATGGGGCCTACCTTTACTTACAACTAATTCTAATTCCTATCCCTACCTCCTCCTACTGTGTTTCAAAAACTGTGTTCTTCCTATTTTCGTTAATTATTTCCCTGGCTTCAACTACTAAACAATTGCATTTTGCAATGTCACAAACTATTAAAAAATTATGACCAGACAATTCTTTAAAAACTATGAGCGCTGTAAACATTGGTAGGCACATGTTCCAGACATGAACCGTTACTTCTTCTTCTGCTTTCATTCTCAAACTCTTGTAAACTAGCAGGATGTATTCTGGAGAACAGAATCTGCCAAATTAAGGTTTACAGCATGTCTGAGATATCTGCTCCTTTCAGCACAACAAACCAAATTTAGTACAGCTTTGTGGGTCACTGACGTCACATGGGTCCATTCATTATTCGTGGTTTAAATAAAAATTACTCCCATGGTTAAACGACGTGAGAAAGGTGGATATCAGGGCTCAAACTCTGGGAAGACTGACTCTAAAATATTAATGCTAAGTTTGGAAATAAATAAACAGGATAGTGGAAAAATTAGAGGCAACAGTGATGTGGTTATATAGAGGAAAGTGTTGACAAGACATAGAGGATTTATTTAATTGTAGTTGGATTATCCCATATGTATTCCATCCTTCTCAACAAAGCGATACGCGCCAGCCGAGAGTATCATTCATAGCACGTAATTATGCAGCTTTAAGCTAAAGATTTCTATAATTCATAGGTAGGTAGGTTAATGAGCTTGCCTCTCTTTTGGAGAGTCGTGCCTCTTTCAACCGTCGGACAAAGTCCAATTAGGCTATATCAGGACACAAGTTATAATTCATGGGGATTTCCTCCATCTTTGTTAGTATATTCTTCCCCGTGTCCTTGAGTGATGGGCGTGCCGAGTGGGTTGCGGTCGCACCGGGCATCAAAATGCCCCTCAAAATAATGAAAACATTGAAATGGGATTTAAGTGCCTTTGCCGTGCCAAAGTTGATGCCCCGCACTCATGGACAGGTAACATCAAAGACTGTATGAAGATATCGCGTGAGGAAGCAGGCATATACGGCACAGGATAGAGTAGGGTCCAGGTGGGACCTAATTTACGTATAAGCTAAACAAGCTATAGCTTAGGGCCCCCACTGTTTTGGGGACCCCAAAATTATATTTGGCACGGATATATAATATCTGGACTTATAAAGGGCCCCATATCTCAAATAGCTTAGGACCGTATCAAGTCTAAATACGGTACTGGGTCCAGGACATCAATTGCAAACCCAACGTTCTGGAAAGATGATGACACCTGATGATGATGAATCGTCAAACTGTATTTATATTGGAAACTCATAGCTTCCTCAGTCTGGCAGAACCAAATCCATATAACATATTTTGAGAGGATTGAAGTCTAGTATCTCTTCAATTATACACGCATGTGGACTGACTACACGTTTCGTTTTTTTCAAAGATTTGAATTTTTCGGTGATTTTCATTGGTTACTTTTGTATTAGGCCTACGTTGTGTCGACAGCCAAAATAAAATAAAAAATTTCGAGAAAATTAAGTACAATGTATCTCTAATGGTGAGGTACGGTCATTTCAACCACGGGTGTTAGTCCAATCTGGTTATATCAGATCATTACAACCATATAAACATAGAGGAGGTCGCGGTTCTGGTAATTTAGTCACCACAACCTCCAATAACAGGTTTCGTCGCTCATGTCGTTCATGTGAAAATGAACATCATAGTTATGTGGGGATTCGCACACACCAAACCTAACGGACTTGCCATGATTATCTTCGTTTGCAAAGATGGAACATCATTTAGTGTGTGTGTAGGTTGTGGCGTTTGTATATTGCAATGTTGCATATTTAGCTTTCAATGTATGTCCTGTGTGTAGTGTAGTGACTCTACCACTTTATTTGTTTGTTTACAAGATAAGTCACATTTGTTTATTTCCCCGCATCATAAAATCATATTCATTTCCTCTCACAACTGCGCATGTGCACTGCATGCCCTAGCAACCAATGAGAGAAATCCTCCAGCTTGCGAATGTTTTTCTTTTAGGCTCACTCACGATATCTTCACTGCGCGTTCACCTCCCACGTGTTCTAGAAGTTTCTTTGTGAATTCCGTGAAAACAATATTTGATCGGTAAGTTGCGGTGCTCTCTGATACTCGGGATTGTTTAAAACAGGCCATAATTCAATTACAATTTACTGGATTCTGATAAAAAGAAATAAAAAGAATTTCTTGGCGAAAATGTAACTTGTAATCTTAGAGAAAGATAGTATAGTTTCAAATAATGTTTTTTTAAAATATAATTAATATAAAAAATGAATAATTTGATTCAGAAAATATATTCTCGGATTTTGATTTATGCAACGTTAATTTTCCGGGTGATTGTCTGGAACGCGTGCCTACCTGATTATTTTATATTTAAAAAATATAAATATTATATCAATAATGAACTTAAATATTAATATTATTAGGGTTGGGAGAGTTATGTTTTTTACATAACTAATCCTAATTCTAACCCTAAATTAATTTATATTTAAATTAATAAATTATAAACTGATAAACATAGCCAAGGGAAATAATCAAATAGCTAGACACGCGTCCCAGACAAGGACTATTTCTGAAACAATAGATACTAGAGCACGTTTCACCAGCTGTACACAACTTTAAAATTATGTATCTCAGCAAATAAATAACAATAGCAATATAATAGAAATTATGCGTGCGAATTTGATCTTTTTTACCCTATGTATTAATTTTTCATTAAAATGCAGTGATTGGCTTCAGTTTTCGTTTATATGCGATATAGATCAAAAGTCTACATTTTAATACACGTCTCACAAACATATTTAATATGTTTTATAGTAAATTATAAGACGTCATATACACATGATTTGTTTATCATACAGTTGGCATGCTTTAAACGAGAAATGGCACGATTTAGTACATTTTAACACAAAACAAACGGTGTTTAATGGTTCTATTCCGGTAACACCCTCAAATTCTCCGTCAGAAGTGTCTCAACATAAAGTTTGTAGTTTAGTAGGAAAAATGAGTCTGTGAGTAAAGTTTTTGACATTAGAGCAGATCATAAATATGATTTTAAAGTATTTCTGCAATGAAGCTACTCTAACCAAAAAAAATTATATCATTCTATTTCAAACCCAGAAATCATTTTAATTCTTAAGACTGACGGAAATTGAACCATGTTCGTTCTAAAGGCACTGAATCGCCTTACAACTCAAGTAAACGGATTTCCGTACTTGACCAACCACATCCCCAAAAAATAGATGTGATCTCGTAAAAACATTCAACCTGCGTACTCAAGTTACTGAGAACGGACCAATCGAGACAAGGACTATTACAACGACAAACATCCCGTACAATTATTGAAGTACCCTCATGAACACAAACAACAACATCCGTATTCGTACTATAAGGACATGTAGACCTGTTTATAAAAATAAATAACATAGAGACAGGACAATTTAAGACTTATTTTCATCTATTCTCATGCTTCCTGCTTGAATTTATTTGTAGAATAAATCATCTTCAACAGGTATTATATTCACACATGGTGAGCACATTATTGTAATAGTAGACACGACTTATGCCTAATGAAAATATGTACTCACAACAGGTAAAGCTTGAAACGAGGTAATAAAGTTTATATGTGTTTGTGATCCTTGATAAGTCCTTTCGGTCGAAACGTTGATTTGTGTGTGTGCATATGTGTGTTTTGTATAATTAGCAAAACTTTATTATCTCGTTTAACGCTTTACCTATCCATAATGAACACAGAATATCTGTCTGAAGTGGTACAATTTATTTTATCTAGTATGCCTGCAAAGATCAAAGGATTTATTTCGTGTATAAAAATGGGACATGATACACAAATATAAAGTATATATTTATTGGGTCTAATCAAATATAACATCATAGGATAAAATTCGGATTAATACGTTAGACGGTTAATCAAATAATTACATTTGTTTGAGGACAAAGCTAGTGAAAAGTGCTATAAGTTAATATTTGAGGGAAACGTTAGTGAAAAGTGCTATGAGTTAATGTATTGATGTTACTACTTTGTCTAACTATCAAATCACAAATAAATAACAACAAAAGAAAAAGAACGATTTCTACGTTACTGTTCAACTGGGACCTTTGTCAAGAAACACATAAACAAGAAACACAGAATTACTAAGAAGTGAGATATAATAATAAACATATACTAAGTGAAAATGGGAAACAATAACAAATAGACAGCGAACTATTGTTTCTCATTTCCATTTAGTATATATTTTTAGGTCCTTGTCTAGAACGCGTGCCTACCTGCTTATTTTATGGATAAAAAATACAAATATTATATCAATAATTAACCAATAAGTAATTTATATATTAATTGTGTTAGGATTAGGAAGGTTGTGTTTTTTTACATAGCTAATACTAACTCTAATCCTAAATAAATGTATATTTCAATTAATAAATGGTAAACATAAAGTAATAAACATAGGTAAGGGAAATAATCAAATAGTTAGATAAGGACTAACTATTCCAGACAAGGACCGTTTATTATTAGATCACACTTCTTAATAATTATGTGTGTTTCTTGTTTGCTATGTGTTTCTTGACAAAGGCCCCAGTTGGACCGCAATGTGGAAGAAGTCCTTCATTTATTGTTAACTGTTTTTTATTTGATAGTTAGACCATATCCTCATCATCATGTGACAATTTTTTTATGGATTCTCTGAACACTCTGCGATTCTGGGCGAGTTGACCTGCCGTAGCAAGAGACATGTTTAAACAATCTCATATATCACTGCACAAATGTCGTCATGGGCACCCTCTTTCCCTGTTGCCGTTAGCACTGCCGCCTTCAGCTATTAATCTTTCCATGTTGTTATGTCTCTTTATATGATCCCGAAAAAATCGGTTTTCTTGTTAGGCCATATAGTAACATCATTACATCGATTTAATGTTTATCGCTTCTTGGCTGTGTTACTCCAGCATTCTCCACCTTGCCGATCTCCACCTTGCCGATCTCCACCTTCTCGATCTTCACCTTGTCAATCTCTACCTTGTCAATCTCCACCTTGTCGATCTCCACCTTGTCGATCTTCACCTTGTCAATCTCCACCTTGTCAATCTCTACCTTGTCAATTTCCACCTTGTCGATCTCCACCTTGTCGATCTCCACCTTGTCGATCTCCACCTTGTCGATCTCCACCTTGTCGATCTCCACCTTGTCGATCTTCACCTTGTCGATCTTCACCTTGTCAATCTCTACCTTGTCAATCTCCATCTTGTCAATCTCCATCTTGTCAATCTCCACCTTGTCGATCTCCACCTTGTCAATCTGCACCTTGTCAATCTGCACCTTGTCAATCTCCATCTTGTCAATCTCGACCTTGTCAATCTCCACCTTGTCGATCTCCACCTTGTCAATCTCCACCTTGTCAATCTCTATCTTGTCAATCTCCATCTTGTCAATCTCTACCTTGTCAATCTCCACCGTGTCAATCTCCACCTTGTCGATCTCTACCTTGTCTATCTCCACCTTGTCTATCTCCACCTTGTCGATCTCCACCTTGTCGATCTCCACCTTGTCGATCTCCACCTTGTCGATCTCCACCTTGTCGATCTCCACCTTGTCGATCTCCACCTTGTCAATCTCCACCATGTCAATCTCCACCTTGTCAATCTCCACCTTGTCAATCTCCACCTTGTCGAATATCATCTGGCAGTTTGGTTATCTGTAATATTCTAAAAGACGAGCAGAAAATAAAGAAACAAGTTTTAGCAAATCGTGTGTAAAAAAAAAATTAAAAGCTTTAGAAAATACAGTTATCAAGATGTGTAACCACGCCCATAAATAAGGGGGGCGTTGGGGGGTTTAAATCTCCTCCCCAGCCCTAGCAAATCAGAGTATAATTTTAGTTTTAGGGATGTAATCAAAAGATGAGTAAAATCCCTTCCTTAACAATTATTCACAGAAACGTAATGACGTTTATCATCAAAAATAGAGAATTGTAAATAGAGATGTGTGAATGACCCTTTTAAAGGTAAAAATCACCATCCTTAATAAATCTATTCTATTGCGCTGTGTGTAACAAACACGTGCACAGAATGGTTGTTCAGGTCAAGTGCAATCAGTAATGAAGTACTGCGTGTATTTTAACATATTAATATATTTTGTTATATGGTAGTCAAGTATTTTTTCTCTGGTAGAATCGTGACCGTCGGTAGTTATAGAATACCTGTTCGCTAAATTATGTTAAAAATATTACACGATTCACTACGGGTTTTGATTATTGCTTGCCTTTTACTTGGTTACTATTTATATATTTGGAATCTCATGACAAAACTAGCCAAGGCGATTTAAAGTATATAAATTGTAACCAACTAGAAGGCAAACAATAATGAAAACATGTGACGAATCGGGTCCAACTTAATTTAGCGAATGTGTCTTCTACTCGAGACCGGAAATGGTAATAATACTCACGTGGAAGACAGGTAATGGAGTTCTACTTGATGACGACTAACACACTATCACTGACGGATGTCTACACGAATTAATATGGTATACACAACAAAACAAAACACAGAATATAATCATACAAATGACAATACACAAGACATAATCGACTTTTCGGACCATAAGGCCTTTTTTAAGATACGCACATAACATACAAACATAAAAAAAACAAAAAAATAATTTATGTAATTATTTTTATGTTTGTATGTTATGTGCGTATCTTGAAAAAGGCCGTATGGTCCGAAAAGTTGATTATGTCCTGTGTATTGTCATTTGTATGATTATATTATGTGTTTTGTTGTGTATACCATATTAATTCGTGTAGACATCCGTCAGTGATAGTGTGTCAGTCGTCATCGAGTAGAACTCCATTACCTGTCTTCTACGTGAGTATTATTTTCAATTATGTTCTACTAGCAGTACTACCTTCTATTGATTACCAGAAATGGTAGAATGATTTGGGTACTTCTTACAAACATCACAGTCCCAATTTTTTTGTCGTTGAGAAATCGATTATATACACTGTAATGGCGATGCGATTGGAAGTGTTTGTGGTGGTTACAAGTAATGTATTGTTTGAGTAGCAATAGGATATGTTTTCATTGATGATTTTGTTACATCAATAACTGCAAAATATCTTATTATTTTAATAATTTCTACTAATTTAATAATTATTTTCAGAAATATTCAAGAACTTTTGCAATTTTGTTTTAGTTCTCCAAATTGTGCTCTCATGAAGTGTCCCTGAAAACTCTTCAACAGAAAATTTGTTGTAAATTGGACTGTTTACTCCTTAAACATATCTATATATTAGTGTGGTGACCGAGAAAATATGGCCACAAATTTCATAATTCTGACTGCAATAGTTTTGGTCGGATTTTTGACTTTTTCTAGAGGTTGTTCCGAGCCGAGTGGGGGATACACACCACCGACTTTAGATTGGAAAATGTTCGACAGTGTAGTAGTTGCTCATGGTGTTACCAAATCAAAGGAGAAAGATCCACGACATCTTGCTGAGTTTGATGTGTACAGCGTTGAGTTTGAGCTAAGATGCATATACAAGGGTGGGCCATTGAACGAAGTTATCCGGATAGATGATGTTGGTGAGTACATTTCTGAGAACATTTGTGAGAACATTTATGAGAACATTTCTGAGAACATTTCTGAGAACATTGGTGAGAAGATTCATACTTTGGTCAATGTGGAATACCTGAGAATATCTTGTTATTTTTGCTGTGGTTATAATTATTTTTATTGTTTTTATATGTTGATCAATACTGTTGTTATTGGTACTGTTATTGTTGTTCTTCTGTCAAATGCTTACTTTTATCTAGTATCAAATGCTTACTTTTATCTAGTATCAAATGCTTACTTTTGTCTTCTATCAAATGCTTACTTTTGTATTCTCTCAAACACTTACTTCCGCCGAAGACGGATGTGTCGGGCCATTGGCGCAAATAAAATGGCGACACAACGCATTTCCATTTTCTGGACTACATCCTGCTGGAAATCTAGCAGGACCATGGTCCAGCTAGATCCAGTAGGAGTTTGAGAATGAACGCAGAAGAAGAAGAAGAAACACTTACTTTTCTCTACTATCAAATGCTTACATTTATCTACTATCAAATGCTTACATTTATCTAGTATCAAATGCTTACATTTATCTAGTATCAAATGCTTACATTTATCTAGTATCAAATGCTTACTTTTATCTAGTATCAAATGCTTACTTTTATCTACTATCAAATGCTTACTTTTATCTACTATCAAATGCTTACTTTTATCTAGTATCAAATGCTTACTTTTATCTAGTATCAAATGCTTACTTTTATCTAGTATCAAATGCTTACTTTTGTCTTCTATCAAATGCTTACTTTTGTATTCTCTCAAACACTTACTTCCGCCGAAGACGGATGTGTCGGGCCATTGGCGCAAATAAAATGGCGACACAACGCATTTCCATTTTCTGGACTACATCCTGCTGGAAATCTAGCAGGACCATGGTCCAGCTAGATCCAGTAGGAGTTTGAGAATGAACGCAGAAGAAGAAGAAGAAACACTTACTTTTCTCTACTATCAAATGCTTACATTTATCTACTATCAAATGCTTACTTTTATCTACTATCAAATGCTTACATTTATCTAGTATCAAATGCTTACTTTTATCTAGTATCAAATGCTTACTTTTATCTAGTATCAAATGCTTACTTTTATCTAGTATCAAATGCTTCCTTTTATCTACTATCAAATGCTTACTTTTATCTAGTATCAAATGCTTACTTTTATCTACTATCAAATGCTTACATTTATCTACTATCAAATGCTTACATTTATCTAGTATCAAATGCTTACTTTTATCTACTATCAAATGCTTACATTTATCTAGTATCAAATGCTTACATTTATCTACTATCAAATGCTTACATTTATCTACTATCAAATGCTTACTTTTATCTACTATCAAATGCTTACTTTTATCTACTATCAAATGCTTACATTTATCTAGTATCAAATGCTTACATTTATCTAGTATCAAATGCTTACTTTTATCTACTATCAAATGCTTACTTTTATCTACTATCAAATGATTACTTTTATCTACTATCAAATGCTTACATTTATCTAGTATCAAATGCTTACTTCTATCTACTATCAAATGCTTACTTTTATCTACTATCAAATGCTTACTTTTATCTACTATCAAATGCTTACTTTTATCTACTATCAAATGCTTACTTTTATCTACTATCAAATGCTTACTTTTATCTACGAGGCGTGTTCAAATGAAAACGGGACTTGTGGATTTATTTAAAAAGTATCATACGCAATTTAATATTTTCAACGGAATTGAACAAAGCAACCACTTGTGAATAAGAATGCACCTGGGTTCATCAGAAAAAATCCCCGTATGCATTTAGGCAAGCATCCCACTGTTTAGGTAGACGTCGAATGCCGTCCGAGAAAAAGTTGCGTGGCTGTTCTCTGAACCATGTGGGCTGTCCCAATTGACATATGGAATTCTTCTGCAAGCGAACGAATGCTCCGACGACGGTCAGTCAGTACTGCTTTATCAAGCACGGCTATGGCTTCTTCTGTTGCAACAATATGCGCCTGACCTGGCCGTGCAAGATCTGCCGTTAACTCACATCCGTCTTTAAACATACGCACCCACTCCATCACTCTGGTCCTCGACAAACATTTGTCACCATATGCTGCCTTCATTCTCCGATGAATGTCTACTGCTTGACATCCTTCAAATGAAAGAAACTGGATCACAGCACGCTGATTCACTTTGGACGGGTTCGGAATCACACCCGCCATATTGTTAACAGTCTTCTGCAGCACATATGCATGCTGGGAAGATGAACACGTGACCGTATGTAAATTATTGGATACTCATTACTAGTGCAAAATGTCATCAATATCAGTGCGCTCTATCACGCGTGGTGTAACAAGTCCCGTTTTCATTTGAACACGCCTCGTACTATCAAATGCTTACTTTTATCTAGTATCAAATGCTTACTTTTATCTACTATCAAATACTTACTTTTATCTACTATCAAATACTTACTTTTATCTAGTATCAAATGCTTACTTTTTTCTACTATCAAATGATCTCCATGTATAACTAAGAGATACAGACAGACAAGTGGACATTATACTTTTTTTGCTTCTGTATCAGACTCCTGGGTGACTGGAAATTCTAGATATGCCATCACTGCGGACGCGATAACAAATCTGACATGAATTACTAGATAGTTACTTTGTCCATAGGCGTGAGCTGTGCCTCTGACAGGACGTGATAAACCTAGGATACTGATGTGCTATACTGCCTCCCTTCGGTGGGTGTGCCAAGCTGAGTGATCAAGAGCTGTAGTCTCCCAGGTGCTAGTATCAATGCTTCAGTGCTTGAGAGAGTTTTTTTTAGGTGATCCTTGAAGCGCTTTTTCTACCCTCCGCTTGCCTCAGTTAGACAACTGAGAAGAACAAGTGCCTTTGTCAGAAAGTCTATGGGTAGTCAAGAGATATCTGCGCGCAACTAAAGGGATTATTTCAGCAACATCATTATCATCATTATCTGCTGAACCATCTGTGTAAATGTGGGTCTGCTAAACCATCTGTGTAAATGTGGGTCTGCTAAGCCATCTGTGTATATGTGGGTATGTTAAACCATCTGTGTAAATGTGGGTATGTTAAACCTTCTGTGTAAATGTGAGTCTGCGGAACCATCTGTGTAAATGTGTGTCTGCTGAACCATCTGTGTAAATGTGGGTCTGCTAAACCATCTGTGTAAATGTGGGTCTGCTGAACCATCTGTGTAAATGTGGGTCTGCTAAACCATCTGTGTAAATGTGGGTATGTTAAACCATCTGTGTAAATGTGGGTATGTTAAACCTTCTGTGTAAATGTGAGTCTGCGGAACCATCTGTGTAAATGTGTGTCTGCTGAACCATCTGTGTAAATGTGGGTCTGCTAAACCATCTGTGTAAATGTGGGTCTGCTGAACCATCTGTGTAAATGTGGGTCTGCTGAACCATCTGTGTAAATGTGGGTCTGCTGAACCATCTGTGTAAATGGGGGTCTGCTGAACCATCTGTGTAAACGTGGGTCTGCTGAACCATCTGTGTAAATGTGGGTCTGCTGAACCATCTGTGTAAATGTGGGTCTGCTGAACCATCTGTGTAAATGTGGGTATGGTAAACCATCTGTGTAACTGTGGGTTTGTTAAACCATCTGTGTAAATGTGGGTCTCTTCTTCTACTTCAGCGTTCATTCTCTCTGTTTCTGTTGTAGTTTGTCACATCGTACCTGTTTCCTTTTTGCTTTGTCATATTTTACCTGTTTCTATCTTGCTCTGTCACATTCTACCTGTTTATATCTTACTGTGTCACATTCTACTTGCTTCTTACCCCATGGTATTTCCCTTGTATTGTACTTGGATGGTATTAGTATTTTCTAGTTGTTTGCTAACCAGCCTTCTAAAACGGCAAATTTGACTGTTCTCATGATTGTCGATGATGACTAGGAATATACATTATACGATAGTATTAAACACATCAAAAGACAACAGGCCAAGTGGTTTTCACACGCTTTCAGACTACCAACAGACAACATGTCACAGATGACCATGACACACATACATCACGGCTATAAAGCCAGAGGCAGACCAAGTAAAAGATGTATCACAGACATTAAAGAAGCCACAGGAACAAGCTTACACACCGCACACAAGAAGCCCATCTCCGGAGAACTCTTCCACCCCTGACGTCGCAAGGCAAACAAGGGCCACATTCTATAGATAGATTATACTTTCTAGTGATATCTAATTAATATCGCGGGATAAGTCACATGACATATTTTAGAAGGCTACTTCCGCCCAAGTCGGATGTGTCGGGTCAATTACGCAAATACAACGATGACACAGCGCACTTCAATTCTCGTGATTTACATCTTGCTGGAAATCTAGTAGGACCATCGTCCTGCAACAAGAGAGATCCAGCGGGAATCTGAGAATGAAATCTAGTAGGAGCATCGTCTTGCAACAATAGAGATCCAGCGGGAGTCTGAGAATGAAATCTAGTAGGACCATCGTCCTGCAACAAGAGAGATCCAGCGGGAGTCTGAGAATGAAATCTAGTAGGAGCATCGTCCTGCAACAAGAGAGATCCAGCGGGAATCTGAGAATGAAATCTAGTAGGACCATCGTCCTGCAACAAGAGAGATCCAGCGGGAGTCTGATAATGAAATCTAGTAGGACCATCGTCCTGCAACAAGAGAGATCCAGCGGGAGTCTGAGAATGAAATCTAGTAGGACCATCGTCCTGCAACAAGAGAGATCCAGCGGGAGTCTGAGAATGAAATCTAGTAGGACCATCGTCCTGCAGCAAGAGAGATCCAGCGGGAGTCTGAGAATGAACGTCAAAGAAGATGAAGGCTGTTTTACCATTAGCCAATATGTTATATATCGTAGAATGTCACGGTTCCGCGAATCAAATATGGACACACGATTCGAAACAAAGATAGGAACGTTTACATGTTTAGTTGTTCTCTGTTAACTACAAACGGGAGTGTATCATATCACATCATATAGGTACGTGTACATTCCCTGCAACTATAGAATGTGTACTGGAGAGATCAAGAAAAAAGTAAACAGTTTCAAGTAAACTCTGTGAGTCAAGATTAGAGTAAACAAAGGAATCGGCATCAAGAGATGGAACACACGCCTGTTTATTTACTTGTCTAATCTTAGAAACAACACAAGTCTATATTGTACTGAATTTCCCTGGTCTTGACGATAGCAATGTTAGACAATCTGGATGTTTGACTGGGCAACTGACACGTAATCAGGGCAGATCCTGGATTTGTTGAGTGTTGAGAGTGACTAAGTCACAGTTTGTTATTATAAATCATCACAGCCACTAGTCTTCGTTTTTAACTTTGCACCAATAGAATGTTTATTTTATTATTGCACCGAGCGATCGTTTATTTGATTGTTGCACCACTTTACCGTTAATTTTATTGTTCCCCCACTTTACCGTTTATTTGATTGTTTGATTGTTACACCATTTGACCGTTTATTTAAATGTTGCACCATATGACCGTTTATTTAAAAGTTGCATCAATTGACCGTTTATTTGCACCAAGCAAATAATTATTTTGTGGCTGCATAAAGTGAACCTTTTATTTGAGAATGACACAAAGCAATCGTTTATTTTAAGTGGGCAGAGCTGCACCAAGTAACAGACAACCACTGACCAGGCAGTTGAACACTTATGAGAAACCGTGTGTTATGATACTGGTTCATAACTCGTACTACCTTTAAATGTGAATGATTTGCTTTTGAACCACTAGTTCATTTCTTCTTCTTCTTCAGCGTTCATTCTCAAATTCCTACTGGATTTCTCTTGTAACAGGACACTGGTCCTACAAGATTTCCAGTTGGATGTAGTCCAGAGAATGGAAATGCGTTGATTTCCCGTTTTATATGCGCCAATGGCCTGACACATCCGTCTTCGGCGGTACTAGTTCATTTGACTGTTTGAGTTTTGGAAGCGAGCTCACTATCAACCATGACCGTCTGTGTGCAGAAGACCTGTGTACAGAAAACGTAAACATGACCCGAAAGCCCATTTTAATTACTTCCGTGCACTTCGTTGTTCAGCCTTGGATATTTTTCCATGCGACTCCAATTATATAATTAGTGACCAAAGAACATCACGACAATAATCTAAAAACTAAACGAATGAAGAACTAAATAAATTATGTACAGAGGTCTTTGAGTCCTGTAGAAAGTTAATATAGCAACTCTTCTACCCAGCTGATACAGATGCAACAATGGACGTTTATTTGATTTAGGTAACTCTGAACCAATTAACTGTTTACTAGATATAGTCATCTCTTTAGTTACGTGTACACATAAAACTTGGAAGAGGCTCAGTGACCATTTCTGTCAACATCTGCTTAATAGTAAACGTGGATCATTAATAGATGTTGAAATATATTTCATTCGCACGCTAGGCTATATTTCTTCCTCTGAGCTAATTCATAAACTCCAGCAACTTAGCAGGATGTGGACTGGAGAACGGAATGCGTTGTCATGGAATACAATTTACCTGCAATATCTGCGTCTTTCGTCCTGACACATCCTAATTCAACATGGCTTCTTAGTCACTTGAACCCTTTATGCAATAATATACCCAAATCCAATCCAAAATCTATTTAGTCGCCTATTTAGTCACTTATTTAGCCACATATTTAGTCACCTATTTAGTCATCCATTAGTCACATATTTAGTCACATATTTAGTTACCTCCTTGGCGCCTATTTAGTCACCTATTTAGTCACCTATTATGACATGCCTGGTGGTTAACAGTTTTGCTATATGTTGCCAAGCCCATAGAGACAGTGGAAGGGGAGGTGGGTTCGATTATCAACCCCCACACCCTAGAAAATTAGAACATGACTTTTAGTTCTAGGGATTCATCCAAGTATATAAATAGTGCCCCAACGATAATCACAAAAATAAAAAACGTAACGACTGAACGCTTGTTTACTTTCTGTACGGATGTCTTTACTGTCGGCAGTCCCGCTCTCGCAGAAGAAGAACAGGAGCATAATATGGCTGAACTTCTGATATCTGTACTTAAGTTTTCATTCTTCCACCCTAACCCTAGCCCTAACCCTGAGAGTTCACACGTGTGTAGCTGGCGCCCGAAAGGGAGGCAAAGAATAGCAACACTGTTTACTGTACACGCATGCCGTAAGAGATGACTCAGAAAGCTGAGGGGTGGAGTTGGCTGTCCCATTCTGTACAGGATGGAAGTTACACAGAAGCCACGCTCAAGTAGGCTCAACGTACTTTCATTTCCGGAGTTGCCATCGTCACATATTTCGGACCATAGATATTTGAAGATGGTAACTTTTGTGGGCTGTATACTTGTAGAACTACCACACGAGCTAACACACGTAAGTAATACGTCTGAAGGCCTCACTGGCGGAGTGGTTAAGACGTTAGAGTGGTGCTCAAGAGGTCGCTTATTCAAATCTCGTTCACGACGTCATATTCATACCATTGATTTCTTCCCTTGAAACTACGGCGTTACTTTGTATGAGTGGTACTCTCGGCATGCGGCGTGTCACTTTGTTGAAAGGGACGGATTACTTTTTGGGTAACCCGAGTACAAAACATTAAACCTTCTACGCCTTTTGAGACCTTACAAATAATACTTCTGATAAACATAAAACTTGTGCAGAACCTTTCAACAGAAGCAAATCAGATGTAAAACTGTCGTGAAAGAAAAAAAAATACCCAGAGGCGTGTTACTGTGTCAGCCAAATTATACCCTTGATGTAACCGAATGTCGAGAAAACAATCTATGTCGCTGAACTGCAGATTTTCTCGTTGATTTAATCACTCAAAATTGCTCCTAAATTGTCGTTTTATGGTTCCTGTATGATTGTTCCAAAACTATAACTGACTAGTGTATTTCGTCTAGTGTGTCATATATTTGTCAATATTTCTGGTGTGCGAATGATTTTTCCATTTTTATGTTGTGTTTCTAGTTCAAGGTTTTCTAGATATCAGGATATTCTACGTCAGTGTAGCAGTTGGTTTGGAACGACATGGCAGTGTAGAAGTTGGGTGTGAACGACATGGTATTGCAGCAGTTGGTTGTGAACGACATTGTAGTGTACCAGTTTGTTGTGACATCTTTCTCTCCAACTGAAAACTCTCACGTTATATTCACATCTTTCTCTCAGGCTATAAACTAACGTTATATTCAAATATTTCTCTCAGGCTACAAACTCTAACGTTATATTCAAATATTTCTCTCAGGCTACAAACTCTAACGTTATACAGGGGAATTCCATCATAACAACTTGGTCCGGACTTTCAAAATATGTATGTAATAGCAGAAAAATGTGATAGGCCTATAAAGTACAAACAATCTATAAGAAATATAATTAGGTATTTTGAAAAATATTGTTGTATAAGGAATGTGATAAAGGAATGCGCTATAATGGGTTTGTTTTCATTGTAGTCACACCTTTCTCTCCAACTAAAATCTCTTATATTCACATCCTTCTCTCTAACAACAAACTGTAACGTTATATTCACATCTTTCTCTCCGACTACAAACTATAACGCTATATTCACATCTTTCTCTCCGACTAGAAACTATAACGCTATATTCACATCTTTCTCTCCGACTAGAAACTATAACAATATATTCACATCTTTCTCTCCGAATACAAACTATAACGTTATATTCACATCTTTCTCTCCGACTACAAACTATAACGCTATATTCACATCTTTCTCTCCTACTACAAACTATAACGCTATATTCACATCTTTCTCTCCGACTAGAAACTATAACAATATATTCACATCTTTCTCTCCTACTACAAACTATAACGCTATATTCACATCTTTCTCTCCGACTAGAAACTATAACAATATATTCACATCTTTCTCTCCGACTACAAACTATAACGCTATATTCACATCTTTCTCTCCGACTAGAAACTATAACAATATATTCACATCTTTCTCTCCGACTACAAACTATAACGCTATATTCACATATTTCTGTCCGACTACTAACTATAACGCTATATTCACATATTTCTCTCTGAATACAAACTATAGCAATATATTGACATCTTTCTCTCCGAATACAAACTATAACGCTATCTTTCTTGAACGTTTGTTTATTTCTTAGGGGCGTGGTGGTAATTTATGAATTTGAGAGAATGAGGGATTGTGAGTCTCGCATATAATGCGTGTTACATTTCTGTTCCACGCATGTGTCCTGTAAATTTATCTCATTGGAGAAGACGACTTGTGGCCATAGCGTACAGTTTATACTAGTAAAGATATGCAATTGAACGACGTTTCGGTGTGTTTATTAGTGTCTCTGCAGTCTACGTGTTTCTATTTTTAGTTCGTTTATATGTGTCTGTCATTAGTTTCTTCACGTGTGTGTTTGCATAGTTCATGTGTTTGTCTTTAGTTCTTTTATGTGTTTCCATACCTCATTCTGTGTGTAGTTTATGTATGTGTGGTTGTTTGTAATTTTTGTAAGGTGTATCTTTCTTTTACGTGCATGTTTTTGTTGTCCCTACTTACGTGTGTATGTCTGTAGTGCAAGAGTGTCTGTAGTTAATGCGTACGCGTTTGTTTCTTAGTAAATGTCAATGTGTGTGCAAAATTCGCGTCAGTGTAAGTACATTTAAATGTGTGTGTGTGTGTGTGTGTGTATCAGTACGATGTAACTCACTACATCAAATATTTCTAACAAATGACAAGCGCTTGTGTAATGTTCGTCTGTGTGTATGTGTGTGTGTGTGTGTGTGCGCGCGCGCGCGCTCGCTCGCTTATTGAGTAATAGAGGAATTATAATTCATAATATCTCTTAAAAAATAGTTGTAGATTAACAGAATAATTCTGTAAAATACAACTGCCCGTATTTGCTCTCTGACAAAGAGTTTCAGAAATTCACAATTCGTTATTGCGTGTCTATTCAGATGTTGGGTACCGTCTGTATGATTTTGTTTGGGTCGATATGATGTGGGTATGAAATGACTTCATTTCCATAATAATACACCGACCGAAGACATCTTATAAATGAACCATATATACATAAAGTAAGGATTTTATACATTAAAAAAAAAACAATACTCGGAAGAAAGAATGCTAGACAAGTATAAGTATGCAGACAAGAACGAGGGATTTGGATACATCAGAACAAGGCAGTACTAGGTATTTCGTCTAAAGTTGGATTTAACGAATATTTTCGTACAAGTACTTAGCCAAAAGTTGGATAAAAATATACGTCCCTCCACCCTTAACGGATATTTTAGCACTAGTTACTTAGCCAAAAGTTGTATAAAAATGTGTGTCTCTCCACCCTTAACGGATAATTTCGCCAAAAGGTCATCATATGACTCATGGAAGAAAGGGTATTAAGCGCGAAAGGTGAATGACCTTTCTCTTTATTGTTTGAGGTAACGCTCTCCCCTCCAACTGATCTCCGGCCCTGATTATAGAAATACTCAATTACAAACATACGCCGCGAAGATAGCCTTAATTACAAAGTCATAGAGATTGCGTAAATAAACAAGCCATAGAGATAGTCTAAACCAGTAGTTTACAACCGTTTAACCAATTCTGATCTGTGGCTACCTTCTGAGATAAATTTGCTACTGTGGCAACCCTGGTGCCTAGATAGCGGCCGTTGACTTTCTGTACAAGTCACCGCAAGCTTTTTCGCTATGATACTTGTTGACTATCGCTCATGTAGATTCCTTTCTGTGACGCCAGGGCCGTAGATATGTTTTCAGTAAGGGTTTTCTTTACTTAAAAAAAGGTAATTGGTCCAACTTTGTGTGTAATTCCCTATTTTTTTGCATGAGAAATTAGATGACCTTTTCATTAAAAATCGTTGAGGGAAAAGGGGTGAAGGGTGGTAACCCACATGTTATCTAAATTTCTCATTTGGTAGTACTAAAGCATATTAGGATTTCCTAGGGAGGGTTAACACCCCAATCATTGCCCTCTCTACGGGCTTTGTGGCCTCCATATATGAGTTTGTCAGTCAGTTCCTCTTTTGCCAAGTTTGGCACATAAGGCGGATGTCACAGTCCTTTATGCCTGTCGGTCAGTTGCCAAGGATTGCAGGTCTTGTGCATTTATGTCTGTTGATTTTTATTCATTCATAACAGTTCTTCTGAACGTTGTTTTTGGTCTTCCCTGTTGTGTTTTACAGTCTGGTGTCCACATGGAGGCTTGTCGTGGAATTCTGTCTTCCTTCATTCTAAGTATGTGACCAATGTATGTCCAGCGGCGTTTTCTGATGATGTTCGTCGCATATTCTTGTTTTGTCTCCTCTCTTAGTTATATCGTTTGATTTTAAATCTTTCCAATTAGTATTTGTGATTTTTCTGAGGCATCTATTCTCGAAAGCAACTAACTTCTTATCCATTATTGCGGTAGATTTCCATATTTCACATCCATATGTCAATGATGGAATCACAATTGTATTGAACAGTCGTAGTTTGATGCGTTTACTTGTGATCGATGAGTTGTGCCCCTTCCCAATTAATAATGTTTTCATGTGTCCCTTCTCCCTGAAAATCTATGTGGCACACAGAGGAACCATTTTGCTTACTTTGAAATCCGTTGATTTAAATTACAAACACGGGCCCAAAATGTTGTACATATGTGTATCGCTTCTGGAGCTAAATATAGCACACGTTGTAATAAATCAGGTTCTAAAGATTGCACTTCTTCTTCTTCTTCTGCGTTAGTTCTCAAACTCCTGCAGATTAGCAGGATGTAGTCCGGAGAACAGAATGCGTTGTGTCATGGTTTACATCATTACTGCGATATCTGCGCCTTTCGGCCGGACACATCCGACTTCAGCATGGCTTTGGGTCACTGACCCTATATGGGACGAGACAGCCAAATCCATCCTATAACCTCCTTAGTCGCATTTTACGACATGCATGGAAGGTAAACAGTGTCGCTATTCTTTGCTCCCCTTTCGGGCCCGGCAACACACGGGAGAAAGATTGCACTAAATTCAATGAAGAATGCCACTATATGTCAAGCCTTAAAAACATACCACACAATACAAAGAGTTCTAGCTTCAAATAAAGAACACATACTTCAAAGAGTACATGCCTAAAATAAGGACCACATAATACAAAAAGCTCAAGCCTAAAACAAAAACACAATACAGAGAATTCAAACCTCAAATAAATACCACACAATACAAGTTTAAGGCTCAAGTAAAGAAAACATATAGAAAACTACAGCGAGTACAATCTGTGAAGAGAACACAGAACAGAAAGTCACAGGCCCCAAAATATCCCCTCGTACCTGTTGCTGCTTACAAAGTGCAGCAAGAATGTACATGCAGGTAACCGACATATGTGAAATATTAGGCAATTTTATAGACATAGAAACTCAGAAATGAAAAAAAATGTATGCCGATTTTTATTGTAAAAAAATATATCACATTCTACTAGGATATCTGTAAGCATATTACATAGAGGTTAGAGCGTTCACAGCGCCGTATTTAGACTTGATAAGGCCCTAGGCTATTTTGAGATATGGGGCCCTTTATAGGTCCAGATATTATATGTCAGTGCCAAATATAATTTTTGGGGGCCCAACTGCTTAGTTTATACGTGAATCCTGCACTAAGCGTTTGTATCACATCCATAAGGCTGAGAGTATGCCTCCACCTAAACACATGTACCGTATTGTTTTCTTTCGTAGGGTAAATTTAAAAAACAAATCACAGTTACGTGACGTAGAAACAGCACAGGCATATATAATTAATCACATAAAGCCACAAGTGTCACATCCCTGCAACTGACAAGTGGTAAACATAAACTATTGACAGATTTTCTCTTAACATTGAACTATTGGACCGCACGTGTGTTGTCGGGGCCCGAAAGGGGAGAAAAGAATAGCAACTCTGTTTACCTTCCACGCATGTCGTGAAAGGCGACTAAGGAGTTTATGGGATGGAGTTGGCTGTCCCATCCCATATAGGGTCAGACACCCAAAAGCCATGCTGAAGTCAGATGTGTCCGGCCGAAAGGCACAGATATTGCAGCAATGCTGTAAATCATGACACAACGCATTCCGTTCTCCGGACTACATCCTGCTAAATCTGCAGGAGTTTGAGAGCGAACGCAGAAGAAGAAGAAGAATGTCAAGCTTGTCATCATGTCTGCAATATCGTTGTGTCTTTCGGTTGAAACATCCTATTTCAGCATGACTTGGTCTTTAAGTCTTCTTCAGTGTGAGGGAAATTACTAAACACAAAAACAAAATTAAAACTACACTTGTTTGGTCATATAAAGAGACACAACTGTTGAGAAAGACAAATAATGGAGGGAAGAGCACCTGGGCGGAGAAAGAAATGCAAACCAAGAATACGATGGAGTGACGACATTAAAGATAACATGAATACTTCCCTGGAAAATGCAAGCCGCATCGTCCAATACAGAGAAGGGTTCAGAGAATTCATTGGAAAGGCAACGTTTTGGAGAGAGTACGTCACATGACAAATCCATCAATGTGATGGGATAAGCCATCGTTAATCATAAACGCCCTCAGTCGTCATTTACGACATGCATACGACCCGTATAGACCCCTACGGAGACTAGGGTGGCCCACACAGACAATTATGGCCTACATAGACAAGGGTGGTCGATAATCTATTACAATTGATGTGTATGAAAATGAAATCTGAGTCTGAACAGCGTAAGCTATGGACTTCGGCAACAGGAAGTAATATAGTATTACAAAGCACAAAAGCAGATGGAATCGATGTTTCGAAGAAAACGGCCTTCATCAAGTGCAGAAAACAAGACACAAACAAAACAGCAACATAATACTGTATTAGTTGGATACAGGACAATCAGACAATAAGAATCCACATTATGAAATTGTAAAAAAAAAAAAAAAAACAAGTGTGGCTCAAATGAAACAAAGACATTATAAACAATAAAGTAATGGATAGAAGGGGGGGGGCATTATGATTGACATCGGCCGTAGTATAGTATTAAGTTTTTCCCTCACTGACCTGCAGATTAGGGCTTCGAGTTCACATGATATTTGTGGTTTGAAATAATAATTGCTATCACTGTTCATCAAACCATCAGCGAGTACAGTATCAGAGCTAGAAGGTCGAGGAATGGCGCCATTGCTACTGGGGCAAGTGCGGTACGCGACGTTGGTTAAGCGGTTTCTAGTGAGTCACTGACTACGCAGCTGAACACTTATGGGAAGCCGTGCGTTTTAACGCTGGTTCATAACTCAACTTATATTAATATTTTTACATAATGACAACGGCAAGACTGAAGACATAATAAGGCGATAATGTTTGAGAATGATAGATAAATCAACATGGTGACATGGACAAGAACCTACTGTCAATCAAACTGTCAATATATTGTGTTTCCAGTTAAGCAACTGCTGGGAGAAGTGTAGAGTGAAATAACCTGGAACGATCTTTGTTCAAGATACTGGAGATAGAGAGTGTCGTTGTCGCCGTCCTCGATCGGTGCAGCACTTGATGATGACAATGATGTTGATAAAGAACGACTAATACCAAATAAAAATAAAACAAAACATGTTACATTATATATTAGAAAGGTGTATTACATTTGCATAGATTATGTTCTCGAAACGTCGGTGTTCTATGTATATTGTGTGCAAAGTTAAATTTCTTTAATATTGAACGCTTTGTGCTACTTTAACAGCAATGTTGCCACTTACAGATATTGTCCACGTAATTAACTAATTTGGTCTGAAGAAGTCCCGTCATGTAAATGGTAATTAGATGTTGAAATATGTGAACAAAGAGATTTGGCTGAATAAATAGGAAATTGGAAACGCTGGGAGATAAATCGACAAATATATGCCCAGAAAAATATCAAAGATAACATCAACCTCCTGGGAAGGAATGACGAGAGTACCATGTTCTGTATCCGCACATACAACATGTACAGCTTAACAATCACATGAACAGAATATAACCACAACAAACTAAAGGATACCGTCTGTGCACCTATCTTTACGAAACTGTTGACTTTATGATTTTGCTTCCATAGTTTGGTTGTCCAGCGCTGGTTGCTATTAGAAAAATGTTTCACTCTCCAAGTCCAGATAAATAAAACAATCTGTGTGTGTTCGTCCATCACAAGTGATGATGACCATTTTTACATCCACTTTTGAAAATTCAGTTAGAGTTATGACCATGCGTAATAGTTTGTAGATGGCTAATTAGCCATATTGGAGCTGTAAATGTTCTTGGACAGTTCAGACATGGTTACTGCGTGGAATGGCGACTGTATGTGGATTTTGGTCTATCCGTGACTTTCTATCTACTCTCCGCTGTTGGGCTGCAGCATTTCTCCTCTTTTCACAAGATGATGCGCTCTTTTTGACTGTAAAGCGCCATGTAGACCTATTTTGTAAAACAATCAATATGGAACAAAACAATAGCTCACGAACACATGCATGTATCACATAATAGCATTGGTCCCAAGAAGGACATGAGCCCATGGACCGCTAGATCAACAAACAACCAACATTCAATTATTAACAACATTTGTAGAAATATCCGTGCATGGAGAATTAACAGTAAACAATGCCAGTTGATAATTCTAAATCTTGAAAGCGAATCACAGAAAAACGAAAGGTTTCTGTCACGATGCCTTGTATCTTTCAACGGGTGAGAAATGTGAACATGTAGGATACCATTTATCACACCTTCCTATTATCTCTAAATTGTTGTAAATGTTTTATTCTTTGAAAAAGGTTTAATTCCTCGGCAGATCGTTTACATTTAGTTCAGCTCCTCAAATTAATTTCCACCTGCCAGTTAAAGAATAATTCGTGGTGAAATTTCCAGATTTTATTTTCCTGAAATCAAAATGTCACAGAAAAATCAGCGGAAGCAAGATTTAGAAACAATTGTTGATGAAAAACATATGGCTGAACTGCTGCAAAACGACACAACTAACATTCATAAGAGCGTGCATATTCCCAGTGCCAATGTGTGGGTTTGAATCCTGGACAATCACCAAGAAAATGAAAAATAAAATATTCGAAATAAAAGGTTACAGAACAATCAGCAGAATACCATGGACCACAAAGATCACCAATATAGCCATCCTAAGAGAAATGAATGTAAAAGAAAACTTGCTAAACAGCATGGTTCTTTCCAGAAAACTACAATATTTTGGCCATATCAAAGGCCTTGACAGCCTAGACAAGACCATACTGGAGGTGATAATGTCAGGGTGACGAACAAGAGGCAGACCAAGAAGAAGATGGATGCAAAACATGAAAAACCATCTGAACATGACAGTAACAAAAGCAGGAAAACTAGCTCAGGATTGACAGAAGTTTCGAAAGGCTGTGATAACTGCTAAATCCTGTACTTGTAACCTTCGATAACATTTACCATGTTGTTCCGACAGGCCGACGTTGTGCTTGAACTAGTTACGGGCGCGGCGTGGGTGGGCGGAACAACAAAGAAACCTGTCGCAAGGGCCAGAGTTGTGCCCTGATGTCGACGTCTGCCTCTGCGGCATTGGACATGAAACACCATCGAGTCGAATGACTGCTATAACAAAGGGCGGATCACTTATGGGAATACCCCACGTGCTGTGAGGTCAGTTTTCTAATCAAGAATCAATAATGTGTATAACGAATTGTGGTTATAACATGCATAGATCATTGGTTCAAACCAATTCGTTATAATTGGAGTCCGCCCGTGCGTTGCCGAGGCCCGAGAGGGGAGTAAAGAATAGCAACACCGTTTACCTTCCGTGCATGTCGTAAGAGGCGACTAAGGAGGTTATAGGTTGGAGTTGGTTGTCCCATCCCATATAGGGTCAAAATTACCCAAAGCTATGCTAACGTCGGATGTATCAGGCAAAAAGAAGCAGCTATTGCAGCATTACTGTAAACCATGACAACGCATTCCGTTCTCTGGAGTATATACTGATAATCTGGAGGAATTTGAGAACGAACGAAGAGGAAGATCCGGGTGGAACATACATTTTATAGTTGAGAATTATGGACTGTCAGAATAAATTTACAGACATTTTATAGTTGAGAATTATGGACGGTCAGAATAAATTTACAGACATTTTATAGTTGAGAATTATGGACTGTCAGAATAAATTTACAGACATTTTATAGTTGAGAATTATGGACGGTCAGAATAAATTTACAGACATTTTATAGTTGAGAATTATGGACTGTCAGAATAAATTTACAGACATTTTATAGTTGAGAATTATGGACTGTCAGAATAAATTTACAGACATTTTATAGTTGAGAATTATGGACTGTCAGAATAAATTTACAGATATTTTATAGTTGAGAATTATGGACTGTCAGAATAAATTTACAGACATTTTATAGTTGAGAATTATGGACGGTCAGAATAAATTTACAGACATTTTATAGTTGAGAATTATGGACTGTCAGAATAAATTTACAGACATTTTATAGTTGAGAATTATGGACTGTCAGAATAAATTTACAGACATTTTATAGTTGAGAATTATGGACGGTCAGAATAAATTTACAGACATTTTATAGTTGAGAATTATGGACGGTCAGAATAAATTTACAGACATTTTATAGTTGAGAATTATGGACTGTCAGAATAAATTTACAGACATTTTATAGTTGAGAATTATGGACTGTCAGAATAAATTTACAGACATTTTATAGTTGAGAATTATGGACTGTCAGAATAAATTTACAGACATTTTATAGTTGAGAATTATGGACGGTCAGAATAAATTTACAGACATTTTATAGTTGAGAATTATGGACGGTCAGAATAAATTTACAGACATTTTATAGTTGAGAATTATGGACGGTCAGAATAAATTTACAGACATTTTATAGTTGAGAATTATGGACGGTCAGAATAAATTTACAGACATTTTATAGTTGAGAATTATGGACGGTCAGAATAAATTTACAGACATTTTATAGTTGAGAATTATGGACTGTCAGAATAAATTTACAGACATTTTATAGTTGAGAATTATGGACGGTCAGAATAAATTTACAGACATTTTATAGTTGAGAATTATGGACTGTCAGAATAAATTTACAGACATTTTATAGTTGAGAATTATGGACGGTCAGAATAAATTTACAGACATTTTATAGTTGAGAATTATGGACGGTCAGAATAAATTTACAGACATTTTATAGTTGAGAATTATGGACGGCAGTGATATTGGCCCGTGAAATGAAATCTGGAATGGTCGCATTTTACCATGAAGTGAATGAAAGATGTAACTTTTACCATGAAGTGAATGAAAGATGTAACTTTTACCATGAAGTGAATGAAAGATGTAACTTTTACCATGAAGTGAATGAAAGATGTAACTTTTACCATGAAGTGAATGAAAGATGTAACTTTTACCATGAAGTGAATGAAAGATGTAACTTTTACCATGAAGTGAATGAAAGATGTAACTTTTACCATGAAGTGAATGAAAGATGCAACTTTTACCATGAAGTGAATGAAAGATGTAACTTTTACCATGAAGTGAATGAAAGATGTAACTTTTACCATGAAGTGAATGAAAGATGTAACTTTTACCATGAAGTGAATGAAAGATGTAACAAATATATATATTATAGAAATGATGAAACCAGCAGAATCGGTATAAGACCATGCACAGAATACATTGAGAAACAACAAATAAAATGGTTTGGACACTTTATGAGAATGAATCGTAACTAACTACCAACAAGAACATAGAACATAAGAAGATCCGGATAAAAGACTAGACGAAGACCTAGAACAAGATGGATAGTTAATATCAAGACTGAACAAATACTGATTCAATGCAGCTAAGACAACACATCTGACCCTTGACAGACAGCTAAAGCTCTCACCACCCTTAACCTTAAAGGCTGTGAAAAATCTGACCATCATCCACCTGGAGACAGACAATAGACAATGAAATGGGATGAAAGTCTAGTGAAATTTGTTTCCATAAAATATACCTTTTATATTGTTATAGTGAGGTAATGCACCTCTTATAGTGAGGTAATTCACTTCTTATAGTGAGGTAATTCACCTCATAGTGAGATAATTCACCTCTTATAGTGAGATAATGCACCTATTATAGTGAGGTAATGCACCTCTTATAGTGAGGTAATTCACCTCTTATAGTGAGGTAATTCACCTCTTATAGTGAGGTAATTCACCTCTTATAGTGAGATAATTCACCTCTTATAGTGAGATAATTCACCTCTTATAGTGAGGTAATTCACCTCTTATAGTGAGGTAATTCACCTCTTATAGTGAGGTAATTCACCTCTTATAGTGAGGTAATTCACCTCTTATAGTGAGATAATTCACCTCTTATAGTGAGGTAATTCACCTCTTATAGTGAGATAATTCACCTCTTATAGTGAGGTAATTCACCTCTTATAGTGAGATAATTCACCTCTTATAGTGAGATAATTCACCTCTTATAGTGAGGTAAAGCACCTCTTATAGTGAGGTAGGTTTACACTTCTTACAACTGTGTATGTTAATCCAATTTAGCCATATCAGAGTTTTATAACTATCAAAAAATTGTGGAGGTCGCGATTATGGTCTTCTTCTTCTTCCGCGTTCGTTCTCAAATTCCTGCAGATTAGCAGGATATAGTCCGGAGAACGAATGTGTTGTGTCATGGTTTAAAGAATTGCTGCGATATATGCTCCTTTCAGCCCGACATATCCGACTTCAGCGTGGCTGTGGGTCACTGACCGTCCATCACAAGTGATGGTGACAATTTGTTACATCCACTTTTGAAAATTCAATTTTACTTATGTCCTTGATTATGAGTTCGTAGATGGCTAATGAGCCCTATTCGAGCTGTAAATTTCCTTGGACAGTTCGGACATGAAATAACGACTGTAAACGGATCTTGGTATATCCGTGACTTTCTAGCTGCTCTCCGCTGTTGAGCTGCTGCATTTCTCTTCTTTTCACAAGATGATGCGCTCTTTTTTAATTTTAGAACGCCATGTAGATCTATTTTGTGCACGTTCTTCCCATGTATCTTGGGACATTAGGATCAGTGGTTCTTCACTGACCCTATATGGGATGGGACAGCCAACTCCATCCCATAACCTCCTTAGTCGCCTTTTACGACATGCGTGGAATGTACATAGTGTTGCTATTCTTTGCTCCCCTTTCAGGCCTCGGCAACACACGGGCGGCGATAATGGTAACCCAGTCATCACTACCTCTGGGTTGTTTAATTCCCGTGAAGAGAACTGTAATATGGTGGGTATAATCGGCTCGTGTAGCCAATGGTCGAATACACTTTTTCAATGGTAATGGTTAAGTGAAAATGTTCTTGTGTTCATTAAAATAGGTTCGTGCCAACATCTGCTCAATGCTTGCTTGTTGAAGTGTGCCGCCTGCTAGTTGATTTAAGAACCACTGATTCTAAAGTCCATATTGATAAGTGGATCCTATTTGGGTTTGCACGCGGGAAAACATACTTTAGAGCTTTGTAGTAACAACCGTGAGACGGGTAGAAGTGGTGGGAAAAGAAAGGTCAAATACAGGTGGCGTTACGCAGCATGTTTCTGGCGCGATTCATCTGACTTTAAGGACGGTGGTCTTTGTGTGACCCCGGGGATGCAAGGGGGTGCGTTCTCTTGTTCCAGCTGTTATTTAGGTTTTTTTTACGAATACACTCATACTTGAACCGAGAACGTCGGAATAGACATCTTTTACAGAAAGTAAACAGGCTTTAATTCGGTACGTTTTTTAAAATTATTGTTGTTCTTTCCGTTGGTATTCATATACTTGGAGTCTTATGTAAAAAAAACCCAACAAATGCACAGAAATAATTTTAAAAAATCAGCCTTTCAGACCATGTTTACTTTCTGTACACCGATCATTACTGGAACCTGGCCATGTTTACTTTCTGTACATCGATCATTACTGGAGCCTGGTCATGTTTACTTTCTGTACACCGATCATTACTGGAGCCTGGCCATGTTTACTTTCTGTACACCGATCATTACTGGAGCCTGGCCATGTTTACTTTCTGTACAACGATCATCACTGGAGCCTGGCCATTTTTACTTTCTGTACACCGGTCATTACTGGAGCCTGGCCATGTTTACTTTCTGTACACCGATCATTACTGGAGCCTGGCCATGTTTACTATCTGTACACCGATCATTACTGGAGCCTGGCCATGCATGTAGCTTCGGGATTCTGTAATATTGGCAAAGGGTACGCTCTTTTCTTTTAGTTTTGCATCCCTTTATGACTTGCAGAGTCAGTGGTAGAAGAGTTATCTGTCAATGACTTTATGCCTTGCAGAGTCAGTGGTAGAAGAGTCAGTCAATGACTTTATGCCTGCAGAGTCAGTGGTAGAAGAGTCAGTCAATGACTTTATGCCATGCAGCGTCAGTGGTCGAAGAGTTATCTGTCAATGACTTTATGCCTTGCAGAGTCAGGAGTAGAATAGTTCTCTGTCAATTACTGTATGCCCTGCAGAGTCAGGAGTAGAATAGTTCTTTGTCAATGACTTTATGCCATGCAGAGTAAGGAGTAGAATAGTTCTCTGTCAATGACTTTATGCCTTGCAGAGTCAGTGGTAGAAGAGTTCCCTGTCAATGACTTTATGCCTTGCAGCGTCAGTGGTCGAAGAGTTATCTGTCAATGACTTTATGCCTTGCAGAGTCAGGAGTAGAATATTTCTCTGTGGATGGCTAACAGTACCTACAATGACATGAGGAAATTATTAATATCTAAACAAATTACAAACAAGTTAAAAATGAGAATTATAAAATGCTACAACTATTGTATAGTAATGTTTGGCTCAGAAACATGGACACTAAACAAAGAATTAGAAGACAGAATTGATGCCTTTGAGATGTGAGTTTATAGAAGAATAGGGAGAACATCATGGAAAGAGAAGAAAACAAACACAGAAGTTCTACCAGCACTTAATATGAAGAAAGAATTATTAAGAGAAATAAAGATCGGGCAAATAAAATATTTTGGACACATTAAAAGAAATGACACCCTATTGAAGACCTTACTTGAGGGTAAAGTCAAAGGGAAGCGAGCGAGAGGTAGGCAGAGATACAAGTGAGAGAGTAACATCACAAGATGGACAGGTTATAGTCTAGCAGAGTGCATCACCAAAACAAGAGACATGGGATGTTGGAGATCCGTTGCAGCCAACCTTCTTTGCGGTGACGGCACTTGATGATGATATGATGAATACATAGAAAGTAAGAACAAATGTAATAAAGAGAAAGTAAGAACAAATGTAATAAAGAGAATGTAAGAAATCACAGAATAACTATCAAACAGGTTGGGAAAAAAAAATGAGAATGACGTGAAATTAACTTGAGAATACGGATTATTAAAATAATCTGGGAATGGTACCAGCTGCCTGGGCTTACCCAGAATCAGCATGACGTTCCCCCCCGAGCACTTTCCGTCTTGTAACACGTGTCACTATGCATATGCAATTGCTCGTTTAAATGAGAATAAACCACCTGAGTCTTGACGTCATAAAAGATTACACCGTGCAACAACTGTGATGTTTGTGTAGATTTAGATTTGAAAGTGCTCGGCATGTTCTTTGTCAAAACTGGCCGGTCGATGTGAACAAGAGAAGCGCAGATGCTTCAATCAATGTTCTTTGTTATATTCAATATGGCGCTGCCAAATGCTGTAAGAATAAAGTGGTACGACCCGATGAAGCAGCCGAAAGTACATATTACGAGATATGATGACGCGTAAACTGATTGTAATGGAGAGACACGGAGATTAACACCCTGTAGAGTTGTAAACTGGGTGGAACGGTATGGATCGATTGCAATGTAAGTGGGAGCGCGTGACTGAATTACTCACATGAACAATTTTTTTTATTTTTTGTGTGTAAAAAATGTAACTGTAGGCTAAATAAGAAGTAAGGAAAACAATAAAGTAACATGTTTACAAAACAGACTAAAGTAGATGGTAAAATATAATTAAATTTACACAATATTGCTTGAAGTAGAAGCTAAAATATTATTAAGTAACGAAACACAGGCAAAAGTAGGCGATAAAATATGGTTACGTCTACACAAAATCACTGGCTAAAGTAAGGCGATAAAATATAGTTAAGTTACAAAACAAAGGCAAAATTTGAGGATAAAATATAGTTACGTTTACAAAACACAGGCTAATGTAGACGATAAAATATAGTTACGTTTCAAAGGCACAGGCTACAATAGACAATAAAACATAGCTAACAGTTCACAAAACAAAGGGTTAAATGTTCCAGTGTATGGTAACAACCCTAAACGGAAAGTAGATGTCGGGAGTAATACAGGACAAATATCACAAAACAAAGACTGAAGTACATCATAAAATATAGTTTAACAGCTTACAAAACCGAAAGGATCAACGTTTCGACCAAAAGGAGAACAAATAAGCGTCATCAATAATATTAGAAATGTACTAGATTGTAGACATTTGATGCCATTTGATAAATCGCTAATGTTTGTCTTGTTCACATATTTGTATCGACTTTCTCTTAAAGAACAACATAAGAAAAGAACAAGATATATACATTTCTCATTCGTATGCCTATATATGATATATGGATGCGCACGACAAGTCATAATCTCAATGTGATTCAACAGAAGATATAAAATAAATACTGCAGGGAACTGTCGAGGGTGGAGGAAGCAGAGGAGGACAAATAAAGGCATGGACAGACAACATCAAGGAATGGACAGGGCTAGATATTTCCACACTCATCCGCATCGCTGAGGATAGAATTCGCTGGAGGACTCTGTGTGCTGAAGCATCCAATGTGGTACCCCTACGACCCTGAAGGGTTATGGGTTTATTGATTGATATTGATTGATAAAATAAATGATTTAACATCGTATGAAATGTCCGATTTGCCGGATATTTGATCCAGTCTGATATCGATGTTTTTTTTATGTATTCAGTCATGTCATCGGCCGTATCAGGGTAGCCACTCTCTATCTTTGAGTTAATACGACTTGTCTATGAATATAAATAATCTATTTATATTTAGTGGTTATTATTGATGTGCCCAGGTCGCAGATATGATTACTTTATGAAGGGAGAGGACTTCACATTTAAAAAAAAGTCATTGGTCCTTTTTTCGTGTGTAAATTTCACTATTTGACGTCCAATTTGATAACCGTTTTGTGAGCAAGCCCCTGAGAAAGGGGCTTTGACCGATCCTTTGGCTAAGTTCCCAGTAATAAAAGTCATGCTCAGGTTTGCTATTGGGGTGGGGATTGAGCACCCCCAATCCTCCGCCCTTTATCTACAGGCCTGGATGTCTCACTTTTTGTCGTTTTGTCACTCTAAAATAATACATTTTTTCTGGATAGTACAGACTGGCTGACCATAAAATGATTGATCACAGAGTGACTGACCACGGAATGACTGACCACATATTATAATTTTTCCATTTCATATTCTTCTTCTTCTTTCCTTCCTCTTTTACCCTTTACGGGTGTCGAGGGAAATACACTGTTCTTGTTCTCGCTTTTCTGGCAGCTTCAGATAATGTTAAATTAAAGCACGTAATTGTATATAATTGTATAAATTTCAAACTACAAGTAGCTTTGGTTGCTGTCTAACATCGTTGTATATTCCCGTCGTTTGGTTTTCATATGACTTTATTTTTATTTGATCTACAGCATCTATCTATAAACTGTTTAACCTGTGTGCCTATTCTCCATCTACTTCTAATCTGTGTGTCTACTCTCCATCTACTTCTAATCTGTGTGCCAGACACTCTTCATCTACTTCTAATCTGTGTGTCTACTCTCCATCTACGTCTAATCTGTGTGTCTACCCTCCATCTACTTCTAATCTGTGTGTCTACTCTCCATCTACTTCTAATCTGTGTGTCTACTTTCCAACTACTTCTATTCAGAACTGTGAAGTTTCAATCTCAGACTATTGCAAAATCTGTTTTATGTAGCTGGTATAGATTTTCCTATGAAGTGTTACGAACTAATCTATGTATGTATATATTAGTTTTTCCTCTTCCAATGTTCGTTCTCAAACTCCTGCAGATTAGCAGAATGTATTCCGTAGATTGGAATGAGTTATTTCATAGTTTAGACTTATCTACACTTTTCGGACTGACACATCCGACAGGTTGCCATTCTTTGCTTCCATTTACCATTTATTGCTCGGATGCAGCAATGTACCGGAGTAGACACAGAAAGTACCGGAGTAAACACAGCAAAGTACCGGAGTAGACACAGCAAAGTACCGGAGTAGACACAGCAAAGTACCGGAGTAGACACAGCAAAGCCTGTCTCTTTCAACACAGCTCACACGTTTTCCATTGTTCACTAATTAAAGCGCGCGCGAACACACACACACATACACTGGCTATATGTTACATTTAAAGCGCGGACACACACACATACACTGGCTATATGTTACATTTAAAACACACACACATACACTGGCTATATGTTACATTTAACACGCACACTCGCACACTTGCCATGTTTCATTTAGCATGCACACACATACACACACACACACACATATATATATATATATATATAAACTAGCTTTATGTTTCATTTATCATGCAGAAATATACACTCTCAGACTAACTAACCGAGTCCTCGTCTTGAACTTTCACCTTTAATCTTTTGACTCTAGCTTCCGACCAAATAGCCTTCAGTTGCACAAGTGACAGACACAATTTTCTGTTGGCATTATCTACCATTCACTTAGCTCTTGAGTCCTCCATTAACCAGATTGCTTTCGTGTCAGAACTGACACACTATTGCCCGGAAGTACACCTACATAGAATATTGTAGAAAAATCAAAAAAAATTTTTGAATAATTTATAATAATTTCCAGCCATATCGCACTGCCTGGCGCCATTTGATGAGATACGCGTGAGAACCTAAAACTAGAAGGAATTCTCACTGGACAGGTTCATGACCAGACTTGATGAAAACCAAATACCGGAAGAAGATCTGAAATACTGATTTGTCATAAATATCTGACTGATAAAGAGGGACATGCGTTGTTGGTTGTGTGGTGAATGAAACATAACTGTGTATGCAGCAGTTTCACTCAACATTTTGGAAAGATCCCAGTTTCAAAGAAAAAAGTCCACAATTGGAGAAAAAGACAAATAGTGGTAACGAAAACCACTAGCAAGTTATCAATCAGTATCAACAACAGCGAATTAGAAAGAGTCACCAGTTTTGAATACTGTGGTTCTTTTATCAACAGTAATGATGATTGCAATGAAGAAGTCAGAAGGAGGTTCGCTGTCGCGTCAAAGAAACTGATACAAATAAAAACATATGGCTGAGCTGCTGCAAAACTACAAAATTAACATTCTTAAGAGCTTGCATATTCCCAGTGGCAATATATGGGTGTGAATCCTGGATAATCATAAACAAAGTGAAAAATAAAATAGTGGAATTTGAAACAAAATATTACAGAAAAGTTATCAGAATACCGTTGGACCACAATGATTACCAATGTAGCCATCCTGAGAAAAAGGAATATAAAAGCAAATTGGCTAAACAGCATGGTTCTTTCCAGAAAACTACAATATTTTGATCATATCAGATGCCATGGCAGACTAGAGAAGACCATCATGGAAGAAATGATGCCAGACAGACGAACAGGAGGCAGACCAAGAAGAAGATGGACGCAAGACATCATAAACCACCTGAATATGACAGTAGCAGAAGGAGGATGAAAGACTGGCCCAAGATCGACACAAGTTTCAAAGTCTGTGATGACTGCTACTTATGTCCTTACGTGGTTCAGATGCGCTCCATTTCATTTCCCAAGGCCACTTTCTCCATCGATGAGGCCTTTACATATGAATCCCGTAATGTCATTTATGTGATCATATGTAAACGCTGTGGCACACAGTACATCGGGGAAACCGGCCTACGATTGAGCGATCGCTTTTGTAACCATCTTCATGCCATCAAGCACAGAACACCCACTCCTGTGGCCACACACTTCAACGGCGATGGTCATCATGGTGCTTTGGATATTCAGGTCACCGCCATCAGATCTTGCACCACTAATGATAGATCTAGGTATGCTCTAGAAAATTGTCTCATTTTCTAATTGGGTACACTCAAGCCTTTTGGACTCAATTCCGACCACTCTTATGTCTAGTACTGGTTTGGTGTGGTCTTTGTCTTTATTCTTTTTGTTCCGTCATTTACTCATCTTTTTGTTCGTTTCGTTTCCACATATATTTACCTTTTTATGTACTTTATGACCTTCCGGTATATCATTTCCATATTTCCGTTGGACGTTGTGATAATTTTTCTATTCGTCGTCTTTTAATGTTTTGTTTGTGTCTTGATAAAGACCTTTTGGTTGAAACGTTGAATATGATTTGTGTATTGTAATTTTTATGATTTCTTGTGTGCTCATCATTGCCCATCATTACCCACTAGTGTTAGATATAGTCTATGGTGTCCCATTGAGACGATATATAAACCTGTGTTTACGTAAGTCTAATTGTTGTTACGTTTCACGCAGTTACCTTGTATTGATTGTCATGATGACTGCTACATCATTTTTAAGATACAAGTTTTATTTCTTACCAGTAAAACTCCAATACTCATCGATGTGACATACGTAGTCTTCAACTCACGAGGGGGGGGGGGGTTTGGAATAAAAGTGAAAATTAAAGTGGATACAGACGTATGGATTCAAAGATTTCCATATTTACAAATGTCTTAGAAGGCTGCTGAACATAGGTTGGTCAGACTTCAAATCAAACACAGTTTTCAGACAAGAATCAAAACAAGAATATGTATCCACCTATATTAGAAAGCGTCGCTGGAATTACATCGGGCACGCGCTACGTATGGATACTGAAAGACTTCCCTGTCAAGCTTTGATGTGGTCACCAAAGGGCAAGAGAAAACGAGGAAGAGCAAAAGAGACTTTACGTAGAACTATTACAAGAGAACGTTTCACCATCGGTATCAGAAACAATGAAGATCTAAAGCAAATTGCAATGAAACGAGAGACATGGAAATATATGCCATCCGCCCTATGTGCCGTCTTTGGCCCTAGAGGAATAACTAACTAACTAACTAGCTAACTAACTAACTAACTAGCTTACTAACTAAATAACTAGCTTACTAACTAACTAGCTTACTAACTAACTAACCAGCTAGCTAACTAACTAACTAGCTTACTAACTAACTAGCTTACTAACTAACTAACTAACTAGCTTACTAACTAACTAACTAACTAGCTTACTAACTTACTAAATAACTAACTAACTAACTAGCTTACTAACTAACTAACTAGCTTACTAACTAACTAACTAGCTTACTAACTAACTAACTAACTAGCTTACTAACTAACTAACTAACTAACTAACTAACAGACGTAGCAAATGAAGTTGATTTAGGCGGACATCTAAAAATATTGTAGCTATGACCGATGAACTCGAAGTATACGTGGTAGCTGACGTCGATGTTTACGTGGCAATTGAAATTGATGTAGTCGTGCCAGTTAAACTTGATATAGATGTTCCAGTTAAAGATGATATAGACGTGGCAATTAAAGTTGATGTTGACGTGGCAGTTAAAGTTGATATAGACGTGGCAATTAAAGTTGATGTTGACGCGGCAATTAAAGTTGCTATAGACGTGGCAACTACAGCTGATGTAGGAGTTGCAGCCGTAGTCAGTGCAGGATTTACCTATAAGCTAAACAAGCTATAGCTTAGGGCCCCCACTTTCTTGAGGGCCTTCCCCAATTTTTGTTTGTTTCACTATCTATATATTCTTAATCGTTAAAGGGCCCCTTATCTCAAATAGCTTAGGGCCCAATATCTCAAATAGCTTAGGACCCCATATCTCAAATAGCTTAGGAACCCATATCTCAAATAGCTTAGGACCCCATATCTCAAATAGCTTAGGGCCCTATCATGTCTAAATCCGGTCCTGGCTGTATTTATATTAAGGCGTTGCAGCTGATTTCCGTATTTAGGTGTGTCAACTAACGCCCCATATATTCGTGCTACTATGTGGTAAAATATTAAAACTGGCGAATATTCCAAGAGAAATCTGGTGAACAACCGGTAGATTCTTGCCTGATTCTACATATTTTGAACATGTGGATGCCATTTCTCAAATGCTGTTGCAACATCCTCTGTTTGACGAATGATTGGAGCGAACGATGTGCATAGCGATGAGTGTTCGTCTGCATTAGCACTATGTCATGTGATGATGACGTAATATCTACCTGTCATGGGAAATATCAGAAACTCGATAAACCTGCCGAAAGACCAGGTTACATACAAAACACAAGTAGTTATGACCTTGGGTTTATAAGAAGAGGAAAAATATAGATTGTACAGTGTACTCAAGTCCCTAGACAATACAGTCGCTCGGGCTCATTGGAAATCATCCTTCTGAAGTGACGCTATTTGACTTGTCCCGTGATTTTGAATGATCACTTTGTATATATTTTAGTCAACAGCCAATGGAAATCACGGGAAAACTCAAATAGCGTCATCTTTGAAGAATGATTTTTGATTAATTCTAAGGACTATATTGTCGAGGAACTTGGTAGAGTACACGACTTCTAGAACAGAGTAAGAGGGAGAAAGAGAGAGAGAGAGGGATTATGTGAAGGTACTCAGGTATACATTTGTGAAGTGAGTTGAAATATCGTGGTGCTAGGTAATACAACGGTTGACATTTAAAGAGACCTAACATTTCGAGCTGTCAGGCACATGACAACAAAACTATTTGAAGAGGCACAATGCACATTGGATTTTTATTTTCACTCATATTGGGAACTATGTAGTTATGCATTTGAACAAAGAGCATGACGCTGTATGCCATATGCATTAATATGGTTCACGCGGCGTTACCGTGTAATTGGCCAATAAACTATTCAAAACAGGCAGTCATAAGTCAAATGAAATAAATGTATCGTGACTTTTAATTATCTATCTCTTTGGCTAATAGGTAATTTTCAAGATATCTAGTTAGGTTTCAGCTGCAGGAATGTGGCAATCCTAAAGCAATCCTATTTATAAAGAAATGACAGCATACTTAACGTAAGTATAGCTTGGAAATATGTGATACAAAATGATAGGCTTGTCGTTTCGTCCTGAATAAGGATATGGGAGCAACTTTAATGTTCTTTTTTTTTTAAACATTAAGTATTTGTTCAACATCGGGCTGCTTTATTCCTAAACTGAATACTGTAGTCAAATCTTTTGTCTTTATATTCGAACCAAAAAACGTAGTGAAAACTCTTTTTACCTGCTCAGGGTCGGATTTAGACTTGATAGAGCCCAAAGCTATTTGAGATATGGGGGCCCTAAGCTATCTGAGATATGGGGCCTTTTAACGATTAAATAGATAGTGAATTAAAAAAAAATTTTGAATGCCCCCAAGAAAGTGAGATATATTCCAGTAAGACTTAAACGTCAAATACCTCTGTACTTTTTACGGTCTCTTTTACTACCTTTTTTCTTACAGATAGGTATTATTACAGTGTTTTCCCAGTGCTCTGGTGTGTCTTGTGTATTCCATAGTATATTAAACAGCCTATGTAACAATTTTATCCCTATATCTGCCGCTACTTTGATTAATGTGACTTGTATGTTACCAGGTCCTGGGGATTTGTTTAATGGAGCTGTTTGTATGGCATTTTTTATTTCTGCTAGCAATATGTTTGGTTCAAACTCTTCCGTTATTTTGTTTAGTACTTTGCCGCCACCTCCATCTTTTAGATTTAGCAATTCTTTAAAATACTTATGTCACCTTTCCATGATTTGTTTCTAGTAATTGATTTTCTTTCCATTTTCATTATTTATTATTTCGGTTGGTTCATATTTATCTTCCTTGTATCTCATATTCTTAATCACAGCAAGCAGGTTTCAGACAGTGCTACTCTACTGAAGATCAGGCAACCTACCTCTCCCAAGAGATTGAGGATGCCTTCCAAGAAAAGAAACTGGTACTAGCAGCATGGATAGACCTCAGGAAAGCATTTGATAAGGTCTGGAAAGAAGGGCTCCTAAAGAAATTGCGAAATTGCAGGGTTAGCTCAAGAATGTACAAATGGGTAAAAGCATACCTGCATAATAGAAGAGCCAGGGTACAATTAGATGGTCGCAAGAGCAAGAAAGTTCTACTGCGTCATGGAGTCCCCCAGGGAGGAGTCCTGTCACCCACACTTTTCTTGGTTTACATCAATGACCTAGTTGCTGAACTACCTCACGGGATCAAAGTGGCAATGTATGCTGACGACCTGGTGATCTGGTGCACGGAAGAACATGCAACAGTGGCCACTAAACAAATACAAAGAGCTATCGATGCCCTAACCTTATGGGCTAATAGATGGTGCGTCAGCATTAACACAGATAAGTGCAGCACTACACTCTTTACCCTCTCACCAAAACAAAAAGCTGGTCATATCAAGATAGATGGAGAGCTCTTGAAAGAAGACAAACAACCCACATACCTCGGAGTTACTTTTGATGATAAGCTGACATGGAAGCAGCACATAAACAAAGCAACAACAAAAGCCAGGAGGAAGCTAGCTATCCTGAGAAAACTAAGTGGAACCACATGGGGAGCCAGTGGAAATATACTCAGTAAAGTTTACCAGCAAGGCATAAGACCACACCTGGAATACGGTTCAGCTGCGTGGTGTCCTGCATCAAACACCACATTACAAGATCTAGATAAAGTGCAAAACCAGGCACTTAGAATAATGTTGGGAGCAATGAAATCAACACCCATAGCAGAGATGCAGAAAATGGGAAGAATGCAAACACTTGGCGAACGCAGAGACACAAAAGTACTAATTCAAGCAGAAAAGTTTCAGTGTATGCCAAGTCATCCAATGAAGGAAAGATTCCAAAATCTAGCAATGGGACGACTGAAAAGGAGCAGCTTTATCCATCAAGCTAAACGACTCCGTAGACAACTTACAGACCTACCTGAAGTTGGCAGCCCCTTAAGGTCTGTACCAGAGCAAACCCCGTGGAGTGAAAGCCATGGAATGCCAATATACATTCAGACCCATGTGAAAGGAATACTAAGCGAGGACGAACAGAACAGTGTGCAGCGAATGACAATCACCCTCAGTTTCCTGGATGAGGAATATCCACAAGATATATGGGTCAGAGTGTACACAGATGGGTCAGCACAGAATGCTGTGAGGAATGGAGGTGCAGGTGTATATATAGAATATCCACACAAGCCTAGAGATACAATCAGAACACCGACAGGAAAATTCTGCAATAATTATGATGCAGAAATCCAGGCAATTAGTGTGGCAGCTAAAAAACTGCTGAACTCCAACTCTGACCTACAGCCTGTGGTATTCCTGACAGATGCAAGGTCAGTGCTTCAAGCTCTCCAGTCTGGAAAACTAACAGACTTAAAAAAACTACTTAGCGAATTGTCTTACCAGTATAGGGTAACCATGCAGTGGATACCCTCTCACTGTGGAATACCAGGAAATGAAAAAGCAGACCAACTGGCTAAGGAAGGTGCTGCCGAAGACCAACCAGATATACCAATCACCTACCATCAGAAAAAACAGATGATAAAGTCAATAAGAAAGCCACAAACACCAACACAAGATGACTATCACAATATGAACAGATCAGAACAAGTTATAATTCTACGTCTCAGAACAGGACACAACCGACTCCGCAGTCACATGTATACAAAGTTCAAAATTGGCAACACGGCCATGTGTACATGTGGACAGGCAGCACAGAGTGCCAAACATATACTTCAAGAGTGTTCTGAGCATGAAACGCTGAGGCAGACATATTGGCCAGAGGAAACAACACTGGAATCAAAACTCTATGGGACACTGTATGAACTACAAAAGACAGTGAGTTTTATTAAGGAGACAGAATTACAGATATAGACATGTTTCAAGTGAACGAAAGAAGAAGAAGAATATTCTTAATATTCGTGTATAATTTCTTTGGTGCTTGTTTGTAATAGGTAGTTAATGATTCACCATATTCTTGAAAAGCTTTAGATTTAGTATCTTTAATGATTTTCTTTGTCATTTATTTAGCTGACGTGTACTCGATATAATCTTCTTGTGCTTCCCTTGTAGCCCATTTCTCGATTAAAAAAAAAATCTCTTATAGCGCCTTTGACTTCTTTGTTTCATCATGTTGTTACTTTGGGTTTTCTACTTTTATGTTCCATGTATCCATACGTTTCTCCCGCTATTTGCTTTTAGGTTTCCTTGAATATTTCCCATTCTTTAATTGAATTGGTAGTTATTGGTAGTATTTCAAATTTTCTAAGAATTTATTTTTTTGGGGTTCTTGTACATTAAGTATCCAGTAGGTTTTTTTCTAGTTTAACTTGCATGTTCTAGCTAGTTTATTGTGTCCTTTCTTCTCGCATCTCTAATAAATCGTCTATTATTTTTTTTTGTTAGTATGAAGTCTATTTCATTTTTGAAATTAAGGTCGTTTCTTGATTCTTGATTAGAAACTGGTCTCACAGCATGTGTGGCATTCCCATAAGTGCTCCGCCCTCTGTTCCAGCAGCCGTCCGACTCGATGCTGTTTCAGGATAATGCTGCCGAAACAGACGTCGACATCAGGGCACAACTCTGGTCCTTGCGATAGATTTCTTTGTTGTTCCGCCCACCCACGCCGTGCGTGCAACTAGTTCAAGCACAACATCGGCCTGTTGGAACAGCATGGTAACTGTTATCGAAGGTTACGACTACGGGATTGTATAGATGACGTGCCATGAAGCTTCTATAAGAAGATAACCTCAATATAAAGGCATGTCATCTACTAAAGTTTTCTGTTGTATGGATGGTTTATCTAGTGAGCCATTGGTGAGACCCACAGATGCAACCGCATGCGTGTTTCATTTGTACCACGTGTATGCCTGGGATTCTATGTGTTTATAACGAGTAAATTGTATATTTCTAAGTCTACATCCATTGTCGTTTTTCCTGTTCGTACTATCCCCACCCGTATCTGTCCTTTCCTAAGTGAGCGTTGAAGTCACCCATGACATAACAATTGCCTTCTCTGTTTACTGTGTTCAATGTGTTAGGTAAGCTATAAAAAAAATTCTTCACACTCAACTTCATTGTTCGAGTCTCACATAGTGTGTTCACTTGAAAACGTTGGTTGCACTTACATCGTTCACTGTCACAACAAATGTTATTGTCCTTTCTGATACGTCCTTGATATTTCTTTTGATGTCACCGGGTCTATTATAAATCAAACTCCATGTTTAGCGCGTGTGTTTGGGTCAACTACTGCATGGAGTAGTGTTTAGTTTAGACGCAGTTTTTTTTTACATCCAACAACTTTAATTCTGCTTTCAACACAGGAATAGTTTTTTTTTTGTATAACAGAAATTTCTATAAAGACGCAAAAACAACTGATCTGCGCACTGAGAGCTCCCAAATACCTTCTCTCCAGAGGGGGGGGGGGGAGGGTTCTTAGTGCGTTGCTCGCAGAGCGATTCATCGGCAGCAGAAGTTTCGAATTTTTAATCTCCGAGTAATGAAAGCTTTATAAATTACGCAATAATATTAAAAAGTTGGGATGAATCACGTGGTGTGGCCACTGATTTCCGCAATTAACCGAAATCTCAGATTCGCCCTTGTAGTGCCGGGGCCTAAAAGAGGAAGAACGAATTGAACCACTTTTACTTTCATGCATGTCGAAATGAAGTTCCCCCATAACTAATGAAGTTATGGGGGAAGTTGGCTGTCTATTCATATAAAGGGTTAAAGTGAGTCCGAAGTCATGCTGAAGTCGGGTGTGTCTGGCCGAAAACGCAGATATTGCAGCACAATTGTAAACCATGACACAATGCATTACGTTCTCCGTAACTACGTCTTGCTAATCTTCGGGAGTTAGTGAACGGAAGCAGAATTAGAATACTTTTATCTTCAGGAGTTATTGAACGAAAGCAGAATTATAAATCTTTTATCTTCATGAGTTATTGAACGAAAGCAGAATTAGTAATCTTTTTATCTGCTGAACTGAGTTCCACATGCCTTCCTAATAGCCGTATCATTATCATTGACACTCTGTCTCCTAGACAAGAGAATTCATAATATGACTTTTAGTATTAGAAGCGTAGCCAAAGGGTGGGTAAAAGTCCCAACCCAAACCAGGGGCGTAGATGTGCACCTTCTAAGGAATGGGTTTTTACTTAAACAAAAAAGTAATTCATACATTATAGTGCGTCAGGTCTGCCTTTTGACAAAAATTTGATTCCTTTTTTTTTGTAAAAAAAATCGAGACTTTATTTTTAGATATTTTTTTTTAGCTTTTCCACCTCGCTTACGGCACGTTCTTAGTACTAAAAGTCATGTTCCAATTTGCTTAAAGAGAAGGGAATTACCTAATAAAAACATTCCCTCTTTTTCCATAAGAGTTGATTAAACACTGGAATCCCTCTATAGCGCATCCTTATATAACATATTTCCCGATTTAACAACACTTTAAAAAAATCCCTAGTTATATTATTTCTTTATTGTCTGTACTGTATATAACGAATTTCTGTTATTACATACATACATATTTAACACCGGTAACCCCTTTCTCCTTTATCTATGGGCCTGTCCTCAAACCTAATTTCGCCCGTGTGTTGCCGGGGCCCGAAAGGGGAGCAAAGAATAGCAACACTGTTTACCTTCCACGCATGTCCTAAAAGGCGACTAAGGAGGTTATGGGATGGAGTTGGCTGTCTCATCCCATATAGGGTCAGTGACCCAAAGCCATGCTGAAGTCGGATGTGTCCGGTAGAAAGGCGCAGATATCGCAGCATGCTGTAAACCATGACACAGCGCATTCCGTTCTCCGGACTACATCCTGCTAATCTGCAGGAGTTTGAGAACGAACGCAGAAGAAGAAGAAACCTAATTTAAAAACAATATAAAAAATGAATTTCATCAAAAATAAAATAACAAAGAGGAAATTACAACAAAATTGTGCCAATTATGTTTTCACCCCCTCCCAATGAAGACGTACCTATGGCCCTGTTACCTTCCCTAACTCTCTGTCTCTCTCTCTCCATCACACTCAATGCTGGAGACTGATAACGCACAGAAAACAGTAACACAATATCACGATGTATTCTTCCACAAAGAACTGGGCGTTGCCGAATTACTCCGCTGATAGCGCCACGTGCAGGCCATGAACATAAGGTCACATAAGTCAGATCGGGTCTGGTAAATAACATACCTAACAGTTTAAATCACAACCCTGGCTAGGTTGCCATAAACAGTTCCAGCTACGTGCCGACCCTGTCGATATCCCAACACATTCATTAAATCATCTATTCTTTTGTTAAATGGAATTAAATGAAATGGAAAAAAATGAACAAAAAGAAACGTAAGGGTACCTAAAATAACATTCCCTCTTTTTCCATTAGAGTTTTGATGATACATTGGAATGCCTCTATAGCGCATCCTTTTATAACAAATTTCCCCATTTAACAACACTTTTAAAATAATCCCTTATATATTTATTCTATATTGTGTACTGTATATAACGAATTTCTCTTCGTTACATACATATTTCATACATATTACATACATATTTCATTCGTTTGGATCAAGTTGTTATAATGGGATTTGATTTATTTTGTGTGTGCAGAAAACCTCTTTTTAAAAAAAGATCGCCTCCTCATTGATCGCCAAATGTTATAAAATGGTGCATTCGGTGTCTTTGCATTGACCTTATATAAAAATCGATGGGGTCTTTGTTACCTCTAATATTTTATGGTAGTGTGTCCTGATATAACCTAATTGGGACTTTGTCCGCTGGTTGAAAGGGGCACGCCTCTCCAAAAAGAGAGACAAACTCATTAACTACCTTTGCATTGACCAAAATGGAGAGCTAAATCTGCAAAGCAGTTATTGGAAGCTTTGTCGACTGAAACTGCAGTGTATTTTTATGAAGTCTTACTAGAGTTCCAGCCTTTTTGATGCCTTATTTACCGAGTGAACATGTGTGAAGTGTTACTCATCTTTCCAGATTATTTCCCATCACAGAAAAAGTATTTGTAGTTTATTTTCTCGAAACCGCAACGTATTTTTATGAAGTCTTAGCAGAGTTCCTACTTTTTTTTGAAATCTTATTTACCGAATGAACCTGTGTGAAGGGTTACTCAATTTTAGAGTTTGTTTCGCGATACAACCAGTCGGAGGCATTAAATTTGGATGAACCTACTGTCTTTTCTTGAAGACCTAGCCAGTCTACGTTACGATGGGAGCAATCGTCTTCAGGAGTGGGAGATGTCTGTCTTCATGCCAGTGGGATGGTTTAGTGAATAAACTATGAACACTACGTTATCAAATTCACACAAAACTGTGTAAATTCACTAGCCAATGGATGCGCAAAGTTTATGAACAGTGAATACTACGTTATCAAATTCACACAAAACTGTGTAAATTCACTAGCCAATGGATGCGCAAAGTTTATGAACAGTGAACACTACGTTATTAACGTCACCACCAACTTTATTTTCGATCTTATTTGGATAGCCGAACCAATCATATAATTAACCCCGTCAACTGCGAACTATTGACTTGAAGGATAGGTTTATAGTGACTGCCAATCAATTTTTGAACTATTTTTTTTAGTGATGACTAGTTTGGTCGGATAGCTGGGATAAACTCCTTGGTTTGATGTTAGAAACTGTATACTGTCAGTCTATGGCCAGAGAATCAACTGCATCCTTTTCTGTGGCACAACGCATTCCGTTCTCCGGACTACATCCTGCTAATCTACAGGAGTTTGAGAACGAACGCAGAAGAAGAAGAAGAAGAAAAATACATTATTATAATTTTCGATCTCTAAATCAGACTTTTAAAATAATTTCGAAATTCCTAAATTATAATTTTAAGTCTAATTTAATACAAAATTAATTTGTAAAATTAATATTAGTCAATACAAAATTCTTATATCTTCTTCTGCGTTCGTTCTCACACTAATGCAGATTAGCAGGATGTAGTCCGGAGAACAGAATGCGTTGTGTCATAGTTTACAGCATTGCTGCGATATCTGCGCCTTTCGGCCTGACACATCCGACTTCAGCATGCCTTTGGGTCACTGACCCTATATGGGATGGGACAGCCAACCCCATCCCATAACCTTCTTAGTCGCCTTTTACGACGTGTGGAAGGTAAACAGTGTTGCTATTCTTTGCTCCCCTTTCGGGCCCCGGCAACACACGGGCGAAATTCTTATATTATCCTAATACTAGACAATACTTATTTGACGAAATGAATGTTTTAAGTTGTGTACACTTTCTATGCGCAGACATCGTGTTATTGTAACGGTAAATTGTAGCGGCAAACAACGTTCTCATTTTCTGGTGTAACTGGTTCCTGGTTGGAGAATTTGAGCTCCTCCCGAGAAGAAATATTATCCTTGTAGATCTTGTGCACTGTTGGGCGCAGTTTCATCTACACGTAATAAATAAAACAAACAATAATTCTTTGTTCTGCCATGAACGTTATTTCGTCTTATTTCTGATGTCTAAGACTTTCTTTGTTTGCCCACAATATGTTTATGTTTATTTGTCTCTCTATTTACACGTTAATTTTATCTATATTTGCCAGCCATCTACAGCTATCATTCTATGTACACACATTCTACACACAATATTTAATTCTATGTACACACATTCTACACACCAGATTTAATTCTATGTACACACATTCTACACACCAGATTTAATTCTATGTACACACATTCTACATACCAGATTTAATTCTATGTACACACATTCTACACACCAGATTTAATTCTATGTACACACATTCTACACACCAGATTTAATTCTATGTACACACATTTTACACACCAGATTTAATTCTATGTACACGCATTTTACACACCAGTTATAATTTTATGTGCATAACCTAAAGGAAGAGAAGAAGACACAACAATAGACACTACAACAGCAAATCTAGAACCAAATATACTACTATCGGAATTAGAAAATGCAATAAACAAAACACTAAGAATATAAATCAGCAGGCTCTGATAATATACAAACAGAACTTATCAAAGCAGCAGCAGAGAGCGGGAAAAAAGTGGCTACACAGACTATTCAATGTAATATGGAAGAAACAAGAAACACCAGAAGACTGGAGAAACACATTTTCTAAACACACATCTCATATGATAAACACACATCTCATATGATAAACACACATCTCATTTTCTAAAAACACAATCACATACGATAAACACACATGTCATATGCTACACACACACATCACATATGATAACCACACATCTCATTTGCTAAACATATATCCTCATCTGCCACCCTCCTCCTTCCGCTAAACACATATTTCTCACCCCCCCCCTCTCCTAACCGTGTAACACTTATTTTCCAATTCACTCAATTTTAACAGGCATGCGTCATCTATTACGGGATCATGTGATCAACACGATTACTTCAGTATATCTCTCCGGTATCTAATGCCACGGCTCTAGATGATCTGGAAGCAAGCATTTCTGCTCTCCCATTACCATCAATCCTCGTTCAGTTACCAACAATAATCTCATACTGTCCGACGTGCATCTAAATATGTCAGATTATAATCTCTCTCTCTCTCTTTCTCTCTCTCTCTCTAGTCTAGAGTATTCCATACGATTATTGTAAATGGATTGACTGGTATTGGCCTTGACATTTCTGACCAGCATTATCTGTGGCGGGAAAGGATAGACTGAGTCATTACAAGAAAACGTAAATTATACGTAATAAAATTAGAGGAAGAATTCACCTTCAGAATATTTCTTCACGAACAAGGGTATTCAACGTTAGGCCACCAGAATATTCCCCACGAACAACGGTATTCAACTTTAGGCCACCAGAATACTCCCCACGAACAACGGTATTCAACGTTAGGCCACCAGAATATTCCACACGAACAACGATATTCAACTATAGGCCACCAGAATATTCCCCACGAACAACGATATTCAACTTTAGACCACCAGAATATTCCCCACGAACAACGGTATTCAACTTTGGGCCACCAGAATATTCCCCACGAACAGCGGTATTCAACTTTAGGCCACCAAAATACTCCCCACGAACAACGGTATTCAATGTTAGGCCACCAGAATATTCCACACGAACAACGATATTCAACTTTAGGCCACCAGAATATTCCCCACGAACAACGATATTCAACTTTAGACCACCAGAATATTCCCCACGAACAACGGTATTCAACTTTGGGCCACCAGAATATTCCCCACGAACAACGGTATTCAACTTTAGGCCACCAGAATACTCCCCACGAACAACGGTATTCAACTTTAGGCCACCAGAATACTCCCCACGAACAACGGTATTCAACTGTGGGCCACCAGAATATTCCCCACGAACAACGATATTCCACGTTAGGCCGCCAGGATATTAAAATAACATATGGAGATCTGCAGTAGGACATGATACAGGACAAAGGGAGAGAGAGAGAGAGAGAGAGTTACATTATAAAACAATGATACCATCCTTCCAATTGTAAATGTAAGGTAAAGGTATGTCCCATGACAGCAACCTGCCGTCGGGGATGAAGATAACTCTTCATGTACTAAACCGCAGCAACTATTAGATAGGGTGGCCAGTTCCCTTCCTTGCTGTTTTTACCTCCCCTAACTCATGCGTCAGGTACTCAATTACAGCTGAGTCGACTGGAGGAGTGGTCGTGTCAACCGAGAAATCACAACCCGGATTTGTAGTTCGACAAAATAACACACCATCTACTTCACTTATAAAAGCACATTGCACTCGTTGAACGAAATAAGAACCACTTATGTAGAAACAATAGTAAACCAAACTTATTCACTTCACATAGAAACCTTTTTTTTAAAGTAGATCACACTTAATCAGGTCCGTAGTTAAGCATTCAGTAAGGGAAGTGTATCTTCTTCTTCAGCGTTCATTCTCAAACTCCCGTTGGATCTCCTTTGTAGCAGGACAATGTCCTACTAGATTTTCAGCAGGATGTCGTCCAGAGAATGGTAATGTGTTGTATCGTCGTTTTATTTGCGTCAATGGCCCGATACATTCATCTTCGGCGGTAGGAAGGGTATCTAAAAGAAACGCAAATAAAGTAATAAATGAAGGTTATTCGCCATTTACTTGTATGCAATTCTTTTCATTTTTCGTGAGAAATGTAATGTCTTTTTTATTAAACAATTGTTAGGGTTAACCAGTCTTTTGCCTAAATTCCTAGTGCTAAAAGTTTCTAAAGTTGGGGGGGGGGTGCTAATATCACAACCTACCCCTTCTACGGGCTTGTATTCAATAGTTGTTCATTAAAAAAAAAAAAAGAACATTTATTTCAATTACAAGGGTGCGTCATTTGAAAACCGTAAAAGTATCATAGAAGTTAATTAAATCCTGACATTCTCTTGAAAAGTGTCATAGAAGTTAGATTAAATCCTGACATTCTCTTGAAAAGTGTCATAGAAGTTAGATTAAATCCTGACATTCTCTTGAAAAGTGTCATAGAAGTTAGATTAAATCCTGACATTCTCTTGAAAAGGAATGGTTGCATACACTATTAGGAGTGTAGACATCAACGTATCAGATTCATAGTGATTTATTGGCAGTATTTACGTTCAGTAATTTTACATTGTTTTCCGGAAGGTTCGTATGCACAATTTCCTGCAGCGGGATTTGAGCCCAGTACCATGGTGGTCACAGACGCGCCCTGTGTATCTCGCGGTCACAACAGGATACTGTTTTGTAACACCGTCCATATTGTTGTTAGGATGTCACGATCTTCATGTAGGAGTCGAACAACGTCACATAATAATGGCAGTTAAGATAGCTTCTCCACTAGTGACAAGTTGGACGTCCCACTAGTGACAAGTTGTTCGTCTCACTAGTGACAAATTGTTCGTCACATTAGTGACAAGTTGTTTGTCCCACTATGTGACAAGATGACACAATTTGCATGCACCAAAGTGGAGCAGCATTCCAATTTTTTTTTAAATTAACAAAAACAGTGAAGATATGAAATATATAGGAATCGAATGAAGGTCCAGTATGGTGATGTATGCCTGTCAGTCCATCAAGTTTATGAAGGAAGGTCCAGTATGGTGATGTATGCCTGTCAGTCCATCAAGTTTATGAAGGAAGGTCCAGTATGGTGATGTATGCCTGTCAGTCCATCAAGTTTATGAAGGAAGGTCCAGTATGGTGATGTATGCCTGTCAGTCCATCAAGTTTATGAAGGAAGGTCTATTATGGTGATGTATGCCTGTCAATCCATCATGTTTATGAAGGAAGGTCCAGTATGGTGATGTATGCCTGTCAATCCATCAAGTTTATGAAGGAAGGTCCATTATGGTGATGTATGCCTGTCAATCCATCAAGTTTATGAAGGAAGGTTCAGTATGGTGATGTATGCCTGTCAATCCATCAAGTTTATGAAGGAAGGTCCATTATGGTGATGTATGCCTGTCAATCCATCAAGTTTATGAAGGAAGGTCCAGTATGGTGATGTATGCCTGTCAATCCATCAAGTTTATGAGGGAAGGTCCAGTATGGTGATGTATGCCTGTCAGTCCATCAAGTTTATGAAGGAAGGTCCAGTATGGTGATGTATGCCTGTCAATCCATCAAGTTTATGAAGGAAGGTCCATTATGGTGATGTATGCCTGTCAATCCATCATGTTTATGAAGGAAGGTCCAGTATGGTGATGTATGCCTGTCAATCCATCAAGTTTATGAAGGACGGTCCAGTATGGTGATGTATGCCTGTCAATCCATCAGTTTATGAAGGAAGGTCCAGTATGGTGATGTATGCCTGTCAATCCATCAAGTTTATGAAGGAAGGTCCAGTATGGTGATGTATGCCTGTCAGTCCATCAAGTTTATGAAGGAAGGTCCAGTATGGTGATGTATGCCTGTCAATCCATCAAGTTTATGAAGGAAGGTCCATTATGGTGATGTATGCCTGTCAATCCATCAAGTTTATGAAGGAAGGTCCAGTATGGTGATGTATGCCTGTCAATCCATCAAGTTTATGAGGGAAGGTCCAGTATGGTGATGTATGCCTGATGTATCCCAAAACTGCTCGAGTTCTGTGACAGACTGTTCACGACAAGTACACCTAACATAGTTTTGAAACTTTCTACTTCGCACATTTGATCAATTTCGTTTTTCTCTTTTCTTATAAGGATGCTTCATATCAACATACAGTGGAATCCCACTATAACGCATTCTTTTATAACACATTTCCCTATATAACAACACTTTTCATAATCCTCGATTATATTTACTCTACATTGTCTGCTGCTCTTCTTCTTCTGCGTTCATTCTGAAATTCATGCAGATCAGCAGGATGTAGGCCGGAGAACGGAAAGCGTTGTCATGGTTTACGGCACTGCTGCGATAGCTGCGCCTTTCGGCCTGGCACATCCGACTTCAGCATGGCTTTGGGTCGCTGACCCTATATGGGATGGGACAGCCAACTCCATTCCACAACTTGTTTAGTCACCTCTTACGATATGTATGGAAGGTAAACAGTGTTGCTATTCTGTTCCTTCTGGAGCCCTGGCAACAGACAGGCGTACATTGTTTGGACTTTCTATAGAGAATTTGTTATTCATCCTTTCCAAGAAGTTGCATTCTTTCCAAGAAGTTGCATTCTTTCCAAGAAGTGGTCTTCCATATAGATTCTCTGAAAACTCCGCTAGAGCTAGAGACATGTTTAAACAATCTGATGTATCACTGGTCCATCGTCGTTTTGGGCGCCCTCTTCTAGTTAATTCTGACGTCATCTATTATACTATCCATACTGTTATGTTTCTTTATATGACCCCCCCCCCAAACAAAAAAACAAAAAAAACCCACATATTTCTTGTTAAGATGTTGCTAAGGAGCCATTCCTCTTCGACGTTTATTGATCTTAATACTTCTTGATTTGTTTTTTTAGCTGTTCGCGATATACGTAAAATGCTTCTGTAACATCCTCATTTCGAAAGCAGCGATTCTCTTTGCTACTGTTTCATTAAATGTCCATGCCTCACAACCGTATATTGTCACTGGAAAATACGCATGTTCGGATCATACATAGTTTGGCTATGCTGCCAAAGATTTTTTTTAATTTGGGAAAATTTCAATGTCGCCACTGCAATTTTTCTCTTGATTTCTACAGCTCAGTCTCCTGGGTTATGTATGTTTGTGCCAAATATTAGAAACTTGTTACATCCTCTAGTTACGAAATGGTCAATTATCTTTGGTTCCACTTTCACTTTATTATATTTGTTTTCTTCATATTTAAGAAAAAGTTGTGGACTTCACTGTATTTTGTTGTTGTTGATAGCAACATTTGTTTTAACCCTCTATTACACCATTTATGTTTTTTCCATGATAAAAAAATGATTACTGAATATTTCAAGAGTGATAAGTTCAGGTACGAAAAATATGTTTTTAAAAATTAGGAAAGTTGTATATTAATATTTCTATGGGCCTTGTAACCTTTTCTCTATAATGTGATTCTATCTATCTATCTATACGCTGTGTCCCTTGTTTGCCTTGCAGCGTTAGGGGTGAAAGAGTTCTCTGGAGATGGCCTTCTTGTGCGCTGTTTGTAAGCTTGTTCCTGTGGCTTCTTTGATTTCTGTGATCCATCTTTTACATGGTCTGCCTCTGGCTTTATAACCGTTATGTCTATGTGTCATGGCCATTTGTGGCATGCTATATGTCGGTAGTCTGGAAGCATGTGAAAACCACTTGATCTGCTGTCTTTTGATGTGTTCCAATACTGGTATTGTTTTGGTTATCTGTCTGATGTTATCGTTTCTAATTCTATCTCTTAATGACACTCCGAGTATTCTTCGTAGACATGTCATTACTGCTGTCACTATTTTTCTTTTGTCTTGAGCTGTCATTGTCCAGATTTGGCACTGGTAGCACAATGATGGAATAATAATAGTCTTGTATAATGCAACTTTAGTGTCTATGTTTACATTTTTGTTCTTGAAAATGCGTGTCATCTGTCCTAGGATCTGGTATGTTTTGTTCTATCTTATGTTCTATGTTTTGATCTATAATGTGATTTGTGGAGAGAAATTAGTATATATTTTGTATAAATACTGAATGCAGAAAAAACAACTAAAGTGGTATCAATACTGAATGTTTCATTGCAGAAAACTAACTAATGTGAAATTAAATAAGAAAAAAATATACCTTGTAAACATATGTTAAAAAAAATTAATGTACCCAATTTTGGAACAAAATTGCTTTAACAAATTTTAATGTATGCAGCATATCACGCAAATGATTTATCAACTTGAAAATATCAAGCATGCATTGTAGAGAATCTGGCTTTCAAGGGAAATCTATCTATCTATCTATCTATACGCTGTGTCCCTTGTTTGCCTTGCAGCGTCAGGGGTGGAAGAGTTCACTGGAGATGGCCTTCTTGTGCGCTGTTTGTAAGCTTGTTCCTGTGGCTTCTTTGATTTCTGTGATCCATCTTTTACATGATCTGCCTCTGGCTTTATAACGGTTATGTCTATGCAAGGGAAATAACCGTTAAAATTAAGAATAAAATCTCTTCTTTCTCTTGTCCTTTTATAGCCCTTTATGCTTTATAGCATCAGGGTTACTAAAAAACAAAGGAATTTGCTGATATTTTTTGCGGAAAATCTTTAAATTAATGGACACAAAAGTACTAATTAAAGCAGAAAAGTTTCAGTGTATGCCAAGTCATCCAATGAAGGAAAGATTCCAAAATCTAGCAATGGGGCGACTGAAAAGGAGCAGCTTTATCCATCAAGCTAAACGACTCCGTAGACAACTTACAGACCTACCTGAAGTTGACAGTCCCTTAAGGTCTGTACCAGAACAAACCCCGTGGAGTGAAAGGCATGGAATACCAATATACATTCAGATCCACCTGGAAGGAATACTAAGCGAGGACGAACAGAACAGTGTGCAGCGAAGGTCACCCTCAGTTTCCTGGATGAGGAATATCCACAAGATATATGGGTCAGAGTATACACAGATGGGTCAGCACAGAATGCTGTGAGGAATGGAGGTGCAGGTGTATATATAGAATATCCACACAAACCTAGAGATACAATCAGAACACTGACAGGAAAATTCTGCATTAATTATTATGTAGAAATCCTAGCAATTAGTGTGGCAGCTAAAAAACTGCTGAACTCCAACTCTGGCCTACAGCCTGTGGTATTCCTGACAGATGCAAGGTCAGTGCTTCAAGCTCTCTAGTCTGAAAAACGAACAGACTTGAAAAAACTACTTAGTGAATTGTCTTACCAGTATAGGGTAACCATGCAGTGGATACCCTCTCACTGTGGAATACCAGGAAATGAAAAAGCAGACCAACTGGCTAAGGAAGGTGCTGCCGAAGACCAACCAGATATACCAATCACCTACCATCAGAAAAAACAGATGATCAAGTCAATAAGAAAGCCACAAACATCAACACAAGATGACTATCACAATATGAACAGATCAGAACAAGTTATAATTTTACGTCTCAGAACAGGACACAACCGACTCCGCAGTCACATGTATACAAAGTTCAAGATTGGCAACACGGCCATGTGTACATGTGGACAGGCAGCACAGAGTGCCAAACATATACTTCAAGAGTGTTCTGAGCATGAAACGCTGAGGCAGACATATTGGCCAGAGGAAAAAACACTGGAATCAAAACTCTATGGGACACTGTATGAACTACAAAAGACAGTGAGTTTTATTAAGGAGACAGAATTACAGATATAGACATGTTTCAAGTGAACGAAAGAAGAAGATGAATAGGAGGGGGGTTGTATGTAAGCTTGAACACATTTAACAGTCCCCCCCCCCAATCATGGGCATGCGTATTATTGCTAGTCTCTGTTCCCCATTAAAGCTTGAAATAGTTCTACTGGTCATAATTCGTGGTGGACAAAAAAATCAAACATACGGTATATTGAGATACTTATTTTATCCATAAAATACTTCATGCTTCAGATTAACATTAATAATAAAATTCATAACTATTACAGCAGCAGGGGTGAAACATTGGAACCGTCAGCACAAAAAATATCACCAGATATCCATATCTTCTGCCATACAGATGAGCGTGAAAAAAACGATAAAGAACAACGATACACTTCAAACAAAGCCTACTTCAGTTATTAGGGCCAGCTGTATGCGTTACTGCTCTTGGCTGATCTCAACTTTTCATTAGTCAACTTGCCTATGCTTTAGGCTGCCAGCAATTAAACGTCAAGGATCAGTTTGATCTTTCTAGAAGGCCTAATATCGAAGTACACCGTGCCGCAAGTTTAACCTGTCTCCATGTTATTAATTATATCTCACTTTTTTCCCCACCAGGATACATTCCAGGCCACTGTTACAGCACGGACTTAACAGTAGAACAGAAGTACATTGTATACCTAAAACATGGCAATGATGGCCGTTATGTACAGAGCTACAGCCCAGACCCAGGAGATGAAGAGTATTTGGAAGAGATTGTCGTGCTGTGTGAGACGGACATCAAATACCCCAAGGGTAATTTTATTTGGGTTTTCTCTGAGTATAGCTTCTTAAAGAAAAGTTGTTTGATAAACGTGTTTTAAAGAAATCCTGTTTGATAAACGTGTTTTAAAGAAATCCTGTTTGATAAATGTGTTTTAAAGAAATCCTGTTTGATAAATGTGTTTTAAAGAAATCCTGTTTGATAAATGTGTTTTAAAGAAATCCTGTTTGATAAATGTGTTTTAAAGTAATACTGTTTGATAAATGTGTTTTAAAGAAATCCTGTTTGATAAATGTGTTTTAAAGTAATACTGTTTGATAAATGTGTTTTAAAGAAATCCTGTTTGATAAATGTGTTTTAAAGAAATCCTGTTTGATAAATGTGTTTTAAAGAAATCCTGTTTGATAAATATGTTTTAAAGTAATACTGTTTGATAAATGTGTTTTAAAGAAATCCTGTTTGATAAATGTGTTTTAAAGTAATAGACTTACTGTTTGATTAAATTGTTTTAAAGAAATCCTATTTGATAAATGTGTTTTAATTAAAAGTTGTTTGTTAATGTGTTAAAAAAAATGCTGTTTGGTAAATGTGTTTTGGTAAAGAGTGGGGTAACCAACTTGACAATAATGCTTCATCATAAATGCATTTTCAAAAGAAGCTTTAGGACAAATTTCTTTTAAAGAAATGCTGTTTGTTAAATGTATTTTCCAGAAATGCTGTTTGGTAATATAATGAAGCAAATCTATTTTCACAGGATACAACAAGACACACAACAAGGAGACATGTCCAGATGAGTACAACTTAGATGACTGCCTTCAGAAGCCAGTTATCACTACCCCCACCCAAGACAACACAGACAATGGTGGGTATCCTTTGCCCCCGGATGACGTTGAAAGTCCGCAGCCTCCTGAAACACATAATGAAGGTATGATTAGCATTGCTATATAATGTTAGCCCTTCCATCTAAACATAATGTTAACCATTCTGTCAACACATAATGTTAACCCTTTTGTTAAACAATATTAATCCTGTCAAACATCTCTAAAACAATTTAATTTTTCTCCTATCCAGCTCTCTCCACATAATGTTACTACTTCCACCCAGCTCTCTCCACATAATGTTACCACTTCCACCCAGCTCTCTCCACATAATGTTACTACTTCCACCCAGCTCTCTCCACATAATGTTACCACTTCCACCCAGCTCTCTCCACATAATGTTACCACTTCCACCCAGCTCTCTCCACATAATGTTACCACTTCCACCCAGCTCTCTCCACATAATGTTACCACTTCCACTCAGCTCTCTCCACATAATGTTACCACTTCCACCCAGCTCTCTCCACATAATGTTACCACTTCCATCCAGCTCTCTCCACATAATGTTACCACTTCCACCCAGCTCTCTCCACATAATGTTACCACTTCCACCCAGCTCTCTCCACATAATGTTACCACTCCCACCAAGCTCTCTCCACATAATGTTAACTCACATCCATTTTTCTTCACATAATGTTAACACCCCCATCAGTCAAGCTCTCTCCATATAATGTTAGCAGCCTCATCCCGCTCCCTTCACATAATGTGAACACTCCCATCCAGTTTTCTTCACATAATGTTAACACTACTATCTAGCTCTCTCCACATAATGTTAACACTCTCATTCAGCTCTACCCACATGATGTTAACAATCCCATACAGCTCTATCAAAATAATGTTAACACTTCCACCCAGCTCTCTCCACATAATGTTACCACTTCCATCCAGCTCTCTCCACATAATGTTACCACTTCCACCCAGCTCTCTCCACATAATGTTACCACTTCCACCCAGCTCTCTCCACATAATGTTACCACTTCCACCCAGCTCTCTCCACATAATGTTACCACTTCCACCCAGCTCTCTCCACATAATGTTACCACTTCCACCCAGCTCTCTCCACATAATGTTACCACTTCCACCCAGCTCTCTCCACATAATGTTACCACTTCCACCCAGCTCTCTCCACATAATGTTACCACTTTCACCCAGCTCTCTCCACATAATGTTACCACTTCCACCCAGCTCTCTCCACATAATGTTACCACTTCCACCCAGCTCTCTCCACATAATGTTACCACTTCCACCCAGCTCTCTCCACATAATGTTACCACTTCCACCCAGCTCTCTTCACATTATGTTAGCACTCCTATCCAGCTCTCTCCACATGTTAGCACCCCATCAAGCTCCCTTCACATAATATTAACTCACATCCATTTTTCTTCACATAATGTTAACACCCCCATCAGTCAAGCTCGCTCCATATAATGTTAGCAGCCTCATCCCGCTCCCTTCACATAATGTGAACACTCCCATCCAGTTTTCTTCACATAATGTTAACACTACTATCTAGCTCTCTCCACATAATGTTAACACTCTCATTCAGCTCTACCCACATGATGTTAACAATCCCATACAGCCCTATCAAAATAATGTTAACACTTCCATCCATCTCTCTTTACCTACTGTCAAATCCCCATCCAACCATCTCCATCTACTGTTAACACTCCCATCATGCTCTCTCTACAAAATGTTCACCCTCCTATTCAGCCCTCTCAACAAAATGTTAACCATTCTGTCTGGAATCTTCCAGATTATTAACTCTCACATTTATCCAGTCTATTATGTAAGTTCCCGACAGTTTCATTTTCTCGAGACTATCATCTAATATCTTGTAGTATCATTCATGATAGATTTTCTTCCAAATTTTGAATGTAATATTTTATCCGTATGCACTTATTTAATTCCTGCGTTATTCCGGTGCTATCATATGGATGTGAGAGCTGGAAAAGCTCTTTATCTTCAGAAAAGAAATTACTGAGTTTCGAGAACAAATAAAATTTCATCACAGATGTTATAAGAAAACGCTGTTGGTCCTACATTGGGCATGTCCTACGCATCGCAGACACCAACATAATACACCACCAATTTCTTGAATGGTGACAAAAGAGCCAGGGGTAGACCAAAAGAAACACTCAGAAGAACAATACTTAGAGAAAGTAAAACAATCAATATTCATACTATTCAAGAACTGCACAGAATAGCTTTGAACAGACAGAATTGAAAAGATCTGACCTCTGCCCTATGAGCTATATTCAGCGCAAATGGAAAATGAATGAATGTGTGGATTTCTAGCTTTCACAACCTTAGGTTAGAATGGGGATCATGCAGGAGTTGAACATTTGGATCTTGAAATATGATACTCTTTTGTACATCAGTATTATAGCAACTGTTTTTGTACATCAACATTATAGAAACTGTTTTTTTACATCAACATTATAGCAACTGTTTTTGTACATCAACAATATAGCAACTGTTTTTGTACATCAACAATATAGCAACTGTTTTTGTACATCAACATTATAGCAACTGTTTTGTACATCAGTATTATAGCAACTGTTTTTGTATATCAGTATTATAGCAACTGTTTTGTACATCGGTATTATAGCAACTGTTTTGTACATCAACATTATAGCAACTGTTTTGTACATCAACATTATAGCAACTGTTTTGTACATCAACAATATAGCAACTGTTTTGTACATCAGTATTATAACAAATGTTTTTTATATCGACATTATAGCAATTTTTTTTTTACATCAACAATATAGCAACTGTTTTTTTTACATCAACAATATAGCAACTGTTTTTTTTTGCATCAACAATATAGCAACTGTTTTTTACATCAACAATATAGCAACTGTTTTGTACATCAGTATTATAGCAACTGTTTTGTGCATCAGTAATATAGCAACTGTTTTTGTACATCAACATTATAGCAACTGTTTTGTACATCAGTATTATAGCAACTGTTTTGTACATCAATATTATATAACTTGTATTACAATCTTTGGTATCTGAGAAAAATGATGAAAATACCATGGACAGCCAAGAAAACTAATGCAGAGGTTTTCATTGATGCTGGCGTAAAAAGATCAATCATATCAAACATTAGGGGCAGACAGTCAAGGTTTCTATGGCATGTGCTGAGAAGAACACAGCTTGAACACTTAATAACCACTGGAAAGATCAAGGGGAGAAGAGACAGGGGACTACAAAGAGATAAGTTGTTAGATGGACTAGTATTGTGGCACGGTAGAAGTGTACCAACCGAGCTTATTGACAATACACGAGACAAAGAGTCGTGGAGAAACATGATTGTCTACGCCATTCGATATGACACTTGATTATAATCTTACTTTTTATACCATAGATTGTACAATCTTACTGTAAACATCATGAAAATACCTTACTTTGACATCATACAACAACCTTACTTCTGTAAACATGAAAATACCTTACTTTGACATCATACAACAACCTTACTACTGTAAACATCATGAAAATACCTTACTTTGACATCATACAACAACCTTACTACTGTAAACATCACACAAATACCTTACTTTGACATCATACAACAACCTTACTTCTGTAAACATCACACAAATACCTTACTTTGACATCATACAACAACCTTACTACTGTAAACATCACACAAATACCTTACTTTGACATCATACAACAACCTTACTACTGTAAACATCACACAAATACCTTACTTTGACATCATACAACAACCTTACTACTGTAAAAATCATGAAAATACCTTACTTTGACATCATACAACAACCTTACTACTGTAAACATCATGAAAATACCTTACTTTGACATCATACAACAACCTTACTACTGTAAACATCATGAAAATACCTTACTTTGACATCATACAACAACCTTACTACTGTAAACATCATGAAAATACCGTACTTTGACATCATACAACAAATTTTACTACTGTATTTATTTTAAGGTGGTGATGTTCCTTACAGTGCGGTCCTGGATCAAGACAATAGCCAGAATGAAGACAATGGCTCCATGACATTGACAATGAATGTGTGTGCACTGGCTTGTTTCCTGTTAACAGTTATGCTACTTTAAGACGTGTGTCGTCATCTTCACTCGATGTTAATCATTGTACTAAATGTGTTTTTTTTAATTCATGCCGCATCTGCTATGGTTGTTCATTAATAAAACATCTGTTATTATACTGTTGTCTGACTCCATATTATTACTGTTGTCTGACTCCAAGTTATTACTTTTGTCTGACTCCAAGTTATTGCTGTTGTCTGACTCCCAAGTTATTGCTGTTGTCTGACTCCAAGTTATTGCTGTTGTCTGACTCCAAGTTATTGCTGTTGTCTGACTCCAAGTTATTGCTGTTGTCTGACTCCAAGTTATTGCTGTTGTCTGACTCCAAGTTATTGCTGTTGTCTGACTCCAAGTTATTGCTGTTGTCTGACTCCAAGTTATTACTGTTGTCTGACTCCAAGTTATTACTGTTGTCTGACTCCAAGTTATTGCTGTTGTCTGACTCCAAGTTATTGCTGTTGTCTGACTCCAAGTTATTGCTGTTGTCTGACTCCAAGTTATTGCTGTTGTCTGACTCCAAGTTATTGCTGTTGTCTGACTCCAAGTTATTACTGTAGTTCTAGCACAACGGAACATAAATGTGGACTAGCTGCAGCACAACAGAGCATATATGTAGACTAATTCTAGCACAACAGAGCATATATGACAACTAATTCCAGAACAACAGATTATATATTATAACTAGTTCCAGCACAACAGAGCATAAAGTATGACTAGTTACTACAACAGCCCTTCCGTATGTGGTTCTGACAGACTCAATTTTGCAAGGTAGTTCCTGGTTCACAATGACTGCTTTAGTAAGGGATACAAAACAGTCAATGTCAACATTAGTAGATAGAATCTATAAGTCGTACCCACCCCCTGCATATCACAATAATTCAGGGCTGTAGATAAGTCTTCAGCAAGGGAGATGAGGGTTTCACCTAAAAAAAAAAAAGGATTGGCTTTTTTCTTTGATGCGACATCTCTATTTTCTTTGATTTTTGATGACTGTTTTACATTAGGGTAGGAGGTTTATGCACATTTTGACTAAATCAATATTAACTAAGTGCTTGCATGGATCTACTTCCCTGGGCATGCTGAAATTCATGCAAATGAGAGTAGATAAGTTTACGTCCAATGTACGAGGCATGTTCAAATGAAAACGGGACTTGTTACACCACGCGTGATAGAGCGCACTGATATTGATGACATTTTGCACTAGTAATGAGTATCCAATAATTTACATACGGTCACGTGTTCATCTTCCCAGCATGCATATGTGCTGCAGAAGACTGTTAACAATATGGCGGGTGTGATTCCGAACCCGTCCAAAGTGAATCAGCGTGCTGACAAATGGCAGCATATGGTGACAAATGTTTGTCGAGGACCAGAGTGATGGAGTGGGTGCGTATGTTTAAAGACGGACGTGAGTTAACGGCAGATCTTGCACGGCCAGGTCAGGCGCATATTGTTGCAACAGAAGAAGCCATAGCCGTGCTTGATAAAGCAGTACTGACTGACCGTCGTCGGAGCATTCGTTCGCTTGCAGAAGAATTCCATATGTCAATTGGGACAGCCCACATGGTTGTTCGGAAGAAATTGAACTATCGGAAGGTGTGTTCACAGTGGGTCCCACGGATGTTGACTGACCACCATAAGGAAGAACGGATGGGGTGGAGTTTGAACCACCTGATGCGTTACAGGGCAGAGGGTGATGCATTTCTGTTGAGCATTGTGGCAGGTGATGAATCGTGGTGCCACCACTATGAACCGAGCAGCAAAATTGACAGCATGCAATGAAAACATCCAGGTTCACCAAAACCCAAAAAATTCAAGACACAGGTTTCTGCTGGGAAGGTTATGGTGACTGCATTTTTTGACCATGAAGGGCTTTTGTTGACTGATTTTAAGGAATCTGGTGTCAACATCAATGCCGCCCATTATAAAGACACTTTAGACAAGCTGCATAAGGCCATCAAGGCTAAGCGACCAGGCAGACTTTCTCAAGGTGTGATTCTTCTCCACGACAACGCTCGTCCGCACGTCGCAAAAATTGTGCAGGAAACATTGGCAAAGAAGAATTGGGAAGTTCTTCATCACCCAGCCTATAGTCCCGATTTATCCCCGTGTGATTTCCATTTGTTCGGACCGTTGAAGAAAGCACTAAAGGGACAGCGATTCAACAGCGACGCAGACGTGAAGACAGCGGTGACCACATGGTTCAGAGAACAGCCACGCAACTTTTTCTCTGACGGCATTCGACGTCTACCTAAACAGTGGGATGCTTGCCTAAATGCATACGGAGATTTTTTCTGATGAACCCAGGTGCATTCTTATTCACAAGTGGTTGCTTTGTTCAATTCCGTTGAAAATATTAAATTGCGTATGATACTTTTTAAATAAATCCACAAGTCCCGTTTTCATTTGAACACGCCTCGTACCAATAGATGAAAGAGCAGATATAGGTTTACGTCCAATGTACTAATAGATGAAAGAGCAGATATAGGTTTTCGTCCAATGTACCAATAGATGAGAGAGCAGATATAGGTTTATGTCCAATGTACCAATAGACCAATGTACCAATAGATGAGAGAGCGGATATAGGTTTATGTCCAATGTACCAATAGATGAAAGAGCAGATATAGGTTTACGTCCAATGTACCAATAGATGAGAGAGCAGATATAGGTTTATGTCCAATGTACCAATAGATGAGAGAGCAGATATAGGTTTATGTCCAATGTACCAATAGACCAATGTACCAATAGATGAGAGAGCGGATATGTTTATGTCCAATGTACCAATAGATGAGAGAGCAGATAGGTTTATGTCCAATGTACAAATAGATGAGAGAGCAGATAGGTTTATGTCCAATGTACCAATAGATGAGAGAGCAGATAGGTTTATGTCCAATGTACCAATAGACCAATGTACCAATAGATGAGAGAGCAGATAGGTTTATGTCCAATGTACCAATAAATGAGAGAGCAGATATAGGTTTATGTCCAATGTACCAATAGATGAGAGAGCAGATATGTTTATGTCCAATGTACCAATAGATGAGAGAGCAGATATGTTTATGTCCAATGTACCAATAGATGAGAGAGCAGATAGGTTTATGTCCAATGTACCAATAGATGAGAGAGCAGATAGGTTTATGTCCAATGTACCAATAGACCAATGTACCAATAGATGAGAGAGCAGATAGGTTTATGTCCAATGTACCAATAGATGAGAGAGCAGATAGGTTTATGTCCAATGTACCAATAGACCAATGTACCAATAGATGAGAGAGCAAATAGGTTTATGTCCAATGTACCAATAGATGAGAGAGAAAATAGGTTTATGTCCAATGTACCAATAGATGAGAGAACAGATAGGTTTATGTCCAATGTACCAATAGATGAGAGAGCAGATAGGTTTATGTCCAATGTACCAATAGATGAGAGAGCAAATAGGTTTATGTCCAATGTACCAATAGATGAGAGAGCAAATAGGTTTATGTCCAATGTACCAATAGATGAGAGAGCAGATATAGGTTTATGTACCAATAGATGAGAGAGCAGATATAGGTTTATGTCCAATGTACCAATAGATGAGAGCAGATATAGGTTTACGTCCAATGTACCAATAAATGAGAGAGCAGATATAGGTTTACATCCAATGTACCAATAAATGAGAGAGCAGATATAGGTTTACGTCCAATGAACCAATAAATGAGAAAGCAGATATAGGTTTATGTCCAATGTACCAATAAATGAGAGAGCAGATAGGCTTACATCCAATGTACCAATAAATGAGAGAGCAGATAGGCTTACATCCAATGTACTAATACATGAGAGAGCAGATATAGGTTTACATCCAATGTACCAATACATGAGAGAGCAGATATAGGTTTATGTCCAATGTACCAATACATGAGAGAGCAGATATAGGTTTATGTCCAATGTACCAATACATGAGAGAGCAGATATGTTTATGTCCAATGTACCAATAGATGAGAGAGCAGATATGTTTATGTCCAATGTACCAATAGATGAGAGAGCAGATATAGGTTTATGTCCAATGTACCAATACATGAGAGAGCAGATATAGGTTTATGTCCAATGTACCAATACATGAGAGAGCAGATAGGCTTACATCCAATGTACCAATAGATGAGACAACAGATAGGCTTACATCCAATGTACCAATAGATGAGACAACAGATAGGCTTACATCCAATATACCAATAGATGAGACAACAGATAGACTTACATCCAATGTACTAATAGTTGGTGATCTGAGAGTAGATAATCTCTTATTATGAATTGTTATAACAGATTGGGGGGGGGGAAGAAGAAGGGACAGTTTGAAGTTTCTCAGATGTTTGAGAATAATAGGAATTGTGAGCAATTACCTCTTACTTCCTAAGTACAGTGGGGTGGTTATTCTGAGTTTTCTTTCATACCCAGGAGACCTCAGCCTTCAGCTTAGTGCAATGCTTATTGAAGAAGTCTACTACTCAGAGAGGGTCTATAATTGTATAGATGACATGCTACAAAGCTTCCATAAGAGAATCTCAATATAACAGCATGTACTCTACTAATGTTTTCTGTTGCATGAGGGTTTTGTGTAGTGGGCCATTGGTGAAACCCACAGACGCAACCGTGTGCATACTTGTTAGATGATACATCTGCGATGGATGATACACCTAGGATGACATTAGGAGATATATTCTTTCTAGAACTTATGTTTTCTTCATGACACTAAACTTTTCCTGTTTCTGGTTGAGTTGACATGATGAAGCCAAGGACATGTTTATACACTCTGAAACGTCTTTTTGTCTTGGGTTACCCCTTTCCAATTATCAGCTGCCATGACTTCCAATACCATATCTTTCATGCTTCGTTTCCAACAAAAAAATACCATAGCTTTCTTGTTATAATATTGTTTAAGCGCAAACAATTATGTAAAAATTCTGTGAAGACAGTAACAAGCAGATCTACCCATAAAATCATCAACCCTGCTACTCACCCTTTCCAATATAACATTTCAGCAAACTAATGATCCCCCCCCCCCCCACCCCCCAACAAAAAAATACATCAATCAGCAGTCTCAAAGAAAAAAATAGATTAGATAGATAGCCATCTAAAAAAAAAAGAAATAGATTGGATAGATAGATTAGATGGATAGATTAGGCAGATAGATAGATAGCAGTCTCATAGAAAAAAGAAACAAATGATCTGCAAAAGCTAGCTCCAACAAAGAGCATAATCTACAAAGAATTTCCAGAGCAATCACGGATACAGGCATTTGTAGAAGGATCAGCTACAGACACAATCAGAATGGAGGTTCTGACACCTTTATAACATATCAATTGATCAATGCCCGGAAACAAAGTCCATCCATATAGACAGTTCCATTCCAACTGCAATGCTGAGGTTCAAGCAATAGAACAAGATGCCCTGATGATACATGACACAGTCTCTAGCAACAAATGGGTCAACTTCACAGACGTACTATCCATTCTGCTGGTTCTCAAGGGTGATAAACTACAACATCCGACAGACAAATTAAACATAGCAAGAAAAAATAGTAGACCTGTACTTCATTGTGTACCATCACACCCCGGGTATTTTTATCTAGTTTTTTTGTATTTTTATGTAGTGTAGTAATTGTATGGATATTTAGGTTTCACAGGTCGGCATTGAAAATAATTACACTGTAGTCAGGCTGTCTTGTCTTAACGGACCACAATTGTATTTTGTTTGTATCTTCCTGTTGTTGTTGGTTTGTTCAGTTCATATTATATTATATAGTTTCATTAGGAAACAACATATATACAAGAGAAATAAGTATTTAGGAAGATTTTATCAGTGTTGCCACATATTTCTGAAGAATATGTGAGTCAAGAAATTGTTTTTGTATCTATTATTCGATTTTTAATGTGATTTTCCCCCCAATTTTCAACTTCACAACTTTCATATTACACATACAACAATAGAAAAAAAGGCAACAAAATTGTATACATTATTAATTTTTTTAATTTACAATTACATTTCAAACACTCACGAAAATTATTGCATTGTCAAAAAAATAGCCAGGCCCAGGAGAAAGATTGCATAATTTTAATTCAGGGTTCTAAAGGCTAATTAAAATTCAACAAGTTAACAAAAAAAACTAAAGTTGAGGTGTTGAGTCAAATGCAAAATGGACCTTAATCAATAATATAAGAAAAAGACAATCTTCATTTTTTGGCCACTTCATGAGATAGGGAGGTTTGGAGAACATAGTCACAACAGGCAAAACTGAATGCAACAGAAATAGAGGGTGACAACACGAGAAAATATTAGACAGTTTGATAATCTGGCACGTCAGGGAAAGAACAACGATCTTGATAGATAATACTGTGGACAGAGAGCTGTGGAGAGCCATGACCACCTACGCCAGACAGCATGGCACCTGATGACGATGAACAATAAGTAGTCCAGAGAATGGAATGTGTTTATCATGATGTAACAGCTTAGCTATACAGTGGAATCCCTGGGTCCCTGGCCCTGACAACACACGGGCAAGAATTTCATCTAAATGCCCAGATTTTCTTTGTCACAGCCAAGTGTAACCATCGGCTCAATTTACGGTCTTGCAGTAATCCACATGCTGTCTCCATGCATTTATTGTCATTATTCCAGATCTCATTTTTTCTCACTGTAAACCTTCTCAATAAGATCACTCTAGACCAGTGTTTCCCAACCTTTTTCTATCATGCCCCACCTAAACCTTTTTAAAATTTTGATGCCCCCCCCCCTGTGTAACATATACATGTTTTTTTATATTCAAAAATTGGATTATTCCCAAATTTTTTTCACGTTGGGAAACACTGCTCTAGAATATTGAAAGATGTGGCAAATAAATATTGCCGCCTTCTTCTTCTTTCGTTCACCTGAAACATGTCTATATCTAAAATTAATGATGCCTTCTTTTTCCCACCACTTCTAACATATTCAAGTGGGTCAAAGGGCATGAGTCCATAAACTGTTGGATCAGCTTGAACAGCAATCAACCAAGATATCCACAACATTCCATTGTCTGCCATTCAATAGTTCCTACTCTCATACAGCTCCAATAAATTCCATTGTCTGACATTCAATAGTTCCTACTCTCATACAGCTCCAATAAATTCCATTGTCTGACATTCAATAGTTCCTACTCTCATACAGCTCCAATAAATTCCATTGTCTGACATTCAATAGTTCCTACTCTCATACAGCTCCAATAAATTCCATTGTCTGACATTCAATAGTTCCTACTCTCATACAGCTCCAATAAATTCCATTGTCTGACATTCAATAGTTCCTACTCTCATACAGCTCCAATAAATTCCATTGTCTGACATTCAATAGTTCCTACTCTCATACAGCTCCAATAAATTCCATTGTCTGACATTCAATAGTTCCTACTCTCATACAGCTCCAATAAATTCCATTGTCTGACATTCAATAGTTCCTACTCTCATACAGCTCCAATAAATTCCATTGTCTGACATTCAATAGTTCCTACTCTCATACAGCTCCAAGACATTCTATTGTCTGACATTCAATAGTTCCTACTCTCATACAGCTCCAAGACATTCTATTGTCTGACATTCAATAGTTCCTACTCTCATACAGCTCCAAGACATTCTATTGTCTGACATTCAATAGTTCCTACTCTCATACAGCTCCAAGACATTCCATTGTCTGATAGTCAATAGTTCCTACTCTCATACAGCTCCAAGACATTCCATTGTCTGACAGTCAATAGTTTCTACTCTCATACAGCTCCAAGACATTCCATTGTCTGACAGTCAATAGTTTCTAGTCTCATACAGCTCCAAGACATTCCATTGTCTGACAGTCAATAGTTTCTAGTCTCATACAGTTTCAAACACCTGTAGCAAATTTAGATTTACAAATATACCCCATACACACAACTCAAGCTTACAGACACAAATGTAGCCCATCCATAAAGGGGTAATACACTGGATGCTTCAACACAGAGTCCATCATGACATCCATCATGACAGTATCAGCCGGTACACTCAACAAATATACATCCATCATGACAGTATCAGCCAGTACACTCAACAAATATACATCCATCATGACAGTATCAGCCGGTACACTCAACATCTATACATCCATCATGACAGTATCAGCCAGTACACTCAACAAATATACATCCATCATGACAGTATCAGCCGGTACACTCTACAAATATACATCCATCATGACAGTATCAGCCGGTACACTCCACAAATTGGTTGGGGCATCCCGAATGAAAACACATCTGCTATCTAGGCAGACTGACATCACAATTTGATACACACAACATATATCCAGGCACAAAAGTGCAACCTTGATTAGCGGCAAAGTATCATGCGCTGGGTGCACTCCCATAAATATTAAACTCACCAGTCAATCAACCATCAATTGGTGTATAAACTTAATTTCCTAGTCAGTTATTCAAGTGTAGTCTAAACACTCACAATTGTAGCCCTCCCACACAAACTGTAGCCTTCTGTCATACAAATGTCAAAAAACACATCTGTAGATCACACGTGCTTTAAAACTAGTTCAATAACATCACCTAGCTCAATAACATTAACTAGCCCGATAACTTCAACTAGCCTGATAACATCGACTAGCTCGATAACTTCAATTAGCTCGATAGCTTCAACTAGCTCGATAACATCAACTAGTTCAATAGCTTCAACTAGCTCGATAACTTCAACAAACTTGATAACATCGACTAGATAACTGGAACAAAAACTATTTATCTCAACAGGGTTTCTCCACGAGATATGATCTACCTGTGCTATAACTAATATTGATTAGAGTCTGCAGCTATTTGCAGTGTAACTTGTCCATCAGTAGACACAATCTGAATTAGGGAATCCAATGCTTTATCCAGTCCCAAGGTTGCCATCATGGAAGCAAACATTTCTGGAATAGCACTCAAAATATTTTCTTTGTCCATTTCTAGCACTGAAAGAGAAATGAATGTTAAATGTTATAGTAGAAAATTTTACTGCAGAGAATGTTATAGCAGGGAATGTTGCAGATTAGAATGTTGCAGATTAGATTGTTGCACTTTAGATTGTTGCAGATTAGAATGTTGCAGATTAGAATGTTATAGCAGAGAATGTTGCAGATTAGAATGTTGCAGCAGAGATTGTTGCACATTAGAATGTTATAGCAGAGAATGTTGCAGATTAGAATGTTGCAGATTAGATTGTTGCACATTAGATTGTTGCAGATTAGAATGTTATAGCAGAGAATGTTGCAGATTAGATTGTTGCACATTAGAATGTTGCAGATTAGAATGTTATAGCAGAGAATGTTGCTAATAACACAGCAGAGATTGTCACTAGAATGTCCCCATCAAGGCCAGCACTGTGAAGTGATGAGGCTTAGTTCAGCCATCAGGGGCTGGAAACTAAGACTGGTCGGGCAAACCCACTCGAGTAGGACCATAGTCCTGCCCAAGTAAGCAGGGTGCTGAAGACAGAGGCAACCAGCCAAAAGGCGCACAAATAATCAGAATGCCATGCACAAAACACTATGGAAACATGTCTGTATCTATTAATAGTTATGGTGCCTGCCCTGTGGAGGACGTTCAGGCAGGGACGGCGCTGGGTCTTATACCTCGAAAAGGCCCAACCTCAGTTACTGGAAGCCCTTCTCAATTGCCCCGAGGAGCCAGGAGACAAGGGAATAGAGCTACTGGCCATAAACACCAACGACCAATAAAAATAATGCACTGGAATGCTGAGGGTGTCAACAGCAAAACAGATGAATACATAAAAAAATTGGAACTTGAAAAATTATCCTAAGTGAAGAACAAGTTGATGTATGCTGTTCCAAGAAATATACCTCAGCAGCGACACAGCCTTCAAAATCAGAGGCTAACAGTGCTACCGGTCTGACCAAAAGGACAGGTGAAAGGGTGGAATTCTGACACTTGTTAAAAACAATATCAGTACATGTCAGCTGGAAGTATATATGGAGGGGGCAGAATACCAGATGCTCCACCTAAAGATAGACAGTACAGAATTCCATCTCTTGAACTACTACTGCCCAAATGATAGACCATTGACAATAGACACTGTCTCAGAAAAAGAGAGGCTTTTGATGTGTTGTGACTTCAGCAGTCACTCTCAGAGCTGGCAGGATGAAAATAATTTCATCCTTATTAACCAGCCAGCAGACTCACCAATCTTCTACTCGAGAGTATGGTACACCAACTCTACACCAGATCTGCATTCCACTCACCAGGCCTGGAATGGAACATCACACGTGTCGTTGGAAAGCAACTTGGAGGTAGTGACCACAGACCAGTATTTCTGGAAATCCACAATGAATATACCAAGGACAGCAGCACGCTCACTAGGTGGAACTATAAGAGGGCAGACTGGAAAATGTACCAGCATTTAACCAGTGTTCTAGCTAAGGACATGAACTTGGACAAAGACATCAATAGAGCAGTGAGTGAATTTAATAGATGTATACTACATGCTGCTAGTAAAACCATACCGGGTGCGGGTGTGTTTCCACACAAAAACTACAAACCCTACTGGGATGAACTGAATGAACTGAAAAAGCTACAAAATGAGATGGAAACATCTAGGCAGCAGGCGGAGAACAGACCTAGCCAAGAACATCACAACAAATATCAGCAAACAAAGGCTAAATTTCAAAGAACCAAGTTACAAGCCAAACATCGCAGCTGGAAAGAAAAGAAAAAAAGGGTCGCTGAACTTAGAAAGAGATACTAGGAAATTATGAAAACTTGTAAAACAACTAAATGACGAAGTTACCGGGAGAAATACAAAGATCACACTTTATAAAGATAAAAACATTTTAACAGGTAAACATGCAGCTGATTACTTTGCAGAAGACAATAATATCAAAGTTAGCCCAGACAAACAACAGGATGTTTGAGAGAACCAGCAAATTGGATGAGGCGAACCTATACCTGAAGTCATGGCGGCACCAATCACAATGAGACAACTGGAACATGCAATATCCAAATTGAAAATGAAAAAGTCCCCTGGAGCTGATGGAGTGTCCAATGAAATGATTAAAAACCTGTGAACTGCAGCAAGAGCAAAGCTACTGCAGATCTTTAACACAGGCTGGTCCACAGGTAATGTACCACAGGCGTGGAGAGAAGCAATAATACCACTCCTCAAATTAGGAAAAGATGGCAACACTATCTCCAATTACAGGCCCATCAGCCTCACAAGCTGTTTATGCAAAACAATGGAACGCATTATCAATCTTAAAATGCAGTGGTACCTTGAAAGTGAAAACCTTCTGGTATCACAGCAAGCAGGCTTCAGACAGTGCTACTCTACTGAAGATCAGGCAACCTAACTCTCCCAAGAGATTGAGGATGCCCTCCAAGATAAGAAACTGGTACTAGCAGCATGGATAAGATAAGAAACTGGTACTAGCAGCATGGATAGACCTCAGGAAAGCATTTGACAAGGTCTGGAAAGAAGGGCTCTTAACGAAATTGTGAAATTGCAGGGTTAGCTCAATAATGTACAAATGGGTAAAAGCATACCTGCATAATAGAAGAGTCAGGGTACAATTAGATGGTCCAAGAGCAAGAAAGTCCTACTGCGTCATGGAGTCCCTCAGGGAGGAGTCTTGTCACCCACACTTTTCTTGGTTTACATCAATGACCTAGTTGCTGACACAGGATCAAAGTGGCAATGTATGCTGACAACCTGGTGATTTGGTGCACGGAAGAACATGTGACAGTGGTCACTAAACAAATACAAAGAGCTATCAATGCTCTAACCTTATGGGCAAATAGATGGTGCGTCAGCATTAACACAGATAAGTGCAGCACTACACTCTTTACCCTCTCACCAAAACAAAAAGCTGGTGATATCAAGATAGATGGAGAGCTCTTGAAAGAAGACAAACAACCCACATACCTCAGAGTTACTTTTGATGATAAGCTGACATGGAAGCAGCACATAAACAAAGCAACAACAAAAGCCAGGAGGAAGTTAGCTATCCTGAGAAAACTAAGTGGAACCACATGGGGAGCCAGTGGGAATATACTCCGTAAAGTGTACCATCAATGCATAAGACCACACCTGGAATATGGTTCAGCTGCGTGGTGTCCTGCATCAAACACCACATTACAAGTTCTAGATAAAGTGCAAAACCAGGCACTTAGATTAATGTTGGGAGCAATGAAATCAATACCCATAACACAGATGCAGAAAATGGGAAGAATGCAAACACTTGGCGAACGCAGAGACACAACAGTACTAATTCAAGCAGAAAAGTTTCAGTGTATGCCAAGTCATCCAATGAAGGAAAGATTCCAAAACCTAGCAATGGGGCGACTGAAAAGGAGCAGCTTTATCCATAAAGCTAAATGACTCCGTAGACAACTTACAGACTTACCTGAAGTTGACAGCCCCTTAAGGTCTGTACCAGAACAAACCCTGTGAAGTGAAAGGTATGGAATACCAATATACATTCAGATCCACGTGGAAGGAATACTAAGCGAGGACGAACAGAACAGTGTGCAGCGAAGGACAGTCACCCTCAGTTTCCTGGATGAGGAATATCCACAAGATATATGGGTCAGAGTATACACAGATGAGTCAGCACAGAATGCCGTGAGGAATGGAGGTGCAGATGTATATATAGAATATCCACACAAGCCCAGAGATACAACCAGAACACAGACAGGAAAATTCTGCAATAATTATGATGCAGAAATCCAGGCAATTAGTGTGGCAGCTAAAAAACTGCTTTATTCCAACTCTGACCTATAGCCTGTGGTATTCCTGACAGATGCAAGGTCAGTGCTTCAAGCTCTCCAGTCTGGAAAACTAACAGACTTGAAAAAACTACTTAGTGAATTGTCTTACCAGTATAGGGTAACCATGCAGTGGATGTCCTCTCACTGTGGAATACCAGGAAATGAAAAAGCAGACCAGCTGGCTAAGGAAGGTGCTGCCGAAGACCAACCAGATATACCAATCACCTACCATCAGAAAAAACAGATGATCAAGTCAATAAGAAAGCCACAAACACCAACACAAGATGACTATCACATTATGAACAGATCAGAACAAGTTATAATTCTACGTCTCAGAACAGTACACAACCGACTCCGCAGTCACATGTATACAAAGTTCAAGATTGGCAACACGGCCATGTGTACATGTGGACAGGCAGCACAGAGTGCCAAACATATACTTCAAGAGTGTTCTGAGCATGAAACGCTGAGGCAGACATATTGGCCAGAGGAAACAACACTGGAATCAAAACTCTATGGGACACTGTATGAACTACAAAAGACAGTGAGTTTTAATCAGGAGACAGAATTACAGATATAGACATGTTTCAAGTGAACGAAAGAAGAAGAAAATTAAGAAACCTTGCCAACTGGTAACAACATGTGGAAGCGCAACATGTGAAATTAGAATTGAAGGTAGGAGTGAAGTCTGGAAACCATCACCCATTCATAATTACAATATGTCAATGAATGGATGGGATAGAGTGGATCAGATGATTTCATATTATGGGAACCACATAAGAAAAACAGTAAATTAGTGGAAAAAAAGTATTTATGTGTGGGTATTGGAGATACAACATCTCAACGCCCACATTTTATACACACTGAGCCGCCCTAACACAGAGAAGCCTATGCCCCTTTCAAACTTCAAGGACATATTGATAGAGGAACTATGTAGTTTATTTCAATTAGAGGCACCTAATAGCACTGATGCTGCTTTATTGTCCAAGCCAGGAAGAAAAACAGTAAATACAGAGCTTGAAAGGTATCAGGGGACCGTCCATCTCATTGACTCCGGTGGAAAAGACAGACAATGTGCTCATTGTGCTACTAAGTAAATACTAATGCGAAGTAGCTACTACTGCATAGGATGTTCACATAAGCCACATCTGTGTGCTAAATCATGCTTTAGGGAATACCACACAAGATGAGCTCATTTGTAACAAATAAAAACTTGTAAATAATAAAAGCTGTGACTGGATGTAAATATTTTCATATTTTTATTGCTTCTGGTGTCATTCAGAAAAATGTACATAACTTTAACATTTATTGATATAAATTCATCAAATAAACTGTATAATGAAGAGAATTGGATATACTTGTGTAAACATTCTTGAAAAATGGATTTAAACAATGACAAGTATGGATACATTTGGGTAAGTCACAATATTTATACTAATAAATTAACATTTTCATCTTCTTGTTGTGTGTTTTACTAACTCTAACTTTGTGAAGTAATCAAATATCATCAATGTACTTATATATTCATATTCTGTATCCATTCTCCTTTCCAATGTCATATTACACATACACTATTTATTAATATTAGTATGTCAAGTGATACAATGAAAAACACATGTAGGGAAATTTTTCTACACCTTTTCTACAAAATTAATTTGGCCCAAACCTAAAAATAATCAAGTCCTGAAAGAGTTAATGTATGGACCAGAAATATGGACACTAAATAAACAATTAGAAGACATAATTGATGCCTTTGAGATGTGGGTATATAGAAGAATAGGGAGAACATCATGGAAAGAGAAGAAAACAAATAAAGAGGTGCTAAAAATTCTTAATATGAAGAAAGAACTACTAAGAGAAATAAAGATCAGGCAAATAAAATATTTTAGACACATTAAAAGACATGACATCTTATTGAAGACCTTACTTGATGGTAAAGTCAAAGGGAAGCGAGCAAGAGGTTGACAGAATGATACAAGTGGGAGAGTAACATCACAAGATGGACAGGCTACAGTCTACCAGAGTGCACCACCAAAACAAGAGACGGGATGTTGGCGATCTGTTGCAGCCAACCTTCGATGCGGAGATGGCACCTGATGATGAAGTGTGCCATGTATATAGATTATGTGTAGTGTACCGTGTTTATAGGTTGTGTGTAGTTTGTCATTTTTATAGGTTGTGCAGTGTGTTGCGTTTACAGGTTTTGCAGTGTTGCGTTTACAGGTTTTGCAGTGTTGTCTTTATAGGTTGTGTTTAGTGTGTTGTCTTTATAGGTGTGTTTAGTGTGTTGTCTTTATAGGTTGTGTTTAGTGTGTTGTCTTTATAGGTTGTGTTTAGTGTGTTGTCTTTATAGGTTGTGTTTAGTGTGTTGTCTTTATAGGTTGTGTTTAGTGTGTTGTCTTTATAGGATGTGTTTAGTGTGCTGTGTTTATAGATTGTGTTTAGTGTGTTGTCTTTATAGGTTGTGTTTAGTGTGCTGTGTTTATAGATTGTGTTTAGTGTGTTGTCTTTATAGGTTGTATGTAGTGTTGCGCAATGTTTATAGGCTGTATTTTGGTGTCATATTTATAGATTGTGCTTTGTGTCATGCTTGTAGATTGTGCTTTGTGTCATGCTTGTAGATTGCGTAGAGTTTATGTTGTTTTTAGTTTTCACAGGTTGTTTGAAGTGTCTTGTGTTTATAGCTTGTGTGTAATATCTATGTTGTATTTATATCTAGTGTAGTGTGTCTACTTACGTCGATTCGGCGCATTGACTGTAACCTTAATATCTGGCTTGATCTGAGCATTAACTGTTTTTCTACCCCAGTGTACGATAAATTCAGGGCTGCAGATAAACAAGGTCAGATATTTAAACTACTGCACCAACATCTGTCAAAATTTACCACACATTTCTAGGACATCAAACAGATTCCTAAGACATCAAACACATTTCTAGGACATCAAACACATTTCTAGGACATCAAACAAATTTCTAGGACATCAAACAGATTCCTAAGACATCAAACACATTTCTGTTACAACAAACACATTTCTGCCACAACAAACATATTCCTATGACATCAAACATATTTCTGTAACAACAAACACATTTCTGTAACAACAAACACATTTCTTTTATTTAAAAAAGCACTTTTCTTTCATAAAAATACACATTTCTTTCATAACAAACATATTTCTTTCATAAAAAACACATTTTTTTCATACAAAACACATTTCTTTCATAAAAACACATTTCCTTCATAGAAACACATTTCTTTCATAAAAAATACATTTTTTGCATAAAACCACATTTCTTTCATATCAAATTTAAGGACAAAAAAGCATATTCCTATCACAAAGACATTCCTAAACTCTGAAGTCTAGAATATTGTGAAGCTAATAAATATTGTGAATCGAATGAAGACACACAAGTTTAGACTATTGTCCCTGTCTCTAATGAAGACATACAAACACACACACACACACACACACACAAGACGACTATTGTCCCTGTCTCTAATGAAGACACACATGACTAGACAATTGTCCCTGTCTCTAATGAAGACACACAAGTTTAGACTATTGTCCCTGTCTCTAATGAAGACACACACATGACTAGACAATTGTCCCTGTCTCTAATGAAGACACACACATGACTAGACAATTGTCCCTGTCTCTAATGAAGACACACAAGTTTAGACTATTGTCCCTGTCTCTAATGAAGACACACAAGTTTAGACTATTGTCCCTGTCTCTAATGAAGACACACACACACACACACGACTAGACTATTGCCCCTGTCTCTAATGAAGACATACACACGACTAGACTATTGTCCCTGTCTCTAATGAAGACACACACACACGACTAGATTATTGCCCCTGTCTCTAATGAAGACACACACACACGACTAGACTAATTTCCCCACCTCTAATAAAGACACACAGGACTAGACTATTGTCCCTGTCTCTAATGAAGACACACACACACACATGACTAGACTATTGTCCATGTCTTCAATGAAGACACACAAGACTAGACTATTGCCCATGTCTCTAACGAAGACACAAGACTAGACTATTGTCCCTGTCTCTAATGAAGACACAAGTCTAGAATATTGTCCCTGTCTAATGAAGACACAAGTCTAGAATATTGTCCCTGTCTAATGAAGACACAAGTCTAGAATATTGTCCCTGTCTAATGAAGACACAAGTCTAGAATATTGTCCCTGTCTCTAATGAAGACACAAGTCTAGAATATTGTCCCTGTCTAATGAAGACACAAGTCTAGAATATTGTCCCTGTCTCTAATGAAGACACAAGTCTAGAATATTGTCCCTGTCTAATGAAGACACAAGTCTAGAATATTGTCCCTGTCTCTAATGAAGACACAAGTCTAGAATATTGTCCCTGTCTCTAATGAAGACACAAGTCTAGAATATTGTCCCTGTCTAATGAAGATACACAAGACTAGAATATTGTCCCTGTCTCTAATGAAGAGATACGTCTAGAATATTGTCCCTGTCTCTAATGAAGACACAAGTCTAGAATATTGTCCCTGTCTAATGAAGGCATACAAGACTAGAATATTGTCCCTGTCTCTAATGAAGACACAAGTCTAGAATATTGTCCCTGTCTAATGAAGGCATACAAGACTAGAATATTGTCCCTGTCTCTAATGAAAACTCACTGATCAGGCTTTGGATTAATGATCCTCAAATACTTCTCTTTATCCTTGTTGACCAACTGGAAAACATTTTCAGGGTACATTTCTGTAAACTGCTTCATGAGTTGGTCTCTGTCTGTCTGCCACTGAAGGAAGCTCTTCAACAACGAGAGAACAGAATGTATAGCAAGTTTGTCTGCTGCCCTGTAGAGATAATATTTTCTGTATATTTCGTGGCATGCATGTTCATGGCATGCGTGAGACAAAAATATTTGTAAAATATTGGACAGAAGATTTAAACAAGTAAATCAATCATTCAATAAACCCGTAACCCTTCAGGATCGTAGGGGTACCACATTGGATGCCTCAGCACACAGAGTCCTCCAGCAAATTCTCTCCTCAGCGATGCGGATGAGTGTGAAAATATCTTGCCCTGTCTATTCCTTGATATTCTCTGTCAATGCCTTTATTTTCCCTCCTCTGCTTCTTCCACCCTCGACTGTTCCCTGCAGTATTGTTTTTGACAAGGAATCGTGCCTGCATACATGTCCGAACCATGCTAGTTTAAACAAACAAATTAAGTTTATTAAGGACAATATTCATAAATTAAATGTGCCACCAGGTATTCTCATCAGACATGTCACCAGGTACAGACCAGAACAAGTTATAATTATACGCCTCTGAACAGGACACAACCGACTCCGCAGTATCATGTATACAAAGTTGAAGATTGGCAACACAGCCATGTGTACATACAGCACAGAGTGCCAAACATATACTTCAAGAGTGTTCTGAGCATGAAACGCTGAGGCAGACATATTAGCCAGAGGAAACAACACTGGAATCAAAGCTCTATCGGACACTGTATGAACCACAAAAGACAGTGATTTTTTTTCAGGAGACAAAATTACAGATATAGACATGTTTCAAGTGAACAAAAGAAGAAGAAGAAGATGTCACCAGGTATGTGTCCAAAGATATGTCACCAGGTATGTCTAACCAGATATGTGTCACTGCTGATTGTGCAGCTTGCCCTGCTCCAAATGTATCAGTACTATCTTCCCTAAGAAGTTAACAAGGCAAGCAGAGAGAGAGATCATGTTGTATGGGCAACAAATGGTCTCTATATTTCAGCCCGGATGTTATGCCAGATGTTATACTCCATTCCCTTGCCTTAATTCTTAATATACTTCTCTTTTTTTGCGCATGCGGTTGCGTCTGTGGGTCTCACAATGGCTCACTAAACAAACCACCCATACAACAGAAATCCTTAGTAGATGACATGCCTTTATATTGAGGTTATCTTCTTATAGAAGCTTCATGGCACGTTATCTATACAATCCTATAGTTGTAACCTTCGATAACAGTCACCATGTAGTTCCGAGAGGCCGACGCTGCGTTTGAACTAGGATGGGCACGGTGTGGGTGGGCGGAACAACAAAGAAACCTGTTGCAAGGGCCAGAGTTGTGCCCTGATATCAACGTCTGTTTCAGCTGCATTAGACTCGAAACACCAATGAGTCTGATGTCTGCTGGAACAGAGGGCGGAGCACTTATGGAAATGCCCCACACGCTGTGAGGCCAGCTTCTAATCAAGAATACTTCTCTTTCTTCTTGAAACATACTTTTCACAACCAGGAATGGTTTAATCATCCATTCTCGAACAGACGATTCTATAATTCTCAAAGGTTGAAAGCCAAAACCAGGATAAAGAAGGTCCTTATCACAGAATAAAGAAGGTCCTTATAAGAGAGTTGCTCTTTTCAGAACTACAAAGAGAAAAGTTATTAGATGGACTTGTATTGTGGCACGGTAGAAGCTCACCAACCGAGCTTATTGACAACACAAGAGACAGAGAGTCGTGGAGAAACATGATCGCCTACACAATTCAGCATGTCACTTAATTGATTGAATTACAGTTTGTCCCTCTGGAAGAAATTCTTTGTGAATAATACCCTTCCTGTTGTAGGAACACATCAAGATTTTATCTTTTGACCTTTGAAACAAAATTGTTTGCCTTTTGTTGATGATGTTGATTTCCTTCCACTGAGCACTGTAGCGTTTGATTATGGGATCAACTTCCTTCCACTGAGCACTGTGGCGTTTGGTTATGGGATCATAGTAAAAACACCATGATTCACCGTCACAATGAAATAAAAAACTTTTGTTATTTCTGTGACAAGTTTTATTGATGTCTTCTTCATTCTCAACGTGTACATGTTTTTGGTCATCAGACAATTGGTCATCAGACAATTGGTCATCAGACAATTGGTCATCAGATAATTGGTCATCAGACAAATGGTCATCAGGCAATTGGTCATCAGACAAGTGGTCATCAGGCAATTGGTCATCAGACAATTGGTCATCAGGCAATTGGTCATCAGATAATTGGTCATCAGACACAAACCTAGACTTACGTAAAACACAGGTTTATATATCATCTCAATGGGACACCATAGACTATATCTAACACTAGTGGGTAATGATGGGCAATGATGAGCACACAAGAAATCATAAAAATTACAATACACAAATCATATTCAACGTTTCAACCAAAAGGTCTTTATCAAGACACAAACAAAACATTAAAAGACGACGAATAGAAAAATTATCACAACGTCCAACGGAAATGATAACCATATTTGATATCATTTCCATATTTCCGTTGGACGTTGTGATAATTTTTCTATTCGTCGTCTTTTAATGTTTTGTTTGTGTCTTGATAAAGACCTTTTGGTTGAAACGTTGAATATGATTTGTGTATTGTAATTTTTATGATTTATTGTGTGCTCATCATTGCCCATCATTACCCACTAGTGTTAGATATAGTCTATGGTGTCCCATTGAGACGATATATAAACCTGTGTTTTACGTAAGTCTAATTGTTGTTACGTTTCACGCAGTTACCTTGTATTGACAGACACAAACCTGGAGACATTTTTATTTTTACTCTTTAATTATAATGTTACTAATCGTCTCTCGACTAACATTAAATATTTGCCATCTTCCTCACAGTCAATTAAAGATTTTTTAGTATCATTTAGTATCAGTTGTTAGCTTCGGCAAATGAGCTCATTGTTATGAACAGAAATTCTATGCCCCTGAGATAAACACTTGAGCACCATAAACTTATCTCAACAATTCAACTGTCTCAATAACACTTTTTTCCAATTTTAAAACCAAATTTAATACAGTGGAATCCCGTTATAACAACTTCATCCGCACAGACAAAATATATATGTAATAACAGAAATTCATTATATATGGTACAAACAATATAGAATAAATATAATTGGGGATTTTGAAAAGTGTTATTATACAGGGCAAATTGTTATATAACCGTTTTTTTTCTCCTTGTACTCACTTTAATAATATTTTTTCACTGGTCACACACACACACACATATGTAGTTGTAGTCATTTTGTCTTATGCTCAAGAGGGCATGGGTTTAATCCACAGTTATGATGTCTCTATGTCTTCTTCAGCACTCATTCTCAAACTCCCGCTGGATAGCTTTTTAACAGCAGGATTAATCCAGAGAACGTAAATGCATTGTGCCACCATTTTATTTGTGCCAATTGTCTGACACATCCATCTTCTGCAGAGTCCCTTTTACAAGTGCATTTTTTGGAGTTCCCTAAGGTTATCGTACAATGGGTGGTATTGTTGACAAGTAACTGCCTCTTAATGGAGAGAGGCGGAGTACACATGTAGAAACCTGAATGAAGCTAATCCTCTACACTGTTTTAGATTGTACCGAGTGTAGGGAAACTGTTTTAAATAAAAGAGAAAACGGCAAGCGAGGGGCTTACTCTGTTACTTCTAGTCCTACAGCTTCATCAATGTCCTGTTCAAATTTGATTTCAAACCAAGTGATATTTGCTCGTTGGTCAGAGTTTGCAGCCTGTGAGAAATTAGCATATATCAAGAACATTTAAAGAAACCAACATGTCTACCATCAATGTACAAAATGTTAAGATATTAACTATGAATATACAAACTGTTAACATATCTACTATAAATATACAAACTGTTAACATATCTACTATAAATATACAAACTGTTAACATATTTAATATACAAACTGTTAACATATTTAATATACAAACTGTTAACATATCTACTATAAATATACAAACTGTTAACATATCTACTATAAATATACAAACTGTTAACATATCTACTATAAATATACAAACTGTTAACATATCTAATATACAAACTGTTAACATATCTACTATAAATATACAAACTGTTAACACATCTACTATAAATATACATACTGTTAACATATTTAATATACAAACTGTTAACATATTTAATATACAAACTGTTAACATATTTAATATACAAACTGTTAACATATCTACTATAAATATACAAACTATTAACATATCTACTATAAATATACAAACTGTTAAAATTTAATATAAATATACAAACTGTTAACATATTTAATATATAAACTGTTAACATATTTAATATACAAACTGTTAACATATCTACTATAAATATACAAACTGTTAACATATCTACTATAAATATACAAAATGTTCAAACATAGAACATCTATACCCCAGGACAATATCACGTGCTCATATTCCTAGCATAAGCAGGAATATCAGAACCCCAGTTGTCCAATCACATCATGTATCTCACCATAGGTTCCTCCAAAGAAAATGTCAGATGTGCCTTCCTGTTCAACACAAGCAGCTCAAGAGAAAACTGTTTCTTGCAATGTGTGTCATCTGTTTGACAGAAGACTCATGATTAGAATAAACTACATCAGAAATACTAACAATAGGAAATACCTCAGTCCATTAGAGATTCTAAAAAGTTACTTGGACGTGCATGGACAATTTAATTCAATCAACCAATAAACCCGTAACCCTTCAGGGTCGTAGATATTGGATGCTTCAGCACACAGAGTCCTCCAGCGAATTCTATCCTCAGCGTTGTGGATGAGTGTGGAAATATCTTGCCATGTCCATTTCTTGATGTTGTCTGTCCATGAATTTGTTTGCCCTCCTCTGCTTCTCCCTTCTTAGACAGTTCCCTGCAGTATTGTTTTTGAAAAGGAATCATGTCTGCATACATGTCCAAACCATGCTAGTTTTCATCTTTTCAATATTGAAGGCAATGGTTCTTGTACACCTGCATACATCTCTACTTTATTTCTTACGTACACATTGGTCTTATGTTCCCTATAGGAAATTCATAGAATTTGTCTGTACCATTTGTATTCGAAAGCCTGTAATCGTCTCTCCATGTCTGCAGTGAGTGTCCAACTCTCACAACCATACAACACAACACAAAGCACCAGCGACTTATACAGTTTGACATTCACTCCAACACTGATGTTGCTTTTCCAAATCACCGTTAGCCTTGACATGGACGCTAAAGCCATCTCCAGCCTTATTTTTAGTTCTGCTTTGCATTTACCATCGCTGCATACACTGGATCCGAGGTATTTGGAGGTATTCACCACCTCAAGCTTATGTCCATTCATCATTATGTTAGTCTGATTTTCTGTGTCTCTGCTGTTAACCAAGATTTTGCTCTTTTCTGTAATGATTTCTATTCCGTACTTGCTGATAACTTTTTCCAAATTTACTGTTAATTCTTGCAATGATTTTTCTGACCCAGCTATAAGATCAATATCATCAGTGAAACGCAAGTTGCAAATAGGGCGACCTCCGATCAATATAGATGTGTTTTAATCATGTAATTTAATCAAACAATCTTAAATATCATCATTACGTTAATAGGTCCAGATCAGAATGGCTAAATCATGGGCTTCATGTTATCATTAGGTCCAGATCAGAATGGCTAAATCATGGGCTTCATGTTATCATTAGGTCCAGATCAGAACGGCTAAATCATGGGCTTCATGTTATCATTAGGTCCAGATCAGAACGGCTAAATCATGGGCTTCATGTTATCATTAGGTCCAGATCAGAACGGCTAAATCATGGGCTTCATGTTATCATTAGGTCCAGATCAGAACGGCTAAATCATGGGCTTCATGACCATCTTACTTGTTCTGACAGTTATCTGCTGTTATGGATTTCTTAAATCACAGTTAAGGTGTAAACCCATGACACAAGGCATTCCATTTTCAGGACTACATTCTGCAACACCACAGGAGTTTGAGAACATATGAGGAAGAGAATTGTACTGTGGTAACCAACCCTGAGGAAGGGTTGTACAGTTTGTTCAGCAGTAAGTCCCAAATGCTCAATTTTCTTCTTGTGGTGGGTTCATGGGAAATTCTGCCGGATATTTTGTCCTAAAGGTAAAAGTAGGTCCCATGCACCAACCTGCATCGGGGATGAAGATAGCTCTTTATGTATTAAGCTGCAGTAATTATTAGGTGTGGTGGCCAGTTCCCTTCCTCGCTGTCTTTACCTCCCCTAACTCATGCATTAGGCATCTGTCATATATAGACATTACAGCCTGTCTATAGGCAATGATTTTGCTAGCCCACACCTGATTTGTACCAGATCAACCTAATCTTGACCAGTCCACAGGTAAAATTTAAACAGCCAAGCTATTTTATCGACCCATACAAGTAAATTAATGTAAGAAGCATGAGGATAAATGAAAATAATTCTTACAGCAGACAGGAATTAAACCAGGTCCGTTATAGCGACACTGAATCTCCTTGCAACTCAAGTAAACACGTTTTCTGTACTTGACCAACATCTTTAAAAAAAAGATGTTAGTTAATCGTTGGATCATCGTCACTGCACTCCGGACAAGTTTATCAGTGCTCAGATCTCTCCTTGAGTGTAGCCACCATTACACGTTGACAGATGGTCCCAGTACGCAGTTGATTGACCATCATTCTTCCTCGCTCACGAAACTGCTCCTTCTAGCGACACCACATTTCAAACCAAGCTCCCTTATTCTAGTCATGGAACAAAAGTCATCGTCACCTATACAGTAATTTATTCGTGCATTTTATTAGTTCGTCCATTAGTTAGTTAGTTATTCCTGTAGGACCAATAGATGGCATAGGGCGGATGTCAAAGATTTCTATGTCTCTCGTTTCATGCAATTTCCTTTAGGTCTTCATTGTTTCTGATACCGATGGTGAAATGTTCTCTTGTAATAGTTCTACATAAAGTTTCTTTTGGTCTTCCTCGTTTTCTCGTGCCTATTGGTGACCACATCAAAGCTTGACAGGGGAGTCTTTCCGTATCCATTCGTAGCATGTGTCCGATGTAATTCCAGCGATGCTTTCTAATATAGAACATATTCTTGTCTGACAACTGTGTTCGATTTGAAGTCTGACCAACGTATGTTCAGTAGCCTTCTAAGACATTTATTTTCAAAGGTGTTTAGTCTTTGTTCTAAGTTTGATGTTGCTTTCCAACTTTTGCACCCATATGTTAATGTTGGAATTATGCAGGAGTTGAAGTATTTGAGTTTTGTGTTATTTCTTAGTGTTTTTGAATGCCATATATGGGATAGTTTATTGAATGAGTTAGCAGCCAGTGCAATATGGTTTGATATTTGTTTTTCCGTAAGGCGTTCAAAATATCTGCCTGATCCATCGCTCCACCAATAGCTGTAGTTGCAGCATGTGCGGCCAACCTATCTGCTCTCTCATTACCCCGGACGCCTATATGTCCCGGCACAAAAATAAAAGTCACTTTACGTACACAGGAATTCTTCACTGCAACCAGCCACTTTTCCCGAATGTACCCCGCCTGATCTTTCACACTCATGCTCATCGAGTCACTGAGTATATAGGCATGCAAGCAGACAATCTATGAGCACACCAATTTCAAAGCTTTGGTTACTGCCAAAATCTCCATGGTCAAGCTGCTTGTCATTTGAGCGAATGCGCCACTTTCCTCTCTGATGATCTTCCCCCAACTTTGAGCCATGAAGGCCCAGGCGCTCTCAACTGACCCATCTGTATATCTTCTTCTTCTTTTTCTTCTGCATTCATTCTCAAACTCCTGCACAGCAGGATGTAGTCCAGAGAACGGAATGTGCTGTGTCATGGTTTACAGCATTGCTGCAATATCTGCGCATTTTCGTCTGACACATCCGACTTCAGCATGGCTTTGGGTCACTAAGATGCGCACATAACATAAAAATACCACAAGTAGAAATGAATGCGTTTTCGAGTGTCATATTTCACTCGGACACGCATTCATTTCTACTGAACGCCTCTCTGTTCCAGGCAAGCAGGCCTGCATTTGCCAAAGACAGGTGCATACATTCTTCGATGTCGCTGGTCCATCGTCTACTTGGTCTTCCTCTTCTTCGCTTTGCCGGTACTCTGCCCTCTAGAATCAGCCTTTCAATACCATCATGTCGCTTTAAGTGTCCAAAATACTGTAGCTTCCTTCTTATGATATTTAGAAGCCACCCTTGGTATGTAAATAAAGATGTGAATAATGCATATAATTAGTTTTTTTGGTTGCTGTATGTGTGATATGAATTTTGTGAGCAAGTTAGTTATGAAGTAAAATGGGGGGGGGGGGGGCGGAGGAGGATCACATAAAAATGCAATAGTTCTATATGAATCGACGAAATGTCTGGATATATTCTCTGAATGTAATGCTTTAATACTATTTTATATGATAACAACTGCAATTCCCAAGAAATTATCATTGTCGGAACATAATCCATAAACCTTTGAATGAAATATGGCGTCGAAACTCAACTGAATTCCTTCCAGACTTTCATTGACAATATGAGCTCACCTCATTCTATCAATCGTAATAAAAAATTTAAAAAACTGTCAATACTGCCTTTTTCCCATTAAGAAGTTGCAGGGAGGGGATTGAATAGCTGTGTGATAAAGGCTGCATGCTCTTGCTGTCACCACGTCATGTACAGGATGAGTTTTTAAATTTACCCTCCGACAGAAAAAACCCAGTCCTTACCAGGGATCGAACTCTAGTTCTCACTAGCGTGAGACCACGCTCTAACTTCTTGGTCATGCGCCACACTATCATCAATCATAATGTGTAACGGAATTTGACATCAGGCCTTTATGAACATATTCCTGTTGGCGTATCCACACGCCGGCAGTCGTAGGGGTGAAACTGTTTGCCATGAGCTCAAGAGATCATGAGTTAGAATCCGGCTCATCTTGAATTGTTTACAAAGTAAATCTTTTTCGAGATCCCTGGGGATTATCACTTGAAGCTATGGAGTTTACATGCGGTGAGTGGTACACTCAGTAAACAACATGTCACAGTACATATGAGAAAGTCCGAATACAATGAAAACAATCCTCTATACCTTATGAACCCTTATAAGATGAAACATAAATGAGACAGAGAAGGTAATACCTAACTCCAGAACTTGTCTGCTGATATTTTCAATAGTAACCCCTGTCAGGCGTATCGTCTCATTCAGCTGTTTGAGAGTGGTCAAGAAAAAACATTCAGTTTATTACATTTAGTACAACATTGTACACAAAGCATGATAAAATTTATGAGTAATTTCCCTCTAAAGTAATCGCTGATAGAAAATTTATATTTCCATAATAGCACCATCCGGATAGGTGTCTGAAGTAGTGAACATGTCTCAGATGGCCAAGATGCCTAGCTCAATTTGCTGGCAGACCACAGTCAAACCACTCTGAAAGCAATAACAACCTACTGAAATGGGTGTCTGAATACTGAATATTACCTAGAAATTCACAGCAGCTAATACTGATGGGTTAATGGTTACATCCTGAAAATGGCATGCTTGCTCATTCAATTGTCATCAAAACAATTATAACAATAAGAACTTTCTATCAACAGCTTTATCTTCTTCTTCTTCAGTATTAATTCTCACTGGATCTCTCTTGCAGCAGGACAATGGTCCTACTAGATTTCCAGCAGGTACAGATCTAATATCCAGTTTATGATGGTAATGTTTTGTATTGTCATATTATTTGTACCAATGGCTTGACATCCGTCTTCGGCGGAACAACCATTTGTGTTCCAATCTTTTACACAGTAAAATTTCAGTGGCAGGGTATGAATGCTACAGCTCTGGACTGAATTAGTGCAGATTGGCTATAAGTTCTCTTGTCATTTCCCATAATAGAAATAACAATCACATATTTTTTTTAACTTACATTCTCACATTCCTCCTGACTATCAGGATGTAGTCCATAAAGTGGAATGCTTTGAATCATGGTTTATAGATTGGCTATGATATTTGTGTCTTTTGCCTTGACACATCCAACTTCGGCATGACTTTGGGTCACTGACCTATGGTGTGGGCCAACCAACTCCACCCCCAAACCTCCGTAGTCGTCTCTTGTGACATGCATGGCAAGCCACAATGTTGCCATTCTTGACTTCCCTTTGGACCCCGACAACACAAGGGTAAACACTCAAATATCCAAAAAACACTAATCATAGTGTTTACGTCTACACTAATAAAAGTGTAGAAGAGTTCTCTGTAGACAGCCTTTTTATGTGCTTCATATAAGTTTGTTTTCGTTGACTCTTTTATTTTTGTAATCAATCTTTTGCATGGTCTGCCTCTGGATTTTTTATCCATCGTGTCTGTATAGTAATACTTTTTTAGGTGAACTATCTGATGGTAGTATGGAATCATGTGAAAACCACTTAATCTGTTTTCTGATGTAATCCAGGATTCTTCTTCTTCTTCTTCTTTCTGTCCTCATGTACCTTTCGGTGTTGAGGGGAGAGTGAGTGTACGGTCTTTTGCCCTTCTATTTGCCTCCTCTGCTGTTATATTTCCGAGTGTCTCTAATACACTATCTATCCACCTTTTACGAGGGCGTCCAATAGGTCTCCTGTTTTCGTATCATTTGTTAAGTGTTTTTTTGGATAATACTTTGCTCTTTCTGTCTGGTTATGTGGCCGTACCATTTAACTTGTTGTTTCTGTATGTATTCTATTGTTGGTTTGATCCCTAATTGTTTCCTTAGTGCTTCATTCCTGATTTTGTCTCTCAAGCTAACTCCAATCATACATCTCACACATTTCATTTCAGTGGTGTTAATCTTATGTATTGTTCTAGAATCTAATGTCCAAGTTTGACACTGATAACACAATGTTGGTAAGAAAATGGTGATGAAAAGCGCTTTCTTTGTTTCTAGTGTAATATCTTTGTTTCTTTCTTATCAAAGGTGTTAATTGACCAATGATCTGACAGACCTTATTACATCTTGCGTTTATTTCTGCTTCTTGTTTGTTGTCATATCTCAATGTGCTGCCCAGATATTGAAATCTACTTGTTTTAGTTGTTTATTATTTATCTGTATGTTGATGTTCTCCTTTTCTCTTGCAATATTCATTACTTCTGTTTTGTCTATGTTGATTTTCATTCCAAATTGCTTGCCTGCTGTGTCTATAATCCAGGATTGACATCTGTTAGTCCCCTGGTGTTTTCATTTATAATTCTGTCTCTTATTGTTACTCCGAGAATTCTATGTAGGCAAGTCATTTCTGTTGTAACAAGTTTTCTTTTGGCTTTTGTTGTTAGTTTCCACATTCAACATTTGGTAGCATAGTGATTGTATGATGATAATTTTATATAGTGCTGTTTTGGTTTTCATGTTTACATGTTTGTTTTTGAAAATAGGAGACAACTGCCCCAAGATCTGGTATGCTATGTTACATCTATGTTGGATTTCTTTGATGACCACCCAAAGTGGTCAGAGTGCAATGCCACAAACTGGCCAGATTTGTTTACTTCAAAGAAGACTTTGTTGTGACTTTCTTACAATCTTGAGGAATTCTGCAGATAAAAGGATTGATTTCCTTCCTAAAAGCCCAGACATCGATCTTTAAATAGGTGGAGATAAGGGGCTAGGTTATCCAACCCACATGTTCAATAGCCTTCGTTGCCTCTTAAAACATGCATGGCAGGTGAAGTTTTTGTTGTTGTTGTGAAGACATGTTATCTAGTCATGTTGCGTGATACCATGGTTGCTGGTGCGCTTTTCTAAGTTGGACTGTGGTCCTACTCAATGTCAAGGATGACCCGACCAATCTTAGTTTCCAGCCTCTGCTGACTGGACTAAGTCCCCATCTCCACTTCAAGGAGTTGACCTCGTTGGGGATAGGTGATGTGTTTACTATTTGTTTCTCACCTTTGATCCCACAACACATGGGTAACTCTTGGAAAGCAGAACTTAATATGTAGCAAATTTGTATTCAGGATACTACAAGAGAATACTGAAAGTAAGTGTTCTAACAAGAGAATACTGAAAGTAAGGTGTTCTAACAAGAGAATACTGAAAGTAAGGTGTTCTAACAAGAGAATACTGAAAGTAAGTATTCTAACAAGAGAATACTGAAAGTAAGGTGTTCTAACAAGAGAATACTGAAAGTAAGGTGTTCTAACAAGAGAATACTGAAAGTAAGTGTTCTAACAAGAGAATACTGAAAGTATTATAGTGTTCTAACAAGAGAATACTGAAAGTAAGGTGTTCTAACAAGAGAATACTGAAAGTAAGGTGTTCTAACAAGAGAATACTGAAAGTAAGTGTTCTAACAAGAGAATACTGAAAGTATTATAGTGTTCTAACAAGAGAATACTGAAAGTAAGGTGTTCTAACAAGAGAATACTGAAAGTAAGGTGTTCTAACAAGAGAATACTGAAAGTATTATAGTGTTCTAACAAGAGAATACTGAAAGTACGGTGTTCTAACAAGAGAATACTGAAAGTAAGTGTTCTAACAAGAGAATACTGAAAGTATTATAGTGTTCTAACAAGAGAATACTGAAAGTAAGGTGTTCTAACAAGAGAATACTGAAAGTAAGGTGTTCTAACAAGAGAATACTGAAAGTAAGTGTTCTAACAAGAGAATACTGAAAGTAAGGTGTGCTAACAAGAGAATACTGAAAGTAAGGTGTTCTAACAAGAGAATACTGAAAGTAAGTGTTCTAACAAGAGAATACTGAAAGTATTATAGTGCTCTAACAAGAGAATACTGAAAGTATTATAGTGTTCTAACAAGAGAATACTGAAAGTAAGGTGTGCTAACAAGAGAATACTGAAAGTGTATTCTAACAAGAGAATACTGAAAGTAAGGTGTTCTAACAAGAGAATACTGAAAGTAAGTGTTCTAACAAGAGAATACTGAAAGTGTGTTCTAACAAGAGAATACTGAAGTAAGGTGTTCTAACAAGAGAATACTGAAAGTATTATAGTGCTCTAACAAGAGAATACTGAAAGTAAGGTGTGCTAACAAGAGAATACTGAAAGTGTGTTCTAACAAGAGAATACTGAAAGTAAGGTGTTCTAACAAGAGAATACTGAAAGTGTGTTCTAACAAGAGAATACTGAAAGTAAGGTGTTCTAACAAGAGAATACTGAAAGTAAGTGTTCTAACAAGAGAATACTGAAAGTATTATAGTGTTCTAACAAGAGAATACTGAAAGTAAGGTGTGCTAACAAGAGAATACTGAGAGTAAGGTGTTCTAACAAGAGAATACTGAAAGTAAGGTGTTCTAACAAGAGAATACTGAAAGTAAGTGTTCTAACAAGAGAATACTGAAAGTATTATAGTGTTCTAACAAGAGAATACTGAAAGTACGGTGTTCTAACAAACTCACTCTAGCTGTGTAGTCTTCTATGTCATGGCGCAGTCTAGTCTCCACCTCCTGTAGATTGCTGCTACCATCAGGTCTGCAAGTTCAATCAGATGGAATAATGTATATTCACTCAAAGGCTGGACAGACAAATACAACAATAATTTACAAGTTACCAACAATTATCTGTTTATTGTCATTTCCACATGTGCCATTAAATGTCGTCGCAGGAATTTGGAGTTGTCTGTCTTTGACCATTTGGGTCACATTGGCCATGGTGAGTCAGTGTCTCTTTGAGATTTCTTTTATTGTCTCCACCCATCGAGATCTTTGTCTGCCTTGTAACACAACCTTTGTAACAATCTATCATACAGTATGTCTAGCAGAATCATTACCAATAATAAATGTCAATATTTCTTATACTATTAATGCCAGACTGACCAGATTGTGATTTTCAGTTCGGCAAATGCAAGAAATTTCAGTAGCATCTCACCAAGTTTCAATAGATCTCAACGTGAGCATCTTTAGTGCCCCCAGGAATTTCAAAGAAATTGACTTCATTTGAAAATAAATATCTTAGAAGACTCTTAAATATTGGGAAGAATTTAAGTCAAACATTCAAGTAAGAAAAGACACCAAACAGCAATATGTCTCTTTAACAATAAGAAGAAAATGATGGACTTATATCGGACATGTACTTAGAATGAATAAAAAAGACGGCAGATAAAATGATGGCAGAAGAAAAAGACCAAGAGAGACTCTGCGTATAAAAATCAGCACAGAGGGTATGACTATAGGTCTCAACAACATACAAGAATTACACACAGTAGCATCACATCGCTCGAACTGGAGAGCTCTGGTTTCTGTCCTATGCACTGTGTTCAGCGCTGAATGAACAAAGATAGATTCTCTCTCTTTCCATGCGTTTTGATGCATCTGAGATGTGACGAATGCAAAATTGTCGATTATTCATTGCAGAAGATTATCCAGTCCCTACACTGGAGTTTTGACAGACAAATGTGTTTATGTATCCCCAGAGAAAGACATAAGGAGGCCAAAACTGGTGACCTTGGTGGCCATTCAACTGAACCTAATCTTCCAATCCATCCGTCCGGAAATTGTTGAAGGTAATTTCTTAGTTCATTAGCATAGTGTGGAGGTGCTCCATCTTGCTGGAATATGAATCAATTTGGTATCCTATAAACTGCAAAATTTTGCAGAATATTTAGGTATGTCGTTCCCCTAACTATGATTTCGGAAAAGATGACTGGCCAGATCACAGAATTTGAGGCTACGGCACACCACATGTTAAGTATATGATTATCTCACTCATGCTCCATTACGACGTGTCGGATTTTATGACCACATATCCTACGATTGTGTCGGTGAACTTTGGCACAGAGGTCGCTTCACACAATAAGAGAATGCCACACAATTGAGAAATTCATTGTCATCATTGAGTAACACTATCGGCACCTTCTCGGACAATTTTTACAAATTTTCTTCACCGCTCCTAAAACTTTTATGATTCCAATAGGAGGTAACTATAAAAAATATTATGATTCCTATAGGAGGTAACCATAAAAAATATTATGATTCCTTTAGGAGGTAACCATAAAAAATGTTATGATTCCTATAGGAGGTAACCATAAAAAATATTGATTCCTATAGGAGGTAACCATAAAAAATATTATGATTCCTTTAGGAGGTAACCATAAAAAATATTATGATTCCTTTAGGAGGTAACCATAAAAAATGTTATGATTCCTATAGGAAGTAACCATAAAAAATGTTATGATTCCTATAGGAGATAACCATAAAAAATATTATGATTCCTTTAGGAGGTAACCATAAAAAATGTTATGATTCCTTTAGGAGGTAACCATAAAAAATATTATGATTTCAATAGGAGGTAACCATAAAAAATATTATGATTCCTTTAGGAGGTATCCATAAAAATGTTCTAGTTTTCATGGATGAGGAAATATAGACATGTTATTGGTAGTGATTCTGGGAGTTGTCTACCACACTCTGGGCATGCGTGTGAGGAGTCTGTGGGACATTGAGCAGCTCTTGCCTTTCTTTTAGTGCGTTTTTGTTGTGCAGCATAATGTCTGAGGTTCTCTGCAGCTGCTGCACAACTCATGATTCTGCGACACAGGTCAGATCTGTATTGTGTAAGATTCTCCTATGAATGTGTGTCAGTGAGAATACTTGAGACTAACGGGCACTAAATTGCCTTGCAACTCAAGTAAACAGGGCTTTCTGTACTTGACTAACTGCATCCACTCAGTCAGAATACAATGGTTGCGACAACAGAAAACAAGACTTCAGTCAGAATACAATGGTTGTGACAACAGAAAACAAGACTTCAGTCAGAATACAATGGTCGTAGCAACAGAAAACAAGACTTCAGAAGTTAGAATACAATGGTTGTGAGACAACAGAAAACAAGACTTCAGTCAGAATACAATGGTTGTGACCAACAGAAAACAAGATTTCAGAAGTTAGAATACAATGATTGCTATGTACCTGCGTATGACCTCCAAATCTTTGTTGACGGCAGCATGTGGTCCAAACTGTTTGATCTTTCTCTCTAGTAATTTGATGTCAGCCTCCAGGTTCAAGATAGTTTGAGCATTAACCTTCTGAAGCTCTGCCAACTCTTCTTTATTCAGAGCATCCATGTCTGGATCTCTAGAATCATCTATAAGGGCATTCAGCGGGTCCTCTGACATTTTCGTTCCTGCGTTTCCTCTGACTGTTGAGCAGGAATGAAATAGCATTATATAAAATAAACATATTCTCCAAAATAAGCATAAAAGTTACAAGGCTAATGAAATTTATGACTAAAATATAAAAAAAATCAAGAGATATATTAACCCCTTAGCTGTGGAGGCATTCTAAAAGATATGATGAGAAACCACTGTCATTTTGCGGAGATCCTTCTTTTCTTAGCCTCCCAGGGAAAAAAATCTGTCTGGATTCTCTAGGAACGGGAAACTAAGAAGTAGAAAATCTTGGCAAAATGACAGCAACCCCTCATCGTATCCTTAAGGATACCTTCACAGCTAAGGGGTTAAGTTTCAAATCAGGTTTGCTATATGCCACAGCACAATTGGGGATCACAAGGGGAGCAAAGAATAGTAACATTGTCAACTCCTGTAGATGTCATAGATCATAGATGCACGATCTCCACCGGTCATAGATGCACGATCTCCACCGGTCATAGATGCACGATCTCCACCGGTCATAGATGCACGATCTCCACCGGTCATAGATGCACGATCTCCACCGGTCATAGATGCACGATCTCCACCGGTCATAGATGCACGATCTCCACCGGTCATAGATGCACGATCTCCACCGGTCATAGATGCACGATCTCCACCGGTCACAGATGCATGAAATTTAAAATTATATTAATCACTTTATAAAGCACACCAACCCGTTATCGTTTCAAAATGAATCTAAACATCCATTCTTTTATGTTTATTATTATTAATGTTTTTTTTTCATATTATATTTTATTTAATTTTTTCGTATTAACCCTTTCAATCCCAGCCGTTCAGGAAAAACTCCATGTTTAATTCCCAGAACAAGGGGAATAACTGCGCACAATTCAGAGCGTGCAAGAAAATGTATATAAAATACAATTTGCAATCAATTTTTATTATAAAGTCAGATAAATTATAAATTTATCAACAGATAAATGGAAGAGGTACTGATCTGTGAGCATAACTTTGTGAATGTCATGTATGACAAGTTTACTTGTCATGTAACATAAGTTTACTTGTCATGTAACATAAGTTTACTTGTCATGTAACATAAGTTTACTTGTCATGTAACATAAGTTTACTTGTCATGTAACATAAGTTTACTTGTCATGTAACATAAGTTTACTTGTCATGTAACATAAGTTTACTTGTCATGTAACATAAGTTTACTTGTCATGTAAGATAAGTTTACTTGTCATGTAACATAAGTTTACTTGTCATGTAACATAAGTTTACTTGTCATGTAACATGTAAGAGGATAAAAATAAGCACCAGTTTCATGTCGGCTTCATTTACTTGTGTCAATTGTTTGTTGATAAATGTTCAAATGAAAGCTGCAAAACAGTCTTCCTTTCAGAGCATGACAACAACATTCTGTAACTGTTAACTACTTCAAACATATAGGCCTAGTTCACATAGAGAAAGCCCTAGATATCTGGTAAAACAGGGTTCCGAAATAAACGTCATTTTTCTGAAAATTTTGATACCAGCGTACAGGAAATGAAATACGCAGGTTTACTCTGAGCACACACCCAAAGAATGACTCACGTAGAAATAGTGAAAACTAGGTCTAGTATCAAAAGTAGAGTAACGTCGATCAATGTCGTTTGCAGGACAAGATTCCTCGTGAAATTGATCAATGTTGACATAGATCGGTTGTGTTGACTATTCTCAATCATTACTAGGTCTATGGTGTGTAACGTGCATATAATCAATTAGGCCTACAATACACATCGCTGCTAATTTTAACTAGGTCTACTAAATACTGAACTACTACCCCATCAGCATCTGATTCCTTCACATTCTCTAGAATTCCACTTAAAAATTGCATCTGAATCATAAGTACCCGTAGGTCTATTTTTACTAAATTTTGACGAATATTTAAGGTCATAATAAACCTTGCACCGTTCGGAAACGACAGCTGTTATAAACGATCGGAAAACAACACTGGACGCTGCCATTACCGGTAATCATGTCAGCACTAAATTTAGCATTTCTATTTGCGTGGAACCGGTAACAGACATTAACCGAAATAACTGTGTCAATCTGACGAGAACGGCTGCTACATAATGTATATATAGCCAATGATTTCTGCCACTAAGGGATTGAACTGGTTAAAGTTGAATAAATATACATAGGTCTAGTCTTTTTGTTCTATAATTTCCACACAGTATGACTGACTATGTGAAGACAAGCTGTTACGCAGTTATTTTTCTGTTTCCATCACTTATTCCTAGATTTCGTAATTGTTTTTGCCTGTGTATTTTGCTCCCAAAACTGGGGCAAAGATGATTTTTTACAGATGTTCATAAATTCCAACTTTACTGTCTCCAAGTAACCGTATGTTTTCAATATCATCACTAATGTACGATGGATGGATAAGCTATGCAATAATGGCAGTTTGGACTCTCACTCTTAAGTCTAGTTGTCGGAAATCGCTAAAATGTGAAAAATGTGTGGTTTTACCCCAGGCTACACTATGCTGATTAGCAGCCATTTTGAATATCAATTAGTTCTGTATCCATCTGAAATTTCTAACAATATGATCAACAGATGTGTGTTATCTTTGTGAATAAAAAAATATGTGTTTTTTTAAATTGAAAATAACTAAGATAATTCAGAAATTATTATCAGATCACCTACATTAAAAGTCTATATTCTGGTCACAAGTACAGTTTAGATTTTTTCATAGGCCTATGTTTCATGTAAATTATTTTGATGTTAAATTAATTTGAAAAAAAGATGATAATTTTTTTCAGGAAGGTGTAGAGACTTTGTTGAAGTATCATTGAATTGCAATTTTCAAGGGCTAACTATAGTATTTTTTAATGATACTATAGATACCAATTCAAATATCTAGGTACAATGATTACAGCAGATGGAAGAAGTTCAACAGAAATAATATGCAGAATAGGACAGGCAAAAACAACATTCAGAAAAATGAAAAATATACTGTGTAATATGACTTTGTCATTAGATGTGAGAAAGAGAGTTCTGCAGTGCTATATAACCCCTATACTAACATATGGGTGCGAGTCTTGGACAATAAACAAACTGGAAAGTTGGAAATTAGAAAGGCAACAGAGATGTAGTTCTACAGAAGAATGCTGAGAATACCATGGACTGCCAGAAAAACTAATGTAGAGGTGTTGAAAGAGTCAAATGCGAAACTGACCTTAATCAACAATATAAGAAAAAGGCAATCTGCTTTTTTTGGCCACTTCATGAGACAGGTAGGTTTAGAGAACATAGTCACAACAGGCAAAATTGAAGGCAACAGCGACAGAGGGCAACAACGTGAGAAAATATTAGACAGTTTGACAACCTGACACGGCAAGGAAACAACAACGAATTTTGATACATAATACTGCGGAAAGAGAGCTGTGGAAAGCCATGACCACCTACGTCAGCCGGCATGGTACCTGATGATGACTGTTGATTATTCAATTGTACGCTTTTGAAAATTGTGTCCAAGTACTTAAGCCTACATAATGTCAATACAGTATACATGCCTATGTTCTCGGAGTGTGGAAAGAAATCCCAGACACTCATCAGATGGTTAATGTCATAGGACTCATTATTTGCTTTACTCCTGTCTATTTAGTCACAGTTGGGACTCTCAGTGTAAATTTATTGTTATTTTATCATCATCACCATGGCATTAACCATAATCCTGCCATCCTACTTGAGAATGTTGGTTCCCACCGATGAACTATACATCTACTACATGTTTACACATGAGAGCTGACAGCATGACAAATCAGCACGTAGCTGACAATCACATGTGAGCCTTGCATTTTAAATGTATTTTATTTTTTATGAATCTGCATAAACAGTTTGAGTTAGGAGTAAACTAAACGTATTTTACTAAAAGTAGTAAAGGTAGGCACTTGGACATCTAGGTATAGCGTGCTTGGAAAATTTTGCTTAGGCTATTCTTCTTCTTCTGCGTTCAGCATCTGTGGTCATGCTATATTGTCAGGCCTGTCGCTAAGACAAAGTCCACTGTCTTCTCCAGTTCAGAGCTGCTGCCCCATAGCTTTTGCCGCAAGTCTGTATCCTCAGGCCAGGTCTGCTGTCTTTGATCTTTGTATGTTGGACAGTCTTGAAGTATGTGTTCCGGATCCATATGGACATTCATCTGTGTATGAGATCCTCAATCTGTGCTTAGGCTGTAAATTTCTTGTGACTTTTAGTGATGTCGCTGTTTGTCATGTTTGCAACTAGATTTATTAAGTTCTTTAATCATTTTTCTTTTTATATATGTAACTTTTATGGATACAGGATGTTGCAGAAATAGGAGTTAATTTTTTTAAAACATCAACATTTCTTTTAATTATGCAAATTGGCCACCATTTTGAATATTAATTAGCTGTACATTCTTCTGAGAATAACAGCAATGTGATCAACAGATGTATCTTGTCTTTGTGAATATAAAAATATATAGTTTTTGTGGTATTTTATTATGTTTAATAGATATTTAATTTATTTTCATTATAATTATGCAAATTAGCAGCCATTTTGAATATTAATTAGTTCTGTGTCCATCTGAAAATTCCAGAAACGTGATCAACATAAGCGTCTTGTCTTCACAAACACAAAAATGTATAGTTTGTGTATTGTATATTTTCCTATATGTTTCATATTTTATATAAATTATTTTGATGTCCTATTCATTAGAAAAAAATGCATTGAATTGCAATTTTGAAAGCCTATCTATATTATTTGGGCAGATTTTTCATTCCAGTGTACACAGTGACCGTTGCTCTGCTATCGAGGTGTTTTCCGACCTTTCGTAGGGTCACTTGATCTGAAGCTTCTTCCAGGTGGCGCGTGATTGATTCCCGGGCGGAATGATCAATGGTCATTAAAAATATATAATTTTAAAAATAATTGGGGGGGGGGGGGGGGCGGCAGAAAGAATAAAATGTATGGTTACAATGTTTTATTCTTCACATTCACTTTTTGTGGATGCCGGGAACAATACATTTTCGCGCGTTTGTGCATTCACTGTTTTTGTGATGCCAGGAACAATACATTTTCGCACATTGTATCGTGCCTTACCTTTTGGCGCATGTGCAAAGGCATACATCAGTAGTCAGAATATTCATTCGTTGTCAAAAAGATGGAAAATTTCAATTTAACCTTCTTTATTAATTTACGCTCGAGTGGACATAAATGTGTATTGGACTGGTGCATGAACCAAGGTTTAATTTGTAACTATTATGTGTGTCCTAATTGTGGTGAATTTATGAAATTGATAAAACAAGCCCAGAAACCAGACGGTTTTATGTGGATGTGCAGACGATTTGGCAGTAATCGCCATAAAATATGTCAGAGTGTTAGAAATAATTCATGGTTTGGAGAGAGCCATTTGAGTATAGGCGACATCCTTCTTCTTACATATCTGTGGGTTATGCAAGCAAGGAGCGGCTTCATAAAGCGAGAAGTGAAGGTTGGAGTCAAAGCAGTAGTTGATTGGAAGAGTTTCTGCAGGGAAATATGCATCGAAATGTGTGCTAATGAAAATGTGAAGGTTGGAGGAGTAGGTTCCATTGTCGAGATAGACGAATCTATGTTCGGCAAAAGGAAATACCATCGAGGAAAAAGGGTGCAAGGGACCTGGGTAATTATGTAGCACTTTTTTGAAAATTTTGTCCAAGTACCTAGCAAGTAAAAGTAAAGTTGGGGTAGGGTACTAGTCAGGCAATTGAATGTCTAATTCCCCACTTTTAGAGACGCATTGAATAACATATAAGACAAATAAACTTACGATAAAGGTATCTTCAGCTACATTCATTCATTATCAACACAAAAGCTAAAAGTAATTTCTTCAACATACAACAAATAGTCTTGTTAGTGTTTTGTATTGTATTCACCGATTTCAAAAAGGACAAGCGGACATCATCAATCAACGGGGAGCTACTCTTACAAACATTCAGGATCGTTTGTATATTTTTTTTAAAGTATATTTACTATATTCAAATAAGAAGTTTTCTTACCAACATTGTGTTATCAGTGTCAAACTTGGACATTAGATTCTAGAACAATACATAAGATTAACACCACTGAAATGAAATGTGTGAGACGTATGATTGGAGTTAGCTTCAGGAATGAAGCACTAAGGAAACAATTAGGGATCAAACCAACAATAGAATACATACAGAAACAACAAGTTAAATGGTACGGCCACATAACCAGACAGAAAGAGCAAAGTATTATCCAAAAAACACTTAAACGATACGAAAACAGGAGACCTATTGGACGCCCTCGTAAAAGGTGGAAAGATAGTGTATTAGAGACAGTCGGAAATATAACAGCGGAGGCAAATAGAAGGGCAAAAGACCGTACACTCACTCTCCCCTCAACACCGAAAGGTACATGAGGACAGAAAGAAGAAGAAGAAGGTAAATTTCTATCATCGTATAAATTTGGAAATTAACAAAAAAATATTTTATTTCTATAGACAGATTATTTACTTAGTAGTATTTATATCATCACAGTAATACCTCCCAGGGAGTACTGCCGCCACATTGTAGTCGTTGTGTTTCAATTGAATGATTTTTCATAGCAATCTCTGAAGCTCTGGAATCATCCACGTGTACCCAGTCTCTCCTCGCAAAAGTAGAAATGTGTGCCTTATTGATTACATTTATTACCTCAAATAAGTAAAATCCAACCACTGACAAATATGAAGAAAATAGGACCTACATATTGTTGGTTGCAAATCCTATTGAGTATTAATTTTTGTGTGTTGACTATTTGGTCAGCTACGAGGAATTGAATGAAGAGCCCACAATTGTTATTATTAATTTAAAAAGTACTTCTTATTATAAATACTTTTTCTTCATTTATTCTCAAACTCCTGCAAGTACGCAGGATAGGCATATCCGGAAAGCACATTGCGTCGTGTTATTGTTTACTGTTAAGATAACTTCGCATCTCGGCATGACACCAGACTTCAGCATTGCTTCTTAGTCACTGTTGACCCTTTATAAAGTTAGACAGTCAACTTAACCATAAAACATCCATAGTCGCCTATTACGACATGCTTGGTAAGTAATAGTGTAACTATTATTTACTCTCGTGTTGGACCATAGCACCACATGGGCTGACCCGAGCCTTTCAACCACAGACTTTATTTCATTTTAGTTAGACCTGCCTTCAGTTATCACGTATTATAGCAAATCCGAACATAACTTTTAGTGATATATGTTAGGAAAATGTGCCATTATCACGTAATAACAGTCCATTATTAAAAATAATAGGTTTTATTTTATTGAGCTTCCATGACGTGGATATTTTAAAAAAAATGTCAGCTAGGTTAATTCGATCTTTGCGTAACACACTGAGAGTCGCCGCCGTCTACCCCCAAAGGGTATTCCGGGGAGGGGGGACTCTCAGTGCGTGACGCGCAGATCGATGGATGCTGCATTGCATACGCCTTTAACGAACGTTTTTCCGGTAAACAATGTTTGAGATTAGTTCTGTAAAAAATAAGCGACATCTGCTTAACATGAACCCTTTTAGTACTAGGCAATTAGCCAGAATGTGTGTAAACCCCCCCCCCCCTTTAAAGAAAACCAAAAAAAAAAACAATTGTTCACAAAAATATCTGTTTAATCACATTTCTCATAAGAGAATTACACTCGCAAAATGAAGAATGTTCATTTTTTAAGTCAAACGCCTCCCCCACTCCTCCTTGATGAGAAATGATTGACGGCCCTGATAAACACACTCAGTATCTTGAGATTCAATCCTACCAGGTAAGGATAGTGGTGGATATGGTGCGGGAGAGGTTGTAAGTTTCACATAATTAACACTATTAGGAATATTTCAACACATCCATAAGGACATTCTTGGCACAACACTCCTGTAGTTTGCCGTTGCTTTCTTGAGAAACATCCGATTATATATGACCATATGAGAACACATACCTCTCTCTTCGCCATCTTGGACCCATAATCAAGAGAACAGAAACCTTCGAAATGAGGTCCTACAGAATACTCTCAAGAATACCATATACAACAAGAAAGACCAACCAAGACGTGCTAAGAAAAATCAACGTTCAAGAAGGCTGGCTTTTAAACACCATATTAAGAAGGAAGATAGGTTTTTTTCAGCCATCTGAAGAGACACCATTGCATGGAAAGAGTTTTTGAGGGGGGCGATAGGAGACAGTATAGAGAGAGACCGACCAAGACGTCGTTGGACAAGAGAAGCGTGAACATGTCGCTAGAGAAAGCGGGACAACTTGCCGGAGACCACGGAGATTTCAGGAGATTATTAAGGAAAATTACATTCTGGAAAGAGTATGTCACATGACACACGCGCATTAGGAAAATAAAACACGATATTATGTATTAAGATACAAGTTAAAAAGTGGGTAACCGCTCTAGCTATTAAAAATATCACGGTGTCATGGTCTACAGCTGTGCTGAAATATCTGTTGCTAATTTAGGGTTTATTCATCGTCATGACAACAAACACAATTTTTCAGCAGTGTGTGCGTGCGTGTACCAATTCATCTTTATTGCAGAAGTAAAACTACAGACGCTGAAATTCGGAGCCGTAGAAATGGATAGTGGTTGATAAAGTTTTAATCCACATATTTAGGCAAATCTTAGACATATGAATTTTATAGAAGCATTCAAAAAATGCTTCCATATTCCCCTCCACCCCCACCCCAAAACAGAAGTTTACTACCGCATTACTTCTTTCGTTCGTTCACCACGAGTGTTGATGACCATTTGTTACATCCACTTTTGAAATTCAGTTAGAACCATCTCCTTGATTATGATTTCGTAGATGGCCAATAAGCCATATTCTAGGCGCAATCGTTCCCTGGACAGTTCCGGCATGGAATGACCACTGTAGTAGGTTTTTGGTCTGTCCATGACTTTTCTAGCTACTCTCCGCTGTTGAGATGTAATACGGATGGTATATGTCATATGTTTGTTATTACTGAGGATACTTCAATACCTGTTCGTTGTTGTTATAATAGTTATTATCTCGATTGGTCTGTTCTCAGTGACTTGAGTGCACAGTTTGAATGTCATGACAAAATCAAATTTTTTTTTTGGGATGCGGTTAATCTAGTATGGAAAAACCTGTGTACGAGAGTTCCTAAGCGATTTGTGCCGTTGAACGAACTAGTTCAATTTCCGTTAGTCTCAAGAATTTTTAATTTATCCTCTGGCTTCTTTACTGAATTTACTTGTCTCCACTGTTGAGCTGTTTCATGTCTTTCACAGGTTCATGCGCCTTTGTTTACTGTAGATTTCCAAGTAGCTGTATTGTGTAACAGGCGAGAGATACTTACCACTATGCTACATTTGTGTGGTTAACAGAACACAGACATGAAAGCAAGTTAATGACACTATTACTATTTTATTTTTCTGTAACACCCCCTTTCCCCTCCCTCTATCCCCTTTTGTCCATTTGTATCTTCTGTCCTATTGAAGTTTCATTGATCAGTAAAAAATACTTCAAAACATATGCATCCCACGACAATTCTTCGTCTTCTTTCTTTCACTTGTAAACATATGTATATCTGTACAACAATTATGATTTCTTAATCTAAAAAAAAATCCGAACAATGCAAATATTACCACAATGATTGTAGCGTGGGGTCATTTTATTTTAACTACCATTTTATTTTAACTACCATTTTATTTTAACTACCATTTTATTTTAACTACCATTTTATTTTAACTACCATTTTATTTTAACTATCATTTTATTTTAACTACCATTTTATTTTAACTATCATTTTATTTTAACTACCATTTTATTTTAACTGCCATTTTATTTTAACTACCATTTTATTTTAACTACCATTTTATTTTAACTACCATTTTATTTTAACTACCATTTTATTTTAACTACCATTTTATTTTAACTACCATTTTATTTTAACTACCATTTTATTTTGAAATATTATTGAAAAATGATAGTGATGTCTACATCTGGATCCACTAAAATATGCGTTTTCACTGAACTATTTCTGATGTGTGTTAAATCGATTCTGAATGAAATATCAGACTCACTAAAGTGTGTATTAACAATTCATGCTAATGATTCTATTGAATATAACAGCAAATGCATTAAAGTTATTGTACTTTTGTGATAATTTCATCATCTATAAATATTAACACTATTCGTAAACTCTTTCATATGGATATATGCCTATTTGATAACGGTCTTTATTTCCACAGCCCATAGAAAACCTCCCTGTATTCCTTCACAGGAAAACATGCAGTAATGAAAGTTTTGAATGAAAGATACATAACCTGAATGGAAATGCAAAGTAAATCAGAGACTGTTGAGTTTATTAACCTTACGATACAGAATTAGCCAAGAATAACGGCCAGTTTTTTTCTAAACGGCGGCTGTCTTCTGTATATATATAAGGAATTTAGGTTACGGCCATTAAGTTGTGCTTCTCTGACGACCGGGTCCATTTGGCGCTTGAGAACCGCTACATTTACCTATATGGCACTCTTAAACCCGACGGCATTAATGAGCGCCTGTCTCATGTATGACTTTAGTCGATCCATAGTTTCTGTTTGTTTCGGGTCACATGTTTGTTGTCATTTTTGTATTTTCTTTGTCCGGTGTCATTTCACCTCTTCTGGTCAATCCATACTACTCATACCAATGTGACCGTCGATGTCATTACTGTTCGCTCTCTGTTATATGTTTTAATTATGTTTCAATCGTGTCTTGATGAAGGCCTTTTGGTTGAAACGTCGATTTGTGTGTGTCATTATGTGTCTTATTAAGTACTAGCAAAACTTTATTACCCTATTCCTGGATATACCTGTTGTATATATAAGTCACTATCCAGGACTAAAATGCGACCCAACTGACTAAGGACAGACAAATCCAACATCCTTCTAGGATCCTTAACGGCACAAGTCGAAGTAAAAATAGATATGTAGGTCAAGGACGAAGAACATAGATTACGTATTCTTCGTCTTCTGCCCCCGTTTTCAAATTCCAGAAAGTAGTCACAGACCCGAAGTTGTGGGGTGTTCAAACCCTCCCCCACTCGGTTCTTCCATTTAGCAAATCGAAACATGACTTTTAGCTCTAGTAACGTGGCCAAAAGGCAAATACGATTTTTCACAAAAAAAGTCATCAAATGTTTCTATTAGAAACACGATCTTACAGACGAAAACGCACGAATTATTAGGAAATCACCTCCCCGCATTTGAGGGGATTATATCTAGGGATCTGAGTAGTCAGGAGGATGAAATGCGATGCACCATGGTTTACAGATTGGCAATGATATCTGCGTATTTCAGTCTCATGCGTCCGTTCTTAGCATGAGACTAATGATTAAATTGCTTATTATAAGAAAGAATTATGATAAACGAGATTACGTAGTGATTGATTATATGTTGAAGTCACTACACTCTGAGAAAACCCACAGGAGTCCACCCAAGAAATATCGAACATATGTATGCTTATGATTCCCGTGGGTCGCTGGTTGAATAAATTACCCAATCTGCGCATCAGATGCCCAGTCCTACTCATACCACAATGAATACCAAATTCCCAATCGTATTCTAGATGTATTATCTATAGTAATGTCTACATTGAACAATCGTATTCTAGATGTATTATCTATAGTAATGTCTACATTCAACAATCGTATTCTAGATGTATTATCTATAGTAATGTCTACATTCAACAATCGTATTCTAGATGTATTATCTATAGTAATGTCTACATTCAACAATCGTATTCTAGATGTATTATCTATAGTAATGTCTACATTCAACAATCGTATTCTAGATGTATTATCTATAGTAATGTCTACATTCAACAATCGTATTCTACATGATTCTTGATTAGGAACAAGCGTCACAGTACTGGGGGCATTCCCATATATGCTCTGCTTGCCGGTCCGTCAGCCATCTAAAAGTGTATAAGCTCAGTGTCACAGTCAGTTGCTGATTACGCGTTCTTTTGATCTTTCCGGAGACGGAGCACTTTCTCCCATCACATCTAGTCACTCCCATTTCTACCATTCTCGGAATATGTACATTTTCACGTTCGATTTCCTCCTCGTCTTCTTGTAGGGTATCCATGACTGCTCTAATCAATTCAATCATGTCTCTTCCTATCTCGATCCCGTTCACCAAAGATTTACCGGCCAACACATCGGCTCTTTCATTTACCCTGACCCTGCATGACCTGGACAGTAAATCCATGTAATGCTCTGCGCATTGTCGAGAAGAGTGACCCATTCAGTTCTGATCATACACTTTTCTATCTTGCGCAGCATACTTTGAGAGTTAGATAGAATCACTGAGTCTGCCGGTGGTTGCGTCGCCAGGAAAGTGAGAGCTGCTGTCACCGCTTCTATTTCCATTCTCATACTCGATGTTGTAGTGGGGTAGGCAGCTGACTTCTCATGTAATTTCTTGCCATTTTGGTAGGCCACGAAAACCCAACCACACCTGTTTGTTTCTTGCGTTACTGAGTCGTCTATGTAAATTATTGTATCGTGTGGCTTCGACTCCGGCAGTATGCGTTCTTTGATCATTTCATCTGTTCTGTTGGCAGCCCAGTCGCAGCACTCTCTTCCCATCTGTATCACCACTGTTGTCAATCATTTTCTCTCTTTGCCAAATGTCGCCCATTCACCAAAGCCTCTTCCCACTTCCTCCAGATCACAAACTTTGAGTAGGATATCTTCTGCTTCTGCCATCCAGGACCTTCCTCTCTTGATTCGCTTTCCTATTGTGCTGTCTAGAGATTGGTGTAAGACGTGATGATCATTATTGGCGACCTTGAAGTATTATTTAACCTGGGCTATTGTATGTCTTGATTTGGTAGGTTTAGGAGAAACACCTCATGTTCACGACATGTGTATCTCCTGTGCATCCTTGGAAAGCTCTCATGACCTCATTTTTAACTCTCTCCAATCTATCCACCTGTGTTTGCGTCAGTGTCAGTAAACATAAATCGTAGTCCAACACAGATAATACCACTGCCTGCATCATCTGAAAAAGGGTTCGCTGCGGCATCTCTGCAGATGCCATGATTTTGACTGCACTGACACCCTTCCCAGCTTTCTGAATGACATTGTCCACATGTTTCAAGATAGACTTCTATCAAAAGTGATGCCTGGATATTTCATAGTCAATGTCAATGTTGATGCCCATACAGGAGACTGCTGGTAATATGTCTGTGACTATTTTGTTGCTTTGTGAGAACCAGACGATGTTTGCCTATATGTATTATCTACATGTGTTATCTATAGCAGTGTCTACATTCAACAATCATATTCTAGATGTATTATCTATAGCAGTGTCTACATTCAATAATCATATTCTAGATGTATTATATATAGCAGTGTCTACATTCAACAATAGTATTCTAGATGTATTATCTATAGCAGTGTCTACATTCAACAATCATATTCTAGATGTATTATCTATTGCAGTGTCTACATTCAATAATCATATTCTAGATGTATTATCTATAGCAGTGTCTACATTCAACAATAGTATTCTAGATGTATTATCTATAGCAGTGTCTACATTCAATAATAGTATTCTAGATGTATTATCTATAGCAGTGTCTACATTCAACAATAGTATTCTAGATGTATTATCTATAGCAGTGTCTACATTCAACAATAGTATTCTAGATGTATTATCTATAGCAGTGTCTACATTCAACAATAGTATTCTAGATGTATTATCTATAGCAGTGTCTACATTCAACAATAGTATTCTAGATGTATTATCTATAGCAGTGTCTACATTCAACAATAGTATTCTAGATGTATTATCTATAGCAGTGTCTACATTCAATAATCATATTCTAGATGTATTATCTATAGCAGTGTCTACATTCAATAATCGTATTCTAGATGTATTATCTATAGCAGTGTCTACATTCAACAATAGTATTCTAGATGTATTATCTATAGCAGTGTCTACATTCAACAATAGTATTCTAGATGTATTATCTATAGCAGTGTCTACATTCAACAATAGTATTCTAGATGTATTATCTATAGCAGTGTCTGCATTCAACAATACTATTCTAGATGTATTATCTATAGCAGTGTCTACATTCAACAATAGTATTCTAGATGTATTATCTATAGCAGTGTCTACATTCAACAATAGTATTCTAGATGTATTATCTATAGCAGTGTCTACATTCAATAATCATATTCTAGATGTATTATCTATAGCAGTGTCTACATTCAATAATCGTATTCTAGATGTATTATCTATAGCAGTGTCTACATTCAATAATCGTATTCTAGATGTATTATCTATAGCAGTGTCTACATTCAATAATCGTATTCTAGATGTATTATCTATAATAGTGTCTACATTCAACAATAGTATTCTAGATGTATTATCTATAGCAGTGTCTACAGTCAATAATCGTATTCTAGATGTATTATCTATAGCAGTGTCTACATTCAATAATCGTATTCTAGATGTATTATCTATAATAGTGTCTACATTCAACAATAGTATTCTAGATGTATTATCTATAGCAGTGTCTACATTCAATAATCATATTCTAGATGTATTATCTATAGCAGTGTCTACATTCAATAATCGTATTCTAGATGTATTATCTATAGCAGTATCTACATTCAATAATCATATTCTAGATGTATTATCTATAGCAGTGTCTACATTCAATAATCGTATTCTAGATGTATTATCTATAGCAGTGTCTACATTCAATAATCGTATTCTAGATGTATTATCTATAATAGTGTCTACATTCAACAATAGTATTCTAGATGTATTATCTATAGCAGTATCTACATTCAATAATCATATTCTAGATGTATTATCTATAGCAGTATCTACATTCAATAATCATATTCTAGATGTATTATCTATAGCAGTGTCTACATTCAATAATCGTATTCTAGATGTATTATCTATAATAGTGTCTACATTCAACAATAGTATTCTAGATGTATTATCTATAGCAGTATCTACATTCAATAATCATATTCTAGATGTATTATCTATAGCAGTATCTACATTCAATAATCATATTCTAGATGTATTATCTATAGCAGTATCTACATTCAATAATCATATTCTAGATGTATTATCTATAGCAGTGTCTACATTCAATAATCGTATTCTAGATGTATTATCTATAATAGTGTCTACATTCAACAATAGTATTCTAGATGTATTATCTATAGCAGTATCTACATTCAATAATCATATTCTAGATGTATTATCTATAGCAGTATCTACATTCAATAATCATATTCTAGATGTATTATCTATAGTAGTGTCTACATTCAACAATAGTATCCTGGATGTATCATGTATAGTAGTGTCGACATTCAACCATATCTCTTTTTCTTTTCCCTTCAGGTGTCTACAAAAGTGCCTGCTGGTTTAGTCTGTTTTCATCTAGTCTAAGAACGTGTCCCATGTGTTTCTATCTGTGTTTTCTTATAACATTTGAAACATATCCTTGGTGTGTTTTCCTTGGTGTGAATTCTTCACGTACGTAGAAAAAAAAAGAAGGTCGATATAACACTTTAGCATTCGAATGCTATATTACTGCTGCATTGACAGTGCCCACGTTTCTCACCTTTTTTTTTGAAATCTTGACACTGTAGTCATAGACGCTATACAGTGAAAGTTCGGTTTTCGTTGACACTTTTATCGCCGTTTTCGATGTCGTTGTTCACCGATTTTTTTCGCGAAAAAATTTGTCTCGGTTTTCATTGGGTGTCTCGGATGTAGTCAGATTTTTAACTTGTCCTAACGCCAAAATTAAAAAAAGGGAAGTGACTCCGGCTAGTATTTTGATACCTGTCCTTATAGAGGGGAATTTCCCTTACAAACAATCTCTCCTCGCACTCTTCCATGCGCCAAGAAGAGTCTTCAGAAAAGTAAATGCCATGTTAAAATTCTCATTTATTCTTTACATTAGTCTTTTATATTAATTTTATATTAATTTTATATTAATTTTATATTAATTTTATATTAATTTATTTTTTGTTTTTTTAGTATTACACGATATATTTATTCTCTATAAAATGTGTTTTTGCTGTGTATTTTGGAGTTTCCATGACAAATTAATTGGAATTACATTGATTTATATGGAAATAATTGACTTTGTTTTCAACGGTTTCGGATTTCACCGATTGCTCTCGCACGAATTTCTTAACGAAAATCGAGATTTCACTGTATTTCAAGCAACCAGAAAATGAATAAACTCACATTTACAGTATATTCAATATACGTTTATTCAATATACGTTTATTCAAGTAAGCAAATGGCACAACTGGATGTCAACTGCCTGACGAAGCATAAGATCAAATAAGCAGTCAAAATAATGAGAAATCGATAAAGAACGGGGGGATTTCGTGGATCAGTGGTTACGACGTCCATCTTGTTCTGAAGAGATCGGGTTCGAATCGGTGTCTTTGGGGACCTTTGTTACCTCTAATCTTTTTTTTTATAGTAGTGCGTCCTGGTATAACCTAATCGGATTTTTGTGTCCGCTGGTTGGTCCGCCTCTCCAAAAGAGGTAAACTCATTAACTACCGGAAACGATACGATTTCATTTAAGTACCAATTAGGCCAAGTCTGCTTGCAAAAACAAACAGCACATAAGCATAAACAAGATTGCTTCAAATGTGACATGGGTCAGTGAGTAATATAATATGAAAGCACCGATTATTTATTAATCTAGAAAACAATATTAGTCAAATCAATAGGACGTCTTGTCTACAAATTGCATGAGTTAGGGGAGGTAAAGACAGCAAGGAAGGGAACTGGCCATAACACATAATAATTGCTGCGGTTTAGTACATGAAGAATAATTATTTTCATCCCCGGTGGCAGGTTGCTGCCATGCAAACGATCTTTATCTTGTCTACACAGTTTGTTTTTTCAGAGATCATCAAGGACTATCGCTTGAAGCTATTAAGTTAGTTCAGGAGCTCTCAACGGGCGGCGTGGTGCTTGGGTGAGAGGAACGGAGTGAATATAAGGAAACCAGAGTACAATGAAGTGAGTCCTCTACACCATTTGAACAGTTTCACATACAGAGAATGAGATCATTCTAAATAAGAACAGAATTAAGAATTACGTTCGATACAGACTAGCCCGTACTTATATTTTCGAAGCCCGAAGGAGAAGTAAAGAATTGTAATACTGTCACAGACATGTAGGGGTTAGAAGTAATTAAGGAGGTTGGGGGTGGAGTTAGCTATTTGATCCCATTAAGCGACACAATTTGTAATAATTAACTTAATTATCACAAAACTGACTATCTTAAATCAGTAATACAATCATCGCCTTCCTACTGATGTACATTCGTGCACAGTCGTAGTGGGAAGGGGAAAACTTTACAACTGTGGTAAGGTGGAAGGATTTTGTCGTAACAACAGTTATTCATCTCGTTTTTAATAGTTCTAAAAAAACTGTTAGGGTGGGGCCCTCTGGTTACTCTCTGGTTTATTGGGGGGGGGGGGTTTCTCTGGTTTACTAGGGGTTACTCTGGTTTACTAGGGGGGGGGGGTTACTCTGATTTACTGGGGGGGGGGTTACTCTGGTTTACTAGGGGTTAGTCTGGTTTACTGGGAGGGGGTTACTCTGGTTTACTAGGGGGTTACTCTGGTTTACTAGGAGTTACTCTGGTTTACTAGGGGAGGGTTACTCCGGTTTACTATGGGTTACTCTGGTTTACTAGGGGGGGTTACTCTGGTTTACTAGGGGGGTTACTCTGGTTTACTAGGGGGTTACTCTGGTTTACTAGGGGGGGGTTACTCTGGTTTACTAGGGGGGTTACTCTGGTTTACTAGGGGGGGGGTTACTCTGGTTTACTAGGGGGGTTACTCTGGTTTACTAGGGGGGGGGGTTACTGCGGTTTACTAGGGGGGTACTCTGGTGTACTAGGGGGGGCTACTCTGGTTTACTAGGGAGCGGTTACTCTGGTTTACTAGGGGGGTTACTCTGGTTTACTAGGGGGGGTTACTCTGGTTTACTAGGGAGCGGTTACTCTGGTTTACTAGGGGGTTACTCTGGTTTACTAGGGGGTTACTCTGGTTTACTAGGGGGGGGCTACTCTGGTTTACTAGCTCAAACCCTAATACTATACGGGTTTGTCAGTGCAACATAAAATATAAAAAATGATTTGAAACATTGTGGGCTGCTTCTTGTAAGTTTATGAAGTAACATAATTAACACGCCCAGCTGTCGAGAGCGTTCAAGGCCGATATCCTGACTGGTCGCTGAATCCAGTCAAGAGCTTGACTGATGGTGAGAACCCACACATCTTCCTTATCCGCTAGTGACGCCAAAAATGCTTTCAGCCCTTCGAAGCTTCCTTCAGATCTGCTGAACCAGGCTGCATGAATGAAGATACCGAACGGAGCTCTGTTTGTTGTGTAATGTCTGTTGAAATTCTCTTCCATGAAGTTTCTACTTGCTCTGCTTCCTGAATCTGAAAATGACCAATAATCCAAATAAAGGTAAAATCATATTGTGTAAGATGGTACAGGTAAAGGGAAGATCATATTTTGTAGGTTGATACAGGTAAAGGTAGGATCATATTTTGTAAGATGGTACAGGTAAAGGTAAGATCATATTTTGTAAGATGGTACAGGTAAAGGTAAAATCATATTTTGTAAGATGTTACAGGTAAATGTAGGATAATATTTTGGTTGCAACATATGGATGTGAAACATGAACTTGAGTAAAACAGCAGCAAAGAAGATCAACGCCTTTGAGATGAAATGCTACAGAAAGATATTAGAATATCATGGAAGGAAAAACAAACAACTCAGATATTATAAACACATTGAAGATTTCAGTGTTGGTTATTAAGCGCAATAGCACAAAAAAAAATTTAAAAAAATTAATAAAACTACACCTGTTTGGTCATATAAAGCGACAACTTGTTAGAAAGACAGAAAATGGAGGGAAGAGCACATGGGTGGCGGGAAAAGGGCAGACCAAGAAAACGACGGACTGACGACATTAAAGATAACATGAATACGTCGTTGGAAAATGCAAGTAGCATGGGCCATGAAAGAGAAGGGTTCAGATAGTTCATTGGGAAAACAAATTTCTGGAGAGGATACGTCACATGACATTGACATTGTAAATTGACCAATAAACAGTCGATGAAATTGGTCAATATATTAGTAAACAGTTGTAGAAATTGGTCAATATTTTAGTAAACAGGTAGAAATTGGTCAATATAATAGTAAACAGGTAGAAATTGGTCAATATATTAGTAAACAGTTGTAGAAATTGGTCAAATAATAGTAAACAGGTAGAAATTGGTCAAATAATAGTAAACAGGTAGAAATTGGTCAATATACCTCGTAATAGTAAACAGTTGTAGAAATTGGTCAATATTTTAGTAAGCAGGTAGAAATTGGTCAAATAATAGTTAACAGGTAGAAATTGGTCAATATAATAGTAAACAGGTAGAAATTGGTCAATATAATAGTAAACAGGTAGAAATTGGTCAAATAATAGTAAACAGGTAGAAATTGGTCAATATAATAGTAAACAGGTAGAAATTGGTCAATATAATAGTAAACAGGTAGAAATTGGTCAAATAATAGTAAACAGGTAGAAATTGGTCAATATAATAGTAAACAGAAATTGGTCAATATAATAGTAAACAGGTAGAAATTGGTCAAATAATAGTAAACATGTAAAAATTGGTCAATATAATAGTAAACAGGTAGAAATTGGTCAATATAATCGTAAACAGGTAGAAATTGGTCAAATAATAGTAAACAGGTAGAAATTGGTCAATATAATAGTAAACAGGTAGAAATTGGTCAATATAATAGTAAACAAGTAGAAATTGGTCAAATAATAGTAAAAGTTGTAGAAATTGGTCAATATATTAATACAAAATCGCAGAAATTGGTTGTATATTAAGATTCACGATGAAAACAAAGACAACAAAACTGGTGGTTTTTAGAAATAAACTAGACTAGATAGTAAGGCATGCTAAAAGTGTGGTCACTACTCACCTACAGTGCACGCATCAGGCATGGCACAAGCTATCTGGTTGGAACCATACCATCGAACCAGTGGTACCTCCCATAAACCTGGATAAGATCGAGTTGGGCAGGGTGATATGTTGCATGTTGTGCTGTCGGGGGGTGTGTCCAAGGTAAACGGCCATATCGGAGGCTGGTTATTGCTGTAGAGATAACCAGTCACCATGGAGGAGTCATAGCGAAATTTGTTGTCCTTCAGCATAGCGTACTGCCCGTCTCCGCCAACCTGTTGATGGAATTGTAGGTTTGACAATTGCGAAATAGTTGAGTATGTAATTAACGGAGGCGATAATAAAGTTGCGTCGCATATCCTGGTGACAGTTACATGAACCACAATCTCTGTTATTTTTAGATGGTTATGTCAAGATGTAACCTAGAGTGAATTGAGTTTGAAGTTGAAAGAGATGTGTCTCACCATAAAGTTGGTTTCACCACGGTCTTCTAGATATATGTAAGGACATACTACGGTTTTTAAAAAGAAAAGAGTCGGTTGTCAAGAAGCATTGCCAGGATGTCTTGTCCTTTAAAGAATTTCCCGAGTATTGGAGAAAATTTATGTTTCGTATATACCAAACCCATCTCTAGAATAGTCCTGCGTGTTAATCTCAGTGATCGTCACTTATCTTTGCTCATCCGACTTGTTCCATGCTTTTAATAGGCTGACGATACAAAATACACGCAAAGCGACTAATAATAATCAGTAGCATATCAGTCAAGATGATCGAAGCTTTGTGAGATCAGCACGCACGACTATTAGGGAGAAGGGATTGGTATTTACTGTAACGGAAATCCCGGCTATATTTGGTAACAACCGAGACTTCAGGCCGAAACGTCTGTTTAGTCAGACTTTATTTTAAAACATCGTATATCTATATTACTGCGTAATATTTATTGCACATTTTTATTTTTCGTCCATGGTACAGAGCGTGTCTATGACGGCTAATGTACCGAGTTCCAAAGTCACATCAGGCAATTGTGCATCCGGATAGTTTAGAAAGCAATGTCAAACTACTGAAGATAAATACTGCCAAGAAAAAAGTACAACCCCCCAAAAATGCAGGGTCGATGACTACATCCTGTATGCTACCAATTTTTAAAATATAAAAAAATCATGGATTTTTTCTGATGGTGTCCGTAAAGACATTGTGCACCCAGTTACATTGCTGGTGACACTGCGTCAGATTTTGTTTGTTGTTATTTGCAGGAGTCGACCAGGCACTCGCTATGCCTGGTCACGTCACTTTCCACCTAGTCCTAAAAAGGACTGTTCTGGTGATATCACGATGCTGGGGTGAACGGGGGACTGGCGAAACGTACTTGAGCCTTGGCGAAAAGTCGAAAAGGCTGACGAAAGTTTAACTGAGGCTTGCTTGAAATCCCGGGACGAACTGTAGATGAAAGAGTCATTTCTCTCTTGCAAGTTTCCAAGTCCACAGCAGGTTCCCACCTCAGCCGGAGATGATTCGATCCTTGCTAGCTTAGCCAGATAGTTGGTATTTAGTATATATAGTATGGACCTATGTGACGTCATGAAGAATACAATATTTATGAAAATATTACTGCTCATGACAATCGCGTATTGGGTAAAGTGACTCGCTGTACAATGATGTTATTTCTACAACAATTGTTGAAGCTTGTTCATCAGGAAAATTCTGCGCTAATTTTATAAGAATTTTATAACATCATACGTATATTTACCTCCAGTATTGAGTATTTGTTGCTCCACAAATACACTTTGATCAGAGATTAGCAGAATTCTTGGGCAGCTAATCGAATACACATCAATTCTACAGCTAGGAATCTCCATAGTTACGTTGTACACTGGATTATTTAAATACACAACTTTCAATGGCGTCATGTTGAGCACATATATTTCTTTTCAAATTCAGTGCACTGTGAATATATAAACACCCTGTACCACGATTGTCGAATGAATATGAATCTGGTGGTATTATATTAAGCTTCTCGAAAGGGGGTGGGGGGGGGGGAGCAAGATATTTGAGATATCATAACATTGGTTTGGCTACGAGACAAACAGAAGAATTTTCTTCCACACATTTATTCTATATAAAAAATCTACTCATGAAAAGCAAACAGTCAGTAAAAGCAATTAAATATATGAAACTTATATTGTACTTAATTAAACGAATTATTTTGCAGATGTGTGCCTGTCTTGAGAAGAGTTTGACTAAAGGTATATTTCTCACCTAAAAGAACGGAACCCGCATGCCTGTAATTTGAGAAGAGTTTGCTAAAGGTATATTTCTCACCTGTAAGAATGGAGCCCTCATGTCTGTAATTTGAGAAGAATTTGATTAAACGTATATCTCACCTGAAAGAACGGATCGCGCATGCCTGTAATTTGACTAAAGGTATACATCTCTCACCTGTAAGAATGGAGCCCTCATGTCTGTAATTTGACTAAAGGTATATATCTCTCACCTGTAAGAATGGAGCCCTCATGTCTGTAATTTGACTAAAGGTATATATCTCTCACCTGTAAGAATGGAGCCCTCATGTCTGTAATTTGACTAAAGGTATATATCTCTCACCTGTAAGAATGGAGCCCTCATGTCTGTAATTTGACTAAAGGTATACATCTCTCACCTGTAAGAATGGAGCCCTCATGTCTGTAATTTGACTAAAGGTATATATCTCTCACCTGTAAGAATGGAGCCCTCATGTCTGTAATTTGACTAAAGGTATATATCTCTCACCTGTAAGAATGGAGCCCTCATGCCTGTAATTTGACTAAAGGTATATCTCTCTCACCTGTAAGAATGGAGCCCTCATGCCTGTAATTTCTTTAATGGGAATGTCAGACTTCTCATTGAGTCGCTCCCTCATCCCAACCACCTCGTGCTGCCAGTTGTCGTAACCTGCATCCGACCACCAGGTTGTAGGGCTCCTGTGACTGAGAGTATGCGAGGCAATCTCGTGTCCCTGCTTATATAACCTCTTGACCAGATGGTAATCACTGTGATCGCCGGACACAAAGAATGTGGCTGCAGATAAGATTTACTTTTGTCATCACTATATAAACTGTTTATAGGATTTATACAAATTTATTGCATGTGAAAATTAACGCAGTAAATCGGAGGAGTTAATCAGTGGAATACATTAGAGGATTTATCAGTAGAATAAATCAGGAAAATAATCAGAGGAATAAATAATGAGAATAAATAATGAGAACACATCCGATGCATATATCAGATGAATAAATCCGTAGAATAAATCAGCAGAATACATTAATATAATAATTTGGCACAATAAATCAGTAAAATAAATCAGACGAATAAATTTGTATAATAAATTAGTAAAATCAGTAGAATACATCATACGAATAAACCAGTAATAAATCATATGAATAAATCAGTAGACTAAATCAGATTAATACATTCGTAGAATAAATCAGTAACATTAATCAGTATAATAAATCGGTAGAATGAAAACGTAGAATAAAATAAATCTGATGAATACATTCGTGAAATAAATTAGCATAATAAAGCAGTAGATTAAATCACATGAACAAATTAGTGAAATAAATCATATGAATGTATTCCTATAATAAATTAGTAAAGTAAATCTGCAAGATAATGCAGTAGAATAAATCCGTTGATTAACAAAGTAGAATAAAATAAATCAGATGAATAAATTCGTAAAATAAATCCGTAGAATAAATCAGTAACAAATTATTTATTGTCTTTCCCCAGGTGGATGATGGATGTTAGTATCCACACTTGCCGTTTAGCGTAGGGGTGGGAGCCTCAGTTGTCCTTCCAAGGCCAGATGTGTCGCCTTGGTTGCGTGGAATCCATGTTTGTTCAAGGTTATCTTGATATTTTCTATCCACCATTTTCTTGGTCTACCTCCTGCCGTAGGTCCAGATATTCTTTTGTTATATGCTCTTATTGGCATTTGGTTTTTGTTCATTCTTATAAGGTGACCGAACCATTTTACTTGCTGTCTCTGGATATGTTCAATACGTAGATAAAAACATATTATACTAACCCTTTTCCAAATTTCTTCATTTCTTATTTTGTCTAGTTTAGTAGCAATTGCAGCTTTTCTCAGACATTCATTTCACATGTAACGATTTTCCGTTGCTGCGAGACTGTTCAAGACCACGTTTAAGTAAAATAAATCAGTAAAATAAATCAGTAAAATAAATCCGTGGAATAAAACAGTGAAATAAATCAGTGTACACCAGCAACCGTGTGTGACATCAAAATAAGATCGTACTCAAGTTACTTGGAGGAATTTAAAAGAAAGTAATAGAAGATCCCCAGTACTGTTTAATTTTTTTTATAGTTCCAAACTCTTTCTGATTAATCAACGGAAATTTCAACCCAAGTCATACGTTTATTTGGTTACAAGGCATCGGTTTTCTTCCGTTACACCAAGGTATTTGTTTACTATGGTTACACCATGGCATGTGTGTTTTTTGTTTTTTGTTAGACCAAGGCATGGGTTACACAATGCATTCTTTAGACTGACGGGAAGTAAACCAGATCCGTTCTAGCGGCACCAAATTGCCGTGCAATTCAAGTAAACAGGATTTCCGTACTGAACCAACCATATCCTCAAACAAACAAAAAAGATGTGATATTGTCAAGACATTCAACTTACACACTCAGGTCATTGAGAATCGAGATGAAGATTATTATTTTGAAGCAACATTGTTCTGTCTCTATGTTATGTATGTTTACAAGTAGGCATATCAGTCCTTCTAGTACTAATACTGATGTTCTATGTTTGTGGTCCTGTGGATACCTCAAAACTTGTACAAATTCCTTGCTGTTGTAATAGTCATTTTCTCGAAGCGTACCCTCACGCTTCCTACTTGAATGTGCACCTAGGCAAAGGTTTTCAAGGCAAACGTCTGCACACATAATGGTAATGAGATGTAATTGAACGTCTGCATACATAATGGTAGTGAGATGTAATTAAACCTCTGCATACATAATGGTAGTTAGATGTAATTAAACCTCTGCACACAAATAATGGTAATGAGATGTAATTAAACCTCTGCATACATAATGGTAAATCATTCCTTTCCCAAGCACCTCGTCTTGTGTATCACATGACTCTAAAGGAAAGCAGAGAATGACAATATTGTTATCTGTCAAGCCATGTCGCAAGAGGCGACTAATTTCGTTTCGGGGTGGAGGTGGCTAACACACTGGGTAAAAGTGACCAAGAAGACATGCCGAAGTCGGACGTGTCAGGCTGAAAGGCGCAGATATCAATTCTAAGCTATAAATCATGACAGAAAGCATTTCGTTTATGGACTAGATTCTGCTAATGTGCAGGAGTTTGAGAACTAATCTTAAAGAAGAAGAAGAACCACACACACATACACAACACACATACACATCCATACAGAGAAAGGGAGAGAGAGAGACAGACAGAAACACTCGTAGTACTAGATTTCCTCTTCAACCATGTGTCTTGGTCTATTTTGTGTAAGTTCTTCCCATGTGTCTTGGTCTATTTTGTGCAAGTTCTTCCCATGTGTCTTGGTCTATTTCAAACACTTTCAAAGTCGGCTTGGCTATTTTTGGCATGTGACTCAAGTATATAAATATTGACCAACGGAAACCACGACAATAATTTTAAAAGCGTAACGAATGAAGGTCTAATTAATGCTATGCAGAAGTCTTTATTGCAGACAGTCATGGCAGGATCTCATTATATACTTACATTTGATTGGACAACCATTGGGGTTTTTCAAAGTGCTATTAAAGATGTTTTGGTAGAAATGCATGTTCTGGCTGGTGATACTGTCGTCGAAAGTCAGCATGACCATCTGAGGGATGTCCCTAGCGTCGAGGTCACCTGGAATGTCCGATCCTATACATCTACAGGATGGAAGCTTGCACCACGTACTGCTACACTTACCTGTAGAAAGATGTCCAATTATAATTACTAGTCTTATTCTTGTTTCAATAGCAAGAGATTATGAGAAATACAGATTGTGTATTCTCCCGCGCTGTTATGGAAGATAGAGGTTATCAAGTGCTATATTTAATGCCCAGACAGCGCCAACTATTGACAGTATACACTGTTTTGAGAATAAATCTCCTTCAGAAGGTATATATATATATATATATTCTTCTTCTTCTGTGTTCGTTCTCAAACTCCTGCAGATTAGCAGGATGTAGTCCGGAGAACGGAATACGTTGTGTCATGGTTTATAGCATTGCTGCGATATCTGCGCCTTTCGGCCTGACACATCCGACTTCAGCATGGCTTTGGGTCCACTGACCATATATGGGATGGGACAGCCAACTCCACCCCATAACCTCCTTAGTCCTCTCTTACAACATGCTTGGAAGGTAAACAGTGTTGCTATTCTTTGCTCCCATTTCGGGCCCCGGCAACACACGGGGATATATATATATTTAATGAATAACTCCGCATCTATGTGATGTGACTGCCCGGTAAAGAAATTTAAATGATTTGACTAACTCCGATGGAATTTGGCACTGTGAATCATTAGGTCATAAGCACACCCGTAATCGATATTAACAATTTTATAAATTCTACTGTGGTCTGGCGTAGCTTACCAATGATATGATTTGTTAACAATATACCCCTGACTGTTGCACAAAGGTCAAATAAATAGTGGGATTAGACCTAGAAATAATAGTGTTGCATTTCAATCGATGTTTACTCTGTTTCAACAGGTTCACTGACCTTTCTACTTACCTTTTGCTAATGTAGTGCATACATTTTTCTATGAAGCGATCACAGAATACTGGTTTCGTCTACCTTTCTATCTGCTCTTAAAATCATATCTATCGATCGTCAACTTCTCCCGTAAACGTTGTTGTCTTGAGAATACGCAACATTTATACAACTACAATTTTACACTATTTATTTGATTTTGTGTGTTAATTTCATTGGTGCTTGTTTCCTGAAACAGGTTGCAGTTGGAACCTTCACGTTAAAAAAGACATCGTTTCATTGTTTTATGTTACTTCTTTTCTAACATAACTTAATTATTTGTTAAACAAGTAGTAATAATATTACGTTATCCTAGTTATGGCCTCACGCACATAAGTTTGGAGAATAGAAACCACTTAAAAAATTTCAAAGTATAAAACTAGATAACGTAACTAGCTACGTATATTGATATCGTCATAAGTAAGCTATGTACATTTTTAGCTGTAATTCACAAAATGGAACTTTCTTGCCGATATGATAACACTGGTGCATGACTTGCAGTAGGAAGAAGTCCAGGTAATAGAGATGTGTCGCCGATCTATTTGTGCCAATGACCCGGCATACCCGTATGTGGAACTATCCAGATATATTTATGTAATTGATAACTTCTTTCGCTATTTCACATGGGGAAAATAAGTGAGCAACTTCTGGGGAAAAAACAAATTGGAACATTTCTTCAAAGATTTCAATGAGAGAAATGGAAAACCTCTTCAAATATTTCATTAAATAAATCAGTGGATGTCGTTATGTTTGTTCTGTGGCTTAAATTTAGGTCTGTTCGAATGGGATGAGGGTCATATCTGCTATTTAAAAAAGTATTTTTTTAATGTTTTGAAGTTTCAAGGAAGTTGAATCTCATGACTTTTCTAGCTGAAACAAAGCTTTTGTTTAGAAGTTTGATCAAAGATTCGGGCCTATAAAAGATACTACTTTTGTCACCTCCCATGCCACTCACCAAGCATTGACGACGGACACTTTCACCCTAAGGTGCTTTTTATTTTACTCATGTGCTGAACATTAAATATTTGACGTAACCATTTCCTGTGTGTGGCTGATAGCCATTGTGTTTTACCGCCTGTCTGCGACAGCTTGTGATTTTTATTATTTATCACACACTAGTGTATACAATAATTTTTAAACAGCCTGACAAGCCAGTAAAAATGGCGTGATGGGCCACATTCGACCCACGGTCAGTAGTGTTCAACCTTGAAATAACTATAATTATATTATGCCGAAGTAGGCTGTGTCAGCCCGAAAGACACAGATATCGCAGTATAACTATAAACTGCATACCGTTCTCCGGACTATATCCTGCTAACCTGCAGGATATTGAGAACGAATACATAAGAAGAATAGAATATATTATTAAACAATTTACTAGAGAAACATTTCTTATGTTGTTTGCAAGTATTTTCTGTGGGGGCATTGGGGGCTGATGTAAAGTCTCTTCAACGACAAACAAGAGTCCACTTCAGATATATCACAGGATCGGATCAATGTTGGCGGTTAAAGTCATCTAGATAAAAATGGCTGTGGATATTTTTATTTATTCCTAGTATATTTATTCTATTCAGTATGTAGCCATCAACACAGCATTTTTTTGCTGTAGTGACATTCTAGAATATCGTTTGTTAGATTGCCTATGCTTTCTGAACGGTCCGGACGTACAGTTGTATGTGGCGGGATTCGAAACCGGTACCTTAGCCGCCACAGTCGCGTATTGTACAATGTAGCCACAAAGCCGGATGATTTGGTTATATGTGTGCCATGTGACGTATTCTTTCCAGAATTTATTCTTCTGTATGAATCTTCTGGCATTCCCGCGATCTCTATCAAGTTGTCCAGATTTCTCTAGCACCATGTGCATGCATTCATGAATATCTCTTGCCCAATGACGTCTTGGTCAACCTCTGCTGCTTTCTAACGTCCCCTCCAACAACAATCTTTCCATGCCATTGTGTCTCTTCACATGGCCTAAAAAAAACCCAACTTCCTTATTAATATAGTGTTTAAATGTCATTATTTTTTTATTATTTACAAAATTTAAATAGAAGGAATAAAATAGAAAAATGGAATAATTATAAATAATATAATATGTCCTCACATATAGAACAATGGAAAACAAAAAAAAATATCTGCAATTGTTAGACAACGGAAAACAGAAAGAGTCTTCAAATGCACACAAAAATATAATGAAAAATGTCTTGAAGTAATGAAAATATAAAATGTATAAAAATATATAAAATATAAAATGTCTTCCAATATAGATAGAAAAATGTTGAATAAAAAAATGTGGATGTCTGATGTGTCGGAACATTGGTGTAAATAAAACGGTCAAACAACTCTTTTTCGATCTCTGGACTACATCCTGCTAAAAATATAGTAGAATCGTTGTCACGTTAGAAGAGAGAGATCAGGTGGAAGTTGAAGAACTAACAAAGAAATATAGAAAATGTAACACTATTTCTGATCCCGTATAGTTTTAAAAAAGGGTGTAATCCTTGACAGACAAGTGTAAAATATCAAATTAAATGAAAGACAAATGTGAAATGTCAAATTCGACGAGATACAAATATGAAATGTCAAATTAAATGACAGCAAAATATGAAATGTGAAATTATTTGAAACACAATTTTGAAATGTCAAATTCAATGACAGCCAAATATGAAATGTCCCATTCAATGAAAGACAAATTTGACATGTCAAAGTCACTGAAAGACATGAACTACAGGTAGACACCATTAGAAAAATAAGTCTTACTTCTCTTGACGCTGTATTTCTCTACCGGTGATTTGTACGCACTGATCTCGTTGTCCGGTGAATCTTGGCTAGACTTGCTGGACTTGATGGTTTTCTCTGCCAGGAACTCTGACATCGTATCTCCAACATCTTTGATGTGAGATTTAAATGAAGCAATCTTCTTGCTAGATGAAGCGGCTGCATTGACTTTCTGTGAATGAAATTTTTTATGTTTCGTTGTTGCCTGTACCTTCACGCCATCTGTTGGTGAATGAATGGCGCTTTGTACATGCGAGGTGAAGCTGTAAGCTGCTGGGACATTAGATACAACAGCATTGTTTGCAACAATTGGTTTGGCGGATATTAATTTGTCTGTCGGACGTTGAACACTGGTCGCCGCTGACCTTGTATTGTAGCTCGGCTTAGGGGCAAAATATCTCGGTTTGTATTTTCGTTTGTGTGTGTGTTTGGAAATTCTTTCAACCCTTCCTGTTGTCACGTAGTTGTGTGTAGATGGCGTACTTTTTCTCTCGGATCCCACATGCTTATGCCATGAATAAATATACTTTCTTGGAGATTTTGTTGATTTGTTTGGGTAAAATGTGGATGATGTAGATTTCAGAGCAGACCACCACGGCATTCTTACATTTTTTGAATTATGATTTTTATTATTGCTCTCAATTTTTGTCGATGGTCGAAATAATGGCCGCGTTGTAACGTTTTTGGGTGCAAAATTTACCAATTTTCCGGATTGTTCAATGTTTTTTGGATATTTTTGTTCAAGTGCATTATTTGTATTTACGACATTATAATCCGGCGAGTTCTGAGGCAGTGAGTTTTCGACAACTACATTTTTTTCAGGTGCGAAATTATGGGTTGGAACTTTCTGTTGCATTCCGCCAGGTCTGTATAGGCCTATACCTGAATTATGTCTTTTTGGGGACTTGCTGAATAAGTCAGTTCTGAGTATATTGAGATGTGTGGTGATGTTGCTGTTTGATGTATCAGAACTGGACGATGCTGTGAACCACGAAGGCGATGTCTTATGTGCGTCTCCACTGGGCATGTTCTCTTCAAGTCCAGAACTGTCAATTTCAGATATATCATTTGATTTCCAATTAGTTTGGTGTGGAACAAGACTTTTGTTTACAAACCCATCATTTATTTTCTGAGCAAGAAATTTATATTTATCTGATGTATGCGGTGAAGAAGTCGGATACCACAGTGGTAGCTCTGATATACCGCTATCACTATATGTTTTTGCTGTAAGCTTATCAACTAAATATCCAACTTCAGGCGATGATAAAGTGGTCAGTTTTTGTAATTTTCTTGTCAAAAAACGGTCAGCGTATTCAGAGATCCCGTGACTCGCTCCATTCTTTATATAAGGACTTAAATATGGCGATATATGCTGCTTAGTTCTCGTCTGAAAATATGGATCTGTGTATGGTCGAAGCCAACGATGGTATTGTGTCAGGTAGGGTTCCATCTTGTTGTTATTTTTCTGTACTCTTGTCGGATAATTCGTGACATTCTTTAACCCATCTGCGAGTATTCTAACGTTATCTTCGGCTTTCTTATCAATTGTCACGCGATCAAAGATTTCTTCCTTCTCGCCTACTCTTTGTTGCTGTTTAGATCTATACGCTTCTGCATGTGTGTGACTAGTTTGGGGATGATTCCCGTCTGTTGAATCAGTGCTGCTTGTATCCCGTTTGTTTGAGAGGACACGCTTGGAGACCACATTTAAAAGCCCATTTGATGATGAATGATTTTCACGGTTCTGAGGTATCATAGAACTGCTAGTAGAATCTATAGATGTGAACTTGTTAGTACAGATTGCACTTGTTGGCCAGTCGCAAGTTTGAGTTTGTTCATTGAAATGCAACGTATCAGGGCAGACCATGTCGTACTGATTACTTCCTATGCATATATGAAAGACTGCAGGGTTATGTTGGTCGCAGACGAACTTATTTCTGACACCACCACACAATTGATGAGCCGCTCCCATATTGAAAGCGTGTGTTTGCGCGAGCAGAACAAACAGCAACATTGCTGCGCATGTCGAGACTGCTGGTCTGTACCTGAAGAATATATAATGATACGTCTGACTAGTATCCATACCACAGTAACTCATTTTTTCTACTTCTATTGGTCAGTTCTATTTTAACCAATCAAATTTCTGAAAAATAGTGTATATTTTAGAAATGATAAAGTAACAGTAATAAAAATCACACAGTATTATGGACAGCGTAGTAGATTGGTTAGAACGCCGACCTCATAATGGTGACGAAATTGGTTCAAATGAAGTTAAGGATTGGATTTTCATCTTTCTGAATTAATGTAAAAATTAACCCTTACACGTAGTAGCTACTACTATGGCTAGCGGCTTTTATTGCTATAGCTATAAAGTTATCCATTCACTCCGTAACATGCCATGTGTTACAACGAATTACTCAGTAGAACTTGAGATGGGACATCTTGACATTAATCAATATCCATTTCAGAAGATATCTCCTGTGAGGTTGCTATCACTAGAGCACATTTGATTTAAAATCGTATGCACTAACTTAACATTGAAATCTTATGCAGTTATAGTAAAACAAAACATTTTTTTTGGTCTAAGATTTCACATAGAAATCACGATCACAACACACATTTTGAAATAATTTCAACAAGATTTTGGCTTATAAATGCAGAAACGTGTTGTTCCTGGCGGAGGAATACATCCGTTTTTAAGATGACCTTGCAGTTAGGCCACATTCAGCAAACACAAGAAGGTTACGCAAAGTTTGTCACAAACTAGACAGACCCCTCAAATTGAGTATTTATTCGACACGATCAAACCGCCTGTTTAAATGAAAGGATTTTCAAAGTCCCGAAGTTAAATTATCCAACGTTCACAAATTTATGGACACATTGAAAACAACGATGTAGACAAAAGAGTTCAAATACTTGTATGCACGACAAGTGTCATCACGGCGGTCTATTGTTTTGATGGAGCCGAGGTCTTGATTGGCTAACAGTTCATCGGAAGTGAATGTACAACAGAAACAACTTGCCGTTACAGCATGTTTCCAAGTCAAAAAATGCACAGATGATTTAAAAGAATGTAGGAGTAAGAACTGACTTACCCTAGCAGTTACCATGACGTGTACAATTTCGATTTTACTTTTTGCCTTCGAAAGAGAAAATGCAATTTCTGTCACCTTGATGTAAATTAGAACCGTCACAATTATAAATTGAACGAACTACTCTTTGCAGACGACCACGCACTAATAGCGACATGAGAAGAACAATTGCAAGACCATATGAACAGACTCCACACAACATGTCAAAAATTCAACATGAAGATCAATATTGAAAAACTGAAATAATGGCAATAGCAAAGAAAGAAAGAAATATCACTATCTCCATCGATGATAAACACCCTAAACAGGTAAATGAGTTCACTTACTTAGGAAGCATTATATCGAGTGAAGGGAAAACCATTAAAGAGATACACAATAGATGCAACAAAACATACCAGATCCTAGAACAGATGACACGTATTTTCAAGAACAAAAATGTAAACATAGACACGAAAGTTGCATTATACAAGACTATTATTATTCCATCACCATGCTACCAGTGCCAAACCTGGACAATGACAGCACAAGACAAAAGAAAATAGTGACAGCAGAAATGACATGTCTACGAAGAATACTCGGAGTGGCATTAAGAGATAGAATTAGAAACGATACTATCAGAAAGATAACCACAACAATACCAAATTGGAACACATCAAAAGACAACAGATCAAGTGGTTTTCACACGCTTCCAACTACCAACAGATAGCATGCCACAAATGGCCATGCCACATAGACATAACGGTTATAAAGCCAGAGGCAGACCATGTAAAAGATGGATCACAGAAATCAAAGAAGCCACAGGTACAAGCTTACAAACAGCTCACAAGAAGGCAATCTTCAGAGAACTCTGACGCCGCAAGGCAAACAAGGGCCACAGCGTATAGATAGATAGATAGATAGATAGATAGATAGATAGATAGATAGATAGATAGATAGATAGATAGATAGATAGATAGATAGATGGATGGATGGATGGATGGATGGATGGATGGATGGATGGATGGATGGATGGATGGATGAATGGATGGATAGATAAATAGATAAATAGATAGATAGATAGATAGATAGATAGATAGATAGATAGATAGATAGATAGATAGATAGATAGATAGATAGATAGATAGATAGATAGATAGATAGATAGATAGATAGATAGATAGATAGATAGATAGATATAAGAGTGGAGCGCTACCAATTCGGCCATATTCTCCACATCACAGTGAGTTTCTACCAATAATTGTTCTCTTTCAGAAATTACATCATCGTAAGATGATGAGATATCTAGATTTCTATATTTCTACTTCTACGTTTCACGGCCTGCTTCAGAGTTCAACATGAATTTCTTGAATAAAAACTTGCTGCGAGTTAGAGTCTGTGTGATATGCCACACGCGAGTTTGCTTTCTGAGGGAGCACATCGCGGCCAGAGTTAACACTACATGACACGGTGTTGTATTTTTACAACAAACCATTCAAACTTCAATATGTTCGTAATTTGTGTGTGCACAATTTTAATGTTTATTTCCCTTTAAAGCCATATAGTTTTGAATGTTCCCTTAAAATGTTCAAGATGATAAAATGTCCAAACATACGATTTGTATGATATTCCGAATGCACTGAAATTTGTGAAAGCATTTTTTTTTTCAAAAATGGTTAATATAACATTTATCATGTATACATTTTTCAGATCGCAACGGCTCCCGTGTAGACCCAGCCTTAAATGGATACCGGATTAATCCGGGAAGTAAAGACTGCGAGGGAGAGGAGATGGCTACCACCCTCATTTGCAGAGCCTGTGAAATGTGAGATCGCTAACATCTCACTCCCCTACGGCATTAATAAATGCTATGGGTATGTTGTTCTTATTTAGTTTCACCTTAATTAGTTATCTACAAAATTGATGCCTTTGAGATGTGGGTATATAGAAGAATAGGGAGAACATCATGGAAAGAGAAGAAAACAAATAAAGAGGTGCTAAAGACACTTAATATGAAGAAAGAACTACTAAGAGAAATAAAGATCAGACAAATAAAATACTTTGGACACATTAAAAGACATGACACCCTATTGAAGACCTTACTTGAGGGTAAAGTCAAAGGTAAGCGAGCAAGAGGTAGGCAGAGATACAAGTGGGAGAGTAACATTACACGATGGACAGGTTACAGTCTAGCAGAGTGCACCACCAAGACAAGAGACAGGAGATGTTGGAGATACGTTGCAGCCAACCTTCGTTGCGGAGACGGCACATGATGATGATGAGTTATCTACAATGAAATATTCAGCATTGACACCATGTTTGTTTATTTCTGCATTCAATTTTTGAACAGATATGCCACACACGATCCTTTGCTTCCAACGATCACGAATACGATACTGTTATAAAATCGTTATAAAAATATTATAAGTGTCAAACCGGACATTTTTTTTTTTAGAGAATAAGTGTCTGCTTGACCAAGACTCGGAATTGAGTGGTCATGTTCTGATGCATTTTGTAGTTCACTCTTACTAATGTCAACATAGAGAAGGAATTCTTTTTAAAACTTAATGTCCATAACATTTCTTTTATTTCACAAATTATGTTTATGTTACCGCCGAAGACGGATGTGTCGGGCAATTGTCACAAATAAAGCTGTGACACAACGCATTTCCATTCTCATGACTACATCCTGCTGGAAATTTAGTAGGACCATGGTCCTGCTACAAGGGAGTTCCAGCGGAAGTTTGAGAATGAACGCTGAAGAAGTAGAAGAAATGTTTATGTTCACTTTGAAAATTATTTATTAACGGCATGGTGGATCTGAACACCTGTGTCCAACAGTTTGTGCATACAGGTACATTTTTATCAGGTTATAGAAGCTCTTTGGTATATATGAAAGTGCTTACCTGGCAGGTAATACAGTCATGATTAGTAAACAGGCTAACGTTTACTACGGAATTAATACAAAATCCTACGTGATAGGCCTATCATTATAGACAGTGATGTCCTTTACTTGTTATATGATACGCTCTGTTCTTGATAAAGAAACTTGTAGTCGAAACGTCGATTTGTATGTGTCTTCCAATGGGCTTGCAATGAGTGATTCACAAAACTTCTTTACCCTTGGTTTTCATTTTTCACCTGTCGTATCATAGTTTTGTTGCAGTTCTACTCATTATCGATTACCACATACCTGTCAGGTAATAAAGACAATTTGTACAGCTGAATATTACCTGTTATACATAAGTATCAGTTTCAGATTAGGCCTTATTTTTGCGCAATTCTAGATCATTGACAATGATTGAGAACCTGTTTGAAAGCTACCTAGACAATAGATACATGTACATCCCCGACTGTAGTTCTTGTCAGTTAAACACATTTCCTGCACACAATTGCGATCGAAATCATAAAACCGCGACAACCTTAATTAACTAATCTAGAAATTGTGCCTAGATTTCACAGAATGAGAGACTGTTCTTTATGTTTCAGTGACTGCCTAACCGGACAGGCTATCCTGTGTGACCAAATAGAACATAAAAGACTGCCCAGCGAAAACGAATCTTGTTTTATACGAACTTATCAACGTCCTTGTACCTCCAGAAAATGGCAGCAATGCTAGTAAACCTCCCTTGTGTTAGATTCCTAGTCGTTCACAGGACGGACATATCCCGGACATCAAGGACAACTAGAAATAAGTCCGATCAGACAACTCGAATTGTGTGTGTACCTGGCTTAATCCAGGCCAAATAGTCATTCCCTTCATATTTTTTATCTTCAAAATACCTGAAATTTACCTGTGCATTTCAAATCTGCTCACTGGAGTCCAACGTCTACAACACCTCTTAAAAGCCATCAGAAAAATATTTGCAAACATATTACTCTTTACCTTTCTCTCCCTCCTTCTATCAGCTCTATATCTTCCTCCTCCCTCCTTCTATCAGCTCTATATCTTCCTCCTCCCTCCTTCTATCAGCTCTATATCTCCCTCCTTCTATCAGCTCTATATCTTCCTCCTCCCTCCTTCTATCTGCTCTATATCTCCTCCCTCCTTCTATCAGCTCTATATCTTCCTCCTCCCTCCTTCTATCTGCTCTATATCTTCCTCCTCCCTCCTTCTATCAGCTCTATATCTTCCTCCTCCCTCCTTATATCAGTTCTATATCTTCCTCCTCCCTCCTTCTATCAGCTCTATATCTTCCTCCTCCCTCCTTCTAGCAGCTCTATATCTTCCTCCTCCCTCCTTCTATCAGCTCTATATCTTCCTCCTCCCTCCTTCTAGCAGCTCTATATCTTCCTCCTCCCTCCTTCTATCAGCTCTATATCTTCCTCCTCCCTCCTTCTAGCAGCTCTATATCTTCCTCCTTCTATCAGCTCTATATCTTCCTCCTCCCTCCTTCTATCAGCTCTATATCTTCCTCCTCCCTCCTTCTATCAGCTCTATATCTTCCTCCTCCCTCCTTCTATCAGCTCTATATCTTCCTCCTCCCTCCTTCTATCAGCTCTATATCTCCCTCCTCCCTCCTTCTATCTGCTCTATATCTCCTCCCTCCTTCTATCAGCTCTATATCTTCCTCCTCCCTCCTTCTATCTGCTCTATATCTTCCTCCTTCCTCCTTCTATCAGCTCTATATCTCTTCCCTCCTTCTATAAGCTCTATATCTCCCTCCTCCCTCCTTCTATCAGTTCTATATCTTCCTCCTCCCTCCTTCTATCAGCTCTATATCTTCCTCCTCCCTCGTTCATTATCTATATTCTTCTTCATAGATCTGGACAAATAAAACACATGGAAGTAAATTATTAAAACTGACAATCTTGAACTCAAACCCCTCCGTAGACGGATGTGTCGAGCCATTGGCTCAAATAAAACAGAAACACAACGCATTTCCACTAGACCACATCCTGCTGGAAATCTACCAGGGTCATTGTTCAACTACAAGAGAGATCCAGCGGGAGTTTGAGAATGAAAGCTGAAGAAGAAGAACAAGAACCTAAATATTATGTTTAATGTTATATGGTTGAGTATTCAGCTTTTAGAAGTTATAGACTGTTATAGAATGAAACCTACATACATGTTACGCCCTTGTCTTGTATAGACTGTTATTGTATGTCATGTGACGTATTCCTTCCAGAACGTTGTCTTCCCAATGAACTCTCTGAACCTCTCTCTGTCTTGTGCGATGTGGCTTGCATTTTCTAGCGATGTATTCATGTTATCTTTAATGTCGTCAGTCCATCGTCTTCTTGGTCTGCCCCTTCTCCTCCTCCCAGGTACTCTTCCCTCCATTATTTGTCTTTCTAAAAAGTTATGTCTCTTTATATGACCAAACAGGCGTAATTTTCTTTTTGTTATTGTGTTTAGTAACCAACACTCTAGAATATTCAGTGTGTTTATAATATCTGAGTTTCTGATTTTATCCTTCCATGATATTCTAAGTATCTTCCTGTAGCATTTCAGCTCGAAGGCGTTGATCCTCTTTGCCGATATTGTAAGATACCTAAATCACATGAAAGGATACGCCGTTGTATTGTATAGACTGTTATATTTAAATACCCGCATAAAGGATACGCCCTTATCTTTTATAGATTGTTATATTAAGATACCTACATAAAGGATACGCCCTTGTCTTGACTATTATAGTATGATGGTTACATAACATACGTGAGTACGTCCTTGTCTTGTATAAACTGTTTTATATATGGACTATTGCGTCTCACATTTCAGTAGCTCTGCTATATGAGGGCGGTAGCCATGTTCTCTCCCTCGTAGTCTTTACTTTCCGAATTAATGCGGTACCAAATTAAGGCTGGGTCGACTCGAGAGCCGTCGCGAACTGACAAATATTTTCACCTTAACTGGGAAATGACCCCAGGACAACTCATATGCGAAGTCAGTGTACTGTGTACTAAGCACTGCACTACGTGGCCCTAGTAGTACAGAGTGACTGTATAGAAAATTAAATAAAGATATCAGAAAGAAGATAAACAAAAGCAAAGAGAAGTGGATTTCTGAACAATGTGAGTGAATCTAAACCACACTAGACAAAATGTCAACATAATTCTAACAAGACGATTACGAGCATTAATCGAACCACAACTTAACAACTTTCAAATGAGGTTCCGTAAAAATAAGAGCTAAACAGAATCTATTTTTACACCCAAACAACTGACAGAAAAAAAACCCTGAAAACAACCAAGAATTGATATCGCGTTTGTCGACCAAGACAAAGCCTTCGACAGAGTAGACAGACAACAACTATGGAAAATACTATCAAAATATAGAATTCCACAACACCTGATCAACTTGTACAGTAGTTACACAGGTAGTCGATGTACAGTTAGAACAAGTGTAGCTCTTTCAGATTAATTCCACATATACACTCTGCAGTGCTACAAGGATGTGTTCTATTTCTCTTGATGTTCATCACGTATATGGATTGTATATGTAAAATTGCCAACACAAATTAAGAAAACAGTCTAGACAGACACTTGAGCGAACTTGGTTATACAGACAATCATACAATAATGTGAAAAATCTGAAGAATAACAACAACAATATATAAATAGACTAAATTTTGTTGTTTGTTTGTTGTTGTTCGTCCATCACAAGTGATGATGACCATTTGTTACATCCACTTTTGAAAATTCAATTTTAGTTCTGTCCTTGATTATGAGTTCGTAGATGGCTAATGAGCCCTATTCGAGCTGTAAATGTCCTTGGACAGTTCGGACATGGAATGACGAATGTAGACGGATCTTGGTCTATCCGTGACTTTCTAGCTGCTCTCCGCTGTTGAGCTGCTGCATTTCTTTTCTTTTCACAAGATGATGCGCTCTTTTTTTATTTTAGAACGCCATGTAGATCTATTTTGTGCAAGTTCTTCCCATGTATCGTGGTCTATTTCAAAGGCTAAATAGACTAAATACAACATGTAGGAACACCGAAAAACCGAGGAAATGTCAATCACAAAAAGAGAAAGAAACACGTCTATTCTAATTGATGACCAACAACTTAAACAAGTGAAAGAATTCAACTATCTTGGCAGCATGATATCATCAAATGGGAAAACACCAAAGAAATCAAACATAGATGCAACAAAGTACCAGAACTTAGGACAAATGTCTCCTATTTTCAAAAATAAGCAAGTGAACATGAACACCAAAACTGTTGGAGGAGAAATCTCTACTTTGGGAAGAAATATCACTTTTGGAGGAAATATTTCTAACTTGGGAGGGGAAATCTCCACTGTTGGAGGCGAAATCTCTAGTTTGGGAAGAAATATCACTGTTGGAGGAGAAATCTCTACTTTGGGAAGAAATATCACTTTTGGAGGAAAAATGTCTTGGGAGGGGAAATCTCCACTACGCTATTTCCCCCGGTTGGAACAATACCCCCGATTTGCATACCCCCGGTTGGAACAATAACTATGTTCTGTATACAAACATATTGCAAGTATATAAAAGTGTAATTCCGAGAGACATGTAGAAAAAAAAAACCCAGAAATATATGTCTATATAAGATCGTTGGTTAAGACGAGACTGTCGACTGTGTACAAGACCTCTGTACTGAAATAATTAGGACGACCTTCTTTACGTTTTTAACTATTGTCGTGATTTGCGATGGGAACTATTGATATACTTGGAATCGCATGCCAAAAATAGTCAAGGCCAACTATCGAAATGCACGGAAATAATCAAAAGGTCTTTCTCAGGTCATGTTTACATTTTCAGTTAAAAAGGTCATATAAATTGTCGAAGGTCACGGTTAAGACGTTGCATAAAGTGGAAGGAAAATATGGAAACAAACTGATTTATTGAAGACATATGTCCCGTTTGAAGACATATGTCCCGCTTGAAGACATGCCCCGCTTCAAGACATATGTCCCGCCTGAAGACGGGATTTCTGACGACAGTTCTAGCCATCCCAGTTCTAGGCATCCCAGTTCTATGCATACCAGTTCTAGGCATACCAGTTCTAGGCAACCCAATTTCTAGGAATCCCAGTTCTAGGCATCGCAGTTCGATAACCATTTACATTCATGTGCAGCTGGACATGATTTATATAAAACTGTCACAGATTCCACCGATACCTCCTTTGTCCTCTTATCGTCTACTACTTGAAAAAAATTTATCTACGTGACTTGTCGTTTACATAACACTGTTGTCACTGTCATTGTGTCTCTCAGTTTTGTGCAATTTATATGTAGCAACTATGTTCGCTTGCGTTTTTTAATAGTAGTTGTGTATAGTTGTGTGTAGTTGTTGTGTGTAGTTGTTGTGTATAGTTGTTGTGTATAGTTGTGTGTAGTTGTTGTGTGTAGTTGTTGTGTATAGTTGTTGTGTATAGAGCAGTTCGTTTTAGGTCGCCTTGGGTTCCCCGCAATTTGTTTGATGTGCAGAGAAGCTCATGTGAGTTAGATTGTGACTCTGTGAGTTAGATTGTGACTCTGTGAGTTAGATTGTGACTATGTGGACTAGATTGTGACTCTGTGAGTTAAATTGTGACTGTGAGTTAGATTGTGACTCTGTGAGTTAGATTGTGACTCTGTGAGTTGCCAAGATGGAGGCAGTCTGCAGTATAGGTTTTGTATGTGTATGGTTGCTATGAAGATAATGACCACAGATTTGCTGATGCGTTTACTTGCTAATATGATATGTTACTTTCTAATATAATATGTCTGTCCCATCCCATATAGGGACACTGACCCAAAGCCATGCTGAAGTCGGATGTGTCAGGACGAAAGGCGCAGATATCGCAGCAATGCTGTAAACCATGACACAACGCATTCCGTTCTCCAGACTACATCCTGATAATCTGCAGGAGTTTGAGAATGAACGCAGAAGAAGAAGAAGAATATAATATGTTACTTGCTAATATAATATGTTACTTGCTAATATAATATGTTACTTGCTAATATAATATGTTACTTGCTAATATAATATGTTACTTGCTAATATAATATGTTACTTGCTAATATAATATGTTACTTGCTAATATAATATGTTACTTGCTAATATAATATGTTACTTGCTAATATAATATGTTACTTGCTAATATAATATCTTACTTGCTAATATAATATCTTACTTGCTAATATCGTCTTCTTCTTCTTCAGCGTTCATTCTCAAACTCCTGCTGGATATTTCTTGTAGCAGGGCAATAGTCCTACTAGATTTCCAGCAGAATGTAGTCCAGAGAATGAAAATGCGTTGTGTCGCAGTTTTATTTGCGCCAATGGCCCGACACATCCGTCTTCGGCGGGACTTGCTAATATAATATGGTTAACAGTATATGAAACGTTGTTACTTCTTAATATGTGAAGGAAAGATTTCATCTTTAGTCACGTTAGAAAGGAAGACTTGAAGGGCATGTTGATACATATTGATAACTAGCAAGATTCAAAGGCAGAAAGACAAATGAGAATGGTGTCATGTGACGTATGTGTGTGTCATGTGACCTATGTGTGTGTCATGTGACGTATTCCTTCCAGAACGTTGTCTTCCCAATGAACTCTGTGAACCTCTCTCTGTATTGGGCGATGTGGCTTGTATTTTCTAGCGATGTATTCATGTTATCTTTAATGTCGTCAGTCCATCGTCGTCTTGGTCTGCCCCTTCTCCTCTTCCCAGGTACTCTTCCCTCCATTATTTGTCTTTCTAAACAGTTATGTCTCTTTATATGACCAAACAGGCGTAGTTTTCGTTTTTGTTATTGTGTTTAGTAACCAACACTCTGGAATATTGAATGTGTTTATAATATCTAAGTTTCTGATTTTATCCTTCCATGATATTCTAAGTATCTTCCTGTAGCATTTCAGCTCGAAGGCGTTGATCCTCTTTGCCGCTGTTTTACTTAGTCCATGTTTCACAGCAAATGAGAATAGCGTCAGAAAATGTTTATTAATTTAATATACTATCAATGCAATGAATCAACAACAATCCAGGTTCACGAAAGATAGAGATTTGTGGAGATTCATGATCGCATACGCCAGTCGGTACAATTCGGTGATGATACCCATGAATACCGTACAATCTTTAGAATAGCTTATTAGCGTCGAAACGATCAATAGACAATTAAAGCATATCAAACCCCAGCAGATACCAACTTGTAGACACTGCTCTAATCCCAATGAAACAGTGGAATACCTCCTTATTGACTGCCCTTACATTTCAATTGCAAGAAAAAAACTTCTTCAGACACCCTTGACAGTCACTAACGTACTGTATGGATCACTCAGTCAACTACAGAAGACCTGCAATTGTTTAAGAATGGCATTGTGCTGATAAGAGTAGCATTACTCATCAGCATTTGAATATCGACAACAATATCTGCATCAAAAACACATTATCTACTTTGTTGTGTGGTCTTTCGGGTTTTATGTGGACCACAATCAGATCCCCTTTTATAATATCTTCAAAACTAAAATAATACCACACATACATTGATTATAATTTAACGAAATGGTCGGAGGGCGTCCGACAAAGTGGAGGGTGCCGCAGTAATCAAAGTAACAAATAATAATGGAAAGTAAGATAAACAGGTTACTAGGAATAACTAACTATGAACAAATCTAGATAAAAAGGTATATAAGAAATATACAATAAAACAACAAAATGACAATTTTCCTACGTTGCGAGTCAATGGGGACCTTTTTCAAGAAACACACACACACACACACAAAATAAATAAAAAAAGACACCAAACCGTAAATATATTAACAGCCATGAAATCATTTTATATTTACGATTTGGTGTCTTTTTTAGTTTGTGTGTGTGTGCGTGTGTGTGTGTGTGTGTTTCTTGAAAAAGGTCCCCATTGACCCGCAACGTAGGAAAATTGTCATGTTTTGTGTTATTGCATATTTCTTATATACCTTTTTTATCTAGATATCTTCATAGTTATACATACATATGTTGTAGAATTATGCAATTTGATACAGTGAGTATATTAGCTAGCTATCCATGGCACTTTGAACATAGATGTACTTTTTCTTCGATTCTTTCGTTAATTCTGCGTCCTCTGATATGAATTCATGAATTCCACCAATGTTGAATATAGTATGAGCACAATGACTCGACATTGTATAGATATTCTCTTGTGGCTGCAAACCCACTTTGCAATGATCTTGTGAGGATCTGTCGACATCAATGAGCCCAGTATTAAACTTCCCTTCTATTTTATCCTCGTTTTCAATGCATGTTGTCTCTATGGTGGCTGCTGTCCTGTACTGTCGTATCCTACAATGAATCTTGCATGTAAGTATTTGATGGTAGGATTTTCGAAATTGTTGATTTAGAAGACCATAGAGCAACGGGTTAACAGCACTGCTGAGGAATATTGAAGTCTGGCAAAACATATGGGCGGTTTTACTGAGAACCCGGCTCCAGTTAATCACGTTGGAGATGATACATGGGAAGTAACTTAGTATGAAAACCATAAAGATACCGGTCATCATTTTCGTTAGACGGATCTCCCTTCTGTGACCTTGTTGTTTCATAATGCTTGTGACCGAGCAGGCAATTAGGTACAGTCTTTGGTTCGATTCTCGATTGACTGTGTGGATAGCGTTGTAGAAGTAGATCATGAGTCCGCAAGGAATGGCAGCACGAGCAATCAAGAGGAATGTCTTGAAACTTTTGCTGGAATTGTCCAGGTCAAGGTTACAGCTAGACAGCATGGGGATGTAGTCAAAGTGGCCCCATTTCTGCAAAATAACATTCAATGTGGTCAGAGCCGTGTTTACAAATATAACAAGTTTTATTGTTGATGTAGGTAAAGTTTTATAGCAGTTATTGGTAGATTTTGGTAGAAGTTATTGATATAATTTGAAAGATGTTATTGGTAGAGTTTGGTAGAAGTTATTGGTAGAGTTTGGTAGACGTTGTGGGTAGAGTTTGGTAGAAGTTATTGGTAGAGTTTGGTAGAAGTTATTGGTAGAGTTTGGTAGAAGTTATTGGTAGAGTTTGGTAGAAGTTATTGGTAGAGTTTGGTAGAAGTTATTGGTAGAGTTTGGTAGACGTTATTGGTAGAGTTTGGTAGAAGTTATTGGTAGAGTTTGGTAGACGTTATTGGTAGAGTTTGGTAGAAGATATTGGTAGAGTTTGGTAGACGTTATTGGTAGAGTTTTGTAGAAGTTATTGGTAGAGTTTGGTAGAAGTTATTGGTAGAGTTTGGTAGACGTTATTGGTAGAGTTTGGTAGACGTTATTGGTAGAGTTTGGTAGACGTTATTGGTAGAGTTTGGTAGAAGTTATTGGTAGAGTTTGGTAGACGTTATTGGTAGAGTTTGGTAGAAGATATTGGTAGAGTTTGGTAGACGTTATTGGTAGAGTTTGGTAGAAGTTATTGGTAGAGTTTGGTAGAAGTTATTGGTAGAGTTTGGTAGAAGTTATTGGTAGAGTTTGGTAGAAGTTATTGGTAGAGTTTGGTAGAAGTTATTGGTAGAGTTTGGTAGACGTTATTGGTAGAGTTTGGTAGAAGTTATTGGTAGAGTTTGGTAGACGTTATTGGTAGAGTTTGGTAGAAGTTATTGGTAGAGTTTGGTAGAAGTTATTGGTAGAGTTTGGTAGACGTTATTGGTAGAGTTTGGTAGACGTTATTGGTAGAGTTTGGTAGACGTTATGGGTAGAGTTTGGTAGAAGTTATTGGTAGAGTTTGGTAGACGTTGTGGGTAGAGTTTGGTAGAAGTTATTGATATAATTTGAAAGATGTTATTGGTAGAGTTTGATAGAAGATATTGATAGACTTTGATAGAAGATATTGGTAGAGTTTGATAGAAGTTATTGGTAGAAGTTATTGGCAGAGTTTGATAGAAGATATTGGTAGAGTTTGATAGAAGATATTGGTAGAGTTTGATAGAAGATATTGATAGAGTTTGATAGAAGATATTGGTAGAGTTTGATAGAAGATATTGATAGAGTTTGATAGAAGATATTGGTAGAGTTTGATAGAAGTTATTGGTAGAAGTTATTGGCAGAGTTTGATAGAAGTTATTGGTAGAGTTTGGTAGACGTTGTGGGTAGAGTTTGGTAGAAGTTATTGGTAGATTTTGCTAGACGTTGTGGGTAGAGTTTGGTAGAAGTTATTGGTAGAGTTTGGTAGTCGTTGTGGGTAGAGTTTGGTAGAAGTTATTGGTAGAGTTTGGTAGAAGTTATTGGTTGAGTTTGATAGAAGTTATTGGTAGAGTTTGATAGAAGTTAATGCTAGAGTTTGGTAGAAGTTATTGATAGAGTTTGGTAGAAGTTATTGGAAAATAATACTCACGTGTAAAACAGGTAATGAAGTCCTACTGAATGATGACTAAAACACTACACACTATCACTAACAGATGTAAATATGGTACATATAACAAAACAATACACATAATATAATCTACAGATGACAATACACAGGACAAAGTCGACGTTTCGGACCAATAAGCCTTTTTTAAGACACGGACACAACATACAAACATAAAAAAACCACAAGTAAAAATGAATGCGTATCCGAGTGAAATGTGGTACTAAGATAGATACCGGAAGCATACGAACAGGAAGTACACAAAGACGATAATACAGGTGGAACGAGAGGAACAAAACGATGACGTAACAAAGACCAATACGACCGAGAACTAAGCGAATTCTGATTCTGACACCCGTGACGCTTTCCACAAATTACCTCTGGTGGACTTTAGGCGCGAAAAAAATCTGAAGGACATCTTGGTCCACAGCCACCTCAGGTCCTCTGCACCTGACCATTTTGGTACCGTGCGGTGCTCACGAGGTCGTTGTTTCACATGTCCTTATGTGGTTCAGATGCGCTCCATCTCATTCCCCAAGGCCAGTTTCTCCATCGATGAGGCCTTTACATGTGAATCCCGTAATGTTATTTACGTGATCATATGTAAACGCTGTGGTAAGCAATATATCGGTGAGACTGGCCTTAGACTGAGCGACCGCTTCTGCAACCACTTGCATGCTATCAAACACAGAACACCCACTCCTGTGGCCAATCACTTCAACGGCGATGGCCACCGTGGTGTCCTTGACATTCAGGTCACTGCCATCAGATCCTGCACCACCGATGATAGATCTAGGTACGACCTCGAAAATCGTCTCATTTTCGAGTTGGGTACCATCAAGCCATTTGGACTCAATTCCGACCACTCTTTCGCTTAGTTCTCGGTCGTATTGGTCTTTGTTACGTCATCGTTTTGTTCCTCTCGTTTCACCTGTATTATCGTCTTTGTATACTTCCTGTTCGTATGCTTCCGGTATCTATCTTAGTACCACATTTCACTCGGATACGCATTCATTTTTACTTGTGGTTTTTTTATGTTTGTATGTTGTGTCCGTGTCTTGAAAAAGGCCTATTGGTCCGAAACGTCGACTTTGTCCTGTGTATTGTCATCTGTTGATTATATTCTGTGTATTGTTTTGTTATATGTACCATATTTACATCCGTTAGTGTTAGTGTGTAGTGTTTTAGTCATCATTCAGTAGGACTTCATTACCTGTTTTACACGTGAGTATTATTTTCCATTATGTTCTACTAGCAGTACCACCTTCTATTGATTAGAAGTTATTGGTAGAGTTTGGTAGAAGTTATTGGTAGAGTTTGGTAGAAGTTATTGGTAGAGTTTGGTAGAAGTTATTGGTAGAGTTTCGTAGATGTTGTAGGTGAGTTTAATAGACGTTATTGGTATTATTACAAGGACTTGAATGCCTTCGTGTAATATGAGGCTTTTATATGTCTTCTTATGTCCTTGTAGTACGAAAATGGATGTTATATGTTTGTGTTACTGAGGATACATCAACACTTGTAAGAGATGTTCATTATTGTTCTTGTAACAGTCATTGTCTCCACTGGTCCGTTCTCAATGTCTTGAGTACACAGTTTGAATGTCTTGGAGATCACATCCTTTTGGGGGATGTGGTTGGTCAAGTACCGAAAACCTGTTTACTTAAGTTGCAAGGCGATTCGGTGCCGCTAGAACGGACCTGGTTCAATTCACAACAGCTGTAAGAACTATGTCCATTTATCCTTATGCATCCTACTTGAATTTACTTGTAGAAGTTATATGTAGAGTGTGGTATAAGTTATATGTAGAGTGTGGTATAAGTTATATGTAGAGTGTGGTATAAGTTATATGTAGAGTGTGGTATAAGTTATATGTAGAGTGTGGTATAAGTTATATGTAGAGTGTGGTATAAGTTATATGTAGAGTGTGGTATTTTGGTATAAGTAATAGAGTTTTCAAGGTGCAATTGGTAAATTTATTTGTAGTCTGGTGTGTGATGTTGTTCTTGACATAGTCAGGTGTGTGATTTTGTATTTGGATTAGTCACATGTGTGAGGTTCTTGATTTAGTAAGGTGTGGGAGAGTGTTCTTGATTTAGTCAGGTGTGGGAGAGTGTTCTTGATTTAGTCAGGTGTGGGAGAGTGTTCTTGATTTAGTCAGGTGTGGGAGAGTTCTTGATTTAGTCAGGTGTGGGAGAGTGTTCTTGATTTAGTCAGGTGTGGGAGAGTGTTCTTGATTTAGTCAGGTGTGGGAGAGTGTTCTTGATTTAGTCAGGTGTGGAAGAGTGTTCTTGATTTAGTCAGGTGTATGAGATCATTCTTGGCTTAATCGTGTGTATTATGTTGCCCTTGATGTCAGTAATATGATTTTGTCAAGTCATGATTACCTCAAATACTACAGGTTGAAGGCAGGAATATGATTTTGTCAAAGTCATGATTACCTCAAATACTGCAGGTTGAAGGCAGGAATATGATTTTGTCAAGTCATGATTACCTCAAATACTGCAGGTTGAAGGCAGGAATATGATTTTGTCAAAGTCATGATTACCTCAAATACTGCAGGTTGAAGGCAGGAATATGATTTTGTCAAAGTCATGATTACCTCAAATACTGCAGGTTGAAGGCAGGAATATGATTTTGTCAAAGTCATGATTACCTCAAATACTGCAGGTTGAAGGCAGGAATATGATTTTGTCAAAGTCATGATTACCTCAAATACTGCAGGTTGAAGGCAGGAATATGATTTTGTCAAAGTCATGATTACCTCAAATACTACAGGTTGAAGGCAGGAATATGATTTTGTCAAGTCATGATTACCTCAAATACTGCAGGTTGAAGGCAGGAATATGATTTTGTCAAAGTCATGATTACCTCAAATACTGCAGGTTGAAGGCAGGAATATGATTCTGTCAAGTCATGATTACCTCAAATACTGCAGGTTGAAGGCAGGAATATGATTTTGTCAAGTCATGATTACCTCAAATACTGCAGGTTGAAGGCAGGAATATGATTTTGTCAAAGTCATGATTACCTCAAATACTGCAGGTTGAAGGCAGGAATATGATTTTGTCAAGTCATGATTACCTCAAATACTGCAGGTTGAAGGCAGGAATATGATTTTGTCAAGTCATGATTACCTCAAATACTGCAGGTTGAAGGCATATCATAGGTATAGCCCATGAAGCGGTCAGCATAATGCCCATGTTCCTAGGTCTGAACATCAACTTGTAGCGGCTAACATCCACTACGAGCTTGTAGCGGTTCCAAGCTATCAACGTGATTGTTATCACTGTAGTACCTGCAGATAGAGCATAAAACAATCTTCAACCATCTCACCTACAAAATTGTGACACCTACAGATAGAAGACGTACATCCGTGAAAGTCCTTTAATATGTACCACTTTAATATGTACCACTTTAATATGTACACCTTTAATATGTACCACTTTAATATGTACCACTTTAATATGTACCACTTTAATATGTACACCTTTAATATGTACCACTTTAATATGTACCACTTTAATATGTACACCTTTAATATGTACATTTTTAATATTTTTCCCTTTAATATGTACCACTTTAATATGTACACCTTTAATATGTACATTTTTAATATTTTCCCCTTTAATATGTACATTTTAAATATTTTCCCCTTTAATATGTACATTTTTAATATTTTCCCCTTTAATATGTACATTTTTAATATTTTCCCCTTTAATATGTACATTTTTAATATGTACACCTTTAATATGTACACCTTTAATATGTAAATTTTCTATATGTAGGTCCACACCTTGTATTGAGGTACTCTCCGTTCAACCGCGGACTTGAGTCACATCTGACTATACCAGAGCTTCTTACCAACATAAAATAATAGAGGTAGCAGATTAGGAAATCCTGTCACCACGATCTTGGGACACTAGACAGACAGTTGGTATTTTTTTACCAGGATATTCTTAGGATTCACGCATGCGGTTGTGTCTGAGAGCACAATAACCCACTAGACAAATCACCCTGCAACAGAAAATCTTTAGTAGATGACATGCTCATATTGATTCTGTTTTATGGAAGCTTTGTAGCATGTCATCTATACATTTATAGACACCCTCTGAGTAGAAGTCTCATTCAAGGATGGTATTTTTACATTTTATTAGTAGAAGACCTAATCCAACTCTAATGTCGAGCCTTCCTAAACCGGAAATATGCTCGCGAAGAGAAAGGGTTCTGTACCCGATGGGCTTAGGCAAGAAAGGGACAACGATGGTAGTCATGGCCCAACTCTACTGTCAAGGTTTCCTTTACCGGAAGTACACTTGCAGAGAGAAAGGGTTCCGTGCTCGATGCGCTCAGGCACAAAAGGGACAACGATTTAGCCCTGGCCCAACTCTACTGTCAGGTTTTCCTACACCGGAAATACACTTGAAGAGAGAAAGGGTTCAGTACCTGATGGGCTCAGGCGATATTGGGACAAGGACGCTCAGCTCGAGAACGCCTTGCTCTCAAACGCGTGGTGTGAGACTCGAACTTGGACAAGGGGTACACGATGTCGATGAATGACACCTCGGCTAAGAGGGCGAAAGAGCCAGGGTCCAACTCCTCTGTTGAGTTCTTCCCCTTAAGGAACTAGGCTCACGGATGAGAAACGGTTCAGTACCCAATGGGAACAGGCACAGCACGTCCAATTACACGAGGCAAGTTCATAGACAGTGGAACACCTCGTCCGAGTCAGACGAGAGCAAAAAATCGTCTGGGCGAAGAGTCGCCACTACGCGTGCCTGGAGACAGATATAGAGGCTGTCACAGGCTAAGGGTAGCCCACCCGAATTGTCAAGGCTTGCCGAAATCGGATGTGCTAGGCCTACAAGGCGCATAACGGTGGCACAACGTAATCACGCTCCCGGCGGAAATCGCACGGATATCCGTGATGGTTACAATGGAGCGAACGCAAAACAAACAAACAAACATTTTATTAGTGATTACTAAAGATTCAAACAGATGAGTATAAAACGTGATATTAGCGAGACATACTTTTGTGCTGAGCGAACAAGCCACATAACACATCTTTCTTTCATGTCGATTCTAGAAATTAATGGCCGTGGAATTCTATATCGAGACAATGAAACTTGGGGAAGTTGAAAGATTCAGTTGAGGATTATCTGAATGAATCAGGCAATATAGGGGCTTTTCCCCCATAAAAATACGGGGGGGGGGGTCGGGTCTGAAGAAGTTCGACAGCTGCTTAAAAAGGGAGGGGGGTAGTCTGTTGGTAGTCTGTAAGTGTGTGAAAACCACTTGATATGTTGTCGCTTGATATGTTCCGATACTGGTATTGTTTTGGTTATCTGTCTGATGTTGTCGTTTCTAATTCTATGCAAAATCAGGCAAGAAATTGCTGATTATCTGATTGAATCAGGACATTGAAATTTTTGGGCATAATTACATAGGGGTGAGTCCCTGATTTCTTGTCAGTTACAGACAAGGGAGTTAAAAATAAGGATGAGTCCCTGATATCTTGTCAGTTACAGACAAGGGAGTTAAAAATAAGGATGAGTTCCTGATATCTTGTCAGTTGCAGACTAAGGGTTTATAAATTCTAAAATGACTGTTGACAATTAATGGACAGGACCTTCTTGATGATTGTCTGACTGAGTTAGGCAACATCTATTTATCTATTCTATACCCTGTAGCCATTGTTTCTCATGCGGTGTCAGTGGCAGAAGAGTTATCTCGATATGATCTTCTTGTGTGCTTTTTGTGAGCTTGTTCCCATGTCCTCTTCGACTTCTGTGATCCATCTTTTACATGGTCTGCCTCTGGCTTTATAGCTGTGATATATACGTTTCTTGACCATCTGTGGAATGCTGTCTGTTGGTAGTCTGTAAGTGTGTGAAAACCACTTGATCTGTTGTCGCTTGATATGTTCCGATACTGGTATTGTTTTGGTTATCTGTATGATAATGCGTATCTAATTCTAGGCAAAATAAGGCAAGAAATTGCTGATTATCTGACTGAATCAGGCAAGAAATTGCTGATTATCTGACTGAATCAGGCAAGAAATTGCTGATTATCTGACTGAATCAGGCAAGAAATTTCTGATTATCTGACTGAATCAGGCAAGAAATTTCTGATTATCTGACTGAATCAGGTAAGAAATTTCGGATTATCTGACTGAATCAGGTAAGAAATTTTTATCACGATTTAATGACTGACAAATGAGCAATGAAGAATATTCATGTATGTTTAGTAATGTGCTATATAGGTTCTCATACTATCTACTATGTGGGTTTATACCACTCTGCTTGATTGAAATCAGTGGAAGTTTTCATCACGTCATGTATTGTTACCATATAGGACTACACCTCTATAGTATTTGCATGAAAGAACCTTAGCAGTGGGAAGTTGATCCAAAAATATGCGACTTTGTTAGACAAATATTAAAATTTATATAGTGGAGCCATATTTACATCCACACAGTGGCAGTAGTGCTTACATCCAGACAATGTAATGTTATGTTATGTTCCTCCAGGGCCATAGGCGGCGCATAGGGCAGAAACCATAACTTTCCATTTCTGTCTTTGTGTTGCCAGGTCTTTCAGTTGTTGCGTGTTGTTTAGGTTCATTGACATGCTTTCTATATTAATGGTTCTTCGTAGAGTTTCTCTTGGTCTCCCTCTTCTTCTTACTCCGGGTGGCACCCAATATAGTGACTGTGGGGAATTCTTAGGCTGTTCATTCTGAGAACATGGCCGATGTAAGTCCAACGTCTTTGTCTAATGAAGGAAGATATATATATATATATATATATATATATATATATATATACATACACATCCAGACAATGGGGAAGTTTATTTACATCCACACAGTGGCAGTAATGCCTATATCCAGATAATGGAGGTATGTATTTACATGCACACTGTGGCAGTACTGCTTATATCCACACAATGTGAGTACTGCTTACATCTATGCATTGGCAGTACTGCTTACATCTATGCAATGGGAGTACTGATTACATCTATGCAATGGGAGTACTGCTTACATTCATACAGTGGAAGTACAGCGTATTTTAAAATGGAGGCATGTATTTACATCCACAAATTGGATACGGTCTAGCAGTAACCGGTCTTCAGTTTATAAGACCAGGGCACAGAAAACGTATAGAACCGTTTGAATTATTGTCGTGAATTCGTTGGTCGGCCTTAATTAATTTTGGCATGCGACTCCAAGAATATAAATAGTGACTTATGAAAAATCGACAATAATCAAAAACGTAACAAATGAAGTCCCGATTACTTCTGTACAGAGGTCTTCTATTGCCGAGGACCTCGACACTGATTACGCCCACACAGTGGGACGGTCTAGCATATCTTACCAGTGAGGGTGTAGCACAGAAATCCAACAAACTTGCAGAAGACTCGGGGTAACTGCCAGCCTTGACTTATATACGTGTACATGTTGACAGGCAGGACAATGGTGACAAACAAAAGGTCACATGCGCTCAAGTTCACCACCAACAAGTTGGATATAGTCTGTAGCTTCTTGTTGTGTACCATTGCTAAAATAACCAACACATTTCCTGGGTATAAAAAGTAATGTCTGAAGATCAACACAGAAACAAACAAATAATGTATATAGGCAGAAAACACAATACAATCAACATAATGATAAATGATCAATTACTGAAACAAGCGCAGGAGTTAAATATCATGGGATAATTTTTACAGCCGATAAAAGAATGGACAGAGAGCTCGAGTCAGGAATTCAAAAAGTCAACTACGTAAATTATGAGCACACACCAATTTTGAAACACACATCTGTCCCGATGGAAACTAAATGGCAAATCATAAATTCAATGTTCATCCCAACATTATGTTTTCAATGTCAGACATGGACACCAACTAAAGAACAAGAGAGTAAGCTTACTTCGTGTGAAATGTGATGTCTAAGAAAAGAAGCAAACAGAACATCGGCTTTTTTTGCTGACATGCGACTCCAAATATATAAATAGTGGTCACCAAAAAAAAGCAGGGAAATAATAAAAAAACTTCAGGACTGAAGTCTTGTTTACTATACGTACATAGGTCTTTACTGCCAATAGTCTAGAATTGACTTGGATTGGTGGTTGGTTACTGATCCAGCGGTCCATGGGCTCATGCCCTTTGACCCAAGACTTGGATTGGTGGTAAACACAAATATTGTTAGGACTTCTCGTAAAGTATATACACATTTTAAGCTATACTGGTGAAATGTGTCTCCGTGACAGTACAACCAGTTGAACTATCTTCCTCCAGTGTAGCTTCAACAAACATGAGTGAAACTTGAGCGCCTACAATATAAGACATATTGAGTAGTGGAAAAACAAGCTTTCTTGATGACTCAGTTGATTATTCCAGTAATTTTCATTGGTCACTATAGTTATACCGCCCTTGTGTTGCCGGGGCCCGAAAGGGGAGCAAAGAATAGCAACACTGTTTACCTTCGACGCATGTCGTAAAAGGCGACTAAGGAGGTTATGGGATGGAGTTGGCTGTCACATCCCATATAGGGTCAGTTACCCAAAGCCATGCTGAAATCGGATGTCTCTGGCCGAAAGGCGCAGATATCGCAGCAATGCTGTAAACCATGACGCAAAGCATTCCGTTCTGCGGACTACATCCTGCTAATCTGCAGGAGTTTGAGAACGAACACAGAAGAAGAAGATAATAGTTATACTGTATGTGCCAGCAAATGAAAATAAATGGAATAGTTAAACGAATCATTTAAGAGTCTTGTTTTCCCATTAGTCAATATGTCTTACATTCTTAGGGTCACCAGTCGATTCACGTTACTATAAATTAACTCTTCGAAATGCTTGTGTATAAAACTAACCCTTGTAGTGACGTCATAATCATGTAACATCCGCTTGTGTCCAGAGATCCGTGAACCATATCATATTTCATCTCGTGTTAATTATTTGATCATGAAAGCTAATGTCAACACGATGTGTCCAAGGAGACCCGCCATGACAGTAGCCAAAAGTAGACATGATACGGATAGCATTAGCGTGACAATTACCATGTTTGCTATCAATTTAATACCGGATTGGTTGGTAGACAGAAATCACTGTTTTTATGTTTGCCTGGGCTAACTCGTAATATCTGATCGGTTGCGAGAGTTGTGAATTAGTTGTGATTGCTTTTGAGTCTTGTCATTGTTGTGTGTTATTGGTATGTGTTATTGTTGTGCGTTGTTCAGTTATTTGTCATTTACTTTCATGTCATGATTTAATAGCATGCCATACGTGTATATCATTTCATTATTGTATACAATACCAATGTATATCATGCCAATGTATATCATGCCATTGTGCATATTGTCATTGTATATCCTGTCATTGTATATTAAGCCATTTTATATCCTGTCATTGTATATCATGTCATTTTTATATAATGTCATTGTATATCATGTCATTTATATCATGGCATTGTGTATATTGTCATTGTATATTCTGTCATTTTATCTCCTGTCATTTTATATCATGTCATTGTATATTATGTCATTGTATATCCTGTCATTGTATATCATGCCATTTTATATCATGTAGTTTTATATCCTTTCATTGTATATCCTGTCATTTTATATCCTGTCATTTTATATCCTTTAATTGTATATCCTGTCATTGTATATCCTGTCATCGCATATCATGTCATTATATATCATGTCATTTTATATCATGTCATTATATATCATGTCATTTTATATCATGTAGTTTTATATCCTTTCATTGCATATCCTGGCATTGTATATCCTGTCATTTTATATCCTTTAATTGTATATCATGTCATTGTGCATATTGTCATGGTATATCCTTTCATTGTATATCATGGCATTGTTGGAAGATGTTGCACCTGGTGTGAAATGGTTGAGTGTTCCAGTAGTCTGCCAGATCAACTTGGGAGTTATAATAACTTTCAATAGACAATGCAACGTATCGTGATCTCTTGTAGTGGATTCTGATGTGCAGGCATTGATTAGCGAGAATTCCAGGAAGGGGACATGATTATGTGCACAGATGGTTTGGTTGCAAGACACGTGTATAGTGCCAAGACATTCACAGCTCTGTATGGACGACTATCAAAGAAGACAGCGTCGCAATAGATGTGGCAACAAGTGCGGAAGTATATTTCTAAGAAATTTTCTAAGAAAATTGGAGGGCTTGGATTGAAGTTAAACTTTTGTCTGTTAATTTTTGCGAGTCCACATATCCACGAGTACATTTTGTGTCTATTTTCTATCCTCAAGTGAACGATGGTTGTTCGCATTCGCACGTGCCACTACGCGTAAGGGTGGGAGCTTCAGCTGTCGTTCCAAGGCCAGATGAGTCACCTTGGTTGCATTAAGTCCATGTTTGTTCAATGCTATCTTGAAGTTTTCTTTCCACCTCTGTCTACCTTTGGCTTTATGTCCAGATATTCTTTTTTCATACGCTCTTATTGGTATTTGGTTTGGCTTCATTCTCATAAAGTGACCGAACCATTTTACTTGTTGTCTCTCAATATGCTCAATATATGATATTATACCAACTCTATTCCTAATTTCTTCATTTCTTATTTTATCTAGTTTAGTAACCTTTGCAGCTTTACTCATGCACATTATTCCGCATGCAACGATCTTCCTCTGCTGCGAGAACAAATGGTCCTCATCACTTGTGATGGACGAACGAACAGTAAGTTTAAAATCGCCATACATTTTTCTGTCGTATAAAGAGATTTGACCGTCCTAAAACAAACCACTATATACGTAACCAACATCAGGCTGGAAACTTAGCAGCTAGTCTCAGAACAAGAAACACATAAATCGTGATTAAAACAAGATATATTGTAAGTGTTGAGCTAAAAAGAAATGGTATGTGTAATATTGTTGATTAAACCAGTACAAAGAAATGGTATGTGTAATATTGTTGATTAAACCAGTACAAAGAAATGGTAAGTGTAATATTGTTGATTAAACCAGTACAAAGAAATGGTATGTGTAATATTGTTGATTAAACCAGTACAAAGAAATGGTAAGTGTAATATTGTTGATTAAACCAGTACAAAGAAATGGTATGTGTAATCTTGTTGATTAAACCAGTACAAAGAAATAATACGTGTAATCTTGTTGATTAAACCAGTACAAAGAAATGATACGTGTAATCTTGTTGATTAAACCAGTACAAAGAAATGATACGTGTAATCTTGTTGATTAAACCAGTACAAAGAAATGATACGTGTAATCTTGTTGATTAAACCAGTAACTACTCACCAATAGTTCCCATAACAACGATGACAGCCATGAACGTTATAACTGCTGCCAAAGCTGTCTTCTTGTCATTTGCTGTCACCTCTAAGCCTATGTCGTCTGCGGATCTCGAAGTCTGCCATGTGCGCCCAGTTATGGCAGAATCACCATCCATCACTCCCACTCTTTGTGTTCACCCTTTCCTTGTAGAAGTTTGAATTTAGGCATTTTTGTTCACATCAAGACAGATAAGACCTATGAAAAAGCATTATATTTTTTTCCTGCTAAAAATTCTGTGAAACAAAATATCTTCTTTGTTAACAAATTATAATCTTTAGTAGCAAATTATCATCTTTGTTAGCAAATTATCATCTTTGGTAGCAAATTATAATACCTGGTAGCAAATTACAATGTTTAGTAGCATCTTATAAATAACGAGGTGCCCTAGTTGATAGTGAGCTTGCTTACTACCACTTGGTAACAGCATGCCAGGTTTGACACACAAAAATTCGGATCGTGATTTCTCGTTTGACACGACCGCTACTCCAGTCGACCCAGCTGTAAATAGGTATTGACGTATGAGTTGGGGAATGTAAACACAGCAAGGAAGGGAACTTACCACCCTACCTAATAGTTACTGCAGCTTAGTACATGAAGAGTTATCTTCATCCCCAACGGAAGTTTGCTGCCTTGGGACCTACCTCTACATTTTATAAATAACTTAATTAATTATACATTTTTAAGCAATCACAAATTTACATATTCAGTTACTTATTTGTATGCATAAACATTACCTAACTTAATTACTCAGTTCTATAAGCAGTCACTAGTTTACTCATTAAATTACGCACTTCCATAAGCAGTCAATAACTTATTAAATTACGCACTTCCATAAGCAGTCAATAACTTATTAAATTACTGTCTATAAGCTTACTCATTTAAATTCAAATCAAGAGTCACAGTTTCTACCAATTTATAAATAATATAATGGTACTTCATGAAGTTCTTTATCTGCGAGTTAAGTCAAAGAATCATAGACATCTTAACCAGTATATAGGGCATACACACGCACCTTTTACACATCGACTAATGGGGTAATTTAATCACAACATTAGGAATACATTCATGGAAAAATCTGGCCTCTATTTAGTAACAATGTCATATCAACTTCACCATCGCCTGTAGATAAGAAAAGGGAAGTTTGTTACCACTTTTAGGAAAATATACAAAAATATATATTAGGCCTACATTTAGTAATATAATCTAGGAAGTAAGTACAATAATGGGGGTTTAGACCCCCCCCCCCAATTACTTCTTTGCAAATTTTCCACCAAAACATAATACAAAATCGAGGATAAATGAAAATAATTCTTACAGCTGACGGGAATTAAACCAGGTCCGTCCAAGCAGCACCGAATCGCTTTGCATTGTGTTGCAAAGCGATTCGGTACTGCTAGAGCGGATCTGGTACATTTTCCGTCAGCTGTAAGAAATATTCCCAAAAAAATCGAGATGATTTATAGAATCCCCCTCCCAACTAGCAAAGTTAAAGTCCGTAAACAGGTAGGTGTTTAGCTCATCCTCGCCCCTCCCCTATTAGGAAATCAGAACATGACATTTAGTACTAAGAATGTAGCCACAATGTGAGTACTCCCACACACCGCATTTTCGGAAAAAAGGTCATTAACTTTGCAATGAGAAAGAAGGAACTACACACAAAAATGGACTAATTATGTTTCTTTAGGTACCCCCTCCCTACTGAAGACGTATCTACGGCCCTGACAAATTCATATATATACCTACATGGTTCATGTTTGGAACACGTGCCTCTCAATTTGATTATTTCCCCTGGCAATGTTTGTCAGTATACGTTTACCCTTTTTTAATTTTACTATAAATTTATTTAGGCTAGTAGTTGTGTTTTACATAAATAACCCTAACCCTAAATAAATTTATATTAAAATTAATAAAGTATAAACAGAAACTCACAAACATTGCCAAGGGAAATAATCTAATAAGGAGGCACGCGTTCCAAATATAAACCAGCCTTGTAGCTTGTAACAGTCATTAAGTGGTCCTACTTGGTTTATTAATAATCAATTTGATTTGATGGAGTCAGCATTAATGCAGTTGAACAATTCGCATAAATAGGAACATTGACAAAAATTTGAAATTAAGTCGGAAACATCGCTGTAACTAGAGTATGTGCACTGTTGTTGAGAGTTTACTGTGTACGATATAGCATAGGCCTATATAAGAACACGTACGGATATTTGTTGAAGTACATCGAGATAGTTCTAACGCTATATAAAAAGAAAATGTACGCCTGAAATACTGGTACGGTCTTATTTGTACCTCAGTCCTGGTTGCAACAATTTGACACGGAGATCGTTGCATGGGAATCGAGTGAGCGAATGATCGCGCCGTACTGTATTCCTGCACAGAGAGCTGATTCGCAACCAAATACGGCAGACTGTTCTAGCAGTTACACGAGTGATCGAATGTTAGCTAACTACAGATCCATTGGAAAACTCTAGATCAGTGAATGTTTCTAAACATGTTTTGATTCATTGACCACCTTGAGTCACTCGTCATTAATGCAGTCATGTGGACTCATCGGTTCATGCTTCGAAGGTGAATTGTATTGGCCACTTTGAATTTACTTTATGTTCTACTTGTCATGTGACATAGGCCTATTCTTCCAGAACGTAGTCTTCAATATGGATTCTCTGACAACTCCGCAATTATGGGCAAGTTGATCTGTCGCAGCTAGAGACATGTTTAAGCAATCTGATATATCACTGCACGATCGTCGTCGTGGTCACCCTCTTCTCCTGTTGACAATAACTTTGTCTTCAGCTATTAATCTTTCCATGATGTTATCTCTCTTTATATGACCAAAAGAACACAGCTTTCTTGTTAGAATGTTGTTAAGGAGCTAACCCACTTCGACGTTTATTGATCTTAATACTTCTTGATTTGTCTTTTTTAGCTGTCCATGGTAGGCCTATACGTATCCCCCAATATTCCTTTGGTCCATATAAGGACACGTAGACCAGAACCCAGGTCAAATCACCAGTCCCTAACAGGACAACCCAGGCCATTGGGCCACAATATACGCCCCGATATAACTAAAGGAAAACCATTCCACAGTTGAAAGGGGCGTGTCTGACTCTAGACAGACAAATCCACCAGCTAACAAACAACAAACTATACGTATCATTCTTCTGTAGCATCTCATTTCGAAAGCAGCGATTCTCTTTGCAATTATTTTATTTAATGTCCATGCTTCGCAACCGTAAATTACCATTGGAAATACGCATGTTCTGGTCATATATAGTTTGGCTATGATGCTGGTATCATTATTTTTTTCATTTGCACAAGTTTCAAAATCGCCATTATATTCATCTCTTGATTTCTACAGCGCAATCTCCTGAGCTAATTATGTTTGTGCCCAAATACTGGAAATTCGTTACGTCCACTAGTTTAATATTGTCAATTATTATCTTTGCTTATACTTTGCCTTTGTTGCCATAATTTGTGTTTTCGTCATATTTCAGTACATGTTATGGGCTTCACAGTGTTCTTTTGTTGATAGTAGTTCATTTGCTTTATCTCCCTTTGTTGTTAAGAGAACTTTGCCGTCAGCATATCTGAATTCTGGGATCTGCTGACCGCCGATGGTAAGAGGCTGGAATTCAGCATATGTCATGTCGTCTTTTATGTTTCGCATTATATTGTCAGCGTAACAGCGTAACAGGCACGGTGATAGTGTGTATCCTTGTCTAATTTCTTTCTGTACATTAAACCATTTTGATATTGATGCTTCCTCTTGTACACCTACCTCTTGTTCGTGATACATCATCATCATCATCATCAAGTGCCGTCTCCGCAACGAAGGTTGGCTGCAACGTATCTCCAACATCTCCTGTCTCTTGTCTTGGTGGTGCACTCTGCTAGACTGTAACCTGTCCATCGTGTAATGTTACTCTCCCACTTGTATCTCTGCCTACCTCTTGCTCGCTTCCCTTTGACTTTACCCTCAAGTAAGGTCTTCAATAGGGTGTCATGTCTTTTAATGTGTCCAAAGTATTTTATTTGCCTGATCTTTATTTCTCTTAGTAGTTCTTTCTTCATATTAAGTGTCTTTAGCACCTCTTTATTTGTTTTCTTCTCTTTCCATGATGTTCTCCCTATTCTTCTATATACCCACATCTCAAAGGCATCAATTTTGTCTTCTAATTGTTTATTTAGTGTCCATGTTTCTGAGCCATACATTAATATGGAATAGATGTAGCATTTTATAATTCTCATTTTTAACTTGTTTGTAATTTGTTTAGATATTAATAATTTCCTCATGTCATTGAAGGTACTTTTAGCCATTCCTATTCTCCTTTTAACTTCTGTTTCACATCTGCCATCATTTGTGACTATGTGTCCAAGATATTGATACTGTTTTACTTGTTGTAGTTTCTCTCCCTGTATGTTTATGTTTACCTCCTGTTCTTCTGTGTCTTTGCTGATTATCATGGTTTTTGTTTTTTGAATGTTTATATCCAGTTGTTCGTGATACAGCATTGCGATTAAATATGTGAAATATTTGGGAAATCCCATGTCGACCATAATTTGCCATAATTGGTGATGTCATACACAATCGAACACTGTGGTGTAGTCGATGATACATGATATATTGAATTCCCTGCTATTTTCTATAATGATTCTCATGTTGAAGATATGGTCTCTGGTGCCTTTATGTTATGCAGCTAATTAAAATCACGGAAACCGTGTGTTGACTAGGCCTGAAAGGGAGACAAAGAATAGCAATGATATTTACCTTCAATGCATGTTGAAGGAGGCGACTAAGGGTGTTATAGGGTGGAACCATGACAGCGCGTTTTCGTTCTCCGGGCTACATCCTACATATTTTCAGGACTTCAAGAACGAAAGCAGATGAATTCAAGGGACTGTATATTTGGCGAGGAATGCTCTGTACATCTCTATTCTATTCGCTAAACAATTTGTTGCCTGTCAGCGTCAAGTGTATGAGAGTTTTATAGAGATGACTCCAGTTTGTGCTGAGTATATTGTGGAATTTGTCGCCTCTTTTATTTTGGTGGCCCAACGTTTTCGGGTCGGCCTCTAGGTCTGCCTTCACTTTATCTGTGTAGCATAGCTTGTTGTAGTATGCTGTCTGATGGTAGTCTGCTGATGTGTGTAAACCATGTTGTCTCTTAATATATTCCAAGATTGGAGTGGTGTCGGTCCTTTTTATAATGTCTTCATTCCTCACTGTCTCTTAGCGATATTCCTAGGATTGTGCGTAAGCATGCCCTTTGAGCTGTCATAAGTTTACGTTTGTCTTGTGCTGTCGTTGTCCATGTTTGGCTTGGCAGCACAGCGTTGCCATAATAATAGTTTTGAAAAGTGTTATTTTGGTGCTTAAATCTACATTTATGTTTGTGAAGATTGTGTTATGTGCTCTAGAGCTTGGTACGCTTTACTACATCTATTGTGTATTTCTTCGCTGCTCTTGCCGTCTGTTGTTATATTGTTTCCTATGTATGTGAATTCTGTACACCTCAACGTCTTAAAATTGGTTTTGCCCATTCCTCTAGCCGTACTAATCTGCCAGGATCTGAGAGAAGCACAAGTCCGTTGATAAGACTTTTATTAATGGAGGAGGGGTTCAATCAATCAATCAATCAACCCGTAACCCTTCAGGGTCGTAGGGGTACCACATTGGATGCCTCAGCACACAGTCCTCCAGCGAATTCTATCCTCAGCGATGATGATGAGTGTGGAAATATATTGCCCTGTCCATTCCTTGATGTTGTCCTCCTCTGCTTCTTCCACCCTCGACAGTTCCCTGCAGTATTATTTGTGACAAGGAATCGTGCCTGCAGACATGTCCAAACCATGCTAGTTTTCGTTGTTTCACTATTGAAAGCAATGGTTCATTAACACCTGCACACATCTCTACTTTATTTCTTACGTACACATTGGTCTTATGTTCCCTATAGGAAATTCGTAGAATTCGTCTGTAGCATTTGTACTCGAAAGGCTATAATCTTCTCTCCATGTCCTCAGTGAGTGTCCAACTCTCACAACCATACAACGCAACAGAAAGCACCAGGACGTACACGGTTTGATTTTTCACTCCAACACTGGTGTTGCTTGTTAAGAAGGGGTTAACTAACAATGAATAAATATAATTTATATAAAAACCCTTATATAAATCAATATAAGGGTTTTAATGGGAATTGTATTTTTTGGGAAAAAAAACCGGTAAGGGACTGACTATTAGTTACGTGAACAACTTTCTTTGGACAGTTTTGACCCACTTCCGTCTTGCCAATAATTTAAGTTCCATGTGACTCTTAATTTAGAAATATCATGAACTAGTCAAAATTCTAGAAATATACACAGTGTGATACACACAGTGGGAGAGGCAGTATAACAGACACTTCGGGATAGTTCGAGTGGAAGATACATATCGGGAAAGGCACAGCGAGTGATACGCAATGGAAGAATGAGTGTGATACACACAGTGAGAGGCTGAGGCAGTGTGATACACAGTGAGAGGCTGAGGCAGTGTGATACACAAACAGCTGGAGAGGCAGAGTTATACACACACAAAGTCGGAGTGGCAGAGAGTGATACACACATAGTCGGAGTGGCAGAGTGATACACAAATAGTCGGAGTGGCAGAGAGTGATACACACACAGCTGGAGAGGCAGTGATACACACACAGTTGGAGAGGCAGAGGTATACACACACAGTCAGAGTGGCAGAGAGTGATACACACATAGTCGGAGTGGCAGAGAGTGATACACACACAGCTGGAGAGGCAGTGATACACACACAGTTGGAGAGGCAGTGATACACACACAGTTGGAGTGGCAGAGAGTGATACACACAGTCGGAGTGGAAGAGACTGATACACACACAGCTGGAGAGGCAGTGATACACACACAGTTGGAGAGGCAGAGTGATACACACAGTGGGAGGGGTAGAGAGTGATACACACATACAGTGGGGGGGGAGTGACAGAAGTACATTGATACAGACACATTGGGAGAGTGATATTAACAGTGAAACAGAGACAAGAGAATGTGATATCGACAGTGAAACAGAGACAAGAGAATGTGATATCAACAGTGAAACAGAGACAAGAGAATGTGATATCGACAGTGAAACAGAGAATAAGTTTTCTAAGTCTTTCTAACATATACACAAAACGGACACATGCTAAGTACCCAAACCATGTTTATTTATTCTTTGGTGGGTCCATTTCATAAAATGTGATCCCCCCATAACTCAAATTGAATGAGTCTAAATATAAATTTGCCTAAGGGGGAAAGTGAAGTCTAACGTAGCCAATCCGTGACCAAGTTTGAGAACCACCATTAGACCCAAAACTATTCTCTAAATTAACTCATGTCAATACTATCCTAGATCGGTTTCCTGTCTATCACAAACTGTTTGCACTATCGATTTCTATAGTTATCTGATAACCTCCAACTGAATATTTAAATGAAATACCTCTCGACACCTCACTCCTGTTTTACAAATGTTTGCCTCATCTTTATGTGGTCATTAGTTAATCTTGTAAATGTTGCCTATGGCATACAGACTAAACTTCATTAGGGTAGATAACTGAAGGTCTCATAATGATAAATCTCTGGTTAACACAAAGATACCAAGGACAACACCAGATGATGGGGGAGAACTTATTTTGTGAAGAAATGTTCTGAAGAAGTCAATGTTTGCAGATGGGTAGCTAGACAAGGTCTGGAGAAGTCAATGTTTGTAGATGGGTAGCTAGACAAGGTCAGGAGAAGTCAATGTTTGCAGATGGGTAGCTAGACAAGGTCTGGAGAAGTCAATGTTTGTAGATGGGCAGCTAGACAAGGTCAGGAGAAGTCAATGTTTTCAGATGGGTAGCTACCGCCGAAGACGGATGTGTCGGGCCATTGGCGCAAATAAAACGGCGACACAACGCATTTCCATTCTCTGGACTGCATTCTGCTGGAAATCTAGTAGGACATGTCCTGCTACAAGAGAATTCAGCAGGAGTTTGAGAATGTACGCTGAAGAAGAAGATGGGTAGCTAGACAAGGTCCGGAGAAGTCAATGTTTTCAGATGGGTAGCTAGACAAGTTCTGGAGAAGTCAATGTTTGCAAGCTAGATTAAGATGGACCAAGATGTTTAGACAAAAAACACCAGCATTATTAAAGCCATACAGTAGTGAATTGAACAGTAGCCATACACCAAATGTGGCCCTGAAGCCTTGTTATGTTATGTTCCTCCAGGGCCATAGGCGGCGCATAGGGCAGAAACCATAGCTTTCCATTTCTGTCTTTGTGTTGCCAGGTCTTTCAATTGAAGTTTAATAAGTCAGGATAAAATGCACAGATATCACAGCTAAACTATAAACCATGATAAAGCACATTCAATTCTCTGGGCTATATACTAATAATATGCACAAGAGACACATCGACAAGAGCTATGCGATACCTAGTTGACTGTCCAACAGCTGAGCACAGATTACAGTATTGCCGTGCCCGGGCGTACCTTCAAATACATGCAGATAAGGAACACCCATTGCATTCCAAAATACAGAAAGTTAAAGGCAGCAGACTCAAGAGAGGGAGGTTGTTCATGGGACGTGCTGAGGAAGTCATACAAAGCGTGTGCATGCTGAGGAAGTCATAAGTCTACCCACAGATTTCAAAACTTGTTTGAGAGTAGTAATATAACTTAGCAGGGAATGCAGAGAATGGTGTCCCACAGCTGTGGAGAAAGAAGTGCATGCTTTGGTAAGTGATAATACCAAAGAGGGGGATGTGATTATATACACTGATGGATCTGTGATTAGACATGTTCACAGTGCTTAGGCCTTCACAGCTCAGTGCGCAGGTAATACGATCAGGGAGGAGAGTGCTGCCTTTGCGGTCACTACGAGTAGTATGACCACGGATACCAGAGCCGATATAGCAGCAAAATCTTCCACCATGACACAACATATTCATACTCTCGACTACATCCTGGTAACCGGCAGAAGTTCTAGAATGAGTGCTGAAGAAGGATGATGTGCGTTGAGGAACAACACTCCCCAGGGAGCTTAACCCCTTAGCTACGGAGATATTCTTAAGGATACGATGAAAAGCCACTGCCATTTTGCGGAGATCCTCTTCTTCTTAGCTTCCCAGGAAAAACTCTGTCTTGATGCTTTTATAATAAAGTTTCCAGAAGAATTGTTTGCATGGGAAACTAAGAAGAAGATCTCAGCAAAGAGGCAGCAGCCCCTCATCGTATCTTTAAGGATACCTCCGCAGCTAAGGGGTTAACCCTTTCAATCCCAGGCATTCATAAAAACTCCAGGCCTCATGCCCAGGGCAAAGGGAATAACTTCGCAACAATAAGAAGTGATTGTGCAAGAACATTCATATAAAATACACTTCGCAATCTATTTCAGTTGAAAATCTCATGCCTCCAGAAAGAACTACCTTCGAGGGAACAATTGAAAACGTGTACATTGAAACAATACTTGTCAGGTATCTTCTTAACCCCTAAAATTTGAGGTGCCAATTCATATGGCTTTCAGCCATCATAAATTTTACTAGAAGCCACTTGAAGGGACTTTCAATAATAACCTTTCATAAAACAGCAATCTAAAAAAAAAGTGGTTTCCATTTGTGTATACCATGAGGTACAGAGATATCTGTAGATCGTCAATGAAAGATTTCTCGATTGACCCTAAAAATTGGAAAGTGCTACCCATTACTCATACTGCCTGGAAACAAACTATATTTACAAGGGCAGTGTGTTTATGAAAAAATATGAATAAATAATATGGAGAACAAAAAGAAAGATGCAAACACAAATGTTCTGTGTGGCTGTGAATTAATTTCTTAAGTTTATTTATGAGAGATACTGCTCAACTAGTGACTTTTCTTTAGCTTAATGACCACCTAATGAAAAAAACAAATATAGCCTACATACTGATAATTAAAATACAATTCTCTAATAGTCATGGTACTAAAAAGGTTAGTGTCGGACTTCCAGTCAAGGTGGTTCAATGTTTTAGTTGAAATAAACAAATTATTAGATTTCCAATACCTCCTAGATCAACTCAAGCTGGGATTGGTAATCTGTACAAGTCTCAGTTGGGATCTGTAATCTGTACAAGTCTCAGCTGGGATCTGTAATCTGTACAAGTCTCAGCTGGGATATGTAATCTGTACAAGTCTCAGCTGGGATATGTAATCTGTACAAGTCTCAGCTGGGATCTGTAATCTGTACTGACTGTTTAAATCTCAGATGGAATCTGTACTGACTGTATAAATCTCAGCTGGAATCTGTACTGACTGTATAAGTCTCAGCTGGGATCTGTAATCTGTACTGACTGTATAGATCTCAGCTGGGATCTGTAATCTGTACTGACTGTATAAGTATCAGATGAATCTGTACTGACTGTATAGATCTCAGCTGGGATCTGTACTGACTGTATTTGTGCAATGAAGAACACTTTAATTTACTGTAAATTTGTTCAAGTTATAAACATAAAGCATGACCAAGATTTAAATATGGACCATTCAGAAACATTCTCTAGATACAAATTATTAACCAATAACAAATATTTCCTAGGTCTCAAATGATAAACAGAAAAACATTCTAAATACAATATGAACCAATCAGAACAGGCTCTAAATAAAATGTGAACCAATCAGAAACAGGTTCTAAATACATTGTGAACCAATCAAAAACATTCTAGATCTCAATTTGAACTTTGAACCAATAACAAATATTTTGTAGATATAAATTATGGACAAATGAAAAATATATTCTACATACAATAATGAAGCAAACAGAAATATGAACTGGACACGATCTGAACCAATCAGAAACATATTGTAGGTTTCCGAATCAGAAATATGATGGAATCCCCACATGATTTCTTGGCTGTATATTTTTTCTTTACTATAATGTATTGCAGACGTTTTCCTAAGACATGGTGCAATGTTAAAAAAACACATGAATCTGAACCAACATGAGCTGACATCTGATGTACTGAATGACATACATAGTAGATGACATGACAGCAGCATACCAATGCCCAACTCAATACAATACTTTCTTACAACATAACCTTTCCAACTATAATTGGCAGTGTAATCTTTTCAGCCATAGGGTTTATTTGCAGTGTAACCTTTCCAACCATAATTGGCAGTGTGGTCTTTTCAGCCATAGTGCCTATTTGGCAGTGTAACCTTTCCAGCCATATTTGGCTGTGTAACATTTTCAGCCATAAGGCCTATTTGGCAGTGTAACCTTTACAACCATAATTGGCAGTGTAACCTTTCCAGCCATAGGGCCTATTTGGCAGTGTAGCCTTTCCAGCCATAATTGGCAGTGTAACCGTTTCAGCCACAATAGGCTGTGTGACCCTTGCATTCATGATGTAACCTTATTTATAATTTACAGATTACATCATCTGACAATGTAGATGAATTCTAAGGCAGGTTCTATCTATCAGTTGGTCAAGTTTTCAATGAACATATTAACTCCTATCTCAGCCAAGCTGCTAAAACCTCCAAGTATATAGTAACTTCTAAACACATCACAAAAGTACAGAAAAACCCTTATGGGGATAAATAATTACAGAGGCAGCTTGAATATGATCTTAAGGAAACATTTCATGATAAAAATCAAGAAACATTTCTAGATGAAAATCAACTAGAAGACAGTTTTAATGACTGATTTTGTGATTGCTATATCCAATGATTTATCATTTAAAAATTATATTTATCTGTATTTGTGACGTTTTATTCATATTTTGTGAAGTTTTTATAACTGATGGGCACGGTAAGGGGGCTGTCATCTGAACAGGATGTCCTGTATGCGTGTCAACATCTTTGTGTGAGATCTGTGTACACACACAGATGCATATAATGGTACTGGACACAGAATGACAACAATGTGGCACCAAATTACATGACATTCTAAGTTTCTATAAGAAGTTTATGAGCAGCAAACAATACGAGATCCTTGTTATGAGAGGAATGATTATATGACATGATCTCGGTGTGAATATAACACGAGTATATGACATGATCTCGGTGTGAATATAACACGAGTATATGACATGATCTCGGTGTGAATATAACACGAGTATATGACATGATCTCGGTGTGAATATAACACGAGTATATGACATCTCGGTGTGAATATAACACAAGTATATGACATCTCGGTGTGAATATAACACGAGTATATGACATGATCTCGGTGTGAATATAACACGAGTATATGACATCTCGGTGTGAATATAACACGAGAATATGACATGATCTCGGTGTGAATATAACACGAGTATATGACATGATCTCGGTGTGAATATAACACGAGTATATGACATGATCTCGGTGTGAATATAACACGAGTATATGACATGATCAAAGTGGTACCCTGTAAGAGACTACCTAACTATCGTCTTTTATTTGTTCAAGTCGTCGAAGGATTGAATGATAAGTTTTTCGGCTTTGGCAAGTTTTGTCGCATGTTATGCAGTAATATTGTGACGTCTCCGAATTTTGTTACCTTAAATCCATCTTCTTGGTCTTTCACTGTATCTTGCTGTTCCCATTCCAGTTACCTCCAGTACCTCCTTGGTCTTCCACTGTATCTTGCTGTTCCCATTCCAGTTACTTCCAGTACCTCCTTGGTCTTCCACTGTATCTTGCTGTTCCCATTCCAGTTACCTCCAGTACCTCCTTGGTCTTCCACTGTATCTTGCTGTTCCCATTCCAGTTACCTCCAGTACCTCCTTGGTCTTTCACTGTATCTTGCTGTTCCCATTCCAGTTACCTCCAGTACCTCCCTGGTCTTCCACTGTATCTTGCTGTTCCCATTCCAGTTACCTCCAGTACCTCCTTGGTCTTCCACTGTATCTTGCTGTTCCCATTTCAGTTACCTCCAGTACCTCCTTGGTCTTCCACTGTATCTTGCTGTTTCCATTCCAGTTACCTCCAGTACCTCCTTGGTCTTCCACTGTATCTTGCTGTTTCCATTCCAGTTACCTCCAGTACCTCCTTGGTCTTCCACTGTATCTTGCTGTTTCCATTCCAGTTACCTCCAGTACCTCCTTGGTCTTTCACTGTATCTTGCTGTTCCCATTCCAGTTACCTCCAGTACCTCCTTGGTCTTCCACTGTATCTTGCTGTTCCCATTCCAGTTACCTCCAGTACCTCCTTGGTCTTCCACTGTATCTTGCTGTTCCCATTCCAGTTACCTCCAGTACCTCCTTGGTCTTCCACTGTATCTTGCTGTTCCCATTCCAGTTACCTCCAGTACCTCCTTGGTCTTTCACTGTATCTTGCTGTTCCCATTCCAGTTACCTCCAGTACCTCCTTGGTCTTTCACTGTATCTTGCTGTTCCCATTCCAGTTACCTCCAGTACCTCCTTGGTCTTCCACTGTATCTTGCTGTTCCCATTCCAGTTACCTCCAGTATATCCCTGTTACTTCTTGGTCTTCCACTGTATCTTGCTGTTCCCATTCCAGTTACCTCCAGCACCTCCTTGGTCTTCCACTGTATCTTGCTGTTCCCATTCCAGTTACCTCCAGTACCTCCTTGGTCTTCCACTGTATCTTGCTGTTCCCATTCCAGTTACCTCCAGTACCTCCTTGGTCTTTCACTGTATCTTGCTGTTCCCATTCCAGTTACCTCCAGTACCTCCTTGGTCTTTCACTGTATCTTGCTGTTCCCATTCCAGTTACCTCCAGTACCTCCTTGGTCTTCCACTGTATCTTGCTGTTCCCATTCCAGTTACCTCCAGTACCTCCTTGGTCTTCCACTGTATCTTGCTGTTCCCATTCCAGTTACCTCCAGTACCTCCTTGGTCTTTCACTGTATCTTGCTGTTTCCATTTTCATGTTGTTTTTCAATATTTGACCACAGACATTCTGTTTTTGTAATCTCTTCATTTCTCACATGATCTCTTCCTCTTATGTTTCCTGCTTTTCTTAGACATCTCACTTCACACATAGTAAACTTTCTCTTTTCTTAGACATCTCACTTCACACATAGTAAACTTTCTCTTTTCTTAGACATCTCACTTCACACATAGTAAACTTTATCTTTTGTTCTTTAATTAGTATACATGCCTGACATTGATAACACAATGTTGCAATGAAAATTGAATATTTATTTACCTTTAGATTTCCATCATGATACATTTTTTTCAAAATTGGTCTATTGTCTATCCCCAGGTGAATGATTGTTGATCGCATTCACACTTGCCGTTAATCGTAGGGGTGGTATCTTAAGCTGTCATTTCAAGGCCAGATGTGTCGCAGAGGTTGCATTTAGTCCATGTTTGTTCAAGGTTATCTTAATGTTTTCTATCCACCGTTTTCTTGGTCTACTTTGGCTTTACGCTAGGATATTCTGGTATTATATGCTCTTATTGGTATTTGGTTTGGCTTCATTCTCATAAGGTGACCGAACCATTTTACTTGCTGTCTCTCAATATGTTCGATACATGATATTATACCAACTCTTTTCCTAATTTCTTCATTTCTTATTTTATCTAGTTTGGTAACCATTGCAGCTTTCCTCAGACACTTCATTTCACATGTGAAATTCATTTCAAAATTGGTGTAAGTTCATAATTTACGTAGTTGGTTTTTCAAATTCTTGTCTCGATCTCTCTATCTATCCCTCCTTTGTCTATAACAATGCTCCCCAGATATTTCAATTCATGCACTTGTTTTAGTCATTCATAATTTATCTTTATGATAATTGTATTGGGTTCTCTGTCATGTGATTGCGACAGCTTTTGTTGAATAGGTTTATGTGATCTTGCAGCTCTTCACTTGAACTGTGGAGTAGGCACTGATCGTCAGCAAGAACAGGCACTGATCGCTAGCAATATTATCCATATAAATAATAAACAATAATGGTGCTGAGACATGCTCTTGTCTAATTCCTGATGTTAATGAAAACCAATTTGTAACTCCTGCACTTTCATTATGTTTATATAAGAATCTTACAGTCTACTAATTGCCCATTTCCCCCCATAATTTAAGAATACCCCACAGTTGTTCTCTATTTATTTGGTCGAAAGCTTTCTCTTCATCTAATAAAACCAATATTCATTTGATTTTTGTATTCTGTTGTCTTTTTACTAATTTGTCGGGTAACTATTGCATCTGTACATCCTCTTCCAAGCCCAAACTGTTGTTCTAGACTAAGCACTGGAATGCTCTCAGAGAATATTTTACCAACACTACTAAGGAGGGAGATATATCTCTGTATATGCTACAATTCTGCTTGCTTCCTTTCTCCTTCTATATTAGTACTATAATGACTCTGTGCCAATCTATTGGAATAGATGTTTCTGTCCAAGCTGTGCCAATCTATTGGAATAGATGTTTCTGTCCAAGCTGTGCCAATCTATTGGAATAGATGTTTCTGTCCAAGCTTTTCTGAAGATATAAAGTAACCAAGTTACTCCAGTCTCTACACAGGACTGTATTGCTTCGGTTGTTATTACATCAATTCCTGCAGATTTATTCTTGATAGCTTCTCTGACTTCTCGTTCCAGGAATTAAGGTTCTTCTTCATTTGCATATCTTGGTTTGAATGATGCTATATGTATATTTTCTGATAAGTTCAAAGGGTCTAAATTATTCTTCCCACCTTTCTCTGACCTTATCTTTGTCATATATGGGTCTGGTCTGTCATTTATATATTCTGTTGGTTGAAAATGTTATTCATTATGTGAGGACATGACAGAAATAAATGACATTAGAACATAATATGTGAGGACATTTGAGAGCATAGCATGAGAGGACATGACAGGAGTAAATGACATTAGAATATGGTATGTGAGGACATTTGAGAACATGCCATGAGAGGACATGACAGGAGTAAATGACATTAGAATATGGTATGTGAGGACATTTGAGAACATGCCATGAGAGGACATGACAGGGGTAAATGACATTAGAATATGGTATGTGAGGACATTTGAGAACATGCCATGAGAGGACATGACAGGAGTAAATGACATTAGAATATGGTATGTGAGGACATTTGAGAACATGCCATGAGAGGACATGACAGGGGTAAATGACATTAGAACATGGTATGTGAGGACATTTGAGAACATGTCATGAGAGGACATGACAGGAGTAAATGACATTAGAACATAGTATGTGAGGACATTTGAGAACATGTCATGAGAGCCTAGTATTTTTTGACATGCCATAAGAACATGATATAGAGGAAATGAGTAAATGACAAATGAGGATATATGAGACCAAAGCATATGACATGACTAAGTATCAAGTAAATATACATGTCAACCTGTTAGGTTTCCCTTCCATCACAACCTTATGAGCCATATTTAACTTGTAAACCTTACATCATTGCCTAACAATTGTTTAGTTTTTATTTTTAAATATTAAAAGTTCCTAACAATGTTGATGTACTGAAAGCAGCGGTTCTTAATATTTATGCCTGGTGGCCCCCTTCTGCTACACATTTTATATGCCAAGTGACTGAAAACAAAAATGGTCGCGTACTTTCTTTACAAGTCACCAAGACCTCTAACCCTTTAGATGCTACAATTTGTTTTCAGTAACAGATTCCAACTCTGCTCAATTCTTTTGTCCAGACTTTCCCCCTTGTGCTGATTCCTTTTCTTATGCTATAAAAAGAAGAGCTTCCACTGTATTTGCTTTTTATTGACACCAGACAATATATATATAACATAGATGGGATGTTTTATTGACACCAGACAATATATATCACATAGATGGGATGTTTTATGATTATTGGTGCTTGGTGATTTCAGTGAAATCATTTCTAGTAATGAGGGGATGGAGAAAAAAAAATATACTAATTAACTTGTCTTTAGCAGACAAGAGAGGAACAATTAACTTGTCTTTAGAAGTCAAAAGAGGAACAATTAACTTGTCTTTAGCAGACAAGAGAGGAACAATTAACTTGTCTTTAGCAGACAAGAGAGGAACAATTAACTTGTCTTTAGAAGTCAAAAGAGGAACAATTAACTTGTCTTTAGCAGAAAAGAGAGGAACAATTAACTTGTCTTTAGAAGTCAAAAGAGGAACAATTAACTTGTCTTTAGCAGACAAGAGAGGAACAATTAACTTGTCTTTAGAAGTCAAAAGAGGAACAATTAACTTGTCTTTAGCAGACAAGAGAGGAACAATTAACTTGTCTTTAGAAGTCAAAAGAGGAACAATTAACTTGAATGTAACAGCTAAAAGATTAAAGCTTAATTGCTAGGATTCTTGTTGTTTAACTGATTCAGCCCAAAGAGACTCATATGAGTCATTAATCGTTATGTCTGTCTGAGACCGAAGATACTCAATTGAGTGAGTCATGTAGTTTGCAACATTTATTTTGTCCTTTTCTGTATTTATATCAACATAAAGATGGTTCAGATCGAAAGAGTAATTATGTCCACATTACTTCTTGCATGATTTTGATGTGAATTGATATCAATTTTGTAAGTTACTGATGTTTTGAACATGGGGGTATGTGACCTAATTTTTTCCTTATATTCCTGTATATATATATTTTCGAGTTTATTACTTTGGTAAAATAACTATTTTATTTACTTTGGTCGCATTTATTGTTGAAATCCAACATGGCAACTGCTATTTAGCATCATGTTTGTAAATTATAGGCTAATTGTAAAATAAATTTTCCACATTTTCGTTTGACAATCTAGTAGAAATTTGTTATAAATAACACAAGTTTTAATGCACTATGCATATATACTATACGTTTTTGTGTTCGTAATTGGATTATTTACAAAACTGATACAGTTTGAGTGGAAGTTATTGATTCTGAAGTTTGGTACGGCCAAGTATCATGTCCGAAATGATATTTATTAGTCATTTATACATTTTATTTTCTTGTTAAAATAAATTTTTATATATTAACATTACTTTTTTTTTTCAAAAATGATCTTGTGATAATCACATTTTATGTCAATTTATGTTTCAAAATATATTTATTACATTTCTTGTTTCCGTGATGTGCAAGAAAACAAACAAAAAATTGTATTCTGTCCAAACGTTAAAATTTACTCCAGGCAGAATCAGTGAACTAATTCAGCCCGAAAACGCATAAAAGTCATTAATCATTATGTCTTGATATCGAATATACTCTAGTGAGTCATGCAGTTTGTGATATCAATTTGGAAATTTTCGCCATTTATATCATCACAAAGATGGTTCCAACCAAAGGTGTAATATGTCCACATTACTTCTGGCATGATTTTGATGTGTTATATCAATTTTGTAAGTTATTAATAAGTTTTGAACATGGGGGTAGATGCACCATTTTTTTCCTTATATACTGTATATATTATATTTATATATATATTCATTCGAGTGCACTTATTTTCGTGAAAGTATAACTGTTTTATTTACTTTGGTCACATTTATTGTTTAAATCAACCTGGCAATTACTGGCAAAATATCTAAGCCCTCGTGGTGTATATTTTCGCTATTTTCTAAGAAGTATATGTCGCTTGAATTTGTAGATCTAACGATACTAACATGACATTGCAAGAGCACCGGTTCTGGTTTTTTTTAAATAACAGACAACAATGAAGCACTATGCCTACATACTATACATTTCTATGTTTGTAATTTGATTATCTTCAAAACTGATAGATTTTGAGTCTAACTTATTGATTCGGAAGTTCGGATTTCATTGCCCAATTAATTTTTATTTACCGGTACATATATTATTTTGTTGTTAAATACATTTTTTAAATATAAATATTATTTTTTATTTCAATTCAACATGAACTGGTAATAATCACACTCTCTGTCCATTTCTGTTTCAAAAATTATATACTACATCAGGGCTATTCAATTGGCGGCACGCGGGCCAAATCCGGCCCGCAGAGGCCTAGTAAGTGGCCCGCGGATCATTGCTAAAACAGTGAAATAAAGTTATAAAAAAGGCTGGAATTCGGACCTATCACCCGTGATGATCCCCATTTTCTACATTTTGGCCTCAGAGTAAATATAATTGAATAACCATGTACTACATAATAATGTAAATATATTTAGAAGTACTATTTTTGTTTCCGTGATGGATGTGAAAAAACACCCCAAAAAAACAAAGAATTTAATCCAGACTAAAATAATTACATGTTGAATCAGTTAAGATATTATAGTCCTATGGTCCTGCCCTCTAATATTCATTTATTTTCTCCATGGCCCACATTGAGAACAAATGCTTTAGGGGAGTGCTCTAAGGTACAACCAACTTGCACCTTTTGTCAAATTTACAATAAGAATACAAAAGAGCTGACTGGCTTCACTATAACCTTAAAGAACATTTCAAGATCACATGTGAATGAGAATAATTTAACAAAATAAATCTAATTAATTGATTTGTGCATTAAATGATTATTATTTACAAATATATCCATTCGGTCAGTTTCTATAAGGATTAATTTATAAATGTACCAATCTATCAGATTCTATAAGGATTAATTTATAAGTGTATCCATTTTGTAAGATTCTCTGACGGATTAATTTTGAGTTTTCATGCATGTATTCTGCACAAAAATCAATAAATGGTTGAAATGCAGTAAAACTTTTCACAAATATGTATTAATGGAAAACACAATCATAAGTTTCAACAGTTTACAAAGCACAGACTAAATCATACACAAATATATAGGTAGCTGACATTTTGTGTGGTGAAAACTTATTTTGTGTGTTTGGTAAAAACTTAGTGTGTTATGTGAAAACTTAATTTGTGAAAACTTATTTTAGGTAATTTAGTGTCTTATGTGAAAACTTATTGTTTGTGATTTAGTTTTTGTGTGTGATTTAGTCTATTGTCTTTCCCCAGGTGGTTTGTTATCCACTTTTGCCATTAAGCACTGGGGTGATTGGAGCTCGAGCTTGCTATGTTCAGGATGTCCCTGATGTTTTGTATCCACCTTTTCCGTGGTCTTCCATCTTTTCCGTGGGCTTTGTACCCTGATCTCATTTGATTATATGCCTGTACGGGCAACTTATCATGATGCATTCTCATAATGTAGCCAATCACTTGATCTGCTGCCTCTCTATATAATCTGTGCAAGGTGTTATACCTATTCTTTCCCTGATATCTTCATTTAGTGCGATTTAGTGTTATGTCAAAACTTACTTTTATGTGATTTAGTGCCTTAAGTGAAAACTCATTTTGTGTGATTTAGTTTTGTGAAAACTTACTTTTATGTCATTTAGTCTTATGTGAAAACTTATTTTGTGTGATTTAGTGAGCAGTAAAACGTATCGAGCATTTTCCATTACCATGTTTATATGTACATGTGTTCATCTCTACAAGCTGATAGGTATTCAAGTGAAGGGGAGGACATGACAACCTGGTATGTAAGGGTAGGGTATAGCGACAAGATTGTAGCATGACAAAATCTGGTATGTGAGGAATGGAGATGAAAGCATATTTATACGCTAAGAAAATTCACAATAACATATGCTACAATTTGCATAAGCCATCCTTGGCAACACATTATGTCTGTTCATGAAATAATGAAATAAACATCCTTATGTGAAATATATATCTGGGGAGGTGGGGGATGTGTTGACCTTTCAGTGGCTGACTTCCCTTTCATTGCAATTATCTGTAGTGTTGCATAGTTGCTGCCCTTTATCTACATTGACTGTGGAAGAGTCATCTTCAGATCTTGCATGTTCAGTGTTCAATTTGAGGATCTTACTCGGGATCCCAGAGTCAAAGTCATCTGTGCTACTAGGTGACTTTCTTTTGAACTGCGCAGTCATCTCTGAAGACGGTATTTGCAGTTGGTCCAGAGTGTCTGCAGCACAAATCATGCGCTCATCAGTCAAAGCTTCAATATCTGTTGACTGGATAGCCTTATCTGGCAGACAAGATGAAATGTTTATCATATCAACTCTCGAAGCATACTCTCTCTGACTTGCTTCATCTGTTGCACTTTCATCAACTGCTGTAGAGGTAAAAGACACGAGGGTTGAGAATCTCTCTTCTTGTTGATTGACATCAAGTACTTCTGATTGGTAAGGTACATGAATAGAATCATCATCTCTACCAGAAGTGTCTTCTTTTGTGTTCATATTGCAAGAAGTCATATTTGACATGACAAGCTCATCACCAACATTATTCAGTTTGATGTCCGGTATGCGTGAGGCATGACTAAAATATGTCTCTTCTAATATTTCTTCATTATGGCTAGACATTCCTGGCAACTGAAGATTCTCTAATGTACTGTTTGTCATTATTATATTAGATTTATTGAATGAGTCAACATCTAATACTTGATGTTCATTGTTAGGCACATAGTTGTGTTGTTTATTTTCAGCCGTTTCATCTAACTGACTGTCAGTTTTAACTTCATCACTGAGAGTTGCTCTCTCATGTTGAGAATGCCGATTGCTGTCTTCTTGGCATTTCTCAGGACTGGTTTTCCCTTCCATTGCTGATAAGAACATTGATGATATCAAAGATAACTTTTGCTTGTCGTTAACTTCACTCGATGAGACTTTCTTTATCTTTGATGAGCAAGAACTTCTATTTGATTTGATCACATTGCCATCGTTACTTTCCTTCATTTCTCTGCTAGAGTGGCTGTGACTTTTGTCACTCATATGTGACGAGTCCATACGTTTAACTGGCTTGTCATGTCTTTTGTCTTTTGATGAAGTAGTCTTAATATTAATTTTGTGAGTTGTGTCTGTAGCACTATGACTGCCACTATGAAGGGCACTTGTAGAAATATGGCCAGTATGTTTCATATCAGTCGTAGAGGATTTGTTCGTAGCAGTTCCATTGTTAACATGATCACCCCCTGCAGTAGAGACATGGCTAGCATGTTTCACATCAGTCGCAGAAGATTTGTTTGATGAAGCTGTCCCATTACTGGCATGATCACCCTCTGCAGTAGAGTCATGGCTAGCATGTTTCACATCAGTCGCAGAAGATTTGTTTGATGAAGCTGTCCCATTATTGACATGATCACCAACTGTAGGACAAGTAGAGGCATAGTTAGCTTGTCTCACATCAGTTGTGGAGGATTTGTTTGAAGCTGGCCCATTGTTGACATGATCAACCTCCGTTTTATTACTATCACGTCTTCGAGGTGTCAGTCTGTCCGATTTAATTTTCTCATGTTTATGTCTGTCACTGCTCACACTCGAAGCAGACAAACTAGTCTTATCTACTTTAACAGATTTTTCTCTATGTTTACAAGGTGTGGCAGACTTTGCTAAAGCTTCATGCTTTTTCTCACTGTACTTTTTATCAACAGATTTCACATCTGCTGTTTTGTCAATTTTTGAATGAGGTGACTTTTCTTGAAAGTGACCCAGTGAATGTCTTCCAGAAATCTTGCTGCCTTTCTCTTGCACATTTTTATTCACTGTTCTATGTTTATCTAACTCATTAGTGTCTTTGATAGAACTTAATAAATGTTTCTCATTCTTACTTGCTGCAACAACTTTCTTTTCAAGCTGTTCTGATAAATGATGACCTTTAACTGACTCAGACTTATTCGCTGTCAGAATTTTCTTTTCAAGCTGTTCTGATGCCCGACGCCCCTTAAGTAACTCACACTTATTCACTGCCAGAATTTTCTTTTCAAGCTGTTCTGATGACCGACGCCCTTTATGTGACTCAGCAGCATTGGCTTTCTTTTCATTCTGTTCTAATGAGCGATGCCCTCTAACTGAACAATCACCGACTAAGCTGGAAGATGCAGTGCAGGAACCAGATTCCATCTTGATGTTATTCAGACATTCCTCATCAACCTTTGCTCCCTTATGCTGCACAGATCTCTTATCATCATCATCTACAAGACTTGAAGCAGCTAATTCAGGTGCCTCACTGTCGTTCTCAGCAGGTTCAATCTTCACCTTTGGCACTACTGCACACTCCTTGTTTGCATCTATCAACTCCTGCCTCAAGACATCTCCAGACTCTGCACATTTCTCTGACTGAAACAAGTGTTTGTAGTAAATCTTCAACCTGTTGAAGGAAAGGGCAAACTATATATTAACTGCATCAGCAATCAGAAAATATATTTTTTTCTTGATTCAAAAATTTATCACAAGCTCTTCATGAATATTTCTGTGTAAAAAAATATAATACACAGGAGACTGCAGTAAAAAATAGATACTATCTGGTAAATTAATATAAGAAAAGCATAACAAATTAATTGAATAGCAGATTCATATTTAACACACACAAAAAACAACATGGAATTGACAATTCACCAAAATATTTCTTCATGGAAACAGGTAATGAAGTTTTGCTAATCACTGGTAACAAACATGCTGCCATGACGTATGCAAATAGGGACAAACACAAAAAAAAAAAAAGAATAAATAGACAGAAGACTATCAGAAAATCTGTCATGGAAACTGGCAGATAAGGGAATAGGATAGTAATTATATAATTAATTACCATATCTGTCAGGAACCAATGCAACCAGTCCTTTGTGCATACAACAGCAGAAGATCGGGTCACAAGGTTGGAGCAAGAACTAGAAGCGTTGAGAAAATCAAAGAAATATAAAAGAGACACGGGCTGACCATGGTCAATGTGACGCAAATGGCAAAAGACAGACAATGAACTTCCTGTCACGTCACTTAATGGCATAGGTGGAAATGATAACAGACAGATACATAGATATGTTAGTTTCTCGAATGTGTGTCGCTGGTCCTGAAAGGAATAGAATAGTAACACTGTTACCTGCCATGCATATTGTATGATGCAACTAAGGGAGTTTGGGGTGGAGTTGAATGTCCCATATTCCATGGTGAAGTTGGACAAGTCTGGCCAAAAGACACAGGCTCACCCACTATAAACCATGACACAAGGCATTCCATTCTTTCTCTGTACTATATCCTGCTAATCTGCAGGAGTTTGAGAATGAATAAGAAGAATAAGTTAGTCTCCATAACTGCATGTAGACCTGAGACTATGTGTTCATTTCTGTATATTTTTCTTCATAAAGACCTTTTGGTTGAAACATCCCTTTCCTGTATTTGTTCACAGTAAAATAACATTGAACACAAATTATATTTTCCTTATATTTACTGACAAATATTAGTGTGGCAATGGGGGGTCTTCACTTCTAGTTTGGGTGCAGTCTTCTCTCCAGGCAATTTGAAGGAGGTGACTAAAGAAAGCTGGGGGAAGGGATTTTTTGTTCAATTTTTGAGCTTTTTTGTCAATGAACAATGAACAATTTTTTCAATGAACAATGAACAATTTTTTCAATGAACACTGCCAAATGAACAATGTAGATGATGGTACATACCAAAGTTCAAAATGACTGACTAAAAATAGTAAAAACAGAAGCATATATAAAGAAAAGACACACACTTGAATAATATATCTTAGATAAGTAATGTTGGTCATACTGCTTGCCCTCACAGCAGTTTCAGATGGCCATAATTTTCTTTGTGTGGAGTGCTATAGTGGGCAGTTCTTTACTAATCAACTCAGTTGAAATATCTTGTGATTCGCAAGCTTATTGCCCACATTGTACTGACGATATGATTGGATATTTCACTTACACAGGATAAGTTTCACTTACACATAATATGCTTCACCTACACAGGATACGCTTCACCTACACATAATACGCTTCACCTACACAGGATACGCTTCACCTACACATAATATGCTTCACCTACACAGAATACGCTTCACCTACACAGGATACGCTTCACCTACACAGGATATGCTTCACCTACACAGGATACGCTTCACCTACACAGGATATGCTTCACCTACACAGGATACGCTTCACCTACACATGATATGCTTCACCTACATAGGATATGCTTCACCTACACAGGATACGCTTCACCTACACATGATACGCTTCACCTACACAGGATACGCTTCACCTACACATGATACGCTTCACCTACATAGGATATGCTTCACCTACACAGGATACGCTTCACCTACACATGATACGCTTCACCTACACAGGATACGCTTCACCTACAAATGATACGCTTCACCTACACAGGATATGCTTCACCTACACAGGATACGCTTATTATTTTACATACACACAGAATGACTTCCCATGCTGAAACTGGAGAGCACTGGTTTTTCTCTTATGTCTGGTATTCTGTCTATTGTCTATCCCCAGGTGGTGGTCTTGTTGTAGTTTCTGCACTTGCCGTTGAGTGTAGGGATTTGTTGAGGAGATGTATTCTATGTTCCAGAGCCAAGTGCGTTGCTGTGGCTGAGGTATAGTCATGTTTGTTGAGGATTGTCTTGATGTTGTCTATCCATCTTTTCCTAGGTCAGCCATTGGCTCTGTATCCTGATTCCATCTTGTTATAAGCTTCTATAGGTAGTTGATCGTTCATCATCATAAGATGTCCAAGCCATTTTATCTGTTATTTCTATACACATTTGATGAATGGTGTTATACCTATTATCTATCAGATACTCTCACTGTGTATTATCTCTCATGTCTCATATTATGTGCTCAAACATTTTCTTGTCATATTTTCGCATGTTTTTTCTTTATCTTTTCCTGTTCTGCTCTGTACCTTCATGTATATCAATGATGGGCAACCTTATTGGGAGTAGTTTACTATAATGGATAGTCTTGAACATATATATTTTTTTTTTAAATTTTTGTTTTAAAAAACTAACGTTTCTGTACCAAAATATCTATTTTTCAATTTCGCTTGTAAAAAAACTGATATTTTGGTACAAAAACCTCAGTTTTTTTAACAAGCGAAAAAAAATTGGGTTTGATAGAATGTACATAATGTGTTTGCAGCACAAGCCACGCAGCCCATCTAATATTTAAAAAACAACCTCACCAAATGAAAAAACCCAGTATTACAACAAGCTCATATTATGTTTCTCAACCGCCTTCGACTATCGCTAATTCAATAAACTAAAATTACTGATAGATGCATAATATATAAAGAAAGATCTTATCTTTTAGCTCCCAAACTTCATTTTACTGTTCCAAATTTGTAACAAGAAAACACCCAGCAGTAGGAATGGGTCACAAGGTCGGCTTTTTTGCCAATTTTTAAAATATTTTTGGTGACAAAATAAAAGTCAGTTTTCTGATGCCTTTTCTTTAACAAAAATATTTCTATATAACAATTTACACCAATGAACTGCAGAAAACTTGTTCCATGTATTTTATTAATAAACCTATAACTTGCTATTCCAAAGATAAAACAGGAACATATGGTTTAAGATCAAGCTGTAAAGAATGTAGTAAACCATATAAAATGAAACATGATCTAGAAAATAAATGAATAGATTACAAAAACAGAATGTCTGTGGTCAAATATATTGAAAAATATAAACAAGCACAACAAGATTTTATGATGGAAAATCCAGATTATTAAAAAAATTATAAATGGAAAAAAAATAAAATAACCTCCGGTATACTAATAATAACAAAATAATAAACTAAAGTTTAAAAAGATAAAAAATTATAAGAAGTATATTAAAAAAGTTTCCTAACAAAATGACCAGAAGAAAAAACTACACAAGATATTATTAACGAATGTGTTACTGATATTATTAACGAATGTGTTACTGATATTATTGACGAATGTGTTACTGATATTATTAACGAATGTGTTACTGATATTATTAACGAATGTGTTACTGATATTGAAGAAAATAATATAGTCACACATTTTAACCTTATCAGATATAGAGTACAAAATATAATTTGCAACTGTTGCGATAGCATTACTAAAAATAGCTTGCGAGATAAATAAAGTAAGGTGTTGCAAAATGGCGGCACCCGCGAAATACAGTCTACAGATATTGTTCATGAGTATTTATCATGAATAAATCAGAGTTTTCAACGGCAAAAATTGTATGATATTTAGAAAGTAATGTAAATCTAGGCCTAGCATTATAATAAGTAGGGTTTTGCCCTTGCAGTAACTCTGGGGCTATCAAATTCATTCAGAAAGTGCAAACATTCATTACGACACATTGACAATTTCAAGGCTCTCTTGCTTGAGTTCCATTTTTAAGGACTTTTAAAGACGTCGATTTAAAGACCTATTTGCGCACATCCTCGGTTAATTGGAGATAAGTATGCTCTGGATTGATGGTCAGCAAAGTGTTAACAAAGTAAGATCATGTCACCCATTGTAAGATTGATACAACTGACCTGGTCAAGGAGAAAAAGTAAGGAGGGAAGACAATGATCTGATTTAAGAAATAGACAATCACTCTGTTAGTACTAATAACTGACAGCACAAACCTGACATGCCAGGCAATGCTTGTGACAGCAGACACAGATCTGAATTGGTGTATGACATTTCTAGGTATGAAGTAGATGTCATTATCACGCAGGCTGATACGAGCGTAACGGATACCATCACGGCGAAGCTGGTTCAACTTGGCATCCTCAACCCAGGTCACACACTGGAATCACAGTCACAAATAAATCTTTATTAAGAATCATTAAAATATTAGCATCAAGAATTATGAATCATTAAAATATTAGCATCAAGAATTAAGAATCATTAAAATATTAGCATCAAGAATTAAGAATCATTAAAATATTAGCATCAAGAATTATGAATCATTAGATTTTAGCATCAAGAATAAAGAATCATTAAAATATTAGCATCAAGAATTAAGAATCATTAAAATATTAGCATCAAGAATTAAGAATCATTAAAATATTAGCATCAAGAATAAAGAATCATTAAAATATTAGCATCAAGAATTAAGAATCATTAAAATATTAGCATCAAGAATTAAGAATCATTAAAATATTAGCATCAAGAAACCACGACTTGTGTATTCTTTCTTTCATTCTCAAACTCCCACTGATTAGCAGGAGAGCATAATGTGTTGTGTTTAACAGCTTCGCAACTATATCTACATCTTCTAGTTCAAACATCCAACTTCTTCAATTTCTGGGGTGCTCACTGTAATTTGATATGACCTATGACCTCTCAACTTTAGCATAGCAGTTACTTCCACGTGACTGTTTTTCCCCTCCAATCTATATTTCTAACACACACACTGTTTTCATGTAGAAGGTTTCACTATTGTCCTATCACACCAACCTTTACGCAACAATAAACTCCCAGTAGATGACATGATGTGGTCACCAAAGGGCAAGAGAAAACGAGGAAGACCAAAAGAAACTACGCAGAACTATTACAAGAGAACGTTTCACCATCGGTATCAGAAATAATGAAGATCTAAAACAAATTACAAAGAAATGAGACATGGAAATCTATGACATCCGCACTATGTGGCGTCTTTGGCCCTAGGGGAATAACTGACGAACTAGATGACATGCAGAAGGTGTCACTATTGTCCTATCACATAAACCATTATGCAACAGTAGGTGATATGTAGAAGGTGTCACTATTGTCCTATCACATCAACCATTATGCAACTGTAGATGACATGTAGAAGGTCTTACTATCGTCCTAATACATAAACCATTATGCAACAGTAGATGACATACCAATATAGTGAAGTTTTCTTGTAGAAGTTTCACAGCATTTCATCTGTACAATTACATTTCCCTTTATGCTGCAACACTTTAGAGAATGCAGCACTGCACATAACTCTGGCGGACCAGATCAGCTTTAGCCTGACAATAGCTCTGTACCCTTTTTTGACTGTAGAGCACCATGTAGATTTATTTTGTGAAAGTTCTTCCCATGGGGGGCCCTGTCTGCCAACATGTACATGGTGCATCAGCCATGAACATGTGATACATCGATTGTGGTAAAAAGTAATCCTGTGCAGGATGCAACAATTACACAAGAGAGCCTTGAATCAGGCACATGTTAGCCCTGCATAATTGGGGAGTTACCTTGAATGGTGGGGAATGCATAGGTGGCTGCCTAACAATTCCAGTGACCCAGGGTTGGGTTGCTGTAGACACCACTGACAAGAAAAGGATGCACAGTAGGAAAACTGAAGCTAATGACACCAGCTCTGCATGTTTTGGAAATGTAAAAAAACCATAAAGCCTTAGATTTTACCTCCTCTGAGACTTCTCACAGTATTAGATACCATTGACATGTAGAAAACGGATGTGCTGGGCAGTAAAGCGCAAAATAACGCAGCTCTGCTGTGAAAATGGCAGCTCAACGTAATTCACACTCCCCAGCGGATGTCACACAAACTCTTGCGTTGGTTATCAGAGAGTGAACACAGAAGACACCACTGTTTGCCTTCTGGGTATGAAATAAAGCTTTGGAGAAACATCTCCATTGCACATAAGAAGTCAGTGATAAACGCTCGTAATTCCGTGCGATGGGTACAACAACATTAATACATACTGTTATGTCCAGGGTCACAACACTATGAACGATGGAGCGACATCTTTGTAGCCCTAGTTGATTGGCTTTAATACAAGGAATCAGTTATGAGTCATTGACCATCACAGCCCATGTGCTATTCAGTCAAGGTGTGTTATGACTACATTTTATAGCACACATCATTTCCATAAGTACTCAGCTGCATAGCCAGTAATTAACTTATCATCATCGAGAGCCGTCTCCGCAACGACGGTTGGCTGCAACAAAACTCCAATTTCCTGTCTCTGTATCTCTGCAGGGAACTGTCGAGGGCGGAAGAAGCAGAGGAGGGCAAATAAAGACATGGATAGACAACATCAAGGAATGGACAGGGCAAGATATTTCCACACTCATCCGCATCGCTGAGGATAGAATTCGCTGGAGGACTCTGTGTGCTGAGGCATCCAATGTGGTACCCCTACGACAGTGAAGGGTTATGGGTTTATTGATTGATTGATCTCTGCCTACCTATAGCTCATCTTCCCTCGACTTTACCCTCTAGTAAGGTCTTCAACAAGGTTTCATGTCTTTTAATATGTACAAAATGCTTTATTTGTTTGATTTTTATTTCCTTCAATATTTTCTTTCATCATATGAAGTGTTATTAGAACTTTATTTGTTTTTCTCTCATTTCACAAAGTTCTCCCTAATATTTTATATATCCACATCTCAAAGGCATCAATTCTGTCTCCTAGTTGTTTGTTCATTGTCCATGTTTCTGAGTCATAAATTAATATACAATAGATGCAGCATGTTATAATTCTCATTGTTAGTTTGTAATTTATTTAGATGTCAATATAGCTTCTTTGTCTTCGTTCATTCTCAAACTCCTGCAGATTAGCAGGATGTATTCCAGAGAACAGAATGTGGGGTGTCATAATTTACAGCTTTGCTGCGATATCAGTATCTTTCAGCCTAACGCATCCGACTGCAGCATGGCGTCTGGGTCACTTTGACACTATATGGGATGGTTAAGTCAACTCCACCCAATAACCTCTTATGATGTAGGCGGAAGGGAAATAGTGTTGCTATTCTTTGCTCCCCTTTTGGATCCAAGCAACATACAGGCGAAAGCAGTTACCAACATTCTGAGACGTCACAATATTACTGCATGTCAATTGAACAAATGTGACACAAACAAAAAAACATTGCAGGATGTTATATAATCTTGTTACTGACCAGTATGGTTCATTCTCATTAGGTGGCAGAACAATTTCATTTTGTTTTTCAATGGAACAAGGAAGGAACAGCCAACTCCACCCCCCCCCCTTCCCCCAACACCTATTGTTACGTGCATGACAAGTAACATTGTCTCTATTCTCTCCTTTAGGTCCCCAGCACGACACAGGCGACACAAACAGCTCACAAATACATGCACTTATCACACATGGCCTGCTAAATCAGCAACCAGCACAACACAGGCGACACAAACAGCTCACAAATACATGCACGTATCACACATGGCCTGCTGAATCAGTAACCAGCACGACACAGGCGACACAAACAGCTCGCAAATACATGCATGTATCACACATGGCCTGCTGAATCAGCAACCCTCTGCCCATGTGTTGCCGGGGCCCAAATTGGGAGCAAAGAATAGCAACACTGTTTACCTTCCACGCATGTCGTAAAAGGCGACTAAGGAGGTTATGGGATGGAGTTGGCAGTCCCATCCCATATACGGTCAGTGACCCAAAATCTTGCTGAAGTCGGATGTGTCAGGCCGAAAGGCGCAGATATCGCAGCAATGCTGTAAACCAGGACACAACGCATTCCGTTCTCCGGACTACATCCTGTTATGCAGGAGTTTGAGAACGAACGCAGAAGAAGAATCAGCAACCAGCATGACACAAACAGCTCACAAATACATGCACGTATCACACATGGCCTGTTGAATCAGCAACCAGCATGACACAGGCGACACCTACAGCTCACACATACATGCACATATCACACATGGCCTGTTGAATCAGCAACCAGCATGACACAGGCGACACCTACAGCTCACACATACATGCACGTATCACACATGGCCTGTTGAATCAGCAACCAGCATGACACAGGCGACACCTACAGCTCACACATACATGCACATATCACACATGGCCTGTTGAATCAGCAACCAGCATGACACAGGCGACACCTACAGCTCACACATACATGCACGTATCACACATGGCCTGTTGAATCAGCAACCAGCATGACACAGGCGACACCTACAGCTCACACATACATGCACGTATCACACATGGCCTGTTGAATCAGCAACCAGCATGACACAGGCGACACCTACAGCTCACACATACATGCACGTATCACACATGGCCTGTTGAATCAGCAACCAGCATGACACAGGCGACACCTACAGCTCACACATACATGCACATATCACACATGGCCTGTTGAATCAGCAATCAGCATGACACAGGCGACACCTACAGCTCACACATACATGTACATATCACACATGGCCTGCTTGTATCACACATGGCTAGAGAAATAACAGACATGACTGTCCCATGTAGCATACCTGTGAAACTGGGGGTTCATGAAGATCCAGTTGAAGGAGACCTGTCAGGACAGAGAAATCTCCAGGATGGAAGCAGATAACATCTTTGACAATCCTGCCCTCAGGAGGATTTGAATCATCACTGGGAGAGAAAGTTGTGAGAAATGATGTTATTTAATCAAATCAATTCAGTCGCACAATAACCCAACTAGAATTCTTGTTTTAAGTTACATCATCATCATTAAGTCTCCGCAACGATGGCTGGCTGCAACGGAGCTCCACCATCCCGTCTCTTGCCGTGATTGTGCACTCTGCTAGACTGCAAACCTGTCCATCTCGTGATGTTTCTCTCCCACATGTATCACACAAGATGATTACTATTCAGTCATGCAAGATGACTAATATTCAGTCACAGTGGATTAATATTCAGTCATTCTATTCTATAAACCTGTATGGCATATGGGTTGTCAAAATAGTCCTCCTGCGATTTCTATCTTCAATAATGTGGATAAGTGAGGGAAAATCTTGCCAGTCCAGTCCTCAATGTTGTCTGATCATGCTTTTCTTTGTCCTCCTCTGCTCCTTCCACCCTCAACTGTTCCCTGTATCGAATGATCATTTTTGACATGGAATCATGTCAGGTCGGCATACATGTCCAAACCATTCAAATTTTCATCATTTCACTACTAAAAACAATAGCTCTTGTGGATCTGTATACATCTCTATGTTATTTCTTATGTACACATTTGTTTTATGTTTCTATAAGGAGATTCACAGAATTCATCTGTAACATTTGCATTCAAAGGCATGTAATCAGGTACAATGATACCAGATCAACCGCCAATGTTTTGCGGGAAAAAATTTGAGTGGTAATCGTTCTCACACCATTTGGTAGTCGTAACACAATATTCATGAACGCTATGACAAAACATAAAACAAATTTTAAAAAATAGCAGAGAACATTGTTCAAGCCGAATTCCACACACTAAATGACACCGTCATAGGGGAATAAATTGTCAGCAGCATGTGTTCAATCTTGCATTAGGGTTAGATCTTAGGGTAAGGATTAGGGGTTAGGGTTTGGTGCAGGGTTAGGTGCTTTTGAAATAATTCTTCATGACATTGCAAAATATTGACCTCCAGAAAATGGTAAGTAAGCAACAACTCTAATAACCTTGACCTTAATACGTAACCCTCATTAATCCTAACTCCTAATCTTAACCCTAGCCCCTACCTAAGATTCATCCCTAACACATGACGGAACACATACGGCCGCATTAGTGACCACTGGGAAGGTTGCTTTGTATTATCTGTGACATATTTGTATTATCTGTTCCCAGCTATTCATTCATTCAGGTAATGTGAGTGGGACAAATGAAAGAAATGGTGTTGTATCTTACGGTTGCTAAGTTTGTTCATTTTCATTTAGCATGATTTCATTTGTTCCTTCATTCTTATAATACCGGATTCCACAGTATTATTACTGGCATTATTATGTTTTTTGTACCTCGTCCATAATTGGATTTTAATTTGGACACTTTCTGGACATTAAAATCACCTTGTCTGCTTATTAATGAATTAGTTTATATTCGGAAATATACGGTAATTTCAGCCATTTTAAAAACATGGGGGAATGCTGACGAAATATGAAACTGCTAGGACTGAAAACCAATGGTAAAACAAAACAGGAATTCAAACACAACAAAGATTCGACCACTCCAAACTATATAAATAAATGATTTGTATTAGTCTAAATGGCTTACGGGTATCATACTGCAATATATAACGATATTCAAGGGCATACCTAGCCCTATTGTTGGTGGAGCAAGATTTTATTGCAGTGACCTGAAAGTCTGGAAACCAAGATGATCACCACATTAAAATACATAGCAACAGGAGTAAATAATATATGGTTAATAGTATGAAGACAAGTATCTCGGTTCAGCATCATAGGATACTGTTCAGAAGAGATCAAAAGAGATTAACAAAAAATCCTATAAAAATATCACAAATGAAAAATCGATGGCAAGGGGTAAACAAAAACATGAAGTTTTAACTATAAAAAGTGATATTTTCCTGTGGCAACATGGTTTCTGGGCATTGACATCTGCAATGGAAATGAAAATAGCATGTGAAATGAAATAGGAAGGAGCTAAAAATATCATGGACAGAAAAATGATCAAATACAGATGTCCATAAAGATCTGAGCTTAGATGATTTTCTCCGCACAAATATGTAACAAAAACCACAAGTTAACATATTTTAGACATGTCTTCTTCAGCGTCCATTCTCAAACTTCCGCTGGATCTCACGTGTAGCAGGACACATTCTCAAACTCCCGCTGGATCTCTCGTGTAGCAGGACACATTCTCAAACTCCCGCTGGATCCCTCATGTAGCAGGACAATGATCTAACTAGATTTCTAGCAGGATGTAGTCCAGAAAAGGAAATGCGTTATGTTGCCGTTGTATTATACCAATGGCTCGACAGATCCATCTTCAGCGGTTTTTAGTCATACAAAAAAATACACAATGGTTTAGAAAAATTAATCATGGAAGGAATGAATGGTTCCTGGATAGAGAACAAGAGGCAGACCAAGGATTATGATTAGACAAGGGAGATCTAAGTACTTCTGCATATGACTAAGTAGAAGCTAGAACAGAACCAAGAGGCTGAGAGGTAGTGAGGACAATGCTCTGCAAAACCCATCACACAGATAGCCGCACCCATAATTTCAATGTAGACTCCACACACTATCAAACATCTCGATGGTCACACACTGCCAACAGCTGCATAACATACCTGTCAGAATTTCTCTTATGGACTGCCTTCAACATACCCACAGCTGCAGTGGTCATCCGGTCTGGACCGTGGTCTACATGGTCAGCATGACACCTAGTACGATCTTCAAACAAAAACTCTCTTGGTTCAGAAGACCGTGGTAGGTAGTGTAAATTTTTCAATTCATTTGCTCCCCTGCACAATAAAGAAGCAACATTGACAAAGGCAAAATGGAACATTCTGAACTGACGAGTTATTGGGGATAAAGCATAGCGTATATTTCAACAAAACTGTATTTTATTCTGCTTTTAAATACATCATCATGTAGCATATCCTGAACAGGATGTAGCAGTCATTACAGCCTTTTTAAACTTCTGTCGATCTTGAGCTAGTCTTCCTGCTTCTGTTATTGTCATGTTCAGGTGGTTTTTTTTCATGTCCTGTGCCCATCTTCTTGGTCTGCCTCTTCTTTGCCTACCTGGCATCATCCTCTCTATTATGGTCTTCTCTATGCTGCCATGGCATTTGATATGGTCAAAATATTGCAGTTTTCTGGAAAGAATCATGCTGTTTAGCCAGTTTTCTTTTACATTCATTTCTCTCAGGGTGGCTACATTGGTGATATTTTTTGGTCCATGGTATTCTGAGGATTTTTCTGTAAGATTTTGTTTCAAATGCTATTTTATTTTTCACTTTGTTGGTGATTGTCCATGATTCACACCCATATATTGCCACTGGGAATATGAAAGCTCTTAGGAATGTTAGTTTTATTGTTTTGCAGCAGCTCAGCCATGTTTTTCATTTGTAACAGCTTCTTTGACGCAATAGCCAACCTCCGTCTGACTTCTTCATAGCAATCACTGTTACTGTTAAGAGAACCAAGGTATTCAAAACTGCTGACTCTTTCTAATTTGCTGTTGTTGATACTGATTGAGAACTTGCTAGTGGTTTTGTTGCTTGTCATAATCTTTGTCGTTTATATTCAGAAATAAGTTTTAATACACCATTAAGATGCAGAAATTAATAGAATTATGTACAAGAAGTTTATTAGAGAAACTTATGTTTCTTCAAGATTCACATATCAAGTCACCGACAAATGTAATATCATCTTCCAATTTAGTGGTAATAGTAGTAGTGTGTCCCAGAACATTCTACTGTAGTAGGGGTGCTGCCCACAATGTGTCAGCACACATATCTCCACTTTCTCCTGTTGTATGCCGTGCGGGCGAGTGAGTATAATTCAAGTCCCATCCATTTCGATATTTCAATCCATGACTTTCTGTCTTTCCACCCTTCACTGTGCTATACACAATTATCTATGGAAGGGTGTCATTTTGGGTGACATGTCTGTAATATCTGCATCTTTTGGCCTGACATGTCAAACTTCAGCACTGTTTCTGTGTCACTTTAACTCCCCCCCCTCCAAACCTCCAAGTCGCCTCTTATGACATGCATGGAAGTTAAACAATATTACTATTCTTTACTCCCCTTTCAAACCCCATGCAACACAGGGTCGCTACAGACATACATAAACATGTCATACTTTATGTACATTAAGAAGAAAATCATCTTGATATTTCTCAATCCTTTCATCAGACTGAATTTACTGTAACAATGTGCCTTCGTGAGTGGTGTGATATTTTTGCTTCCGTGCAAAACCAGGCAAATTCTTAGATAATTTGTGTAGAAGGATTAACATTTCGGTTTTCAAATGATTCCAACGTGGAAGGATATTATCAGCTTTGTAGTTTAATACACTAAAGAACAGTGGTGGATAAGAACTAGAAGCGAAAAATGTAATTTATTCCTGATGTAAGACCAAGTCAATGAAATTTATCGCTACTGCGACTGGATTGACAATTCGGACAATGTGTATGTGTGCTAAAAATAGAAATGGAATTCAGAAAACAATGAGTCAACACTGCTACTTTAAATTTGTGAGACTATGAAGATGAGCAGAACATCAGGCCAGTTAAATGTATCTGTCAATGGTACAAAACTAAAACAAGTCCCAAAGATTAAATAACAAGGAAGCATATTTACGGAGGAGGGCAAACTCAACAGAGAGATTGAAATAAGTTGCCAATAATCCAATTCAGTGACTTACCAGCTGTCACAATACTTGAACACCCATCAATCTGCATGGCTACAAAACTATGATAAACAGTATTTTTATCCAACTCTGTGTTACCAATGTCAAACATGGCCCTTGACAAAAAAAACCTAGCGAAAAAGATCACAGTTTGCAAAATGAGATGTTTGAGGAAAGCTATAAATGTCACGAGAAGAGACCATCGGAGAAGTGAAGATATCAGGAAGGAAGTAAAGATTATCTCATCAAGACTACATCAAGAGGCAGCAAACTGATGGTTTGGTCACGCCATGAGAATAGAACCTGTGCAACCAGCCCTTCGACACCATGCATTAAATTCTGCAGACTGCATCCTGCTAATTTACAGGAGTCGTTTGAGAACACGGAAAAAGAAGAAAATCACACCATTTAGGATAAAAAGGAGATTATACACTAAATTATACACTTTACATGTGGCTAAGAAGAAAGCAACAACAACAGATTAAACAGTATGCAGACCAGGAAAAGATTCTATCTATATCTATACACTATGGCCCTTGTTTGATTTGCTGTGTCAGGGGTGGAAGAGTTCTCTGGAGTTTGCCTTCTTGTGTGCTGTTTGTAAGCTTGTTCCTGTGGCTTCTTTGATTGATTACCAAGAATAAAACACACAAATCACTCAGAGACAAATTGTGTGAACCTATGTTTACTACAAGTCAGGTTGGGATAAACTTACCGTTTCCTTTTTGTGGGAGATTTAGGCATTTCAGCAGGAGGGATCATCTGTTCACCAGGTCTTGTCCACAATATAGGTCCATCATCACTCTCTTTACGAGACTGCATCTTCTCCTTTGACAGTCTACCCCAGGGTGTCACTGCACGAATGAATGGATCCGACTCCAGTTTGTCCAGAAGATCAGGAAAGTAGTCTCCCACCTCTTCGTTGACAGTGCCAACAAGACTGATCTGATCGAGACCTCCACCGCGGTAGACACCACCTTTAAAAGTCTGATCAATCTGTTTTAAGAGTCAGTAAGATTATATCAGATGCACATCACATATCCAGTACAATAAAGTGTTCATGTGCTTACAGTACCAGTGATATAGTATATATGTGTATATATATATATATATAGTCCCCAAGAATCATTGCTAAAGGAATCTGAGGCTATATATTATAAGATACAGCGTAAATGTGTTTGGCTTGGACATGTAACCAGATACAGCTCACTTTATAAAACTTTTGTGTGAGGAACAGTCAAGGGTGGAAGAAGAAGAGGTGGGAAAAAATAAAATCAGAGATTGATAACATCAAGGAATGGTCGGAGCATGATTTTTCTTCACTACGAATGGTTGGGGACAGAGGTGTTTGGCAGACATTTTGTGTTGTCTCCAGTGTGGTATCCCTACAACTCTGACGGATTATGGGTCGTATTTTTATTGTAAGATATACTTTACTTCTATGATGATATGAATAAGTTGACATTGCCTTGCTTAAAATGCTTACATCTGAGCATATTGGCATCACTTATCCTTTAGCACCCTACGGGCGGCATATTTAGCCCAAATTTTTTAATCCTGAAGACGAAATCCATTGCCCAGCGCATGGAATGTGATTTTAAAAAAAAGTCAGATTTGTAATTTGTTTGACAAAAAGTTATGGCAACTGAAACTAGCTATAGTATTTAACTTCCTGTTTCTGGTATTACAATGGCATCAGGAGATGTAGTGTGATTATAGTCTTGAAATCCGAACAATTCATAGCCATCCGCATAGAGGCGAAGCGATATGACGGTGAATCAATTTTTATATACTTTTATTTTATTGTTTATTCAGTGAAATCATTATTTAGTCTGATTGGAAAGTGGAAATCTTGAGAGGTAAGTTCTTCAAATAGATTATATAAAATAGACCATGAGGTTCCACGAGGTTTTCATTATGTAAAATATATAATATTCAACAGATATGGAGCGACCAAAAATACAATAGGTCTAAATCTGTCTTTATCACTTTCTCATACGTCTCGTATCACACACATACAAACAAAACTTACAACAATATATGCAGAATTAAATTCTTTATTTATATGTGCAAATATTATTTAAATATCTGTAACAACAGAAAAGTTATCGCGATTTCAAAACAGCCACCAACGATTGCATAACATTTTCAAAAACTTAAACGGCGGCAGGAGAAAAGTTAAATAATTGTAAACTTAGGGTGCTAAAGGCTAATGTGTCCACATTGGAAAATATGCTTCAGAAATGAAACTTGGAAGCACAACTCTACAAACCTCTATATGAGTTACAAAACACAGTCAAGTTTATCATCATAATCAGCGGGAAGCATATTCTGGACAGAATGTAGCAGTAATCATATCCTTTCGAAACTCTGCTGATCTTGAACCAATCTTCTGCTTCGTTCTTGTGGTCTTTGGTATCTTGTATTATCTTCTTCATGGCCTACCACTTTTTCGTTTCCCTGACATCATCCCCTCCATTATGATCTTATCTAGGGTGTCTTGTCATTTGATATGACCAAAATATTATTCTTTTGGTGATCTGTTGTAAGATAGATGATCGCATAGGTGTCAACTAGTACAGATTTTTCATATTAAATATGGACCCCCAAAAAAATAAACAAAATAAACACATAGGCTTGTAGATGAGGGAGGGATTTGTGGTGTTCAAACCCCCTCCCTTAGTAACTCTGAACATGGCTTTTAGTACTTGGAACTTAGCCAAAATGTTCATTAAAAGTGAAAGATAATACAGTCATCCCTCAGTTATCGTAGTTATTAGAGACCAGAACCTGCTGCGATAAGTGAAAAACAGCAAAGTAGTGTCATCCTCTCATTTTTAACACACATACATTCTCCATTTTCACAATTCGCTTATTACGAGAAGCCACAACTCGCTAAGTGTCCTTGGAGAACGATATCGAGGCAGTTTTATGGAAATTCACTTCATTTTTTTAATGTAGCGAATTGTCAATTCGTTCTATCTGTAATGGTGTGCAACAGATGCATAGTTATGGCCTGCCTTAAGTATGTCCAATAAATTAACTTTCTCGTTCAATGTCATCATTTTTCTCTTCTTCTTGGGTTCACTAGAGGATTTCGAGGGTGGAGGACGTGTAGGAGCCATTTTCAAGGGCATCAGAAGCACTATTTTGCACAAAAGGACACAAGAGAACAGCAAAATATAACACACCTCTAAACTAAGCATCAATCAAACATTAATTTGAATGAGTGCGGTGGTCTTCGCTGGGTATGCGAGCGAAGGTGGGGGAAATGTCTAGGCCAATCAGCTTGCGAAATTCCCGAGTCGGGAGGGATATCAAATGGCGGGATGCTAACCAGCCAATCAGAGACATGGATTTTGAATTGTGTGGGCACACCGCGCCTTATGGTGGCGTGCGGGTAACTTTCTCGCCATAATTCCTCAATTAAAAGAATAATTTTGAACAATCCGAAATAAATGTGTTCTGAGCAACATGCACCCTGTAGACAGTGAAAGACTGCTGTTTCTCCGTGCAGCTTGACAAAATAAACCATGACACAACACATTCCATTGGAAATCTGCAAGAGTTTGGAACAAACACAGAAGAAAAAAAGGATGACAACAATCAGAAGACTCTTAATGAAAATGAACCAAGTACAATTATTTACTCACCTGTTCTCTAAATTTTTCGATGGTGGTCGTTTCTATGTCAGACTTGCCCTTGTTACCAGTTTTAACTGAAAGGTTAGGATACTTCTCCACCAAGTAATCCAGAAAGTCTGGCATTGGCCTCGCTGCCCCATGGACAATACCCATGACACAGCGGCTCTCTCTCTCAACAACCTCTCCAAAGACTAAATCAAAATAGTGGTTGACAAACTCCTCCATGGTCTCATGATCGAGATGACATATCTCTTCATGGTAGGCATGAATAACAAGTGCCCCACCGTTTGTGTACTTTTCCACTGAGATGTACTTACGAAACCTTGGCTCGATGACATCCTGAAGTAATTCTTTATCACAGTGAATTCGGAACAAATGTTCCGTATGAGAAATTAATGGCTGTGAAGGTATCACTTTTATTTCATGATTTAAATTCAGTTTGTCTTCTAATAAATTAACTTGTATGCCTTGATTCACTCTCTGTCTTGATGATGATGTATGCTTATGATTCTTATGTGTCCCTGTTGATTGGTGGCTCTGGGTTTTTGATGAAGATGTGCTACAAGCAGAGCTGGAGTCTTTTGTTAACTGGGATTTGTGCTTGTCCTTATGGTGATGACTTGAGGAATGATGGTTTTGTTTTGATGGTGAACTAAATGAATGAGATGTGGCTGATGAAGATGTGGATTTTATTGGGGAACTATTTGACCGAGATGGAGTTGATGTGGATTTTATTGGGGAACTATTTGACTGAGATGCAGTTGATGTGGATTTTATTGGGGAACTATTTGACTGAGACGCAGTTGATGTGGATTTTATTGGGGAACTATCTGACTGAGATGGAACTGATGTAGATTTTATTAGGGAACTATTTGACTGAGACGGAGTTACTGTGGATTTTATTGGGGAACTATTTGACTGAGATGGAGTTGATGTGGATTTCATTGGGGAACTATTTGACTGAGACGGAACTGATGTGGATTTTATTGGGGAACTATTTGACAGAGACATTGATGAAGATGTGGATTTTATTGGGGAAATTTTTGACTGAGACATGACTGATGATGTGGATTTTATTGGGGAACTATTTGATTGAGATGTGACGAATGAAAATGTGGTTCTAGAACTGCTGGTAGTGTGCTGTGAGTTGTCACTTGACGAAGACATGCACTTATCCTTTGATGACACTGGATGTTTAGAAGAGTGCTCTTTAGAGGAAGAAGGTAACGCAAGTTTAGAATCTTGCACTTTTACCTGAATGCCTGATTTCTGCTTGCTAACGGTACCATTAAAAAATGAGACACTGTTTGTGATTAACTCATTTTTTACAACAGGATTAGATTTCTTACAGACACCTAAAATTGTATTACTGCTATTTTCAGAAGCACCAGATGCTACTCCATTTGGTTCTCTGCCTACTAATGAGCGATCACCTGTAACCTGCGTCACCTGATGCTTTGAGTCAGGTAAACGTGTATTGTTCCTGTAACCTGGATTATTGTTCGTCTGACGCTGACTGGATGCTGATACTGAATCAACATTTTGAGTGGAAATCTTGGTGGAAAACACTTCTAAAGGACTTTGTTCATCCTTCAGGACAATATCCTGTGATTGATTACATTTAGAAGTGACATCAAACTCCTGGTTCAAACAATCAACAGCTATGTCTGCTAACTTTCCTTGCTGCCTTTCTTGCTGAATCTCCAGCTTATCCGTGAGCTGATAATTTGTGCTAGACGATCCTTGCAAAATCTGAAGATGTAAACTATGGTTATCTTTTTTCTCATCTAGAGACTTGTCAGTTGTCAGTTGATGCCTGTCTGTTGTCAAATCTGCTGCGTTGGTCATCACTGAGTTACAGGAAGCTATGTTTGCATTACTGTCGGCTTTCTCAATGTAGTTTGACAGTGATACAATTTGAGAACCGATGATTGATTGCGTATCTACTTCTTGTGTTGAATGATAAATATTAGTCTCTTTCACAGTATCTCCGCTTCCATTAGCTTCTTGACTTGCAGGGTTTTCTAGACTTCCATGGGCTTCTTGATTTGCTGGTTTAGACTTCAAACATGAGCCAGCTTTCAAGGGGTCTCGTATGACAAATTTCAACGGTGATATCTGCAACAACTCTCTTTCCCCATCAACGTTATCCGATACTGCATCGTACTTCTTATTCAAATGTTTCTTGTGCTGAGACTCATGATGATGATGATGGTGGTGGTGGTGATGATGATGATGTTTATGGCTGGTATGGGAACCACCATCTGGTGGCGGCAGGTTGCTAAATGAACCATTGCTATTAATAGACTTGTGTTTATGCTGTGCAGGATGGCAGTCATCATTCTCCCTGATTTTGTCCGTATTCACAGGTGCTAAAAATAGAAACAATACGGATAGATTAGATTCATAACATGCATATGACTTCCTTCAATTTTGTTCTATCAATAAATGAGCTAAAAGAAAAATAAACAATGCAGATACATGACCATCTACAATATAAGATAAATTGGCTAATAGTAAATCAAGCTTTTTCATCTATATCTATATGCTGTGTCCCTTCTTTGCCTTGCGACGTCAGGGGTGGAAGAGTTCTCTGGAGATGGCCTTCTTGTGCGCTGTTTGTAAGCTTGTTCCTGTGGCTTCTTTGATTTCGGTGATCCATCGTTTACATGGTCTGCCTCTGGCTTTATAACCGTTATGTCTATGTGTCATGGCCATTTGTGGCATGCTGTATGTCTGTACTCTGGAAGCGTGTGAAAACCACTTGATCTGTTGTCTTTTGATGTGTTCCAATACTGGTATTGTTTTGGTTATCTGGCTGATGTTATCGTTTCTAATTCTATATCTTAATGACACTCCGAGTATTCTTCGTAGACATGTCATTTCTGTTGTCACTATTTTTCTTTTGTCTTGTGCTGTCACTGTCCAGGTTTGGCACTGGTAGCATAGTGATGGAATAATAATAGTCTTGTATAATGCAACTTTAGTGTCTATGTTTACATTTTCATGACATTTGATTATATTTTTTTGATTTTTATTGGCAGTCACAAAAAGTATAACTATATTCTTCTGAGTTGGTTCTCAAACACCTTCAAATTATACAGATCTAGTCCAGAGAACAGAATGCATTGTATCATGGTTTACAGCTTTGCTGCGATATCTCTGCCTTTCAGGCTGACACATCTGACTTCAGCATGGCTTCTAGGTCATTTTGACCCAAATATGGGATGGGATAGTCAATTCCACCCCATAACCTCCTGCATGCATGGAAGGTAAACAGTATTTTTTTAAAATTTACTGGTTATTTCAATCTCCAGGAAATATGCAAGAGGGAACTGCCAATCGGTCATGATTAGGCTGTTTATGGAATTAGGCATATGTGAGTGTCCCTAATGATGAGGATTACTAGGACTAAATAATAAAAATTTGATAAAAGTTGCTTTTGATATTTCTCTGTGCTATAAATAGCACAGTGTTTACATTTTCAACTAGCTGACGCCACTGATTTCCATGTAACACCAATAAAATGAATGTATGCTGTGATGTCACATCTCCCGACACAAACCACATTTTTAATTATAACTTTTATAACTAATTCATTTTTTGATTTATAAACTAACTCTAACCCTAACCCCCTTCCCTAATCTAAATACTAATTCCAAATTAATATGCTTTTTAAATTAATATACCTTAATTCTAAATACAAATTCTGGTGAAAGTAAAGAATAGTTCTCTGTTGTGCTATAAATAGCACACTTGATAATTTCAACTCTCCAATGTCATGGATTCCTGTGTAACACCAATCAAAATAATGGCTGCCGTGACGTCACATCCGACAATCACTTGAGTTCAAATCTAGACACAGACGAACTTATGCATAATCTGTTTGTTTTCCAATTTACGCATTTTTTTACAATTTCCTATTATTTGTGGTGAGCGATCAGTATTTCTGCCCGCTATACACGGAGCGAGATGTGCGCACAAATTAGAAATATTATTTCTAATCCTAACCTTACTCTAAGTACTTACTCGTAAGTAATCTTGCCAAATCACACAACAAAGGTACTTCAGCCCAAATTCTACTAATAACACTGCAAAGGTTAGGTAATACCGTAAATACGCCTCAAAACTAGAGCAAAGGTCACAGTGAAGAATTAGCAACTTACGCCAAATTCAAGTAACGGCCGTGCAAGTAACTACACAAATGATGACATGATAAACATTACAAAATAATTCATATCATTATGATACATCAAATATGAAATGGTTAACTGACAATAATAATAGTATAGGGCCTATATATTCATATATTTTACCTGCTTGAGCATGGTCGTAATGCTGTGGGGACAATTTGGAACCATTTAGGCCTACAGGTGATTTTGTTCTTGGGGAGATATTTGTACTTGTACCTCTTCCTGGAGATATGGGCAAAATGTCCGCCTCTGTTGGAGATGTAAATCTTTTATCTTTACCATTTTCGTAATCATCAACGTATCCAGAACAGGATAATCGGCGATAATCATGTTGTATGCGTCTTCTTTTACCCTCCGGACTTCGGTTATCTGTTGTTGGTGGCGAGTCACTTGAGTGTGAAATATACGAATTATTTCCGTTACTTTGAAAGTGAACCTGGGGTATATGCAACTTTAAACGTTTGGAACTTGGTTCCTGAAACCGATCTCCACCCTCACCGCTGTCACACCTGACAGTTATGGTGTAACTGCTGTTTGTGTTAGCTACGTGACAATACACATGTTCGACCTGTTGATGGTCGCCGCTTTGTTGATTCTGAGACACATCAATAGTTGTTGGAGAAAATATTGATGTTATGCTAGATAACGTTGTATCATTTGTTGCATAATTACTACTATCCCTTTGAGAATTTAGATGAAGTGACTGATCGGCAGTCGGAAGAAAGTCACTTAATTTAGATAAATTGGAACTGTCCACTTTATTTTCAACGTTTCGTAAACATAATTCGTCGTCTTCGGCCATCTTGGTTGACAAAAGTCGTTTGATAATCCTGAGTTAAAACGATATTTTGATTGGGTAACTTCATATTTTTGTGCTAGGAATCCCCATAAACGAGCCAATCAACTTGTCCGTAAATAAAGAAAATACATTACTGCGCATGCGTGAATTTTTTATTGGGAAGAAAAAAAACAGTCAACAACTGTTCCGTTCTTTTCCTTATCTTGAGAAGTATCTTACTGCATGGTATGACTGGTCAGTGCCATATCAAGTGTCAATTGATGCAATTGTTGGTTGGTTGCTGATCCAGTAGTCTATGGGCTAATGCCCTTTGACCCAATGCCATTAAAATGGCATTATATTGCTTGGGACTCTGGATTATCTGCCCACCCAGAGCCAGAGAGTAACTATCACACCACCAGGAAGGTAGGTTTCAACCTATGCACTGCAACCAAGATAGGGTTCACTGTGCAAATTCCCCCCCCCCCCCCACCAATTGACTTCTGGTTATGCCGAACTTCTCTATTGCTCCAGACATGCAACCAAATGTTCAAGTCAAAAGGATTGTCACGTCCTGAGTCACTGTGCCTCTATGATGGGCCTCATCCATAGGAAAAACAGTGTTCCTAGTTTCCTCCTCCCCAATGCTGTGCAGTACATCTCTGGTTCTCTCCCAACCACAGAGGGTGCATACATATATGAAAGCACATTGCAATAACAAAATAAAAGCACGAGAAGCATAACTGTATAGATGACGTGCCATGAAGCTTCTATAAGAAGATAACCTCAATATAACGGCATGCCATCTATAAAAGGTTTTCTGTTCTATGGGTAGTTTGTCTAATGGGCCATTCGTGAGACCCACAGACGCAACCACATGCTAGATGCAATTGTCAAACGATCAATTGTTCTATAATTTGTGCAGAGTATCAAATGGCCCTTCTTTGGAAATTGTATAGCCGGTATGTTTATATATATATATATATATATATATATATATATATATATATATATATATATATATATATATATATATATATATATATATATATATATATATATATATATATATATATATATATATATTCCAATCTTTAGGTTATATTTCACTTTTCCAGATCTTAACACAGTGGGCATGATCGAATTTGACACTAGGTTCTCCTCCTGCTGTGTGTCAATTCGGCAACCAAGTTGTTGCAACCTGACGACTTGTAAGTTTTTAATTGCCCAGTATAGTTCTAAGATGTGCTTTGGTTCACGTTCTGTGTTTCTAATTGTGTTTGAGTATGTGCCTATATTTTGATCTTCTTACATTTCCTGCAGTATTGCATCCACCTGTTCAGAATGTCTTTATTTTTTAGTGTGTTTCCGACGAGTCTTCAATTGCTCGAGTACCTGGTTGAAATTTGACTGTCAGTGCTGTTGTTACAGGTTAGCAAGTGTGGCCTCATTTTTAGCGAAGCAAATGCGTACATTATTTAACGAAACGAAATATCGATAAAGGCGCATTTCACAGAAGTAAAGTCTACTTGCGGGTCCATTGATCTGCACACTACGCACTGAGAGCATCCCCACCCGCCTTTGGATGACCAAGAGCAGCCCTGGATCAACTACTAAACATTTTAAGCACCTGCTTAGTGCCCCAAGAAAACCAACCTGCCAAGAGTGATGTGCAAGAGGGAACAGCAAATCTCAACACTGCAAGAAAATTCATGTTTCAGTTTACAAATTCCGAGACAACACCAAGCTGAATTAAGTTAATTTGGAAACACTTTAGAAACTAGACAAACTCGTTCTATTCTAAAAAATAGTTATAGTTTCTACGACCCTATGACTGTTATTCAACTTCAAGAAACACTCTCCAACTGTAACGTTATCTGATCAACAGTAAAAGCTATCTGTAAAAGCTAGCTGTCTGAGCTATCTGATCAACAGTAAAAGCTATCTGTAAAAGCTAGCTGTCTGAGCTATCTGATCAACAGTAAAAGCTATCTGTAAAAGCTAGCTGTCTGAGCTATCTGATCAACAGTAAAAGCTATCTGTAAAAGCTAGCTGTCTGAGCTATCTGATCAACAATTAAAAAAAAATGTAACGATGCATTTCAGCGTCAATAAAAGTAATTTGACATTTCAGACTCTGCCCGCACAAACGGATAAGTTCTAGATTTTACTTATTACAATTATGTGTAGTTTCAATCCTGGCCTGAATGGGAGGAAACGTGTTCTTCAAACTTTGCAGTAGTTATAACTTAGAATACTAGAACAGTATTTGTGGAAATGATACAACGTAATAGAAAGTTTGCACATATTCTTATTTTGTGTTCACTATTACTTTATATTTGTTTCCTACAAGCGATATGACAGCAGAAATGACATGTCTACGAAGAATACTCGGAGTGTCATTAAAAGATATAATTAGAAACGACATCAGACAGATAACCAAAACAATACCAGTATTGGAACAAATCAAAGGGCAACAGATCAAGTGGTTTTCACACGCTTCCAGACTACCAACAGACAGCATGCGACAGATGTTCAAGACACATAGACATAACGGCTATAAAGCCAGAGGCAGACCATGTAAAAGATTAATCACAGAAATCAAAAAAGCCTTAAACAAGCTTACAAACGCACATTGGAAGGTCATCTCCATAGAACTCTTCTACCCCTGACGCCGCAAGGCAAACAATGGATACAGAATATAGACAGATAGATAGATAGATAGATAGATAGAGATAGATAGATAGATAGATAGATAGATAGATAGATAGATAGATAGATAGATAGATAGATAGATAGATAGATAGATAGATAGATAGATTTCATTTTCCTTTTGCGCTGAAGTTAGCGCATAGGGCAGAGGTCAGATCTCCGCAATTCTGTCTGTTCAAAACTATTCTGTGCAGTTCTTGAATAGTATGAATATTGGTTGTTTTACTTTCTCTAAGTATATTGTTCTTCTGAGTGTTTCATTTGGTCTATCCCTTGCTCTTTTGCCTGTATGTATCCATTCAAGAGATTGGTGGTGTATTCTGTTGATGTCTGCGCGTAGGACATGCCCGATGTAGAACCAACGGCGTTTTCTGATAACATCTGTGATGAAATTTTGATGTGTCTCTTCTCTGATTTTATCATTCGATTTGAATTCACTCCAATTGGTGTTAGTTATCCTACGAAGACATTTGTTCTCGAAATTCAGTCATTTCTTTTCTGAAGATAAAGAGCTTTTCCAGCTCTCACATCCAGCACCGGAATAACGCAGGAATTAAATAGATAGATAGATAACCATATTTGTATCACCTCTTCGTCTTCAAAGTTAAGGATTATTTCTGTTTTTCTAGATCTTTATGTCAGTCGTTAGCACGACTCTCCAAGTTTTCTAGGTTCAGAGCTGCCGTCCCAAAGTGTTTGTCTCAGTTCAGTGTGGCTAAGCTTTTCACAGTTTTATGTGATCTGAACAGTCTTGGTGGAGGCTCTGTGGGTTCAAGAGTCTGTATGCTTGTTCCGCATTACATTCATTTCTGTGGGGCATTCTGATCAAGAATCTTGTAGGTCAAATCCTGTCGACTGTTGTAACGAGACAGTTAATTTCTCCTCTGCAGTGCAGTTACTGTATCGCCCGTGTGTAACCGGGCCCAAAAGGGGAGCAAAGAATAGCATCACTGTTTATCTTCCACACATGTCGTAAAAGGCGACTAAGGAGGTTATGGGATGGAGTTTGCTGTCCCATCCTATATAGGGTCAGAGACCCAAAGCCATGCTGAAGTCGGATGTGTCAGGCAGAAAGGCGCAGATATCGCAGCAATGCTGTAAACCATGACACAGCTCATTCCGTTCTCAGGACTACATCCTGCTAATCTGCAGGAGTTTGAGAACGAACGCAGAAGAAGAAGAAGTTACTGTATATTTTTTGAGCCTCAACCAGCCGGTGGAACATTCTTAAAGTTTGTGTTGGAAATGTATCTTAAAATCTATTTCTTATACAAGATGTGTTGCCATGCAGTGGCAACAATAGCAATTTTTTTAATCATTTCTTACAATTTTAGAACCTTTATAAAGTACAGATGAAGATCAATCACACAAAGGAAACACTAGGAGAGAAGCAAATAATATAGAAAATAAGATGCAACAGCTAGATTTTGTTTATATGTTATATTTTTGGGATAGTTTATGAAAAATTTCCATAGAGTTAGCCAAATTCTACAGAATGAGGATGTTAACTTAAAATATGTGCAGATCTGTATGGATGGCTAACTGACCAATTGTGCATTTTGTAAGATGAATTTGAGATATGAATTAACTGCAGAGGAAGTGCTAACAAATGTTGATTACAAGACGCTAAGTCTCAGCGGTGTGCAGTAGAAGACACAAAGTCTCAGCTGTGTGCACTAGAAGACACCAAGTCTCAGCGGTTTGCACTAGAAGACACCAAGTCTTAGCAGTGTGCACTAGAAGACACCAAGTCTCAGTGGTGTGCACTAGAAGACACCAAGTCTCAGTGGTGTGCACTAGAAGACACCAAGTCTCTGCGGTGTGCACTAGAACACCAAGTCTCAGCGGTGTGCACTAGAGGACACTAAGTCTTAGCGGTGCGGAATGGCTTCGGGAAGAAGTATCCTACCCAGAGGAAATAAATTCTAGGGATCATGTGGATATTCTAGTTTTCCACAACATGCAGAGCTGGAGTCATGAGTTTCAGCTCCCCTGTTAAGTATAGTTTCCTGTCAGAGAAGTCCATAGAAATCCAGTTACGCTCCGTGGCGCTACGCAGTTATGGGCATGGTTATAGTTTATTTTGTTTCTCTAGCCCTGAAGATGCTTACAATCCTCTGAAGTCGTAGACTAGAATCGCGTCCTTCACAGTTGTTTATGGTTATAAAATTCGGATATACGCTAATGGGACTAACATCTGCTGCTGAAAAAAAGAACGTATCTTACCAAAGGAGGCGCGTATCTTACCATAGGAGGAGCGTAACTTACCATATGAGGGTATTCTTGATTCTTGATTAGGTACAAGCGTCACAGCGCTCATGGCATTCCCATATATGCTCTGCTTGGCGTTCCATCAGCCATCTAAAAGTGTATAAGCTCCGTGTCCCAGTCAGTTGCTAATTACGCGTTCTTCTGATCTTTCCGAAGAGGGAGTACTTTCTCCCATTGCCTCTAGTCACTACTATTTCTACCATTCTCTGAATATGTACATTGTCACGTTCGACTTCCTCCTCGTCTTCTCGTAGGGTATCCATGACTGCTCCAAATCAATTAAATCCTGTCTCTTCTTTTCTCGGTACCGCTCACCAAAGCTTTACCAGCCACCACATCGGCTCTTTCGTTTCCCTTGACTCCAGCATGACCTGGACAGTAAATCCATGTAATGCTCTGCGCATTGTTGAGAAGAGTGACCCATTCAGTTTTGATAACATACTTTTCTATCTTGCGCAGCATACTTTGAGAGTCCGACAGAATCACTCTGTTGGTGGTTGCGTCGTCAGCCAAGTGAGAGCTGCTGTCGCCGCTTTTATTTCTATTCTCATACTAGATGTTGTAGTGGGGTACGCAGCTGACCTCTCAGCTAATTTCTTGCCATTTTGGTTGGCCACGAAACCCCAACCATACCTGTATGTTTCTTGTGTTACTGAGCCGTCTGTGTAAATTATTGTATCGCGTGGCTTCAAGTGTTGCAGTATGAGTTCTTGGATCATTTCCTCTGTTCTGTTGGCAGTCCAGTCGCGGCACTCTCTTCCCATCTGTATCACCACTCTTGTCAATAACTTTCTCTCTTTGCCAAATGTCACCTATTCACAGCCTCTTCCACTTCCTCCAGCTCACAAGCTCTGAGTAGGGTATATTTTATATGAGGGTAAATTTTACTTAATTAAACTAATATGCAGTACTGGCTTATTTGAATGTTGCACCACAAAGAGGAAGCGTATGTGTAGAGATTAGATGATGTAGGGCAGGGTTATTCAATTGGCGGCCCGCTGGCCAATTCCGGTCCGCGGTGGCCTAGTAAGTGGCCCGCGGATCATTGCTAAAACAGTGGAATAAAGTTATAAAAAACTAAACGTATAAAATCATTCAATGTGTTTTTTAAAATAAATCTGGCCCGTGATGATCACCATTTTCTACATTTTGGCCCCCGAGTAAATATAGTTGAATATCCCTGATGTAGGGCTTATTCATGAGGAAAGCCACACTACTTTCGACATACTATCTGCTGAGAGTATATTGTTGTATTATGTGGTCTTATAGGTCAATAGTTAGTCCTTCAGACATTCGGCATGCAGATAATGATGATGCTGATTAAGGAATCCCGAGTGAATACGAAAATATAACTGATACAGTGGAATCCGTCTATAGCGCATCATTGTCTATTACCAGGTGGTGTTGTCGTTACTTATGTAATCCATCTATAGCGCATCATTGTCTATTGTCTATACGCAGGTGGTGTTGTCGTAGCTTCCACACTTGTCTTTGAGTGTAGCGGTTTGTGAAGAAGAAATAGTCTACGTTTAAGAGCCATTGGAACACGCAATCACTGTTAACACTGACACACGCAATCACTGTTAACACTGACACACGCAATCACTGTTAACACTGACACACGAAATCACTGTTAACACTGACACAAGCAATTACTGTTCACACATGTGTACATGTGGACAGGCAGCACAGAGTGCCAAACATATACTTCAAGAGTGTTGCTCTGGTTGAAATGTAATCAGGTTTATTCAGGATGGTCTTGATGTTGTCTATCCATCTTTTCCTAGATCTGGCCTGTGCTCTGTATCCTGATTCCATCTTCTTATAAACTCTTATGGAAAGTTGATCGATGATCCTCATAAGATGTCCAAACCATTTTATCTGTTGTTCTCTATACATTCAATGCATGATGTGATATCTAATCTTTCTGATGTTCTCACTACGCACTTTTTCAAGTCTAGTGACCCAAATAACCTTCCTTAGATATTTCATTTCGCAAGTTTCGATCTTTCTATGTGTAGATGTCAATTGCCAAGTCTTCCATTGGAAGCATAGTATTGGTACACAGATGCTCTTAATAATTTGTTTCTTTACTTCCATGTTAATTTTTGGGTGCAATAGCAAAGGTGACAGCTGGTATTTGCCATTTGACATTGTTTCTATCTATCTAAAGCGAATAATTTTATAACATATTTCCATCATATAACAACACTTTTCAAAATTACCTGTTATATTTATTCGTTATAGTTTGTACTGTGTATAGCGAATTTAGTGCAGTTCTTCACAGGAAAACATACAGAAACGAAATCTTACTTATGCTACAAAGTTCATAAATATTTTGTCGGTCCGGAACAAGTTGTTATAAGCCGACCCAGCCTGAAATGGGTACCGGATTAATCCGGGAAGTAAAGACTGCGAGGGAGAGGAGATGGCTATCGTCCTCAATTGCATAGCCTCTGAAATGTGAGATCGCTAACATCTCACACCCCTACGGCATTAATAAATGCTATAGGTTAATTTCCATTTGTTTTTTTAACAAAACTGTGGGAGTTTTGTGTCTCATCTTCAGAATGATTCTACTTTGATATTCTGTTTGATGGGAAAGTTTTCCGAAGTTTTCCGATTATTTACGTTAACGTACAAAATGTGATCCAATTGTCTATTAGTTTCCCGATTCTAAAATATACTATCTTCGTAAAGATTGCGATCACCTTTTCATTAATAGTCATTTTGTGTCGTAAAATGTTTTATAACACTGTAATTTACATTCAATACTAAGTGGAAAGATTTCTATGCTACAGAAAGATACTTAGAATATCATGAAAATGCAAGCCACATCGCCCAAGACAGGGAGAGGTTCAGAGAGTTCATTGGGAAGACAACGTTCTGGAAGGAATACGTCACATGACACTAAGTGGAATTATACTCAGTAAAGTTTACCAGCAAGGCATAAGACCACACCTGGAATATGGTTCAGCTGCATGGTGTCCTGCATCAAACACAACATTACAAGATCTAGATAAAGTGCAAAACCAGGCACTTAGAATAATGTTGGGAGAAATGAAATCAACACCCATAGCAGAGATGCAGAAAATGGGAAGAATGCAAACACTTGGCGAACGCAGAGACACAAAAGTACTAATTCAAGCAGAAAAGTTCCAGTGTATGCCAAGTCATCCAATGAAGGAAAGATTCCAAAATGTAGCAATGGGGCGACTGAAAAGGAGCAGCTTTACCCATCAAGCTAAACGACTCCGTAGAAAACTTACAGACCTACCTGAAGTTGACAGCCCCTTAAGGTCTGTACCAGAACAAACCCCGTGGAGTGAAAGCCATGGAATGCCAATATACATTCAGACCCATGTGAAAGGAATACTAAGCGAAGACGAACAGAACAGTGTGCAGCGAAGGACAGTCACCCTCAGTTTCCTGGATGAGGAATATCCACAAGATATATGGGTCAGTGTGTACACAGATGGGTCAGCACAGAATGCTGTGAGGAATGGAGGTGCAGGTGTATATATAGAATATCCACACAAGCCTAGAGATACAATCAGAACACCGACGGGAAAATTCTGCAATAATTATGATGCAGAAATCCAGGCAATTAGTGTGGCAGCTAAAAAACTGCTGAACTCCAACTCTGGCCTACAGCCTGTGGTATTCCTGACAGATGCAAGGTCATTGCTTCAAGTTCTCCAGTCTGGAAAACTAACAGACTTGAAAAAATTACTTAGCGAATTTTCTTACCAGTATAGGGTAACCATGCAGTGGATACCCTCTCACTGTGGAATACAAGGAAATGAAAAAGCAGACCAACTGGCTAAGGAAGGTGCTGCCGAAGACCAACCAGATATACCAATCACCTACCATCAGAAAAAACAGATGATCAAGTCAATAAGAAAGCCACAAACGCCAACACAAGATGACTATCACATTATGAACAGATCAGAACAAGTTATAATTCTACGTCTCAGAACAGGACACAACCGACTCCGCAGTCACATGTATACAAAGTTCAAGATTGGCAACACGACCATGTGTGCATGTGGACAGGCAGCACAGAGTGCCAAACATATACTTCAAGAGTGTTCTGAGCATGAAACGCTGAGGCAGACATATTGGCCAGAGGAAACAACACTGGAATAAAAGCTCAATGGGACACTGTATGAACTACAAAAGACAGTGAGTTTTATTAAGGAGACAGAATTACAGATATAGACATGTTTCAAGTGAACGAAAGAAGAAGAAGAATTCAATACTACATTTAAATTTATCACTCCCATTTTTGTGTGTGACAAGAAAATCATATTTCTCTAAAATTTTTATACAAAAAATGTTCCACTTTCAGTCTACCATTATAATATTTTCGCCTGCAATACGTTTTTTTTAAAACACTTGGCATGCTACTCGATATTTCTTAAATCCAGATTTCAGTGACATTGTGCTCAACCTTCTCCAGTAAAGACATCTCAACTAAAATGTAAACATGACATAGGGGGTGAATTTCTTTGCAATATATTGGTCTGCTTTGGCTAATTTTTACATCCGACTCCTAGTATATAATTAGTGCCCAATTGAGAGCCCAACAATAATCAAAAACTTCACGAATAGGGTCCTAATTAATTCAGCGATCAGGTCTTCTATATTGCCTTCAGTCGCGCATAATGGATATACTATCTACAACGTGTTATGGGAGCCCATATTTGATACTGAGCCATCATGTCTAGCTACAATTGCATTTTTGTTGGAGATCTTTGGCAACTATCACTCGAAGTAAAGAAAGTTCATCTTATGATAAAAATCGATAACAACTTCAACTAAGATGTAACACAGCAGGTAGAGCTTGGAACAGGGTAATAAAGTTTTCAAATCAATTGGAACATGCATAATGACACACGCAATCACTGTTAACACTGACACACGCAATCACTGTTAACACTGACACACGCAATCACTGTTAACACTGACACACGCAATCCCTGTTAACACTGACACACGCAATCACTGTTAACACTGACACACGCAATCACTGTTAACACTGACACACGCAATCACTGTTAACACTTACACACGCAATCACTGTTAACACTGACACACGCAATCACTGTTAACACTTACACACGCAATCACTGTTAACACTGACACAAGCAATTACTGTTCACATTGGCACAAGCAATCACCGTTCACAATAACACAAGCAATGACTGGCTACAATGACACAAACACCACTGTATTGATTTTAGAATTTAATATGGATATAGATAAAATATTCGCATCCAACTTTTTATACAATTTACACGGATCCGAAACTGACTGCCGGCTCGGTTCGTGATACAAAATGGCTAACACATGTTTGTGAGATGTAGTAAGTCTTTTACAGTGGCGAAAAATGTGGCACTTAATGAAAGCCCCCCCCCATATATGCGCACCCCCACTAAGAGCAACACCCATTCAACCTTTCTAAATTAAATATCTCGAGCTCCAACCAGTTATGAGTAATTATAGCTAAGGAAAATCAATGAAAAAAACAACAACTAATAACTCAGATTTGCATGCCTATTGTAATTTATTTCGTTTCAGTTTCCGCAAGAAAAATATAGTCCCGTAAGTATACAAGAACCCAACAAGCATTCAATAACGTTAACTTTTTATGCTTCATCTGTAATTTATCATGAACATCAGATATCACTGCTAGACTTGAACTAACTGAATTGCAGTAGACACACGCTCGTTTCAGACAGTCCGACAAAAGTCATGGAATACTTTGCAGACTTCAAATACAATATCAGTGCATAAGTTCCTACTGTAACACTGTCTCTAGGTTTGTCTAGATCGAAACATGGAGGTGCTCTGTTGTAGACTCTCTGTAAAACCTTTTTAATATATTTTTTTTAGAAATAGTTATCTACTTATATATTATGCGCTCTGCTCTGTGACTGCCAAGGTACTAGGTTCGAATCCCGTCGCAGGCACTTTTATAGAAATAGTTGTCAACTTATATGGCATGTTATTTTTTTGATTACATTTAAAAATAAATTATCTACCACTATTATCTTCATATATAGTATATGCCCTGCTCTATGACTGCCAAAGTACTGGGTTCGAACCCCGTCGCAGGGAATTGTGTATTCGGGCAGTTCAGAAACAATGAAGATATATTGAAGATAGATTTCGTAGAAAATCAATACAGAATAAAAATACGTTGTTGATGACGACATCCTGATTAGCATATTCCGCCATGTTGTTTCTAAATACGCTATACGGTTTTACATCTCATCCATTAATACAGTTGATGTGCTATGGGCTTTGTGACATCACGGCAAGGGTTGGTTATGCAAACAAACATATCCGAGAATGTTCTTACCACATTATGTACTTTCATTACAATTTACAATTTTCTGAGCTATACTGGTAAATATTTGGTGAGCCATTAGTCCAGCTGATTTAAAATTGTTCATCGACTATCCATCTATCTTTAATATGTCCTAACTCTTTATTGTTCTCCTACTTTCACTTTCCGTCTTGTTTAAATCTCTATTTGTTTCTTCTCCTATCACTTCACAGCTTTCTTTAATCTCTATTTGTTTCTTCTCCTTTCACTTCACAACTTTCTTTAATCTCTATTTGTTTCTTCTCCTTTCACTTCACAACTTTCTTTAATCTCTATTTGTTTCTTCTCCTATCACTTCACAGCTTTCTTTAATCTCTATTTGTTTCTTCTCCTTTCACTTCACAACTTTCTTTAATCTCTATTTGTTTCTTCTCCTTTCACTTCACAACTTTCTTTAATCTCTATTTGTTTCTTCTCCTTTCACTTCACAACTTTCTTTAATCTCTATTTGTTTCTTCTCCTTTCACTTCACGGCTTTCTTTAATCTCTATTTGTTTCTTCTCCTTTCACTTCACAACTTTCTTTAATCTCTATTTGTTCTTCTCCTTTCACTTCACAACTTTCTTTAATCTCTATTTGTTTCTTCTCCTTTCACTTCACAACTTTCTTTAATCTCTATTTGTTTCTTCTCCTTTCACTTCACAACTTTCTTTAATCTCTATTTGTTTCTTCTCCTTTCACTTCACGGCTTTCTTTAATCTCTATTTGTTTCTTCTCCTTTCACTTCACAACTTTCTTTAATCTCTATTTGTTTCTTCTCCTTTCACTTCACAGCTTTCTTTAATCTCTATTTGTTTCTTCTCCTTTCACTTCACAACTTTCTTTAATCTCTATTTGTTTCTTCTCCTATCACTTTACAACTTTCTTTAATCTCTATTTGTTTCTTCTCCTTTCCCTTCACAACTTTCTTTAATCTCTATTTGTTTCTTCTCCTTTCACTTCACAACTTTCATTAATCTCTATTTGTTTCTTCTTCTTTCCCTTCACAACTTTCTTTAATCTCTATTTGTTTCTTCTCCTTTCACTTCACAACTTTCATTAATCTCTATTTGTTTCTTCTTCTTTCACTTCACAACTTTCTTTAACCTCTATTTCTTTCTTCTCATTATTTCACCTCTGTATTTTTCCCTCTTCTTGATCAGCTCTTTATTATTGGCTCATTGATATTTGTTCGAACACTGTTTCATGCTAAATTCGCTCCCCGTCTTGTAATTTTACGCTATCATTTTCCACACTAATATGACAGATTCAATGATATGATACACCCACTGATATACAGTACCAACTGATATACAGTACCAACTGATACACAGTACCAACTGATATACAGTACCAACTGATATACAGTACCAACTGATATACAGTACCAACTGATATACAGTACCAACTGATATACAGTACCAACTGATATGAATATCAAGCAAAAATATCAACATCAAAAGAACAACTACATCAACATATAAATAGCACATAACAAGTAGGAATTTTAACATGAAGATAAACACACAAAAATCCCCGAAGTAATGTCAAACAGAAAAACAGAAACACTGATACTTTCATCGATGACCACAAACTTAAACAGGTGAACAAATTCACTTATCTTGAAACAGCATTGTCATCAAATAGGAAAACCACCAACGAAATCCAACATAAATGCAGCATAGCATACCAGGTGCATTTATACTGTATTTTGTAGAAGACATTCTATAGGGAAATGAAAGTATCCAGTATGGATATTTTATACTGGATAAATAGATCTTAGGGCAGTTGTCTCCTACTTTCAAAAACAAACATGTGAACATGAAGACTAAAACCAAGACAGAAAAATCACAACCCAGCCTGCTGAAGACGGAGTGTGTTAGCCAGCAATGGCGCAGATACTGAGATAAATTAGGGCACGCACGCTTTTACAGAAATGCGGTCAACTGTAGACTGTTGGGCCACCTTTACCGATTGAGGATCTCATACACAGATGAATGTCCATGTGGATCCGAAACCCAGACCTCGGAACACATACTTCAGGACTGCCCAACATACAAAGAGACAGCAGACCTGGCCAGAGGATACAGACTTGAGGAAAAAGCTATGGGGCAGCCGCTCTGACCTGGAGAAGACAGTGGACATCGTCTTGACGACAGGCCTGACAATATAGCATGACCACAGATGCTGAACGCAGAAGAAGAAGAAGATGAAGACTAAAATTGCACTGTATAAAACGATCATCATTCCATCACTATGCTACCAGTGTCAAACGTGGACACTAACAGCAAAGACAACAGAAAATGTCAGAAATGACTTGCCTACTTAGAATTCTTGGAATAACAATAAGAGACAGAATCAGGAACGAAAAAACATCACTAGACTAACAAGCACAATGTCAATCCTGGATAACAACATCACCATCATCATCAAGTGCCGTCTCCGAAACGAAGGTTGGCTGAACCATATCTCCAACATCCCATGTCTCTTGTCTTGGTGTGCACTCTGCTAGACTGTAACCTGACCGTCGTGTGATGTTACTCTCCGACATGTATCTCTGCCTACCTCTTGCTGGCTTCCCTTTGACTTTACCCTCAAGTAAGGTCTTCAATAGGGTGTCATGTCTTTTAATGTGTCCAAAGTATTTTATTTGTCTGATCTTTATTTCTCTTAGTAGTTCTTTCTTCATATTAAGTGTCTTTAGCACCTCTTTATTTGTTTTCTTCTCTTTCCATGATGTTCTCCCTATTCGTCTATATACCCACATCTCAAAGGCATCGCCCGTGTGTTGCCGGGGTCTGAAAGGGGAACAAAGAATAGCAACACTTTTTACCTTCCACGCATGTCGTAAAAGGCGACTAAGGAAGTTATGGGATGGAGTTGGCTGTCCCATCCCATATAGGATCAGTGACCCAAAGCTATGCTGAAGTAGGATGTGTCAGGCCGCAAGGCGCAGATATCGCAGCAATACTGTAAACCATGACACAACGCATTCCGTTCTCCGGACTACATCCTGCTAATCTGCAGAAGTTTGAGAACGAACGCAGAAGAAGAAGAAGAAGAAGAAAGGCATCAATTTTGTCTTCTAATTGTTTATTTAGTGTCCCTGGATAACATCATAAGACAAAAGATTAAGTGCTTTCCCCATACTTCCATACTATCGTCAGACAATGCCCCTCAAGAGGCACGACGGATACAAAGCCAGGGGCAGACCATGTAAACGATAAACTACAAAAATTAAAGACAACGAATACAAACATATATGAAGCACAAAGAAATCAACTCCAGATAACTCTTCTACCATTGACTCTGCAAGGCATAAAGGGATATAAAGCGAAAAGAAGGCATATGACACTTCACTGATGTGACACACCCAGTGACATGACACATACACACTGATATACCACACCCACTTATATGAGACAAACAATGAAATGACACACCCACTGTTATACCACACTTAATGATATGACATTTCACTGACATGACACACCCACTAGTATTAGACTTCACTTATATGACACACCCACCAATATGACACATCCACTAGTATGAGACTTCACTGATATGACACACCCATCAATATGACACACCCACCAATATGACACACCCACCAATATGACACACTCACCAAAATGACACACCCACCAATATTACATACTCACCAATATGACACACCAACTAGTATGAGACTTCACTGATATGACACACCCACCAATATGACACACAACCAATATGACACACCCTCCAATATGACACACTCACCAATATGACACACTCACCAATATGACACACCCACCAATATGACACACTCACCAATATGACACACCCACCAATATGACACACTCACCAATATGACACACTCACCAATATGACACATCCACTAGTATGAGACTTCACTGATATGACACACCCATCAATATGACACACCCACCAATATGACACACCCACCAATATGACACACTCACCAAAATGACACACCCACCAATATTACATACTCACCAATATGACACACCAACTAGTATGAGACTTCACTGATATGACCTACCCACCAATATGACACACAACCAATATGACACACTCACCAATATGACACACCCACCAATATGACACACCCACCAATATGACACACCCACTAGTATGAGACTGACATGACACAGTGAACTCACATATGAACAGTGAACTAGCCTCACCCACGGACCTCAAACACATATTTATGTGACCAGTCCACTGAAATGACAACCACTTGCATGACTTACTCACTGACATAAAACATCCACTGATACGACATATTCACACTGATGACACATCCACTGATATGACATATTCACACTGATGACACATCCACTGATATGACATATTCACACTGATGACACATCCACTGATATGATATATTCATACTGATGACACATCCACTGATATGACATATTCACACAGATGACACATCCACTGATATGACATATTCACACTGATGACACATCCACTGATATGACATATTCACACTGATGACACATCCACTGATATGACATATTCACACTGATGACACATCCACTGATATGACATATTCACACTGATGACACATCCACTGATATGACATATTCACACTGATGACACATCCACTGATATGACATATTCACACTGATGACACATCCACTGATATGACATATTCACACTGATGACACATCCACTGATATGACATATTCACACTGATGACACATCCACTGATATGAAACATTCACACTGATGACACATCCACTGATATGAAACATCCACTATATGACACACCTACTGACATTACACACCACTGACATGACACAAGAAATGACTAGTCAAACTGTATACCAATAAATACTAAACTTTCTGTGGATATGTGTCTGAGCCTTCCCCTGGTTGAGCTAGTGGTTTAGATCGAACCTTGAACCATGGAGTTTCCTTGTAAAGAAACCAGAGATTGCTTAGCCACACCAAAAAGTTCAGAAAACCAAATATCTGGTTAAAAAAACAGCAGTTAAATTATGAAATGCTCTAATAAAAGATACATTTAGTAGTTAAATTAGGCAATTAACTATTATGAAGACAAATTTAATATATACATTTGGCAATTATGTATTACAAGATATGGAAACTGTATCAGACTAATTAGAAATTTATATTGGGAACAGACTGCATCAATAAGGTGTGAAAACTGCTACCCACCATACTTAAAAATAAAAAAGGGGTAAGACAAGGATGTATTTTATCACCCAGTCTATATAATATCTATGAATAGAATATCTTGAAACATATAGAAGGAATGCCAGGACTCAAGATCAATGAGAAATGAATAAACAACATGAGATATGCAGATAGCGCTATTCTTTTAGCAGAAAGTGAACATGAACTAAAAAGACTAATAGATCAAGTCGATAAATCAAGTAAAGAATATGGAGTGAATATAAATTTAAAACAATTTAAAAAACACACGATAATTAGCAAACTCACCGAAGAACAGGTGCTAAACATAAACATACATGTAGAGAAACTACAACAAGTAAAACATTATCAATATCTAGGGTGCATAATCACAATTGACTTAGATGTGATACAGAAGTCAAAATGAGAATAGGAATGGCTAAAAGTACCTTCAATGACATGAAGGAAATATGAAGATATAAATACTCGTACGTTACAAACAGGCTAAAAATGAGAATAGGAATGGCTAAAAGTACCTTCAATGATATGAAGGAAATATGAAGATATAAATACGTTACAAACAGGCTAAAAATGAGAATAGGAATGGCTAAAAGTACCTTCAATGACATGAAGGAAATATGAAGATATAAATACGTTACAAACAGGCTAAAAATGAGAATTATAAAATACTACAGTTTTATACTGAAACTGTCAGTCTTCATTAAGTCAATAACTTCAATAACATACCATCACTATGCTGTAAGTGTATTATGTATCATCACTGTACTGTTATTGTACCATCACTGTACTGTTGTTGTACTGTTATTGTACCATCACTGTACTGTTGTTGTACTGTTATTGTACTGTTATTACACCATCACTGTACTGTTATTGTACTATAATTGTATTGTTGTTGTACTGTTATTGTACCATTGATGTACTGTTGTTGTACTGTTATTGCACCATTACTGTACTGTTATTGTACTATAATTGTATTGTTGTTGCACTGTTATTGTACCGTTGATGTACTGTTGTTGTACTGTTATTGCACCATTACTGTACTGTTATTGTACTATAATTGTATTGTTGTTGTACTGTTATTGTACCATTGATGTACTGTTGTTGTACTGTTATTGTTCAATTACTGTACTGTTATTGTACTATAATTGTACCATTACTGTACTGTTATTGTACCATTACTGTACTGTTGTTGTACTGTTATTGTACCATTACTATATTATTGTTGTACTGTTACTATACCATTACTGTACTGTTATTGCACCATTACTGTACTGTTGTTGTACTGTTATTGCACCATTACTGTACTGTTGTTGCACCTTCATTGTACTGTAAATGTACTATTGTAGCATAACTATACTGTTATTTTACAGTCAGTTTATTGTTGTTATACAGTCAGTGTAGTGCTGTATTACCGCCACTGTACTGTTGCAGTACTGTAACTGTACTGTTATTGTTTTTTTCAATGTACTGTCACTGTACAGTTATTGCGACTTCAATGTGCCGTTGTTGTACCGTTACTGCACTGTTTCTCTAACGTCATTGTACTGTTGTACCGTAACTGTACTGTTGCTGTACTCTCACTGCACTGTGATTGTGCTTTCAATGTGCTGTCACTGTGACGTTAAGTGTGTTGTGCGTTTACTCTTTTAATTGTTATTGCGTTGTTAGTGCATTCAACCCTATATTGCCGTTGTACCATTACTGTACTGTCACTGTACTGTTATATCTCATTTACTGTGTTGTCAATGTATTGTAGTTGTACCGTCACTGTACAGACTCCAAACGGTCACTTTACTTTTACTGTGTTGTCGGTATCTTCTTCTTCTCGAACTTCAGGAATTGCGAGCGATTAGCTCTTACTTCCTATATGCAGTGGGGAGGTTTCTCCGAGCTTTCTTTCATACCCAGGATACTTCAGCTTTCAGTTAAGTGCAATGCCTTTTTAAGGAGCCTTTCTTCTACTCGGAGGAGGTATATGTCACGAGACAAGCTGATAGTTTGCTTGGGTCACACATTGCTTGTCTTTCCTCCGACGAGATGCTTCGCAGCCAGCGAGCTGTTCCTCGTGTAGGAAGACCATTCCATTACTACCCTTTGTGTCCCTAGGTCCCAGATTTAATTTCTTCCGTATGAGCCGTAATGGGTAACGGCGAGGGTCGAATTAGACTCAGGGTTGGTACACCTTCCTAGACGAAGTGCTGCTTTGCTAAACACGTAGGGGTATGACATTTGACCTGTGCATTTCTCACCTACTAGCCTCGTCCGCTTGGATGGCCTTCCAATCCATCGTCAGGCGCGGTCTGTGTATTTTTGACTTCTCTCCGTTGCGTATATTATCCCAAGACGTCGGTAAAATACGAATTTCGGACAAGGAGCTTTGCAATGGGTCATAGGAACCCAATTCTCTCTGTATAAGCCGTGTTGGGAAACAGCCGACAGTCGAGTTGGGCTTTATTCGCAGTGTCGTTAGATACTTGCGCCCCCTTCTACGTTGCCAGCAGTGTCCAGAGTTCGAATCTCAACACTGCTTCGGTTAGACGATTGAACAATGCACTCCCCGACATCTGTTCCATGCTTGTCGTGTGTGCAATGTGGAGCTGTATTCAAAGCTTTTCCCCATACCCTTAAGTGCATATTCAAGTTGACGTATCCAATACCTGAGTCATGATTCCTACTTTGAATGGGATCAATTGTGATGGAACATGTGGACATCTGTGTGTTCTTGAGCATAAACAGCACTTCGACCAGTCGGTCTCGTGCTGGACTATTAAGCTTCGTTGCCACTGAATTGATTCACACACTACTCTGCCCTCTAGCGTGCGTTACCATTTCCAGATTCGATGTGTGTTCGTAAGATCACCCTATGTTAGGGATATTGACATTGGTCGCCCCTCCAAACTTTCTTCTTTTTAATCTTTCCAAGACGGAATGCACAGATGCCTTGCTTCATTGTGTGCCGACAGTGATGTTGGATGTAAGGACGTAGAGATTTCGAAGATATTTCCTGTCTCTCTGCAACGCAATTCTCATTCCATCTACAGCATGCACATCCACGGATACGAGCCTACACGAGTTAGCACGGAATACAGCAAGATCAGCTGTGCTTTTAGGATCTTGGCTATCTGCTAACCCTAGGTCAACAGGAGAATAACGCGATACCCTTTGCACCACGTGCTGTCGGTATATCGTAATATTACTTTTGCTGTACTATCGCTGTACCATAATGTTACTTTAACTGTATAGTCACTGCTGTGACGAATAGAGTAACGACATACTATTATATAGAAGTAAAAGTCAGGTATAGACAAGGATAATATTCTATAGAAGTAAAAGTCAGGTATAGACAATGATACTATTCTATAGAAGTAAAAGTCAGGTATAGACAAGGATAATATTCTATAGAAGTAAAAGTCAGGTATAGACAAGGATAATATTCTATAGAAGTAAAAGTCAGGCATAAACAAGAATACTATTCTATAGAAGTAAAAGTCAGGTATAGACAAGGATAATATTCTATAGAAGTAAAAGTCAGGTATAGACAAGGATAATATTCTATAGAAGTAAAAGTCAGGTATAGACAATGATACTATTCTATAGAAGTAAAAGTCAGGTAAAGACAAGGATAATATTCTATAGAAGTAAAAGTCAGGTATAGACAATGATACTATTCTATAGAAGTAAAAGTCAGGTATAAACAAGGATAATATTCTATAGATTAAAAGTCAGGTATAGACAATGATACTATTCTATAGAAGTAAAAGTCAGGTATAGACAAGGATAATATTCTATAGAAGTAAAAGTCAGGTATAGACAAGGATAATATTCTATAAAAGTAAAAGTCAGGTATAGACAAGGATAATATTCTATAGAAATAAAAGTCAGGTATAGACAAGGAAACTATTCTATAGAAGTAAAAGTCAGGTATAAACAAGGAAACTATTCTATAGAAGTAAAAGTCAGGTATAGACAAGGAAACTATTCTATAGAAGTAAAAGTCAGGTATAGACAAGGAAACTATTCTATAGAAGTAAAAGTCAGGTATAGACAAGGGTACTTGGGCTGATGCACAGTGACTACTTACAATAGAAACATTCAGGCTGGCAAAGTTACCGAGGCTCTCTGTACTGCAATTGTCTTTTTTCTGACAATCGGTAACTTTACTCTCTGCACCAAAGATTCCTCCCTTCGCAGGGTCAGTATATGTCTTTATGTCCGCAACAGCTGCTGCCCAAATAGACGATGCAACAATCCACAATGTAGTTAAGATACTTGAGATGACCAAGTCCTGAAGATAAGAATAGTCATAAATCAAATCACAAGCCGTCTTCACATTCAGCGTTTCCTTGTCATTTAATTGCAATATTCACCGTATTGTTTGTTATAATGTGTTTGTTTGAACTAGAAGCGAATTTTTTTTTAAATGTGGATACTAAAATATTTCTTATATTGCTTAAGAATTTATATTTTTGTTTAATCTGGTTAAATATCTTCAATACGAGTATTAGTATTTTTGTGATTGGTTCATGTGAAACAAAATAATGCCGGTCTTTAAAATGCCGCGGAATCTGGCGTGAAGGAGTTTATGTAGAATTCTTTAGTGGGAAAAACGCAGATGACGTAATAATTTCCGGTGGATTTTTTGTTTTGTGTAGTACAACATCACTAGATGGACAGGTTACAGTCTAGCAGAGTACACCACCAAAACAAGAGACAGGGGATGTTGGAGGTCTGTTGCGGAGACGGCATTTCATGATGATGAATATAGACCTATTATGTTACCAGTTCCGACATCTCTAGATAAAACAAAGACTAGAATGGTTTATCCCATGAGAATGGTTTGTTCATCCCATGAGAATGGTTTGTTCATCCCATGAGAATGGTTTGTTCATCCCATGAGAATGGTTTGTTCATCCCATGAGAATGGTTTGTTCATCCCATGAGAATAGTTTGTTCATCTCATGAGAATGGTTTGTTCATCCCATGAGAATGGTTTGTTCATCCCATGAGAATGATTTGTTCATCCCACGAGAATGGTTTGCTCATCCCATGAGAATGAATGCAATATTACTAGCTGTTACAGCTTAAAAGTTAAATAGTTAAAAGATTCATAAGTTGTAGAGAATTGCCTTCTTTGTAATCAAGTTCTCTCATATACACCCTCGACCCTTAACAAAGAATATGCTCGCCACCTTTTAGCGGTATCAGTCATAGCACGTAACTCCATAGATCCAATAAACATTTCTCAGGGTTATCAGATAAAGTGAACTTATAAACAGGACGTTTGATTCGGAATGAAACCATGACTTCTTGAGCGCAGAGCAAATACTTTAGCCAATGCTCTGGTGAGGTCTCATACCAGTGCTCATAGATGTTATATCAGTGCTTACGAATATCAAAAGAATCGGGGGAGGTCGCAATTCAGGCATTTCTACTACAAAGAGCTCCTGATACTGTCAGATGAAACTCTTTACATTTGTACAAATGTTTACTTTTGACCTACATTCCCTGTAATTCTTTTCCTAATGCGCGGATCACATAACAGATTGAGCAGCTCACATAACAGTAAACCACCCTTAAAGTTGGTACATATTTTATAGATAGAACATTTGCTAATTATAAATACTGTTCGTTAAATGTCGTAAGCGGCACTTTCTGAATAGTTGAACTGCTTCGTATCTTGGAGAGAAGGTTGAATATATTTCTTAAGTTATTCTTCTTCTTCTTCTTCTTTCGTTCACTTGAAACATGTCTATATCTGTAATTCTGTCTCCTTAAAAAAACTCACTGTCTTTTGTAGTTCATACAGTGTCCCATAGAGCTTTGATTCCAGTGTTGTTTCCTCTGGCCAATATGTCTGCCTCAGCGTTTCATGCTCAGAACACTCTTGAAGTATATGTTTGGCACTCTGTGCTGCCTGTCCACATGTACACATGGCCGTGTTGCCAATCTTGAACTTTGTATACATGTGACTGCGGAGTCGGTTGTGTCCTGTTCTGAGACGTAGAATTATAACTTGTTCTGATCTGTTCATAATATGATAGTCATCTTGTGTTGGTGTTTGTGGCTTTCTTATTGAATTTATCATCTGTTTTTTCTGATGGTAGGTGATTGGTATATCTGGTTGGTCTTCGGCAGCACCTTCCTTAGCCAGTTGGTCTGCTTTTTCATTTCCTGGTATTCCACAGTGAGAGGGTATCCACTGCATGGTTACCCTATACTGGTAAGACAATTCGCTAAGTAGTTTTTTTAAGTCTGTTAGTTTTCCAGACTGGAGAGCTTGAAGCACTGACCTTGCATCTGTCAGGAATACCACAGGCTGTAGGCCAGAGTTGGAGTTCAGCAGTTTTTTAGCTGCCACACTAATTGCCTGGATTTCTGCATCATAATTATTGCAGAATTTTCCTGTCGGTGTTCTGATTGTATCTCTAGGCTTGTGTGGATATTCTATATATATACCTGCGCCTCCATTCCTGACAGCATTCTGTGCTGACCCATCTGTGTACACTCTGACCCATATATCTTGTGGATATTCCTCATCCAGGAAAATGAGGGTGACTGTCATTCGCTGCACACTGTTCTGTTCGTCCTCGCTTAGTATTCCTTTCACATGGGTCTGAATGTATATTGGCATTCCATGGCTTTCACTCCACGGGGTTCTTAAGTTATTAATTTGTGGGAACTATTGTCACAGTCCAGACCCCTGTTTTCTTACTTGTTTACCATTAGTGCCTACCTATGTATTTTGTGGTTAATTGATCTAAATATTAAATCAAAAATTAATCAATAATTAATTGAAATATTCAGTTTTTAGGGTTAGCGATTAGGGCTAGTTATGTCTTACATAACAAATCATAATCCTAAATATAATTATTTAAATTAATAAATGATAAACATAGGCAAGGGAAATAATCACACAGGTAGGCACTAATTGGCGCAACGGGGGTTGGACTGCAATCTTAGTACCAATTTTTTTTCCAAATTAGATTAAATAAGCGGGAAAATCTTTTCTTTCCTTCTTATACGCCTTATTTGTGAGTATATATTTCTTTTTACAATGTGTTGATACTGCAGCACAGATTCACAATACACACACTTTTAAAAGCAAAGAATAACATGTCAGTGTAATAGTTAATAAATGTATTGAAGTGTCTATACACAAAAATATCAGGGTAGATAATTCCCTAAACGCTTGTAGTAAGCAAGAATTAACACTGTTACGTCCCGTGGAACTAAAAAATGTTTCGCTCTTGAATTGATTCACTGCCTAAGACGGATGTGTCGGGTCATTTGAGCACATAAAACTGCAACACAACGCATTTAGATTTTATGATCTACATCTTCCTGGAAATCTAGTTGGATCATTGCCCTGCTACAAGCGAAATCCAGTGCAAGTTTGAGAATGAACGCTGAAGAAGAAGAAGAATTGATTCCGTGTATTGTGGTGGTTGTGGGTCCGTGATTGAGTAGTCGTAGATACAAAAAGTGTTTTGGGGTTAGGAGGGGGTGGAGGAACCTAAACACACACTAAGAACATTGTTTTTGTGACATTTATATGTTCTTTTGTTTAGAAAGATATATTTTCTTGTTCTAAATATCAAAATCTTTTTTCCTAAAGAGAAATCGGGGTGCGGGAGGGAAGGGAATTAGACACTACACACGGGATGCCCTTTTTCAAGAATTCATGTACTCCCTCCAAGTCTAACTGTTTATTGTCTAGTACGTTGCCCGCCAGACCAACCACCTCATTCTGAAGTTCTGAATGTCCCATGAGTGCTCAGCCAGACCAACTCCCACATTCTGAGGGTCTGAATGTCACATGAGTGCTCAGCCAGACCAACTACCACATTCTGAGGGTCTGAATGTCATATGAGTGCTTCGCCAGACCAACCACCATATTCTGAGGGTATGATTGTCCCATGAGTGCTTCGTCAGAATCAACCACCATATTCTGAGGGTCTGAATGTCCAATGAGTGCTCCATCAGACCAACCACCTCATTCTGAGGGCATGAATGTTCCACAATTGGTTCGCCAGATCTACCACAATATTTAGACAGTATGAATTTCCCACAAGTGGCCCGTCATATCAACCACAACATTTTGACGGTCTGAATGTCCCACAAGTGGCCTCTGCTTTTCAACATACACATGGACAGAATAATAAAAGAACCTCACATCAACAAAGAGAAAATAAACCTGATGAGTAACTTACTCGTAATAATGAAATCAGCTACTACTATTTGCCGACGATCAAAGTCAAACATACGAAGTCGATGAAAATTTGTAAAACCCCATTAATGCATTCATTTTAACATGTAAGAAGTACAACATGAAATGTAACGTCCAAAAACACACACACACACAAACACCAGAAGTTATGGTCACATCTCTGATATAACAAAATAGGACCCATCCTCAGGTTGAGAGGAGCGTACCTCATTATAAGATTAAATAACAAATCTCATCTACCTTAACTATACATGACCGTCTCCAATAAAGACCTTATAACTGAAATAATTAGAACCCCATTCGTTACGTTTTTAATTATTGTTTGGATTTTGGTTGGTCACTATTTACATACTTGGAATCGCATGCCAAAAATAGCCATGGCGACGTTGAGTATATAAATAGTCTTGTCTTGTTCTGTCCATGTGTAGCGCTAGGCGTCATGGGGAGCCGAAATCTTCTTTCCTAATCTAAATGTAATGCCGCTGCCATAGTGCAGTCTTGGTGTTCTAGTATTACTCTGATTTCATCTATCCATCTTCGTCTGGGTCTTCCCCTGTTTCTCTTTTCAGATGATCTTTTGTTGAAGGCTATCGATAGAATCTGATCTGGTTCCATTCTATACCATACATATATAAATAGTACCAACCGAAATCTCTCCGAAAACCTGGTCTCTCTCATCTTCACATTACAGAAAGATAGTCACATGCGAGATGAAATGCTTGAGGAAAGCTGCCGGGGTCACCAGGCTTGATAGATTGCGGAATGAATATATCAGGGAAAGAATAGGTATAATATCTTGTACAGATTACATAGAGAGAGAACAGATCAAGTGGTTTGGCTACATTATGAGAATGCATCACGAAAAGTTGCCCGTACAAGAATATAACGAAATGAGATCAGGATACAAAGCCAGAGGAAGATCACGGAAAAGATGGATAGAAAACGTCAGGGACATACTGTATAGACACGGTCATAGCACAGCCGAGGTCACACATTGGCTTTAGAACGCAAGCTCGAGCTACAATCACCCCTACGCTTAACGGCAAGAGTGGATCACAAACCACCTGGGGAAAGACAATAGACCAACCGAAATCTCAAAAAGGCTTATGACTTGACACGTTCAGTCACTTGACAATTCTAGAAACAGGTCTTCCTAGAGACGGTCGTGGACTACCACCTTCTTACCGCTATGGCTAGCCGGCTGTTTTTCTTGTAAATTTCATCAAACACGATGTAAATAACGAGAGCTGCCAGACAATACAGGAAGACAAGCACACCAACAAACACGTAGAACTGTGAGGGACCTTGATATCCCGACAACAGACAGAATGTGTCATTTCCATCACCACCACCGCAGATTGGCAAGTCAAAGCAGACACTCTCTAAACTGGAAATAAATAAAGGATGCATGTTTATATTCCTTATAATAATAAATGTTGCAAAAGTTATAAATGAGAGTAATATGGGATATACAAGAGAGTACTGTAAGATATAAATGATAGTACTGTAAGATATACATTAAAGTACTGCTAGATATAAAAAAAATGAGAGTACTGCCAGTTTAATGAGAGTATTGCTAGATTATAAATGACAGTACTGTTAAATATAAATGAGAGTACCGTAAGATATAAATGAGTTTTGTTAGTTACAAAAGAGACAGCCTAGAAACATATACAACACGCATGAAAATGTCATAGATACGAAACAATTATTATCAAAAATAAATGAAATTATAAATAGCTACAAATAGATAAACTTTTAGCACCGAATGAGGATGTGTTGGTGCAAATAAAACTGAGACAACGCATTTCTGTTCTCTGGACGACATCCTGTTAGAAATCTAATAGGGCAAAAGTTCTGCAACAAGAGAGATCCAGCGGGAGTTTGAGAATGAAAGCTGAAGAAGAAGAAGATACACTTCTTATAAGATATTATTGAGTGTTCGTAGATATGCATGGGAACTGAATTATGATTGTACAAATTCATGGATTGAATTATTAGTTGAGATTAAAGTCTAGTACATTCTTCTTCTTCTTCTTTCGTTCACTTGAAACATGTCTATATCTGTAATTCTGTCTCCATAATAAAACTCACTGTCTTTTGTAGTTCATACAGTGTCCCATAGAGCTTTGATTCCAGTGTTGTTTCCTCTGGCCAATATGTCTGCCTCAGCGTTTCATGCTCAGAACACTCTTGAAGTATATGTTTGGCACTCTGTGCTGCCTATCCACATGTACACATGGCCGTGTTGCCAATCTTGAACTTTGTATACATGTGACTGCGGAGTCGGTTGTGTCCTGTTCTGAGACGTAGAATTATAACTTGTTCTGATCTGTTCATAATGTGATAGTCATCTTGTGTTGATGTTTGTGGCTTTCTTATTGACTTTATCATCTGTTTTTTTCTGATGGTAGGTGATTGGTATATCTGGTTGGTCTTCGGCAGCACCTTCCTTAGCCAGTTGGTCTGCATTTTCATTTCCTGGTATTCCACAGTGAGAGGGTATCCACTGCATGGTTACCCTATACTGGTAAGACAATTCGCTAAGTAGTTTTTTTAAGTCTGTTAGTTTTTCAGACTGGAGAGCTTGAAGCACTGACCTTGCATCTGTCAGGAATACCACAGGCTGTAGGCCAGAGTTGGAGTTCAGCAGTTTTTTAGCTGCCATACTAATTGCCTGGATTTCTGCATCATAATTATTGCAGAATTTTCCTGTCGGTGTTCTGATTGTATCTCTAGGCTTGTGTGGATATTCTATATATACACCTGCACCTCCATTCCTCACAGCATTCTGTGCTGACCCATCTGTGTACACTCTGACCCATATATCTTGTGGATATTCCTCATCCAGGAAACTGAGGGTGACTGTCATTCGCTGCACACTGTTCTGTTCGTCCTCGCTTAGTATTCCTTTCACATGGGTCTGAATGTATATTGGCATTCCATGTCTTTCACTCCACGGGGTTTGTTCTGGTACAGACGTTAAGGGGCTGTCAACTTCAGGTAGGTCTGTTTAGCTTGGTGGATAAAGCTGCTCCTTTTCAGTCGCCCCATTGCTAGAATTTGGAATCTTTCCTTCATTGGATGACTTGGCATACACTGAAACTTTTCTGCTTGAGTTAGTACTTTTGTGTCTCTGCGTTCGCCAAGTGTTTGCATTCTTCCCATTTTCTGCATCTCTGCTATGGGTGTTGATTTCATTAGTCTAGTACATGAAAGCGATCGATTAAATGTACACACTAGCGACACACTATGTAACATACAGTGACGTCAAGAACACAGCAAAGAATAATGACGTCTGTGAGTAACCCGGATGGTGGCTGCTTTAAAAAGACTTAAGATGTAACCTAGACAGTACATATAACCAGTACTGTAGATGTAATTAAGACAGTGCATATAACCAGGACTGTAGATGTAATTAAGACAGTACATATAACCAGGACTGTAGATGTAATTAAGACAGTACATATAACCAGGACTGTAGATGTAATTAAGACAGTACATATAACCAGGACTGTAGATGTAATTAAGACAGTGCATATAACCATGACTGTATATGTAATTAAGACAGTGCATATAACCAGGACTGTAGATGTAATTAAGACAGTACATATAACCATGACTGTAGATGTAATTAAGACAGTACATATAACCATGACTGTAGATGTAATTAAGACAGTACACATAACCAGGACTGTAGATGTAATTAAGACAGTACACATAACCAGGACTGTAGATGTAATTAAGACAGTACATATAACCAGGACTGTAGATGTAATTAAGACAGTACATATAACCATGACTGTAGATGTAATTAAGACAGTACACATAACCAGGACTGTAGATGTAATTAAGACAGTACATATAACCAGGACTGTAGATGTAATTAAGACAGTACATATAACCATGACTGTAGATGTAATTAAGACAGTGCATATAACCAGGACTGTAGATGTAATTAAGACAGTACATATAACCATGACTGTAGATGTAATTAAGACAGTGCATATAACCAGGACTGTAGATGTAATTAAGACAGTGCATATAACCAGGACTGTAGATGTAATTAAGACAGTGCATATAACCAGGACTGTAGATGTAATTAAGACAGTACACATAACCAGGACTGTAGATGTAATTAAGATAGTACACATAACCAGGACTGTAGATGTAATTAAGACAGTACATATAATCAGGACTGTCTTCTTCTTCTTCTTCTTCTTTCTGTCCTCATGTACCTTTCGGTGTTGAGGGGAGAGTGAGTGTACGGTCTTTTGCCCTTCTATTTGCCTCCTCCGCTGTTATATTTCCGAGTGTCTCTAATGCACTATCTATCCACCTTTTACGAGGGTGTCCAATAGGTCATCTGTTTTCGTATCGTTTGTTAAGTGTTTTTTGGATAATACTTTTCTCTTTCTGTCTGGTTATGTGGCCGTACCATTTAACTTGTTGTTTCTGTATGTATTCTATTGTTGGTTTGATCCCTAATTGTTTCCTTAGTGCTTCATTCCTGATTTTGTCTCTCAAGCTAACTCCAATCATTGTCTCACACATTTTATTTCAGTGGTGTTAATCTTATGTATTGTTCTAGAATCTAATGTCCAAGTTTGACACTGATAACACAATGTTGGTAAGAAAATGGTGTTGAAAAGCGCTTTCTTTGTTTCTAGTGTAATATCTTTGTTTCTTAGTAAAGGTGTTAATTGACCAATGATCTGACAGGCCTTATTACATCTTGCGTTTATTTCTGCTTCTTGTTTATTGTCATATTTCAATGTGCTGCCCAGATATTTGAATTCATCTACTTGTTTTAGTTGTTTACTATTTATCTGTATGTTGATGTTCTCCTTTTCTCTTGCAATATTCATTACTTATGTTTTGTCTATGTTGATTTTCATTCCAAATTGCTTGCCTGCTGTGTCTATTGTGTTTAGGTGGTCTTGCAGGTTTTTAATGCTGTTGTGGAATAAAACCTGGTCATCTGCAAAAAGCAGTTCATTTGCTTCATTAGAATTTGCTGTTTTGTTTATATGGTCCATGTATGTAATAAAAAGTAGTGGGGATAATACACATCCCTGATTTACTCCTGTGCTAATCACAAAGTCCTCTGTGTAGCCTGCAGCTGTTCTTATAGTGCAACTGCTGTTGTTATAGAGACTTCTACAAACGTTAATTAAATGTTGGCATACTCCATAAATTTTTAATGTTTCCCATAGTTTTTCTCTGTTTACTCTGTCAAATGCTTTCTCTTGATCTATGAAGGATATGTATAAATTTTGGTTGTATTCTATTGACTTCTCTGCCAACTGTTTCAGAATAAATATTGCATCAGTACATCCTCTGTTTCTTCTAAAACCCATTTGTGTATTGCTAAGTTGTTGTTCTATTACAGGTCTCAGTCTTTTCTCTACTATTTTTGCATATAGTTTTCCTGCGTGGCTTAACAAGGAAATTCCCCTGTACTGGTTACAGTCTCTTTTGCTGCCTTTCCTTTTCCATATTGGCACTATGATAGCTTTTCTCCAGTCTGTTTGTGTCTTCTGTTGCCTCCATGCCGTGTTAAAAATTCTGTGTAGCCAATATAATCCTGTTTGAATCAGGACTGTAGATGTAATTAAGACAGTGCATATAACCAGGACTGTAGATGTAATTGAGACAGTGCATATAACCAGGACTGTAGATGTAATTAAGACAGTGCATATAACCAGGACCGTAGATGTAATTGAGACAGTGCATATAACTAGGACTGTAGATGTAATTAAGACAGTGCATATAACCAGGACTGTAGATATAACCAGGGTGGTAGATATGACTTTTATATATTAGAAGTCCTTAAAATTAAGAAATATTTTCTTGTTGTGTATATTTTACCTTGTTTGTGGTATTAGATTATGGGCCAGGGCGTTTACCCATATATTTGTATATGTTTTTAAAAACTTAATATTATTTTCTATATTCCTAAATTAGGAGGGTGTGAATCCTACAATTTCCTCCTCCCTCCCCGAATATAATGGACTGCCTACCATCAACATCTCACTCCCTCACTTACGCATAAGGGTAACTGTAGTAGAATTTCGTGAGAATTCTTTCACCCTCACACTTGACAGAGAAAGATGATGATGTTCCATGGCTTGTGGTTGTTGCAAATGAAAATATGGACATCACCTGTTTGAAAGAAATTAACGAAATTAATTATCACAATATTGTATCACTGTTTTATATATCGATACTCAATAAAATATTATCAAGGAAACAGTCATGACAGTTCAATCACCATCATCATCAGGTGCCATGCCGGCAGCTGGCGTAGGTGATCATGGCTCTCCACAGGTCTATAACTCCAGTATTATGCATCAGGATCGTTGTTGTTTCCCTGTCGTGCCAGGTTGTTAAACTGTCTAATATTTTCTCAAGTTGTCGCCTTCTGTGTATTTTGCCTTAAATTTGGATGTTATGACTATGTTCTCATAACGTGACCAAAAAATGAAGATTGTTTTTTTATGTTATTTATTAAGCTCTGTTTCGCATTTGACACTTTCAACACCTCCACATTAGTTCTCCTTGCAGTCCATGGTATTCTCAGCATTCTTCTGTAGAATCACATCTTTACTGCCTCTAATTTCCCACTTTCCAGTTTGTTTATTGTTTAAGACTCGCACCCATATGTTAGTATAGGGGTTATATAGCATTGCAGATGTCTGTTTCTCACCTCTAATGACAATGTCATATTACACAATACATTTGTCATCTAGTTTAATCATGTCATCTTTCCAGAACACAATCTGCAGACCCCTTTGATGACGTGAGAACTAAAATATGGCCCCAAGAAACAGATCTGAAGGTAAAGCTGTGGAACAACCGTAGGGACCTCCTGCTGACGACTGAATTAATGGAGGTGGCCCACCTTCCTGTATGGACTTATGAGCATAGGAAACTGATCACAGAATCATGTCATCTATTTAACCAAACATCGTTTCCAACGTGCCACTTTGTTTTCGGCTAGACATAGCCAATTAAAGTAGTGTCGAAATGGCGTAGAAGACAGATTTCAATGTACGTGAGTTATCCCATATGTACTTTGTCCCTCTCAGCGAAACGGCACGTCACCGTATTTTGTCATTTGCTTTTTGAACAGTCAGAAGGTCGAACTGATTGCGGATGACATCGAATGATAACCCTGACCTGCTGAATCGTACTCGCAACCTCTCAACCGCAGAGCCGGACGATAAAGAAAAATTTAAAAATAAATATCCAAGATTTATTCAGGAACTTGATTTCTTATTGACTGTGACAAAAGCAATAGCTCCTATTGTTTTAACTCCGTTAAGTGAAAGGGATGACACTTTGATGACTATTTCTTTGGTCAGTTAGACCTTGCCATTCTGACCGTCTAATCAATCTTGCTAGTTTCTATCCGTTTGTCATAACACATCAATTCGTCTTCTAAATGAGACAACAACGAGATAAGAAAAAAAAGACTAATTTCTCGAAAACTTTCGCCATTTTATAAATTTTTAGGGGTTAACTTAATTACAGAACACTGGGTTCTTAATAACTTCCTTCTTCTACAGTCCACATCCCCTCACACTTTTTCTTTCACACGTTTACTCTCACACGAATAATCACACAGAAATTAAGTCACAATAAATGCTCTCTTCGCCATTAACGTTCTCTCTCTCTCTCTCTCGCTTTCTTGATTCCAAGTCTCCCCTGTCAATAGCCAGAATGGACGTTTACCTCTGTAATTTCCTGGACAGGGCAGACAATGTGCAATATCGGTAGGAAATTTATGGCCACAATTTGTACTGCCAAGAGAAAATTTCGACTAGAATGTTTTATTTTATTGATGTCAGAGAAATGTATAGGCATATAACCAGATTAGATCAAAGTACAAAGCCATAGAGGAACCACGAAAAAGATGGATAGAAAATGTCAGGGACATCCTGAACAAACATGATCATAGCACAGCGGAGGCCACACATCTGATCTTGGAACACAAGCTCGAGCTCCAATCACCCCTACGCTTAACGGCAAGAGTGGATAACAAACCACCTGGGGAAAGACAATAGACAAGACAAAAGAAATAAGTTGCTGGATCGGTTATCGTGGGAGATAGTAGCCAGAAGTTGATGATTGGGTTATCATGAGAGAAAATTGTCAGTAGTTGCTGGATGGGTTATCATGGGAGAAAGTCGCCAGAAGTTGGTGATTGGGTTATCATGTGAGAAAGTCGCCAGAAGTTGGTGATTGGGTTATCATGTGAGAAAGTAGCTATCATAACTTATTCATAATATTCTTCTTCTTCTCGAATCCCAGGAATTAGCTCTTACTTCCTATGAGCAGTGGGCGGTTTCTACGAGCTTTCTTTCATACCCAGGAGACTTAAGATTTCAGCTTAGTGTAATGCCTATTGAAGGTGCCATCTAATCAAAGAATTTATCATACTATAAGAGGCATGGACAAACAAGATCACTAAGCATCTCGACTTCAGCATGATTTTATATTGAGGTTATCTTCTTATAGAAGCTTCATGGCAGGTCATCTACACAATCCCGTAGTCGTAATCTTCGATAACAGTTTCCAATGTTCTTCCGGCAGGACGACGTTGTGCTTGGACTAGTTACGGCACGGCGTGGTTGGGCAGAACAACAAAGAAACCTGTCGCAAGGGCCAGAGTTATGCCCTGTTATGCAGAGTTATGTCGACGTCTGTTTTTGGCAGCATTAGACTAAAAACACCATCGAGTCGAATGGCTGCTGGAACAGAGGGCGGAGCACTTATGGGAATGCCCCACGTGCTGTGATGCTAGTTTCTAATCAAGAATCAAGACTCCAGCATGGTTTCTGGATCACTTTGACCATCTGTGGGATGGGACAGCCAACTAGAACTCTAAAATCTCCTTAGTCGCCTGCTACGACATTCGTGGCAGACAACAGTCTTGTTATTCTTTACTCCAATCTCGGGACTAGGTAACACGGGCGACACATTCTCTCACAGTAGAATTCTTCTTCTCAAAGCATTGACCATCGCTGAGGGTTAGATTTTTCTGGGTAGGAAATAAATCTCTGTAGAACCACACACCCCCCCCCCACACTCTTTAAAAAAACCACTTTGCACAATATTATACACGTGATCTGTTCTTTCCTTTTATTTAGCTGTATGCCTCTTTATACGTTGCAGAGTCAAGGGTAGAAGTGTTTTATAGGGAACTCTTTTTTTTTTTATGTGCCTCATATTATACTTGAACAAATGTCTTCGTAGGATAACTAACACCCATTGGAGTGAATTCAAATCGAATGATCAAATCAGAGAAGAGACACATCAAAATTTCATCACAGATGTTATCAGAAAACGCCGTTGGTCCTACATTGGGCATGTCCTACGCGCAGACACCAACAGAATACACCACCAATCTCTTGAATGGATACCTACAGGCAAAAGACCAAGGAGTAGACCAAAAGAAACACTTAGAAGAACAATACTTAGAGAAAGTCAAACAACCAATATTCATACTATTCAAGAACTGCACAGAATAACTTTGAACAGACAGAATTAGAGAGATCTTCTTCTTCTTCAGCGTTCATTCTCAATCTCCCGCTGGATATCTCTTGTAACAGGACAATGGTCCTACTATATTTCCAGCAGGATGTAGTCCAGAGAATGGAAATGCGTTGTGTCGCCGTTTTAATTGCGCCAATGGTCCGACACATCAGTCTTCGGAGGGAGAGATCTAACCTCTGCACTATGCGCTAACTTCAGCGCAAAAGGAAAATGAATGAATGAATATTATAATCATATATGTGTGTTGTCGTTGACTCTTTTATTTATGTAATGCACACGGTGTGCAAGGTCTTCCCCTGGCTTTATATCCATCATGTCTGTATAGTAACGCTTTTTGAGAAGCACTTGATGGTAGTCTGGAAGCGCGCGAAAACGACTGTTGTCTTTTGATGTAATCCACAATTGGTATTGTGTTTGTTAGTCTTCTGATGTTTTCATTTCTGATTCTGTCTCTTATTGTTACCCCGACATTTCAAGTTTTCTTGTAGCTTCTGTTGTTAGTGTCCATGTTTCACATTGTAGCATAGCAATGATATTCGTGTTACATATTTGTTTTTGAAAATAGGAGACATCTGCCCTAAGATCACGTGATCTATTTAATCGTAATTACAGTCATCCCTCATTTATCGCGGTTAATAGGCACCAGAACCGGACGCGATAAGTGAAAACCCGCGAAGTAGTGTCATCCTCTCATTTCTAACACACGTACATTTTTTGTGTATGTATAATATCAATAAGTGTATATAAAACCATATAAGTGCATATTTTATCATTAGAACATTAAAGAATAGTTTCAAACATGTAAATAAAATATTAATAGTATAAATAACATATATAAAATAATGTATAAATAATATAAATATGATACGTGTGTGTGTATAACATACGTAGATGTAACTAAAGTGTACATACTGTAAATGTTTTTAGAAATCCGCGATGTACTGAGGCCGCGATAAATGAACCGCGAAGTAGCGAGGGATGACTGTACTTGCAATAAAACCTATACAAAAACTGATCAGTATGTGGACACGCTGACAAGAAAGTAGCGTATGAAAAAGACAAGAAATGAAAAACCACAACTCCACAAGAAACGTCATAAAAGAACATTCCAGAAATGTCATCAAATGACATTACACAACAGAAATGTCATCAAATGACATTACACAACAGAAATGTCATCAAATGACATTACACAACAGAAATGTCATCAAATGACATTACACAACAGAAATGCTATCAAATGACATTACACAACAGAAATGCTATCAGATGACATTAAATAATATAAATGTAATAAAATGTCACAGACTAGAAATGTTATCAGATGACATCACATAATATAAATGACAGTAAATTTGTTGTGTTTTTCTCACTGTCCTGGGTAGTACCAGAAACAAGCCTGAACAAATTTTACTGTCAGACGCCATTTCCTTTTTGCTAGTGACATTACACAGTCAGAACACTATTAAATATCCGATCGATGTCAATTTAATTGTTTATACTGCTGGTCTTCCTACCTTTTGAAATTGTCAGGTCATAGGTAGGAACATACAAGGGGAAGGGGTTTTTAGGGAATCAACCACGGATTTTTAAATAAAGGGATATGATTCAATATTTTCTTTGACTAGAGTTGGCTTTAATCACAGAGTCCCTCGTCAGTACATTAGACTATCGGAGCTCAGATCCCCCATCAGTACATTAGACTATCCGACTTCAGATCCCCCATCAGTACATTAGACTATCCGACTTCAGATCCCCCATCAGTACATTCAGGGTCGGCCCTAACAATTTCGGGGCCCAATGTGAAACGGATTGCACGGGGCCCAGTCTGGGTAGGGAAGAGGATAATAAAATAAATTATAATATTACTTTATGGGCCTATGAAGTGCGGGGTCCAATGCGGCCGTATAGGTTGCAATGGCATAAGACCGGCCCTGAGTACATTAGACTATACGACTTCAGATCCACAATCAGTACATTAGACTATCCGACTTCACATCCCCCATCAGTACATTAGACTATACGACTTCAAATCCCCCATCAGTACATTAGACTATCCGACTTCACATCCCCCATCAGTACATTAGACAATACGACTTCACATCCCCCATCAGTACATTAGACTATCCCAGTACATTAGACAATACGCCTTCACATCCCCCATCAGTACATTAGACTATACGACTTCACATCCCCCATCAGTACATTAAACTATCCGACTTCACATCCCCCATCAGTACATTAGACAATACGACTTCACATCCCCCATCAGTACATTAGACTATCCGATTTCACATCCCCCATCAGTACATTTGACAATACGACTTCACATCCCACATCAGTACATTAAACTATCCGAAATCAGACCCTTACATATGATCTCTTATATAGGATTTTTTTTCTCTGGGTGTCAGACCTTCTTCTTTAATATAATAATTGATGACTTCTCTGTGAAAAATCGCCAAGGAAGGTGTTTTTGGGTCTTTTTGTAGCCTTTTTTAAAATCGATCCCAGTACTAAAAGTTATGCTCCGATTTTCTAAGGGCTCGGGGTTAAGCAACCCCAACCACCATCTTTTATTTAGGAAATCGGATCATGACTTTTACCGCTAGGAAGGACCAAAAGCTGGGTAAAAAAAAAGCTACCAAAACATCTAGAAAATATACAGTTAGAAAATAGTTAGTAAGTTACTTAGTCGTTGGATCATCGTCATTGCACTCCGGACAAGTCCATAGGTGCTCAGATCTCTCCTTGAGTGTATCCGCCATTACACGTTGACTGACGGTCCCAGTACGCAGTTGATTGACCATCATTCTTTATTGCCCACGAAACCGCTCCTTTCAAGCGACACCACATTTCAAACCAAATTCGCCATAGTTAGAAAATGTGTGGCGGTAAGGGAAGTCCCAACAGTATTTGTTTTCATAACCAATTCTTAGTGTGATTAGATTACCCCCCCTTTCCAAATAGCTTATCCGTGACCTTCGGATTACATAATATATAATGACTAATGGGAAATCAAACCTTCTAGATGAATAATCTTACTATTATCTTGATTATCATTGGCTGTCACACAAAGTATAATCACAGTGACCAATGATAATCGCGGGAATAGTTTGTGGACACACCCACTTACCCACGCACACATACTTAAATACTTAACACACACGTACACACAACATACTTACGCACACACGCAAATACACACACGCACATTCACGTATCAAATACAACGCAACCGGAAGCACATTTTTAATAACAACACTAAAATGAATAATGTGATAGATAGAAAAATGTCATTAGAAATTCACATTTCTCAATATGTAAGCGTGGATCGGCACGGATCGCGGAATGAAAGAGGAATTATGATCTAATTATTTGAAGAATGAGAAAATGTGTAATCTGGACATAATCAAATGAACAAGCTAATCTAACTAGATGGCAATAATAAATGTTAGTGTGAACTTGACAGCATGCCAATATTTGAACTCACGTTAACAAAACGAGACACATAAATAAGCTTCACATTTGTGCACGCTGGCCAACTCCACCACAATTGTCATAAGAACATTTTTTTTTTTTAAAGTCATTCTTGAGACCAACGGGAATGGAACCAGTCTGTTCTGATGACACTAAATCGCCTGGCAACAAGAGTAAACGGGTTTTTCTGTGCTATCTATCCAAGAAAAGATGCTATTATATCAAGACATTCAAACTGTGTAACCAAGTTATGCGAATGCTGTTATATATTTCTTATATATTTCTTATATATTTCTTATATATTTCTTATATATTTCTTATATATTTCTTATATATTTCTTATATATTTCTTATATATTTCTTATATATTTCTTATATATTTCTTATATATTTCTTATATATATCTTATATATTTCTTATATATTTCTTATATATTTCTAAGAAAGTTGAAAACCCTTTCATAAAATAAAAAGAAATTATGGAAGAAAATGTGTCCTGATAGGAGGCCAAGACAATGAAATGTTGAGAACCACTAAGAAATATCGCTGTCAAACAATGTCAGAAGTCTATTCATAATTACATATCTAGATACATTAAAATATATATTGTTTTTTAGATAGCTGTATTTGATAAATGCTTACATGTAATAAACATATCGTGTTGTTTCGGTCGCTGTAATGAAAAATGTCTAAATGTAATAAACATATTTTGTTGTTTTGTCGATGTATTTGATACATTGCTACATGTAATAAACATATCTTGTTGTTTAGGTCGATGTATTTGATACATTGCTACATGTAATAAACAAATCTTGTTGTTTAGGTCGATGTATTTGTTAAATGTCTATATATCATCAGCTTTTCCTGCAACAAAAGAGGTCAAAGAAGCTTTCTCCAACGCTGTTCAGCCTGATGTTTTATGCCATGCTGACATACGCATCTAGATCAAGCGACGCAACAGGAATACAGATAAGATAGAGGTCAGATGGTACACTTTTTAATCTTTGATGTTTGTAAGCCAAAACTAAGGTACGAGACACAATGGTCAAGAAAATGACTGCGCTCCGTGTGTTGATTCTCCAGACAGTATAAAGGTCATCCCAAATAAATGAACTAAGCTGAAGCCTTCGACAACTTTGGTTTCACCATCAATACACAATACAAAGAAAACAGGGGTCGTGTTTCAACCCACACCAAACAAACCACTTAAATCAATAAGGATCAATAAAGAAGAGCTTCAAATGATCAATAATCTCACCTACATGGGCAGCACTCTCTATAACAAGATGTAAACATTGAACATTGACACTGAGGTAAGCAACAGAATAGCGAAAGTTAGTGCCACATGTGGAAGACTGCGGGAAAAAAACGTGTGGGAAAGAAGGGGAGTAACATCTACCCGCTAGATAAATCAACCACTTCCACCTAAGCTGTCTTTGTAAGATACTCGACATCCATTGGTGGGATAAAATACCAGACAGTGAAGTACTGATAAAATCTAAGTCTGTAAGCATACATGCAATGTTGATGAAGGTGCAGACACACTGGGTAGGACACATGGTCAGCATGAAAGATCATCGTCTACCACAGAAGATGTTATAATGGAGATCTCCAGACTGGTTTCCGCAAGACCGGAGACAGACAAAGCGTTTTAAAGACACTCTTAAGACATCACTGATCCACTTTTAAAAAAGATAAATCCAATTGGCGTGGCAAGATTGATGATGGCGTGGCAAGATTGATGATGGCGTGGCAAGATTGATGATGGCGTGGCAAGATTGATGATGGCGTGGCAAGATTGATGATGGCGTGGCAAGATTGATGATGGCGTGGCAAGATTGATGATGGCGTGGCAAGATTGATGATGGCGTGGCAAGATTGATGATGGCGTGGCAAGATTGATGATGGCGTGGGCAAGATTGATGAAGCAGCTGCAGAGAAGCTCAGACATCAAATTTCGCAGCAAAAACGCGCTAGAAGTAAGGCAAGGGCTGCTCAATGTTCCATAGACTCCTGCCGCACATGCTCAGTAGTTTGGTAGACAATTCCAAGCATGCATAAGACTCCCCTAATAGTCACAGTCGGGCACACCACAGACATTATCATCTTCCCAGTTGAACTGAATCGTCATCGTTGACTCCGACAGACGAACAGCAACATCATAAAATTTACATTGAATCACATATACATATTATATCACTGGCTTCGCATATGAGTGGTGCTGGGTTCATTCCCCAGTTTAGTCGGAATTGTTTTTCAGATCGCAACGGCTCCCAGGTCGATCCAGCCTTCAATGGATACCGGATTAATCCGGGAAGTAAAGACTACGAGGGAGGGGAGATGGCTACCACCATCATTTGCAGAGCCTCTGAAATGTCAGATCGATAACATCTCACACGTCTACGGCATTAATAAATGCTATGGGTTACTTTACTACTTACATATTATAAAAATCTACACGCATCCAATAAAAATGTACATCGTCATCATCATCAGGTGCCATGCCGACTGCCGTAGGCGGTCATGGCTCTCCACAACTCTCTGTCCACAGTCAAATTGTTTAATATTTTCTCACGTTATCGCCCTCTGTCTCTGTTGCCTTCAAGTTTGCCTTCTGTTGCCTTAACAACAAGCACATACCCTCTTGTATTATGGTATTACGATCATATAGATAACACATTGGTAGTACTCACCAAATCTAGAATCTTCAGCATAATAATTATTACTATCATCGTAGCAACTGCCTGTCTAGTTCACTCAAAGGAACAGTAAATGTTCTCCAGACTCCACACTCATCGTTAGTAACCCATCTTTCAATTCACGCTTTCCTAGCCTGCCGAATGTTATATGCACCAGTACTCACAGATCAGTATTTCTTCAGATGATCTATGCAAGAATATTCACAGATCAGTAATTCTTCAGATGATCTATGCAAGAATATTCACAGATCAGTAATTCTTCAGATGATCTATGCAACAGATTTCAGAAATATGTAGCTCTTCAAATGCATATACAACAGTATACACGTATACTTATAACATCGGCCTCCATATGCAATAACGTATGCACAGTTAGAGTAAGCATTCACAATATTGCACATGGTCCAATAGCGATAGAACACAATACAGCAATACCGATGTATTGAATAACAATAGAACACAGTCTTACAATATCGATGTATTGAAGCCATCATTTTAAGGTATAGACATATTTATGTTATAATCACACGGGAGAAACCATTTTAAGCATTCTAACATTCTACGAACACCGAAAAATATAAACTCACATTCTTAAAACATAATTCTGTAAATATTATATAAATACCAAATGCATATGCTTATAAATACCAGTTACACGTGACTATAAATACCAGCTACATATGTATATAAATACTAGCTATATATATATTTATAACGTTTTTGTTTGCAGTTATATGTCTACCTATATCTATCTATCTATCTATCTATCTATCTATCTATCTATCTATCTATCTATCTATCTATCTATCTATCTATCTATCTATCTATCTATCTATCTATCTGTCTATCTGTCTATCTGTCTATCTGTCTATCTGTCTATCTGTCTATCTATCTATCTATCTATCTATCTATCTATCTATCTATCTGTCTATCTGTCTATCTGTCTATCTGTCTATCTATCTATCTATCTATCTATCTATCTATCTATCTATCTATCTATCTATCTATCTATCTATCTATCTATCTATCTATCTATCTATCTATCTGTCTATCTGTCTATCTGTCTATCTGTCTGTCTGTCTGTCTGTCTGTCTGTCTGTCTGTCTGTCTGTCTATCTACCTATCTACCTACCTACCTACCAACCTACCTACCTACCTACCTACCTACCTACCTACCTACCTACCTACCTACCTACCTACCTACCTACCTATCTACCTATCTATCTATCTATCTATCTATCTATCTATCTATCTATCTATCTATCTATCTATCTATCTATCTATCTATCTATCTATCTATCTATCTATCTATCTATCTATCTATCTATCTATCTATCTATCTATCTATCTATCTATCTATCTATCTATCTATCTATCTATCTATCTATCTATCTATCTATCTATCTATCTATCTATCTATCTATCTATCTATCTATCTATCTATCTATCTATCTATCTATCTATCTATCTATCTATCTATCTATCTATCTATCTATCTATCTATCTATCTATCTATCTATCTATCTATCTATCTATCTATCTATCTATCTATCTATCTATCTATCTATCTATACGCTGTGGTCCTAGTGTGCCATGCGGCGTCAGAGGTGGAAGAGTTCTCTGAAGATGGCCTTCTTGTGCACTCTTTGTAAGCTTGTTCCTGTGGCTTCTTTGATTTCTGTGATCCATCTTTTACATGGTTTGCCTCTTGTATTGTATGGTTAATTAATATAAATATTATATCAATATTTAATTTAAAAATTCATTTTTAAGGGTTAGGGAATTAATCCTAACCCTATCCCTAAATATATTTATATTTGTCTATTGTCTGTCCCCTGGTGAATGATTATTGATCTTATTCACACTAATCGTAGGAGTGGGAGCTTAAGCTGTCGTTCCAAGACCAGATGTGTCACCGTGGTTGCATTTAATTCATGTTTGTTCAAGGGTATTGATGTTTTCTATCCACCGTTTTCTTGGTCTACATTTGGCTTTACTCTAGGATATTCTTTTGTTATATGCTCTTATTTGTACAAGTATTTGGTTTGGGTTTATTCTCATAAGGTGACCGAGCCATGTTACTTGTTGTCTTTCGATATGTTCAATACATGATTTTATACCACCTCTTTTCCTAATTTCTTCATTTCTTATTTTATCTATTTTAGTAACCGTTTCATATTTTCTGAGACACTTCATCTCACACGTAACGATTTACCTCTGCTGCGAGGCTGTTAAAGACCATGTTTGATATTGGTAGCACAGTGTTGGTATAAACAAATATATTTATATTTAAATTAATACATGATAGACATAAACTGATAAACATAGCCAAGGGAAATAATCACAAGTAGGCACTAATTCCTAACCTGTTACGTTTATAAATTCCTGCTAAATATGTCTATAAATAGCAGCTGCATATATCTATACATACCAAACACACTTGTTAGAACATTTTAAAAACATTTATACCACACACAAAAAACCCAATATTTATAGCCACCTGCTGCACAGCACTATAAATATGAGCTATAGGGACGTAATAAACATTTACTGACATATAAGAACATAATAAACATTTACTGACATATAAGAACATAATAAACATTTAATGACATATGTATAGTAGAAACATGAAAAAACGACTTCATTGCAGACACGTGACTATACAATGCATAACAGCCTGACCTAATCATTGTACGCCAACAACCTGACCTAATCATTGCACGCCAACAACCTGACTTAATCATTGTATACTAACAGCCTGACCTAATAATTGTACGCCAACAACCTGACCTAATCATTGCACGCCAACAACCTGACCTAATCATTGTACGCCAACAACCTGACCTAATAATTGTACGCCAACAACCTGACCTAATCATTGTACGCCAACAACCTGACTTAATCATTGCATGCTAACAGTCTGACCTAATCATTGTACGCCAACAACCTGACCTAATCATTGTACGCCAACAACCTGACCTAATCATTGTACGCCAACAACCTGACCTAATCATTGTACGCCACCAACCTGACCTAATAATTGTACGCCAACAACCTGACCTAATCATTGTACGCCAACAACCTGACCTAATAATTGTACGCCAACAACGTGACCTAATCATTGTACGCCAACAACCTGACCTAATAATTGTACGCCAACAACCTGACCTAATCATTGTACGCCAACAACCTGACCTAATCATTGTACGCCAACAACCTGACCTAATCATTGTACGCCAACAACCTGACCTAATCATTGTACGCCAACAACCTGACCTAATCTTTGTATGCCAACAACCTGACCTAATCATTGTACGCCAACAACCTGACAACACTTATTGAGACATGAGCGACTTAATCTAAACAGTTACTGATAATTGTGTAACAATAATATGACATAGTATTCATATAACAACAACATGACCTAACATTCACATAGCAACATGACCTAACATTCACATAGCAACATGACCTAACATTCACATAGCAACATGACCTAACATTCACATAACAACATGGCCTAAGATTCACATAGAAACATGACCTAACATTCACTTAGCAACATGACCTAACATTCACATAGCAACATGACCTAACATTCACATAACAACATGACCTAACATTCACATAACAACATGACCTAACATTCACATAACAACATGACCTAACATTCACATAGCAACATGACCTAATATTTGTATAACAACATTGTGACCTAACATGTATGTAACAACAGCATGATCAAACATTCATGGATTAACGTCGAACAGCAGTCCGATATAACATTCACTAACTTGTATGCTGTTTTAGACGCAACGTTATATATTTCAGTGTAGGAGTATCTCTAACAATGTGCAAACGAATCGCTAACACTGTCTAACCCTGTCTAACACGCTGACTAACACGCTGACTAACACTGTCCAGAATTGTTTTATGCCTACATGTTACTAAGTAATGTCAACCGACGTTATTTAAGTTTCACGAAAGTCGACGAACACAGCTGCCACAATCAAAACCACCCAAAGTCTGCGATATGTCAGACATTGTGCTAAGGACAAGATCGAAAGTTGAACTTTAACCAGAGAAAATCATCGGCTCCTGCTTTCAGCGCTCTTACTAGGAACAGCTGCGGGAGTAGTGGGTTTATTTTTATCACCATTTTCTGTATCGAACGTTGTAATACTGCTTCCAGAGTTAGTATCATCTTCAAAATGCGTCTTACAAATTTTTTTTCATCATTTCTATTATGTTTTACAAAATTCTCTTCATAGTCAACATTTGTTGTAATATTTTCTTCATTGTAAACATTTATTGTAATACTTTCTTCATAGTAAACATTTATTGTAATACTTTCTTCATAGTCAACTTTTATTGTAATGCTTTCTTCATTGTCAACATTTATTGTAATACATTTCTTCATCATCATCATTATATTTAACAACATTTCTCTCCAACAATTTCATTAAGTTTTCAAATATTTTCTCCACCTACAATACGTTTAGCATCACTCGTCACGTTCACATTGAGAACACACTTTCAGATTTAGAACTCAGATTGTGAAAACACTGTTAATTGAGAACGCACTTTCGCAATAATAAATCGCTTTTCGATTGAGAACACACTCTCAGACTGAGACCACACTTTAAGAGCGGATTGAGAGCGTATGTTCAGATTTCCTACACAATCACATACACCAGGACGACTCCAAGAATAACGTTATTCCACCATAAATTGACTTCTGCCGAGTATACCATTTATCCATCCTCATATATTACACATTTTACTGTTATGGGTCTTATTATTATGGTCCATGCTGTGAGACGTTTATTATCATGTTTTTTAGATTGTACGCAAATGTTTGGCGTAGAAATGGCATTAACCTACAGACTAAGCTGAAAGTTTACAGAGCAGTGGTACTTCCAGTGCTGCTATACGCTAGTGAAACATGGACTGTGTATAGACGTCATGTGAAAAAACTCAATCATTTTCATACAAATTGTCTCAGAAAAGTTATGAAAATCAGATGGCAAGACAAGATTCCAGATACCACTGTCCTTGATAGAGCTGGTATCCCAAGCATTAACACGATCCTGATGCAGACACAGATTTGTTGGGCAGGTCATTTGGTGCGTATGCCAGACCATCGTCTGCCAAAGATACTTCTCTATGGTGAGCTAGAGAAGGGTATACGATCTCAAGGTGGCCAAAGGAAGAACTACAAAGACTCGTTAAAGGACTCACTGAAAGCCTTTGAAATAGACCACGATACATGGGAAGAACGTGCACAAAATAGATCTACATGGCGTTCTAAAATAAAAAAGAGCGCATCATCTTGTGAAAAGAAGAGTTATGCAGCAGCTCAACAGCGGAGAGCAGCTAGAAAGTCACGGATAGATCAAGATCCGTCTACAGTCGTCATTCCATGTCCAAACTGTCCAAGGACATTTACAGCTCGAATAGGGCTCAGTAGCCATCTACGAACTCATAATCAAGGACATAACTAAAATTGAATTTTCATTAGTGGATGTAACAAATGGTCATCATCACTTGTGATGGACGAACAACTTTCATGTTTTTTCCACGTCCTTCTATTTTGTTTTCTGTATATCATTTATAATACCGATGTTCTCCCATGCCACAATGCAAGGTTGTCAAGTCTTGTATATCTTGATATTCCCTTACCCATCTTACTCTTTACCTTAACTATTGTGTTACAATGTGTTACATCTTTCCCTCTTATGATGCATCCAAAACATATGGATTGTCTCTTTCTGATGCGGGTAAGCAGCTTTCATTTTTAATTAACTTCTTTCAAGATATCTTCATTACGCTTTTTATCTATAAATTTCATGGAGTTTTAATATTCTTCTATAAAACCATATCTCTGCTACCTCAATATACTTTTGCTCTTTTCTGCTGAGTGTCCAATAATCCACTTCCAGCCAATCATAATTAATTCTATATGTTCTAAGAACTCTCTTTCTCACCTCGATTGACAAAGATATATTACATAGGATGGTCTTTATCTTGTGAAATATTTTCTGTGCCCTGACAATGCTACATTTGGCTTCTGTAATACATCTTCCATCTGATGTTATTAATGAATCTAAATATGTGAATGTGTTGACGTGCTTTAGACTGACTAAGCCCTTTGTTTTGACTTTATTTTGCAATGATATTCTTCCAACCTTTTGGTAGAAGAGCTCAAGTATCAGAGTTCAAATATCTCGGTAGTATTTTCACAGAATGTGGAAGTCTTGGTAGAGAGATAGAGACGAGATGTCAAAAGGCAAATGCAGTAACATGCCAACTGTCATCACTACTTCTTGTTCCCAAGCTCGAGGCGGAAGTTAAAAGAAAATTGATTTACAGTACATTCATACCAACATTGTTACCATTGTCAAACCTGGTCTCTCTCATCTTCACATTACAGAAAGATAGTCATATGTGAGATGAAATGATTGATGAAAGATGCAGGGGTCACCAGAATCGACAGATTACGAAATTAAGACATCAGGGAAATAATAGATATAACACCTTGCACAGAATACATGGAGAGGAAGCAGATCAAGTGGTTTGGCCACATTATGAGAATGCATCAGGACAAGTTGCCCGTACAGGCATATAAACAAATGAGTTCAGGATACAAATCCAGAAAAAGACCACGAAAAAGATGGATAGAAAATATTAGGTACATCCTGAACAAACACGGTCATAGCCCAACCGAGACCGCACATCTGGCCTTGGAACACAAGCTCAAGCTCCAATCACCCCTATGCTTAACCAACCACCTGGGAAAAAAACAGATTTTACGTAGATGTTATGTAGATGTTAAGTAGATGTTATATAGATGTTATATAGATGTTATATAGATGTTATATAGATGTTATATAGATGTTACATAGATGTTATATAGATGTTATATAGATGTTATATAGATGTTATATAGATGTTATATAGATGTTATATAGATGTTATATAGATGTTATATAGATGTTATATAGATGTTATGTGATAGCAGAAAATCTATTTATAACAAATATTTAGCAGGATATGATTCAAATCCCTTCCCAAGTATAAGTCCTGCGGAACCTTAAACATTGCGTAACTCATTTCAGGTGATTCGACAGACCCGTGATTTTCACTTGTTAGCATCACAAATTATACGCAATTGTCAATTAAAAACTCTGATCAGCTACGATGAATTGTGGCTATCGACTGTACTACAAGCCTTCTAACTGAATTAACTTAGACCCCATTCGTTACGTTTTTGATTATTGTTGGGGTTTTGATAGGTCGCTATTCACATAATTAGAGTCTCATGCCAAAAATAGCTAAGGCCAACCAATAGAAAACTAGTTCATTTTTACGTTATAGTAGACATGTCTTCTATACCGTCGTCCGATCACGGATGAATCATGCAGTGTCTGGCCAGTCCGCAGGACATAACCCATATAGGGAAGGATTAGAATGTGACTGCTTAACACTCAGACAAAACTACTTGACAGAAATTACAGACCCATGACCAAACGACAGTGTAACATACCGTCACGGTCCCCAGTGGGTATGGCAAACCAAAACTGAATTGTTGACGGTAATTACCTCATGCCAAAGTCGAAATGTTCTATTCTAAATTTGATGCCAATTTAGTTGGCATGTTCTATAGAATGGCTGAAATAATGTCCCTACAACTGAGCAAGCTACATTCAAAATGAATGATCACGAATTAAAAGAGTTCAAACACAAGATAATAAGACAATATCTGTTCAAGACAAGGTAGAATAATTCTTAACAAGAAGTTCTTTATTGGTGATTGAACAGACAGGAGGCGGGAAATCATGACAGACCCAGATCAATAATGTATCAATAATGTATCAATAATGTATCAATAATGTATCAATAATGTATCAATAATATATCAATAATGTATCAATAATGTATCAATAATGTATCAATAATGTATCAATAAAGTATCAATAATGTATCAATAATGTATCAATAATGTATCAATAATGTATCAATAATGTATCAATAATATATCAATAATGTATCAATAATGTATCAATAATATATCAATAATGTATCAATAATATATCAATAATGTATCAATAATGTATCAATAATATATCAATAATGTATCAATAATGTATCAATAATGTTTTAATAATGTATCAATAATGCTAGAGTGTAACCGTACCCAATAAAGACCTTTCAACTGAATTAATGAAGACGCCATTCGTTACGTTTTTGATTATTGTCGGTGTTTCCGTTGGTCACTATGGTCACTATGTAAATAGTGACCAACACAGATAGTGCTCCAGCAATGCTAGGATGTCGATCTGGGTTTCAACGTCCGGTACTGAATGAATCACCAAATGTCACCAGAACTCACTATACGATTCATCGCCAAATTTTAGCAGCAAAGACTCAACCACAAGAGTTATAAAAAGTAATCAAAAGCGTCATAAGTTCTGTCAATTTTGTAAAGGCGGGCAATTGAATATTGATTCTTGATTAGAAACTGGCCTCACAGCACGTGGGGCATTACCATAAGTGGTCCGCCCTCTGTTCCAGCAGACATCCGACTAGTTGGTGTTTCGAGTAATGCCGCCAAACAGACGTCGACATCAGGGCACAACTCTGGCCCTTGCGACAGGTTTCTTTGTTGTTCCGCCCACCCACGCCGTGACCGTAACTAGTTCAACCGCAACATCGTCCTGTCGGAACAACATGGTAACTGTTATCGAAGGTTACGACTACCGGATTGTATAAATAACCTGCCATGAAGCTTCTATAAGACGATAACCTATATATAAAGGCATGTCATCTACTAAGGTTTTCTGTTGCATGGTTGATTTGTCTAGTGAACCATTGGTGAGATCCACAGACGCAACCGCATGAGCGAGCACTTTAAACTTTGTGGCGAGCACTTTAAACTTTGCGGCGAGCACTTTAAACTTTGTGGCGAGCACTTTAAACAATCAGCTGTTTTCGCAACTTCGCAACGAGTTGGATGCGCCAACAATACTCTGCTATTTCACACTGACGTGAGATAGTTGTCGAGACGAAGAGTTTTAAAACTTGTTTTTGAGCATCGTGATGAACTCAAAACGTTTTTTAATCAGAAAGCAAGACCGTAGTTCGAAGCATTTTTTAGCGATAAAATTAAAATGCAGAAAATAGCTTAATTGGTTAATATCTTTGCCATCTTAGTTAGTTAGTTTGTTCCTTTCGTGCCGCAAGCGACACATAGGGCAGAGGTTTTGGTTCTCCATATGATTATGTCCGCTGCCTGCAGCTTTAGTACCTGGATGGTCTTACAGCCTATTGATTCCCCTTCTTTAAGAATGGTGTTTTTTGGGTTGTTTTAGGTCTTCCTCTTTTTCTTTTACCCTCATGTGACCACATAAGGGCTTGTTTGTTTATTCTGTTTACATCTAGTCGTAAAACGTGACCAAGGTATTTCCATTTATTTGCCATCTTAAGTGAGCTAACGTCACGGACCACATGCAACATGCCTCCATTTGTCTGAGAAGATCCGATCATTCAAAATTAAACTTCAGATTTCGAAAAAAAAAAAAAGAATGAATGAAAATAAAATTTACATGTCAGTTTTCTTTGAGGAATATTCCATCGAACCGGACAAAAGGATTACGATCATAATTTCTGTGAATGAAAACATATCAGATATTTACATTACGTTTCATAACAGTAAAGAAATTAAAGTTATGAAATAACAACGAATATAATGTTATGGTTGGGGATCACCACAACATGAGGAACTGTATTAAAGGGTCGCGGAATTAGGAAGGCTGAGAACCGACGATCTAGACAGATACAGACATGGAATGTAGACAGACATAGATATATGATATAGACAGACGTGTAAACTAGACTTCTTGATTAGGAACAAGCGTCACAGCATTGGGGACATTCCCATATATGCTCTGCTTGTCGTTCCGTCAGCCATCTAAAAGTGTATAAGCTCAGTGTTCCAGTCAGTTGCTGATTACGCGTTCTTCTGATCTTTCCGGAGAGGGAGCACTTTCTCCCATCACCTCTAGTCCCTCCCATTTCTACCATTCTCTGAATATGTACACTGTCTCGTTCGACTGCCTTCTCGTCTTCTCGTAGGGTATCCATGACTGCTCCAATCAATTCAATCCTGTCTCTTCTTATCTCGGTGCCGTTCACCAAGGCTTTACCAGTCAGCACATCGGCTCTTTCGTTTCCCCTGATACCAGCATGACCTGGACAGTAAATCCATGTAATACTCTGTGCGATATTGAGTAGTAACTCATTCTGTTCTGATCATACACTTCTCTATCTTTCGCAGCATACTTTGAGAGTACAATAGAATCGCTGAGTGTGTTGGTGGTTTCGTCGCCTGTCAAGTGAGAGCATTTAAAAAAAATCTAGACAGCTGCAGACATGTAATATAAAATATCACACACACATGTTACCTAGACAGACATTTACATACACTATTACACACATGTTACCTAGACAGACATTTACATACACTATTACACACATGTTACCTAGACAGACATTTACATACACTATTACACACACGTTACCTAGACAGACATGTCATATAGACAAACATATGATCTGAGTATAAGCAACGAAAATTGACAATTCTCTGACGTCAGAGTAACATAACATGAAAAATGAACGACAGAATCAGGACGAGGGAGTCATAATCCAGATAGAATATTGTGTTATCTCTTATTAGATGTTATGTCATGCGTAATTTATTGCAGGAAAGCTATCAGAGCATCAACAGAACAAACACGCATACACACCAACATATTGATTTCTAGCAGAATCTTGTTGATCATTTCTGGTCTTTTTTTTCACACATTGTTTCCACAGTCGCCATGTTCCATCCTTGTTCCATGTACACAACTATAGATCCGTATACTCTACTCCCAAGCTTGAATGTACTAAATATATATGTATTTATCGGTTCATTAGTTCTATTTATCAGTTTAATTGTTCTATTGATCGGTTCACATCTTTTATTTATCATTTCATTTGCTCTATTTATCCGTTCACATCTTTTATTTATCATTTCATTTGTTTTATTTATCAGTTCACATGTTTTATTTATCATTTCATTTGTTCTATTTATCAGTTCACATGTTGTATTTATCATTTTATTTGTTCTATGTATCAGTTCACATGTTTTATTTATCATTTCATTTGTTCTATTTATCAGTTCACGTGTTGTATTTATCATTTCATTTGTTCTATTTATCTGTTCATATGTTGTATTTATCATTCCATTTGTTCTATTTATTCGTTCACAACTGTTATTTATCATTTCATTTGTTCTATTTATCAGTTCAGATGTTGTATTTATCATTTCATTTGTTCTATTTATCAGTTCATATGTTGTATTTATCATTTCATTTGTTCTATTTATTCGTTCACAACTGTTATTTATCATTTCATTTGTTCTATTTATCAGTTCAGATGTTGTATTTATCATTTCATTTGTTCTATTTATCAGTTCATATGTTGTATTTATCATTTCATTTGTTCTATTTATTCGTTCACATGTTGTATTTATCATTTCATTTGTTCTATTTATCAGTTCACATGTTTTATTTATCATTTCATTTGCTCTATTTATCAGTTCACATGTTGTATTTATCATTTTATTTGTTCTATGTATCAGTTCACATGTTTTATTTATCATTTCATTTGTTCTATTTATCAGTTCACGTGTTGTATTTATCATTTCATTTGTTCTATTTATCTGTTCATATGTTGTATTTATCATTTCATTTGTTCTATTTATTCGTTCACAACTGTTATTTATCATTTCATTTGTTCTATTTATCAGTTCAGATGTTGTATTTATCATTTCATTTGTTCTATTTATCAGTTCATATGTTGTATTTATCATTTCATTTGTTCTATTTATTCGTTCACATGTTGTATTTATCATTTCATTTGTTCTATTTATCAGTTCACATGTTGTATTTATCATTTTATTTGTTCTATTTATCTGTTCACATGTTGTATTTATATTGTAATATGATCGCTATGTGAATAGTGTGTAACATATAGGGATTTTCTTTAGTTTTTGTCTTGAGCAGCATAAACATTTATACTTATATTATCATTCATATTTACAAACTTTGAAATATCTTTTATTTATACTGGATATTCTTCTTCTTCTTCTGCGTTCGTTCTCAAACTCCTACAGATTAGCAGGATGTAGTCCGGAGAACGGAATGCAGTGTGTCATGGTTTACATCATTGCTGCGATATCTGCGCGTTTCTTCCTGACACATCCGACTTCAGCATGGCTTTGGGTCACTGACCCTATATGGAATGGGACAGCCAACTCCATCCGATAACCTCCTTAGTCACCTCTTACGACATGCATGGAAGGGAAACATTGTTACTATTCTTTGCTCCCCTTTCGGGCCCCGGCAACACACGAACGACTGGATATATTCTTCTTCTTCAGCGTTCATTCTCAAACTCCTGCTGGATCTCTCCTGTAGCAGTACTACTAGATCTCCAGCAGGATGCAGTCCAGAGAATGGAAATGCGTTGTGTCGCCGTTTTATTTTCGCCAATGGCCCGACACATCCGTCTTCGGCGGAGGATATATTCAATTTCTTTCATATCTTCTTCATAGTTTTTATAATGTGATACAATTCCTGGGTGAGATTTAATTTTTAGAACATCAGCAAAAATACACCATAGGAAAGATGTATCATCATTGTTTTGTATATTTAGAATTTAGGTAGCCGCGTTAGCGCAGTGGTTAGCGCACTGGCTTCGCATATGAGTGGTCCTGGGTTCATTCCCCAGTTGAGGCGGAAATGTTTTCAGATCGCAACGGCTCCCAGGTTGACCCAGCCTTAAATGGGTACCGGATTAATCCGGGAAGTAAAGACTGCGAGGGAGAGGAGATGGCTACCGCCCTCATTTGCAGAGCCTGTGAAATGTGAGATCGCTAAAATCTCACACCCCTACGGCAGTTAATAAATGATATGGGTTAACTCTACTTTATTACTGCATATTTGGAAGCTCCCTTGATGGCAGGGAATGCATAGATGGCTACACCTATCGCTGTATACATAGCCAAGTGAGACAAAACTGGTGATTCCAGATTTTCATTCAGCGGAAGGCAGAAAAGCTACAAATCCCCTTAGAATTTGCCTCACCTAAGTAACATATCTCTTCTCAAAGCAGTGCGCAACGTTCAGAGTTCGAGTAATATGGGTATGAAATTAAGCTCTCACGACTAGACACAAGAGCAATATTGCTCGTAATTCATGGACATTTTAAAAACAACAACAACTATGTTTTACATGAAACATGACGCTACGTCCGTATAAACTCACTGAGATTTTATAACTCTGCACACACACTTATGAAATTGTACGCACATAATGGGAGATAATGGTATGAAATACTAGCTATAATTTGCAGTGCTTGTTTCCCTTGGTTTGAACATCTGAGAAAAATTAGGTTATATCAGAGAATTTAACCATACCAAAACATAGTGGAGGTCGCGGTTCTGATAATTCATTCAGCATGACATTGGGTTCTGTAGCTTAACATGATGACTGATGTTGTCATGTGGCAACTTCTCTTCTCATACGATTGTAGCCACAATTGTTGACATTTCGTACACTCGATAAAATAAATGTTATGGTCAGCGTGAAAGATCCTAGTCTTTCACACAAAAACACTGATATATGGAGAACCAGATTCTTTCGCAAATTAGAGGGGCAGAAAACATACACTACACCACCTCAGAGTAGAAGATGTTTTAGATAGATAGACATGATAGATAAACAGGTTAGATAGGATAGCTAGAAAGGTAGATATGATAAATAGAAAGGTAGATATGATAAATAGAAAGGTAGATATGATAAATAGAAAGGTAGACATGATAGATAGAAAGGTAGATATGATAAATAGAAAGGTAGATATGATAAATAGAAAGGTAGATATGATAAATAGAAAGGTAGATATGATAGAAAGAAAGGTAGATATGATAGAAAGAAAGGTAGATATGATAGAAAAAAAGGTAGATATGATAAATAGAAAGGTAGACATGATAAATAGAAAGGTAGATATGATAAATAGAAAGGTAGATATGATAGAAAGAAAGGTAGATATGATAGAAAGAAAGGTAGATATGATAGAAAAAAAGGTAGATATGATAAATAGAAAGGTAGACATGATAAATAGAAAGGTAGATATGATAAATAGAAAGGTAGACATGATAGACAGAAAGATAGAGATAATAGATAGAAATGTAGATATAATAGATAGAAAGCTAGATATGATAGATAGAAAGGTAGATATGATAGATAGAAAGCCCAATATGATAGCTAGAAAGCTAGATGTGATAGATAGAAAACAAGATATGATAGCTATAAAGCTACATATGATAGATAGAAAGCTAGATATGATAGAAAGAAAGGTAGATATAATATATATATATGGTTGGCAGGTTGCTGATCCAGCGGTCAATGTGCATATCTGTTTGAATTTTGATCAACGCCATTAAAATGGCATTATATTGCTTGGAAGTCTGTGGATTTTTGGCCTACTCCGGGGCATAGCCAGATAATAAATATCACACCACCAGGAAGGTAGGTTTCAACCTATGCACTGCTATGAGCCATTGCAGCCAAGATGGAGTTGACTGTGCCCATTCCCCGCAACCAATTGACTACTGGTTATGCCGAACTTCTCTATTGCTTCAGGCATGCAACCAAATGTTCAAGTCAAAAGGATTGGCACGTCCTGAGTCACTGTGTCTCTATAATGGACCTCAGTCATAGGGAAAAAAAACAGTGCTGTCAGTTTTCTCCTCCCCAGTGCTGTCAGTTTTCTCCTCCCCAGTGCTGTCAGTTTTCTCCTCCCCAGTGCTGTCAGTTTTCTCCTCCCCAGTGCTGTCAGCTTTCTCCTCCACAGTGCTGTCAGTTTTCTCATCCCCAGTGCTGTCAGTTTTCTCCTCCCCAGTGCTGTCAGTTTTCTCCTCCCCAGTGCTGTCAGTTTTCTTCTCCCCAGTGCTGTCAGCTTTCTCCTCCCCAGTGCTGTCAGTTTTCTCCTCCCCAGTGCTGTCAGTTTTCTCCTCCCCAGTGCTGTCAGTTTTCTCCTCCCCAGTGCTGTCAGTTTTCTCCTCCGCAGTGCTGTCAGCTTTCTCCTCCCCAGTGCTGTCAGTTTTCTCCTCCCCAGTGCTGTCAGTTTTCTCCTCCCCAGTGCTGTCAGCTTTCTCCTCCCCAGTGCTGTCAGTTTTCTCCTCCCCAGTGCTGTCAGCTTTCTCCTCCCCAGTGCTGTCAGTTTTCTCCTCCCCAGTGCTGTCAGTTTTCTCCTCCCCAGTGCTGTCAGTTTTCCCCTCCCCAGTGCTGTCAGTTTTCTCCTCCCCAGTGCTGTCAGTTTTCTCCTCCCCAGTGCTGTCAGTTTTCTCCTCCCCAGTGCTGTCAGTTTTCTCCTCCCCAGTGCTGTCAGCTTTCTCCTCCACAGTGCTGTCAGTTTTCTCCTCCCCAGTGCTGTCAGTTTTCTCCTCCCCAGTGCTGTCAGTTTTCTCCTCCCCAGTGCTGTCAGTTTTCTCCTCTCCAGTGCTGTCAGTTTTCTCCTCCCCAGTGCTGTCAGTTTTCTCCTCCCCAGTGCTGTCAGTTTTCTCCTCCCCAGTGCTGTCAGTTTTCTCCTCCCCAGTGCTGTCAGTTTTCTCCTCCCCAGTGCTGTCAGTTTTCTCCTCCCCAGTGCTGTCAATTTTCTCCTCCCCAGTGCTGTCAGCTTTCTCCTCCCCAGTGCTGTCAGTTTTCTCCTCCCCAGTGCTGTCAGTTTTCTCCTCCCCAGTGCTGTCAGCTTTCTCCTCCCCAGTGCTGTCAGTTTTCTCCTCCCCAGTGCTGTCAGCTTTCTCCTCCCCAGTGCTGTCAGTTTTCTCCTCCCCAGTGCTGTCAGTTTTCTCCTCCCCAGTGCTGTCAGTTTTCTCCTCCCCAGTTCTGTCAGTTTTCTCCTCCCCAGTGCTGTCAGTTTTCTCCTCCCCAGTGCTGTCAGTTTTCTCCTCCCCAGTGCTGTCAGTTTTCTCCTCCCCAGTGCTGTCAGCTTTCTCCTCCCCAGTGCTGTCAGTTTTCTCCTCCCCAGTGCTGTCAGTTTTCTCCTCCCCAGTGCTGTCAGTTTTCTCCTCCACAGTGCTGTCAGTTTTCTCCTCCCCAGTGCTGTCAGTTTTCTCCTCCCCAGTGCTGTCAGTTTTCTCCTCCCCAGTGCTGTCAGTTTTCTCCTCCCCAGTGCTGTCAGTTTTCTCCTCCCCAGTGCTGTCAGTTTTCTCCTCCCCAGTGCTGTCAGTTTTCTCCTCCCCAGTGCTGTCAGCTTTCTCCTCCCCAGTGCTGTCAGTTTTCTCCTCCCCAGTGCTGTCAGTTTTCTCCTCCCCAGTGCTGTCAGTTTTCTCCTCCCCAGTGCTGCGCAGTTTTCTCCTCCCCAGTGCTGCGCAGTACATCTCTGGCTGCACACATATATAAAAATGGCAGAACATAAAAAACAATTCAACAACAAAATAAAAGCATGAGAAGCATAATTGTATAGAAGACGTGCCATGAAGCTTCTCTAAGAAGATAACCTCAATATAACGGCATGTTATCTACTAAGGATTTCTATTGCAAGTGTAGTTTGTCTAGTGGGCCATTGGTGAGACCCACAGACGCAACCACCTGCGTATTATATGCATGTATGTAGATATTTATATATATATGTATATATATATATGTATATATATATATATATATATATATATATATATATATATATATATGGAGGGTATATCTATATTTAACTCGTTCATGGGCACGTCACTGGTGCCGTTCTTACAAGTCGTATGTTGTTGTGTTTTTGATAAATGTCTTCTGATTGAAACGTCGATTTGTGTGTGTTATTGTGTTGTTTCCAGTGATTAACATCTTCTTTCGTTAACTTGAAACATGTCTGTATCTGTAATGCTGTCTCAGGAACAGAACTCACTGTCTTTTGTAGTTCACACAGTGGTCCATAGGGCTTTGATTCCAGTGTTGTTTCCTCTGGCCAATATGTCTGCCTCAGCGTTTCATACTCAGAACACTCTTGAAGTATATGTTTGGCACTCTGTGCTGCCTGTCCACATGTACACACGGCCGTGTTGCCAGTCTTGAACTTTGTGTACATGTGACTGCGGAGTCGGTTGGGTCCCGTTCTGGGGCGTAAAATTATAACTTGTTCTGATCTGTTTATAATGTGATAATCATCTTGTGTTGGTGTTTGTGACTTTCTTATTGACTTGATCATTCGTTTCTTCTGATGGTAGGTGAACGGCACACCTGGTTGTTCTTCGGCAGCACCTTCTTTAGCTAAATGGTCTGCTTTTTCATTTCCTGGTATTCCACAGTGAAAGGGTATCCACTGCATGGTTACCCTATACTGGTACGACAGTTCAGTGAGTAGTTTTTGTAAGTCTGTTAGGTGTCCAGACTGGAGAGCTTAAGGCACTAACCTTGCAACTGTCAGTAATACCACGGGATGTGGACAAGGGTTAGAGTTCATCAGTTTTTCAGCTGCTGCACTCACTGCCTGGATTTCTACATCATAATTATTGCAGAATTTCTCTGTTGGTGTTCTGATCGTATCTCTAGGCTTGTGTTGATATTCTATATAAACACCTGCACCTTTATTCCTCACTCCATTCTTCGCTGACCCATCTGTGTATACTCTGACCCATATATCTTGTGGATATTCCTCGTCCAGGTAATTGAGGGTGACAGTGATTAGCAAAACTCACTACCACGTTTCAAGTTTGAACCATTATACTGGTAGGTAAAAGGCAGGTAGATTAAAACATAGATAAGATAATTTAACAGATATAAGCATTAAAATAGGCCTTAAGTATTTGCAACTTTATCAAGGGGAGTTTGTAACGAGGTATCTCTATACTATTTTGTTCAGATAGAAAAACCACTTATCTTCCCCACATTCATCTACGACCCCTGCCCAATTCATTTTTTCTAAATTAATGTTAGAAGATTCAGTTTCATTCATTCATTCATTAGGTTCCATGCCGGTTGGCGTAGGTGATCATGACTCTCCACAGCTCTCTATCTCCAGTATTATGTATCAAGATCGTTATTGTTTCCCTACCGTGCCAGGTTGTTAAACTAATATTTTCTCTCTTTGTTGTCCTCTGTCTCTGTTTCCTTCAATCTTGCCCGCTGTGACTATATTCTCCAAAACTTCTTGTCTTATAACGTGGTCAAAAAATGAATATTGTCTTTTTCTTATATTATTGATTAAGCTTCTTTTCGCATTTGACTCTTTGAACACCTCCATTTTAGTTTTTCTATTCCATGGTATTCTCAGTATTCTTCTGTAGAACCACATCTCTATTGCCTCTAATTTCCCATTTCCAGTTTGTTTATTGTCCAAGAATCGCATCCATATGTTAGTATATGAGTTATATAGCACTGTATAAATATCGTCCTCACCTCTAATGACAATGTCACATTACACAATGTGTCATACATCACAAATATCAACATGATTTACCTCTGATATCTAACTCAGGAAGATATGTCATTTTCACCTGACATTAATACTTCTACCTGACCAATACATTGCTCATTGCCTCTATATCTATCCACACAACACGCATGCATCATTATGTAGTGACATATGAGCACTCCTCTTGATTTAGTCCAGAAGTTTCTTAAACGACTAACCTTTAGACAGTGTTTCCCAACGTGGGGCCTACGCCCCACAGGGGGCAATGTCATTGTTCAAGTGGGCAATTCGAACAAGTTGTAATTAGGCTTCATTTATGAATAATTCAATTTTTGTATATAAAAAATACGTATGTGTTACAAATGGGGGGCATACGAATTTTAGAAATACTTAGGTGGGGGATTGTGAAAAAAAAGGTTGGGAAACACTGGTTCAGACTGCTATAAGTCACCTTGAGACTATGATGAAATGTATGCGACCTTTGCTCAGATAATACTCAATATGTCTTTTCAAGTACTGAACAACTGACGTCATAGAGTTCCAGGCGTTCTCACAGGTACTCAATCTCATCAGCCATCGTCGTCATCAAGTTCCGTCTCCGCCACGAAGGTTGGCTGCAACGTATCTATAAACATCTCCTGTATCTTGTCTTGGTAGTTCACTCTGCTAGACTGTAAACTGTGTCATCGGTAGGTGGTGGATGTACTGTTTATTTGCTTATAGTTCTCATCGCATCTTGTTTTTTCATTGCGCAAATTGGTCTCCATTCTTCTCCTTCCCTGTCTCATCCCATACTTGATCCGAAAATTGTGTAGTCTCTGCACTAATGAATCATTCAATGCAGAACCATCCTCTAAATAACCGATCTAGCATTTCTAGAATCTCGAAAAAACGATCACAAAGTTCTGCTAGTTCCAGCAATACTTTACATACTAGTAATACCTCACATACGAGTAATACTTTACATATTAGTAATACTGTACATACTAGTAATACCTCACATTTATAGTAGTACTTCACATTCTAACAACCGCATTAAGTCATATAGAATTTTCTGAATCAAAGGAATATTTTCCTACCACAAAAAAAGAGTGACAGTGATCTGAATCTGAAAGTAAATCGAGTCTTGCGTAAAGTACAAGAGTGACAACATCGTAATCTCTCCGGGGCTAATATCTTCATCATCGTCATCACCATCATCGTTTTAAAAATCACAATCGTTTTAAGAAAACCCAAGTCCACGTTTCTAGGAAAAGACCTTTATTTAAACAAAGATGATGTTAGTCCGTGTGAGTCGCCAATTGCCATCCAGCTCAACTGGGATGATGATGTCTGTGATGTGTCCGGCTGTGACTATTGAATCCTAAGCGTGCTTGGAAGCTAAACAAAGATACGGAATGAGCAGTAAAAAAACAGATTCTACCCTTTTATGATGGAGCAATAATAAATGTTATTGGTCTGTTCTGTGTCGCGTGTTGCAGGAGCCCGTCAGGAGAGTTAAGAATTGTGACATGTCACGAATTTAGTAAGAGGCGACTACGCCAGTACGGTCGTATAATTGTGACATGTCACGGGTATCATAACAGGCGACTACGCCAATACGATCGTATAATTGTGACATCTAACTGATATCATAAGAGGCGACTACGACAGTACGGTCGTATAATTGTGACATGTCACGGGTATCGTAAAAAGCGACTAAGACAGTATGGACGTATAACTGTATATCACATACCGCAGGTAAAGGTAACCCAATAGCAAAGCCTTCCCTGCTGTGACAGGCTGAAAGGTGCAGATATCGCAACAAAATTAGAAGCTATGGTACAACACATTTCTTTCTCTGGACTACATCCTGCTAACCAACATGAATTTGAGAATGGATACAGAATGGGCAAAAATGATGCTTTATTTTTCTTTCTATTTCAGTGACTACATCTTATAGACTTACCATTGACTCTCTACATCTTATTGTGTTACCATTGACTCTCTACATCTTATTGTGTTACCATTGACTCTCTACATCTTATTGTGTTACCATTGACTCTCTACATCTTATAGACTTACTATTGACTCTCTACATCTTATAGACTTACCATTGACTCTCTACATCTTATTGTGTTACCATTGACACTCTACATCTTATTGTGTTACCATTGACTCTCTACATCTTATTGTTTTACCATTGACTCTCTACATCTTATTGTTTTACCATTGACTCTCTACATCTTATTGTGTTACCATTGACTCTCTACATCTTATTGTGTTACCATTGACTCTCTACATCTTATTGTGTTACCATTGACTCTCTACATCTTATTGTGTTACCATTGACTCTCTACATCTTATTGTGTTACCATTGACTCTCTACATCTTATTGTTTTACCATTGACTCTCTACATCTTATTGTGTTACCATTGACTCTCTACATCTTATTGTTTTACCATTGACTCTCTACATCTTATTGTGTTACCATTGACTCTACATCTAATTGTGTTACCATTGACTCTCTACACCTTATTGTGTTACCATTGACTCTATACATCTTATAGACTTACAATTGACTCTCTACATCTTATTGTGTCACCATTGACTCTCTACATCTTATTGTGTTACCATTGACTCTCTACATCTTATAGACTTACCATTGACTCTCTACATCTTATAGACTTACCATTGACTCTCTACATCTTATTGTGTCACCATTGACTCTCTACATCTTATTGTGTTACCATTGACTCTCTACATCTTATAGACTTACCATTGACTCTCTACATCTTATAGACTTACCATTGACTCTCTACATCTTATTGTGTCACCATTGACTCTCTACATCTTATAGACTTACCATTGACTCTCTACATCTTATTGTGTCACCATTGACTCTCTACATCTTATAGTCTTACCATTGACTCTTCGCAACTTATAGTCTTACTAGTGGCTAAATGCAAACCATCATGCAGAATGTCTTATGGTCTTACCAGAAATCCAACAAACCAACCGCTATGAAGAAAGTCTTATGGTTTTACCAGGAATCCAACAGACCAATCATAATGCGGAATGTGTTATGGTCTTACTAGCAATCCACAGATCAGCCATCATGAGGAATATAAGAATATCCAATAGTCTTACCACTAACGTATCTTTCCAACCACCACAAAATCGTATTTCAATTTCATGAAAATAATATCTCGTACAATCGCATGCTGGAGCGGTTAGAACATAGCGGCATGACCGTCTGGTTAAAACGCCGTTCTCCTACCCTTGAAGTACCAGGTGAAATCTCACGGTTGGGACAGGATTTGTTCTTTCCGAGATACAATCAAAATTCCTCCTGTACATGTCGCGGCGTCTGCTATGTCAAAGCTGCCTTTGTTTCCACAATCCATAGAAAGCCCCCAGCACTCATTCACAAGAAAACATGCAGTACCGAACATTTTTATGTATAATCCATTCAGCACTCAAACATTACAAGTACACGATTATCCCCTCTGAGTAGCTTTGGGGTTAGGGGTGTAGAAGAGGGGGATGTGTGTCTTTTCTCAAAGCATTGCACATTATTGAGAATTGAAATCTTCTTTCCCGCCGAAGACTGATGTGTCGGGCCATTGGCGCAAATAAAACGGCGACACAGCGCATTTCCATTCTCTGGACTACATCCTGCTAGAAATCTAGTAGGACAATGGTCTTGCTACAAGGGAGATCCAGCGGGAGTTTGAGAATGAACGATGAAGAAGAAGAAGAAGAAATCTTCTTTGTATGAAAGGTTTTTTCGTGTTAGCTCTGGATTAGTGAACACGAATTTCTCGTGATTTGTAGATTCCGTTTATCTTCCACGCAGGACGTAGAAGGCGACTATAAAAGTTATGGGGTGGAGTTGGCTGTCCCATCCTCTATAGGGTCAAGGTGGCTCTGAAACAATGCTGAAGTCGGATGTGTCAGAACGAAAGGCGCAGATATCGCAGAAAACTTGCAACTCATGACAATGCATTCCTTTCTCCTACTGATCTGCAGGAGTTTGAGAACGAACACTGAAGCAGATGACATATATCGGTAAGTAACTTTAGTTATTGTTATACAGTATTGCATCATATAGGCCTAGCACATCTGTTTTCTGCATTTATTTAAAATAACGCACTGGTATCAGCCACTTCCACCAAATTGCACAAACTGATACAAACGTATTACTTTATTCGTGTCATTCTTCTGCTTCTGCGTACGATCTCATATAACCACAACGAATATTTCGTGTGATTTCCGCCGGGGAGCGTGAAGTGCGTTGTGCTGCAAGTTCCAAAGTAGAACTGTGATTATTTGCAACCCGGTTGGCCACTTGTGGTCAGGATGTCCGTGGTCCAGCACATCCGTTTTGGTCGTTCCTTTATTTCGGGTTTGGTCCCTATTTGGTGTCATTCATGGTAATCAAAACACGCATTACAATGGCTCTAGTTTTAGATCGTCTTCACCATTTGCTTAACCACTGTTCTTCGTTTAGACTGCCAACAGACAGCGCGCCACAGATAGACATGACACATAGACATCACGGTTATAAAACCAGAGTCAGACCATGTAAAAGAAGGATCACATAAATTTAAAAAAGCCACAGGCTTACACAGGATTAACACGCTTACAAACAGCACACAATAAGGCCATTTTCAGAGAACTCTTCTTACCCCCTGACGCCGCAAGGCAAACAAGGGTCACAGCGTATAGATAGATGTACAGTACTTCGCCAGCTATACAGTCCCGTGATTATCGATCCATCATTTGAAAATTAAGCAACTGAACATTTTACCGTGATTTTATTTGTCACCGTATATATATTTATACGGTATATATCCAACTGTATAGGTCGCTGGTGCTTTCTGTTGTGTTGTATGGTTGTGAGAGTTGGACACTCACTGCGGACATGGAGAGAAGATTACAGGCTTTCGAGTATAAATGCTACAGAAGAATTCTACGAATTTCCTATAGGGAACATAAGACCAATGTGTACGTAAGAAATAAAGTAGAGATGTGTGCGGGTGTCCAGGAGCCATTGCTTTCAATAGTGAAACGACGAAAACTAGCATGGTTCGGACATGTATGCAGGCACGATTCATTGTCAAAAACAATACTGCAGGGAACTGTCGAGGGTGGAAGAAGCAGAGGAGGACAAATAAAGACATGGACAGACAACATCAAGGAATGGACAGGGCTAGATATTTCCACACTCATCCGCATCGCTGAGGATAGAATTCGCTGGAGGACTCTGTGTGCTGAAGCATCCAATGTGGTACCCCTACGACCCTGAAGGGTTATGGGTTTATTGATTGATTGATTGATATATTTACATTGAAAGCCAAAGAAAATTGTTGGATAAGTCAAAAGGCGTCACTTTCGAAGGATGCCTCAATGAGTCCATAGGACTGAATAATACGCCTTGGACTTGATTATATTAGAATTGAAAGCTCTATATGTAAATGTAAATGAACAGATTCACTACAGATCCGTCACAAAATAGTGTGTACCATTGCGTTAGAAACGATGATTAAAAGATTAATGTATGAAAGTTTGTAGTAATGTGTAGTGTGTGCTGGGATCTCCCTAGCGTAGTGGCTAAGCTGTTCGCCTTGTGTTCACGAGGTTATGGGTTTAAAGGATAAATGTTCCAGTGTTGGGTAACAACCCTAAACAGGAAGCAGGTGGCTGGAGTAACACCGGGCAAATGTCAAGATAAACAAAAATAGGTAGATGTGTTACCAAAATAAAACATAACACAACCTAACAACGAGATACAGGGACAGACGACGTTTCGACTATTAAGCCTTCATCAGGACAAACGAAAGACAACGGTACAACGAATCTTACATGGAAACAAACATGGTTGATAGGGAGGAAAGAGGAGGAGAGATAGTGAATAGATAGTGGAGGAAGTAAATAAGGAGCGGCATATTGGGGAGGAAGAGAGTATGGGGAGAAGAAGTGAGGAGAGAAAGTGCACGGAAGGAGGTGAGGAGCGAAAATGGATAAGGTGTGGTAGTAAGTAAAATAGATAAGGTTAAATTAAGATACTTACCTCAAAAGTGGCAACACGCAATGAGTATAACGAATAGATAGCAGAGATGGAGCAGCCTAGCAGGGAGGAAGAGGGTATGGGAAGAAGTGAGGAGGGGAAAGTGCACAGAAGGAGATGAGGAGTGAAAATAGTTAAGGTGTAATAGCAAGTAAACTAAGATAAATGAGGATAAATTCAGATACTTACCTGAAATGGCAACAGGCAATGAGTATTAGCATACAGTCGTCATGGAAACGCAAAAGAGGATGGTAGGAGAGATCAGATGAGGGAGAGAGAGAAGATGGAGATGAAGAATTAAAGTTGGCTCGTGTCGTCTTGTTTACAAGGTGCATTTTTTTCGAAGATCCCTGTGGATTGTCGCTCGCAGCTACATCGTTAGGTATTAGTTTATTGATTATCATCTACCCACACGGCCATGTGTACATGTGGACAGGCAGCACAGAGTGCCAAACATTTACTTCAAGAGTGTTCTGAGCATGAAACGCTGAGGCATACATATTGGCCAGAGGAAACAACACTGGAATCAAAGCTCTATGGGACACTGTATGAACTACAAAAGACAGTGAGTTTTATTAAGGAGACAGAATTACAGATATAGACATGTTTCAAGTGAACGAAAGAAGAAGAAGAAGAAATCTTCCCACAACAGATATACCCATAGGTGATCAGATCTCCGCTTCAGTAAATCTCTAAGGGTATAACGGCTGACTGTTCCGGTTCTAGGTTCACTGCTCCTTTTGAAATCTTTATCAAGAGTTCTTTACGGGCCACCCCATCATCACTTCCAATTCGCGCATTCACGATATTGAGTTAGACTCATTCATCTCAAAATCCTCAGATCGTGCGAACTCACGAAGTGCAATGACTATGTCCGCTCGGTTCATAGGTTGACCATCTGTTATGGTGGCGAAGATAGATAATTCCTCGGTTCGTTCGTTTCCCTCAACTCCCGCGTGCCCTGGGACACAGATAAGGGATAAAAAAACCCAGAATCGTGGATGGGTAAATATTTGTTATATCTATTATCATATCCCTACCAATGTTCAACAAAACCCGTTTTCATGACTACATATTTCCACATACATCATTGTCAATTTGAGATTTGTATTGTTTTAAATGTCAATAGTATATCTAGTGCCTCTGTGGTAGTAACATTGTTTTTACTGTTTTCAATGTTTTTCACAGTTTGTTTTATGTATTCTTGAGAAAGGCCTAACTTTTCGAAACTTTGAAAATGTCTTGTGTATTGTCATTTGTATGTTTCTGTGTTTACACCTCATAACTCCTCAGCGATAGTCCATCGTGTTCAAGTGAAACTTTCAAAAACATGTGTCCTACGTAAGAACTTTTGTTGTTCTGTGTAATCTGGCAGTACGCACCATGCTCATCGGTGGTGACGGATGACCGACATCACAACATCTGTGTCGTCGGCATGCTCGCAGATAAGTGCATTGATCACAGCATCAATGCTCACGTGGCTGTTTCCTGTACTTTATATTGAGTGTAGTGACTGTCTTGACTGTCTCTTGAAAGACCATACGAATAGGTACTCATTTCTCGCCAGGAGTTATGCCTTCTGGGGCAGAAATCTGTTTAACGGTATCCCAGGCACGACCCATCCACGATTTACCTCTCTTGAGCCTGCTCCCCTCACACAAGGGAACTCACTGTGTAGTGGGTGGTCTAAGCCAGAACTCACACTGAGATAACTCCTCACACAAGGGAACTGACTGTGTAGTGGGTTGTCTATGCCAGAACTCACCCTGAGATAACCCCTCACACAAGGGAACTCGCTGTGTAGTGGATGGTCTAAGCCAGAACTCACCCTGAGATAACTCCTCACACAAGGGAACTGACTGTATAGTGGGTTGTCTACGCCAGAACTCACCCTGAGATAACTCCTCACACAAGGGAACTCGCTGTGTAGTGGATGGTCTAAGCCAGAACTCACCCTGAGATAACTCCTCACACAAGGGAACTCGCTGTGTAGTGGGTGGTCTATGCCAGAACTCACCCTGAGATAACTCCTCACACAAGGGAACTGACTGTGTAGTGGGTGGTCTATGCCAGAACTCACCGTGAGATAACCACGACCATGCCATATATCAATTCTGTAAGGCGTTAGGTGCTATGACTGGTACTCTCGGCAGGCAGCATGCCGCTACGTTATGAGTTACGCAATACATATGAGAAACCGAGTACATTGAAGTCAATCCTCTAGGACTTTTAAACCATTTAAAATGTATAGTGTATAGGGACTATAAAGAAATCTAATCGGCCTCTGTAAGTCGTGTTCTACTTTAGATATCGGGTATCGGATGTGGCATTATCGACTTCGATCATTCAGAAGAACTGGATGTTTAATAGAAAAATCTAGATTTACTCCAGTATCTTGTGCTATTTTCAACTGTCTCTCACTCTACACTTACTTTATCCAGTTAAAGCTATCCCACATGGACTATTAGAAAAACTAATGTGGAGGAGGTGCTCAAAAAGTCAAATGCAAAACGGACCTTAATAGTATAAGAAAAATCGTTTATATTGAGGTTATCTTCTTATAGAAGCTTCATGGCACGTCATCTATACAATCCCGTAGTCGTAACCTTCGATAACAGTTACCATGTTGTTCCGACAGGCCGGCGTTGTGCTTGAACTAGGATGGGCACGACGTGGGTGGACGGAACAAAAAACATACCTGTCGCAAGGGTCAGAGTTGTGCCCTGATGTCGACGTCTGTTTCGGCGGCATTAGACTTGAAGCACCATCGAGTGAGATGACTGCTGGAACAGAGGGCGGAGAATTTAAGGGAGTGCCCCACGTGCTGTGAGGCCAGTTTCTAATAAAGAATCAAGATAAGAAAAAGACAATCTTCATTTATTTGCCACTTCATGAGACAGGCAGGTTTGGAGAACATAGACACAACAGGCAAGAATGAAGGCAGCAGAGACAGAGGGCGACAACGTGAGAAAATATTACACAGTTTGACAATCTGGCACGCCAGGGAAACAACAACGACTTTGATACATAATACTGGAGACAGAGCTGTAAAGAGCCATGACCGCCTACACCATCCGTCATGGCACCTGATGATGAATACGACAGCTATTGCTTCCACTATCTATGTTACTACCTCTGTCTGTCCATCCCTCCCTTCTTCATTCTCCTCTCACTCCATCTGTAACATCCTCCCCCACTACCTTTTACCCCCTTCTCACCATGACAACCCATCTTCCCCCATTTTTACACCTCTTTTACTCTCACTGCGATATCCTCTATTCCCTTCATCTCACTCCCCTCTCATTTTCACTCGCTCCTCTTTCTCCACTCTCCTCTTCATCTTACTACCCCCCCCCACTAGCAATATGTATCTCTAATACCCCCCTCCCCCATTCCCGTTTCTACTCCCTCATATCCGCGGGGCCTATCCTTTCTTACCTTCTGACTTTACTATACAGATTCACAGCAGAGTAACCAAAAATTGATTTAAGAATGTCTGGAAAAATCTACAAACAAAATAACACAGACGACCACATTAAGTTGACAAGTCAACAGAAACCATGTGATAAACTAGGTCAGATTGAAACTGGAACGCTTGAGACTGGGTGTATAGATTCAATCTTCATGTCTGTCTATATGCAGGTATGTCCACGTGTGTCTACACTCGCCTGTCCATGTGTACTGTATATGTGGTATATATATGTGTTTTTTGTTTTCCTATGTACTTTTCTACCCAAGTAACAGTATGTTTATGTCTGTGTGTGATTATTTGTCCTTTTAAGTAGTTTTTAATGTGCTTCCCTATGTGTGTTTATATGTTTGCACTTTTGTATGTCTAGTCTATGCTTGTTTAAGTCTATGCGTGTGTGTGTAGAATTTTTAATGTGTCTGTCTGGTGTTTCTCTTTCTGTGTGAATGTTTTTCTGTGTATGTCTATCAATATGTTTGTGTACGGGACTTCTTTGTATGGCTGCCTAAATGTAAGTATGTCGACGTATTATAATTACGTTTGTATGTATATGTGTCGGTATATATGTCTAGTATGTGTAGTTGTATATATTTATATCTCTGCATATGTGTATGTTTGTATCTATCGCATTCTAACAAAATATCACATAGCATGACCGTAGACGATCGTTACAGCAGCCTTGTTCGTTCACTCCTCAGCCTGTTTCATCTACTCTATAGTATACTTTCTTACACTGCAAAATATACTCGTGTCACATCTGCTATAGCGCCATCTTTCACACTGATCTACTCGTGTCAGATCTGTTAGTGCTTCATCTATCAAACTGTTTGGTCTACTCGTGTCATATCTGTTATAAGCTCCATCTATCAAACTGTTTAGTCGTGTCATATCTGTTATAGCGCCATCTATCATGTCACATCTGTTATAGCGCCATCTATCAAACTGTTTACTCGTGTCATATCTGTTATAGCGCCATCTATCAAACTGTTTAGTCGTGTCATATCTGTTATAGCGCCATCTATCAAACTGTTTACTCGTGTCATATCTGTTATAGCGCCATCTATCAAACTGTTTAGTCGTGTCATATCTGTTACAGCGCCATCTATCAAACTGTTTAGTCGTGTCATATCTGTTATAGCGCCATCTATCAAACTGTTTAGTCGTGTCACATCTGTTATAGCGACATCTATCAAACTGTTTACTCGTATCATATCTGTTATAGCGCCATCTATCAAACTGTTTAGTCGTGTCATATCTGTTATAGCGCCATCTATCAAACTGTTTAGTCGTGTCATATCTGTTATAGCGCCATCTATCAAACTGTTTAGTCGTGTCATATCTGTTATAGCGCCATCTATCAAACTGTTTAGTCGTGTCATATCTGTTATAGCGCCATCTATCAAACTGTTTAGTCGTGTCATATCTGTTATAGCGCCATCTATCAAACTGTTTAGTCGTGTCATATCTGTTATAGCGCCATCTATCAAACTGTTTAGTCGTGTCACATCTGTTATAGCGACATCTATCAAACTGTTTACTCGTATCATATCTGTTATAGCGCCATCTATCAAACTGTTTAGTCGTGTCATATCTGTTATAGCGCCATCTATCAAACTGTTTAGTCGTGTCATATCTGTTATAGCGCCATCTATCAAACTGTTTAGTCGTGTCATATCTGTTATAGCGCCATCTATCAAACTGTTTAGTCGTGTCATATCTGTTATAGCGCCATCTATCAAACTGTTTAGTCGTGTCATATCTGTTATAGCGCCATCTATCAAACTGTTTACTCGTGTCATATCTGTTATAGCTCCATCTATCAAACTGTTTAGTCGTGTCATATCTGTTATAGCGCCATCTATCAAACTGTTTACTCGTGTCATATCTGTTATAGCGCCATCTATCAAACTGTTTACTCGTGTCATATCTGTTATAGCTTCATCTATCAAACTGTTTAGTCGTGTCATATCTGTTATAGCGCCATCTATCAAACTGTTTAGTCGTGTCACATCTGTTATAGTTCTATCTATCAAACTGTTTAGTCGTGTCATATCTGTTATAGCGCCATCTATCAAACTGTTTACTCGTGTCATATCTGTTATAGCGCCATCTATCAAACTGTTTAGTCGTGTCATATCTGTTATAGCGACATCTATCAAACTGTTTACTCGTGTCATATCAGTTATAGTTCTATCTATCAAACTGTTTAGTCGTGTCATATCTGTTATAGCGCCATCTTTCAAACTGTTTACTCGTGTCATATCTGTTATAGCGCCATCTATCAAACTGTTTACTCGTGTCATATCTGTTATAGCTTCATCTATCAAACTGTTTAGTCGTGTCATATCTGTTATAGCGCCATCTATCAAACTGTTTAGTCGTGTCACATCTGTTATAGTTCTATCTATCAAACTGTTTAGTCGTGTCATATCTGTTATAGCGCCATCTATCAAACTGTTTACTCGTGTCATATCTGTTATAGCGCCATCTATCAAACTGTTTAGTCGTGTCATATCTGTTATAGCGACATCTATCAAACTGTTTACTCGTGTCATATCTGTTATAGCGCCATCTATCAAACTGTTTACTCGTGTCACATCTGTTATAGCGACATCTATCAAACTGTTTACTCGTATCATATCTGTTATAATGCCATCTATCAAAACTGTTTGATCTACTCGGGTCACATCTGTAATATCATCATTTTTCGGACATATCACCTATAACACTGTTTGATCTATTCGTGGCTCATCTATTATAGTGCCATTTACCATTTTTCTCTCCAGTTAATTTTCCCAACTGTCGCTATATCAGTTTCCCACTCCATCTATTCAAGGGTTTGTTGCGATTACCCCTTTTGTGTACTTCTATAAATATCAGTCTCCTTCGGTCTAATCTAATAGTCAACTGTCTAGTCGCATCCCCTTGTCTAGTCGCATCCCCTTGTCTAGTCGCATCACCTTGTCTAGTCGCATCCCCTTGTCTAGTCGCATCCCCTTGTTCACTTTATATTAAAATTCCCTTATTCACCGTGTAAATTATATTACAATAGAAACCTCTCTCGCTAATCACTCAGATTATTGAATCTACTCGTGTCACTTTGTTACAGTAACATTGCTTCCTTTTCTCGTGTCACTTTGTTACAGTAACATTGCTTCCCTTTCTCGTGTCACTTTGTTACAGTAACATTGCTTCCTTTTCTCTTTCACATCGTAATCTACTCATATCGGATGGTCTGGGTAAAGCAGGGTCGTTCTGTGTTTCGATACAAGGAGACGGATGCATTGGGCGGCAAAGCACGAAGACATAAGCGGCGAAATAAAAAAAATTTAATTATTCAATAATTTAAATAAAAATATTTAAGGGACGACATTTGGAAGACTTGTATCATACTAAGGAAATCTACCGAATACCTCTCGGGTAAAGTGACATGTCACAAAGTCACACCTGTGTCAAATTTCTATTCTTTCTGATCCGAATTACAAGTGACAAGGAAACAGATCGTTTATTATCACATTCTTCTCTGACAACCTCGTCTACATTATCTACTTATTCCTGTATTTCTCACATTGTCTAGAAAACGCTTGTATAACTGTGGCTTTGTTTGATTGTCACCACATCCTGCGTTAAAGCGGATTTATATATAAATATAACGATTGTGTATATACTAAATTGTAGTGAAAATGTTAATACAACTTCCAAATAAGTCACTTCAACATGTTTACGGAAACACAGGATGTGATAGCCAGTAAGACCGATATAATGTGACACGGATTGTTAGATAGAAGGATATGTTTGCGGAACTTGCGAAGTCACGGTAAGATTTTTCATCATCAAGAAAACATCAAGATAGCCTTGAACAAACATGGACTAAATGCAACCTCGGCGACACATCTGGCCTTGGAACGACAGCTTAAGCTCCAACTCCTACGCTTAACGGCAAGTGTGAATGCGATCAACAATCATTCACCTGGGGATAGACAATAGACACGAAAATATACAATGTCTAAAACAGATATTAAAATTAATAGTACCGTAAAAGAGCTCCCAGTAATTTGTGTGGCTACAAACGACCATTTCCGTGAAGAGGAAAAAAATCCGTAGCATATCTTAGTCTCTAGATGTCCGTGGATGCATTCACAGGTAGGAAAATGTAATCTAATCGGATTACAAGAAGACCTCAAATACCGGCTTAGTTAGTTGACACAGGACGCGACTGCTGCACTTGTTATCTAGAACAACAGCCAGCAAATAGGTTTCTGCGGTAATTCACAGGCCAAGAAAACTTCAAAAAAAAGTTAAAACAAATTAGACAAATAAATCCACCAAAGACGAATGTGTCGGACCATTGGCGCAAATAAAACGGCGAAACAACGCATTTCCATTCTCTGGACTGCATCCTGCTGGAGATCTAGTAGTACTGGTACAGGAGAGATCCAGCAGGAGTTTGAGAATGAACGCTGAAGAAGAAGAAGACAAATAAATTAGACTAATAAATAAAAGATATCGAACTTCGTTTCATGACCTATATTTCTAACCGAAGTTTACTTTTCGGGCAGTAATCGTCATGAGGTAACTAATCCTGCACAGGTTATTGTAGTCATTACAGCTTTTAGAAACTCCTAGCCCATGTGTTGCCGAGGCCCGAAAGGGGAGTAAAGAATAGCAACACTGTTTACCTTCCACACATGTCGTAAAAAGCGACTAAGGTGGTTATGGGATGGAGTTGGCCTTCCCATCCCATAAAGGGTCAATGACCCAAAGTCATGCTGAAGTCGGATGTTTCAGTCCGAAAGGTTCAGATATCACAGCAATGATCTAAACCATGACACAACTTATTCCGTTCTCCGGACTACATCCTGCTAATCTGCAGGAGTTTGAGAACGAACGCAGAAGAAGAAGAAGAAACTCCTGTAGACCTTGTTCCAATCTTCTTGCTTCTGTATCATGCTCAAGTGGTCTATGATATCTTGCGTCAATCTTTTTCCTTGACATAGCATCATCTTCTACCCCCTTCCCTCATTATAGTCCCATCTAGGCTGTCGTGCCGTATAATATGGCCAAAATGTAATAATTCTCTAGAATGTAAATTGATATGGCCAAAATGTAGTAATTTTCTAGACTGTGATTTAAAATTACCACACTATAGTAATTTCTTATAATGTTTTTGACATGGCCAAAATATAGTAATTTTTGTAGAATTTTATTGACATGGCCAAAATATAGTAATTTTCTAGACTGTGGTTTGGTATGGCAAAATATAACATATACATACCACTACCACATACATATTACGACATACATACCACTACCACATACATATTACGACATACATACCACTACCACATACATACCACTACCACATACATACCACTACCACATACATACTACGACATACATACAACTACCACATATATACCACTACCACATACATACCACTACCACATATATACCACTACCACATATATACCACTACCACATACATACTACGACATACATACCACTACCACATACATACCACTACCACATACATATTACGACATACATACCACTACCACATACATACCACTACCACATACATATTACGACATACCTACCACTACCACATACATACCACTACCACATATATACCACTACCACATATATACCACTACCACATACATACTACGACATACATACCACTACCACATACATACTACGACATACATACCACTACCACAACATACCACTACCACATACATACTACGACATACATACCACTACCACATACATATTACGACATACATACCACTACCACATACATACCACTACCACATATATACCACTACCACATATATACCACTACCACATACATACTACGACATACATACCACTACCACATACATATTACGACATACATACCACTACCACATACATACCACTACCACATATATACCACTACCACATACATACTACGACATACATACCACTTCCACATACATACCTCTACCACCTACATATAACAATGTGCATACTACTACCACATACATAATGCCACATACAAACAATCACATCCATACTACCGCAAAAATACCACTACAACATACATACTGCCATATTCATACTACCGCATACATACTGCTACAACATGCATACTATCAAATACATACTACCACACATACATACATACATACTATCACACACATACATACTACCACACACATATACATACATACTACCACACCCACACACGTACATACAACACGCACCAAATGAGAGAGCCTTGCGGATGCGTACAGTTTTAGTCCACAATAATTAAAACAACACAGAGATCTCATTGACTGAAAACAGTACAAATACATCAAATACTCGCGTATATGTACCCAAAATATCTAAGGCGTACCTCCTGGAGGAGTAGAGTGTATATAAGCTAAGGTTTGCGTATGACAAAATATTTATTCTACTATAGTATAAAGTTTATTTTAAAGAAACAAAATACCACACCTTGCAAGATCAAAGTGAATTATATAGTATTAAAACAGGTCCACCAATTTAAATATTTAGGTACAACGGTTACAGCAGATGGAAGAAGTTCAACAGAAATAAGAAGCAGATTAAGACGGGCAAAAACAACATTCAGAAAAATGAAAAATATACTGTGTAATATGACCTTGTCATTAGAGGTGAGAAAGAGAGTTCTGCAGTGCTATATAACCCCTATACTAACATATGGATGCGAGTCTTGGACAATAAACAAACTGGAAAGTGGGAGATTAGAGGCAACAGAGACGTGGTTCTACAGAAGAATGCTGAGAATACCATGGACTGCCAGAAAAACTAATGTGGAAGTGTTGAAAGAGTCATATGCGAGACGGACCTTAATCAACAATATAAGAAGAAAATAATGTTCATATTGTGGCCACTTCATGAGACAGGCAGGTTTGGAGAACATAATCACAACAGGCAAGATTGAAGGTAACAAAGACCGAGGGCGACAACGTGAGAAAAATATTAGATAGCTTGACAACCTGGTACGTCAAGGAAACAACAACGATCTTGATACATAATACTGTGGACAGACAGCTGTGGAGAGCCATGGCCGCCTACGCCAATCGGCATGACACCTGATGATATTATAAGGTACCGGTATATGAATATATTGTATTGGATTTGCCACACAGACAATCAGCCCAGTGTTGAAGTAGCAGACACATGTTTCAATAGAAATACACACTTGTCAAAAGGATGCAAGTTTATTCTTCCCCTATTGTATTATTACACATTAGGGCTGAAATAGACAAGATATATATATATATATATATATATATATATATATATATATATATATATATATATATATATATATATATATATATATATAATATATAACTAAGCTACACATATAATTTAAGGGCACGACTGCATTTATAAGTTTATATACTGAATACGTATCAGTGCATAAGGAAGTAAAAAATAAAATCTACTAAATATTGTGTGTACTGCATTTGCATTAGACTGTGAGAGTGATGTTTACCTTACAAAGTGAATATTATGATGTTGTTCCTCCTTCGCAAGCGAAGATGAGCATGGCATGAAAAACATTAAATGCGATGAAAACAAATTTAAAAAAAATAAATATATAATAATTAAAATTTGTAATTAACTAATTTGGTTTGTGAGTTCGTAGATGCCCAACGAGTCCGATTCGTGCACGGAAAGTTCTATTGCAGTGCTTGCAGGAGTGCTGAAGGTTCGGGGTAGGAGAATTTACGGATTTGTCCTTCCGCTTCTTGCTCTTGTGGATTGCCCGCAGTGTTCTTTCTTTTTCAAATTTCGTGGATACAGCAGTGATCTGGGTGTGCCAGGCTGAACGATCAAGTGCTGTAGTCTCACAGGAGCTAGGATCGATGCTGCAGTGCTTCAGAAAGTTTTTTATGTGATCCTTGAAGAAAAAAAGTGAATATGTATTAGGGCAGGAGTGAGAATATAATTGTAGGCATTGAATATGTATTAGAGAATGAACTTCGTATATTGAATATATATTAGGAAATGAATGAATATATATAACTTCAGGTATTGAATATATATTAGGAAATGAGTGAATATATAACTTCAGGTATTGAATATATATTAGGAAATGAATGAATATATAACTTCAGGTATTGAATATATATTAGGAAATGAGTGAATATATAACTTCAGGTATTGAATATATATTAGGAAATGAATGAATATATAACTTCAGGTATTGAATATATACTAGAAAATAGGCTAGTGTATATAGGATGCTGATAATTAGTAATGAATTACATAATTATACGTTTATGTAAACAAACGATCATGAATTAGCCGCACATAGGTAGAATACGAGATTGTCAATGCAAATATCTAAGAGGCTCGTATATAATATATAAATGAAGTATTTATAATAAATAATTCCCTTAATATATATATTTAATTTAAAAAAATTTTAATTAAAAAAAACATTTTTAAAATTATATTAGAAAGAGATAGAAAGAAGGAAATAGAAAATAGAAAAAAGAAAAAGGAAGGAATAAAAATAAAAGTGAAAATTAAACACCCGCGCACCCTCCCCCCAAATAATTCTTAAGGGACCGACGAACATCCGGCCTACCAAAGCAAGCAACAGGTAACCAAACCACGACAATTCCTATACAAGAAGGTGCAGACCTAACAACCAATCCGCTTAGATAATCAACATGAATGACTGAGGAGCAACACGATACGTGACGGAACTTAACTCCACGGCCAGAAAGAGCAGATGACACAAGCAGCACAACAACATGGAACCCTTTTCAATAGATGACCACAAACAGTACCACACAGATGACCACTCCCAACCACAACGCAAAAGTCCTTCTAAAGGCTATTCAAACCAGGCTTCTCCATACTCCCTCACAGAATCAAGAACAAGCCACAATATAGTTCTCGTAAGGACTTTAGCTAGAAGTCTCAGCGGCAACCCAGCTGGACAAAATAAACCAGACAAACACGCCACAAGGCACAAAGCCCACAGAAGCCCTGATATAGCTAAGAAGGGTATCTCTCATAGGTTTAAAGGGCGTGCCTCGGCCATGTGAGGCAAATCCTTGAGTACACACACAAACAAAGCGCATATTTTATTAAGCGAAACTATTACATGAAGGGTCAGACTATACTCCTGCCTTGACTAAAGTTGGCGAAGCAGCGTTCTGTAGGAGAAGCTTCTGTGGACTGTACTGTCAAATTGACCTAGCAAAGATCCGAAATGGTAGTAAAATGTCTGTGAACAGCAGTTTTCGTGATATGGGGGTTCATAGATTTATAGAGCTTTGTTGTGGTTGTGGCCACGGAAACGTTCGGTATAGGCAACAGACTTTGGAGAAATTGGGATAAACATCAGTTCGTCTCTTATCTGAAATAATTTGTTGGTCCATTATAAGAATGCCTCATACCTGAGAAAATTTGTTGGTCCGCTGGTCCACTATAAGAATGTCTCAAATCTTAGATAATTTGTTGGTCCACTGGTCCACTATAAGAATGTCTCATACCTAAGATAATTTGTTGGTCCACTGGTCCACTATAAGAATGTCTCATACCTGAGATAATTTGTTGGTCCACTGGTCCACTATAAAAATGTCTCATACCTGAGATAATTTGTTGGTCCACTGGTCCACTATAAGAATGTCTCATACCTGAGATAATTTGTTGGTCCACTGGTCCACTATAAGAATGTCTCATACCTAAGATAATTTGTTGGTCCACTGGTCCACTATAAGAATGTCTCATAACTAAGATGATGTGTTGGACTGTAAACAAAATATTAAGTTAATTATTTCCTTCATATTTCTGTTCACGCTGATATCATTGTCCTTGTTTTTCAGGCAGCCAAGAGTGAAGCAAAGAATAGCAGAATTGTTGACTTTCACACATGTCGTTAGAGAAGACTAAGGAGCTTAACAGGTGGGTACTGTCTATACTCCTACGCTTAACGGCAAGAGTGAATCACAAACCACCTGGGGAAGACAATAGACGGACACAAGACATGCGGTAGATTGTCTCAGTATGACGAAAGTCTTCAAAATGTCGCTCCCACTCCTTCAAAGGTTTTCCTTCGAAATGTCACCCCCACTCCTTCAAAGGTTTTCCTTCGAAATGTCGCCCCCACTCCTTCAAAGGTTTTCCTTCGAAATGTCACCCCCACTCCTTCAAAGGTTTTCCTTCGAAATGTCACCCCCACTCCTTCAAAGGTTTTCCTTCGAAATGTCACCCCCACTCCTTCAAAGGTTTTCCTTCGAAATGTCACCCCCACTCCTTCAAAGGTTTTCCTTCGAAATGTCATCCCCACTCCTTCAAAGGTTTTCCTTCGAAATGTCACCCCCACTCCTTCAAAGGTTTTCCTTCGAAATGTCACCCCACTCCTTCAAAGGTTTTCCTTCGAAATGTCACCCCCACTCCTTCAAAGGTTTTCCTTCGAAATGTCACCCCCACTCCTTCAAAGGTTTTCCTTCGAAATGTCACCCCCACTCCTTCAAAGGTTTTCCTTCGAAATGTCGCCCCCACTCCTTCAAAGGTTTTCCTTCGAAATGCCGCCCCCACTCGTTCAAAGGTTTTCCTTCGAAATGTCACCCCCACTCCTTCAAAGGTTTTCCTTCGAAATGTCACCCCCACTCCTTCAAAGGTTTTCCTTCGAAATGTCACCCCCACTCCTTCAAAGGTTTTCCTTCGAAATTTCACCCCCACTCCTTCAAAGGTTTTCCTTCGAAATGTCACCCCCACTCCTTCAAAGGTTTTCCTTCGAAATGCCACCTGTTACATGTATTTCGATTAGTGCCGCCTGATGCAGCCGCTTTTCTGCACCACATCACTGCACATCCCTAGGCAGACAGTCCCGTCCAATAGAGTGCCAAAGTGACACATAATCTACGCTGAAGCCGGATGTATCAGGTCAAAATGAACAGATATCACAGCTAAGCTGTAAACCATGATACAACAAAATCCGTTTTCCGGACTACATCCTGCTCATCTTCAGGAGTTTGAGAATGAATGAAGAAGACAAGAAGAAACCATACATATTTCTTTCCACCTGTAGCAAGCTTTCATACAGTTAGCACGTATATTTTCTGTTATTGTCTGTATTAGCAATCTATCAAACAATAAAAACATATAGTATCTGCTATACTATTAAACTGGCAATCTTCATACAGGCTGCACATATCTATACGCTATTTTCCCAGCTCCCCTCTTTCAAACAAAATTCATAGGCCCCTATAAGCATTATTCAAGTATATTTAAGTAGGAAGCCAAAGGACAATTTTTAAAATTCTTGAGACTAACGGGAATTGAACCATTCCGTTCAAAGGCAAAACATTTATTGAATGACCTCGACATATTCAGATGCCGTTGAACGGACCGGTTCTATTCCCGTTAGTCTCCAGAATGTTATAAGTATTACTCATAAAGTTTCATTGTTCCTGGGAAAATTGTGATGAATGTACGTATAGTTTCTGAACAGAACTACCCTATTTCAATCCTTCTTCAAAATCTATCTATTTATCTATCTATCTATCTATCTGTCTGTCTGTCTGTCTGTCTGTCTGTCTGTCTGTCTGTCTGTCTGTCTGTCTGTCTGTCTGTCTGTCTGTCTGTCTGTCTGTCTGTCTGTCTGTCTGTCCGTCCGTCCGTCCGTCCGTCCGTCCGTCCGTCCGTCCATCCATCCATCCATCCATCCATCCATCCATCCATCCATCTATCTATCTATCTATCTATATATCCATCTATATATCCATCCATCCATCCATTCATCCTTCCATCCATCCATCTATCTACACATCTATATATCCATCTTTCTATATATCCATCCATCCATCCATCAATCCATCTATACATATATCTATCCATCCATCTATCTATCTATATATCCATCTATATATCCATCCATCCATCCATCTATCCATCCATCCAGCCATCTACCAATCCATCCATCCACCCATCCACCAATTCATCCATCCATCCACCAATACATCCATCCACCAATCCATCCATCCATCCACCAATCCATCCATCCACCAATCCATCAATCCATCCATCCACCAATCCATCCATCCATCAATCCATCCATCTGATCTATCTTATCTATCTTATCTATCTAATCTGTCTGTCTGTTTGTTTGCATGTCTGTCTTTCTGCTGCCTGCCTGTGTATCTATCTAATCTGTCTGTCTGTTTGTTTGCATGTCTGTCTTTCTGCTGCCTGCCTGTGTATCTATCTAATCCGTCCGTCTGTTTGTTTGCATGTCTGTCTTTCTGCTGCCTGCCTGTGTATATATCTAATCTGTCTGTCTGTTTGTTTGCATGTCTGTCTTTCTGCTGCCTGCCTGTGTATATATCTAATCTGTCTGTCTGTTTGTTTGCATGTCTGTCTTTCTGCTGCCTGCCTGTGTATCTATCTAATCTGTCTGTCTGTTTGTTTGCATGTCTGTCTTTCTGCTGCCTGCCTGTGTATCTGTCTAATCTGCCTGTCTCTCTCTGTCTGCCTGTCTGTCTGTCTAATCTATCTAATCTATCTGTCTATTATCGTCCTTCGGCGCCGAATACGGCACATAAAGCAGACACCAGATCTTTCCAGTTCCAGCGATGTGATACTGCTGTGTGTAATCATTACATGTTTTTTTTATACCTACAGTCATATTCGCTGTGATAGTTTCTCTGCGAAAAGATTATCTTGGTCTCCCTCTTTTTCTTTCGCCATTTGTACGTTTTTTACAAATACCACATATAATTTTTGCTATTTTGTCCCCCTCTCTTTCATTTCGTGCAAATACCACGTACGTTAACTCTCTCTCTCTCTCTCTCCCCTCCCCCCACTTACTAAACAATGGCTACATGTATAACAAGATTCTACAATGTAATGTTTACGTGTAGACTCACATGTTCGCTGTTTTATTCCTAAAGTACTTATGTTTGTTTTTGTACATGTGAGAACGTATGAAATCTGTCTTCTATCAACCCGCTATCAAATTCCTTCAAGCTGTTATCTCATTGTTACAGCTGTGTTTGTTTTGTTCAGAGTTATAAGGCTTTGTTGAGACGCTCTGTTTTAGAGTGTTCTGAGTTAATGTGTGCAGTGCAACACCAGACAGGCTGCTCCCCCACACAGGCAGCACCACACAAGCAGCACCACTCGGGGCACACCACACAGGTTGCACTGTTGTTATTCATGCTATTGTTCAGAATAAATTTGGTGATAAAAAGAACTTTCAAACCCTCCCCCCGTTTTCGTTCTTGTTTACCATTATTGCCTACCTGCATGTTTTGTGGTTAATTGATCTAAATATTATAGCAATAAATAATCAATAATTAACTGACATATTCATTTTTAGGGTTATGGATTAGGGTTAGTTATGTTTTACATAACTGGTTAGTTATAGTTAGTTAGTTAGTAGACGGATCATTATCACTGCAAACTGGACACGTCCATAGTTGCTCCGATCTCTCCTTGAGTGTATCCACCATTACACTTCTGCTGACAGTACCGGTCCTATGCTGGTTGACCATGATTCTTCTGTTTTCTGTCATAGTTATGTTTCACATAATTAATCCTAACCTTAAATATAATTATATTTAAATTAATAAATTATAAACATAAACTGATAAACATAAGCAAGGGTAAATAATCACACAGATAGGCGCAACGAGGGTTGAACTATGATCGTAGTACCGTATTTTCCTTACAAATCGTAGTAAAGATTAACCTATACCAGCGGTGGGCAAACTACGACCCGCGGGCCGCATGCGGCCCGCCATTGGATATTTTGCGGCCCTCAAACACATTTTTAAATACACGAACATTGTTAAAATATTTGCAAAACCTTTTATCCATATTAGAAAATATACTGTTATAGTGTAAGTCTGTTAGAAATGTAATTTATTTCAGAAGTTATCTACATTATGTAAAACTACCTTTCTTTACAATAAAAATATTTAATTGATTACTTACCGAGAATTTTAAACAAAAACATACATAATATTATATGCGGCCCTCCAATAGCGTTACAATTTTCAATGCGGCCCTCTTCACAAAAAGTTTGCCCACCCCTGACCTATACAAATGAGTGATACTAATTATTCTTTTATACAGACGTGAGAGCTGGACACTCACTGCGTACACATGCATTTGAACGCACGGTTTCTTGGTTACTTTTACATTATAAAGAGCTATTCATATATTACAACAGCACGTTTTTTTTGGAAATCCTCCCCCCCACACGCTTGTCAACATATCGTTAACAATCCAGGGACTCCCCACACGCTTGTCAACATATCGTTAACACTACAGGGAACCCACCACCCGCTTGTCAACATATCGTTAACAATCCAGGGAACCCCCCCCCCCACCGCTTGTCAACATATCGTTAACAGGCCAGGGACCCCCCCCCGCTTGTCAACATATCGTTAACAATCCAAGGAACCCCCACCCGCTTATCAACATATCGTTAACAATCCAGGGACCCCCCCCCGCTTGTCAACATATCGTTAACAATCCAGGGAACCCCCCCCCCCGCTTGTCAACATATCGTTAACAATCCAGGGAACCCCCACCCGCTTGTCAACATATCGTTAACAATCCAGGGACCCCCCCCGCTTGTCAACATATCGTTAACAATCCAGGGACCCCCCCCCCCGCTTGTCAACATATCGTTAACAATCCAAGGAACCCCCACCCGCTTATCAACATATCGTTAACAATCCAGGGACCCCCCCCGCTTGTCAACATATCGTTAACAATCCAGGGAACCCCCCCCCCGCTTGTCAACATATCGTTAACAATCCAGGGAACCCCCACCCGCTTGTCAACATATCGTTAACAATCCAGAGACCCCCCCCCGCTTGTCAACATATCGTTAACAATCCAGGGACCCCCCCCCCCGCTTGTCAACATATCGTTAATAATCCAGGGACCCCCTCCCCCCCCCCCGCTTGTCAACATATCGTTAACAATCCAGGGACCCCCTCCCCCACCCGCTTGTCAACATATCGTTAACAATCCAGGGATTCCCCTCCCGCTTGTCAACATATCGTTAACAATCCAGGGATTCCCCTCCCGCTTGTCAACATATCGTTAACAATCCAGGGAAACCCCCCCCTATTGTCAACATATCGTTAACAATCCAGGGACCCCCTCCCCCACCCGCTTGTCAACATATCGTTAACAATCCAGGAAACCCCCCCTCCCACCTACTTAACTATTTCAATACTTTCGTAATCTCCCACATCACACATTTTTAAAAACCATAAAACAAAGTGCGAGAAAACGACACAATCTCCTACAATTCATTTGGTGTAAAAGACGAATGTGTCGGGCTATTGCCCCAAATAACAATGCGATACAACGTATTTCCGTTCTTTATACTACATTCAGATAAAAATCTTGCAGGACCATTGTCCAGATACAAGAGTGATGCAGCGAGAGCTTCTTCTTCTTGTTCTTCAGCGTTCATTCTCAAACTCCCGTTGGACCTCTCTTGTAGCAGGACTACTAGATTTACCGCAGGATGTAGTTCAGAGAATGGAATGTGTGGTGTCGCTGTTTTAATTATACATCCGTCTTCGGCGGCAGCGGGAGTTTGATAATTAACACTGAAGAAGAAGAATTGGTGTATAATAACCGTCTTGTTGACGTCAACTTTATCAACCTCCTCCTCACCCCACCCCTCATTGTTAACAACTGTCACACCTTTTTTAGACGACGACCCTTCCCCTAACTGTTGACGTAATGTATGGACATCCCTAAGGTATAGAACAGAAAAAATGTACCTCCTAACCCTCCTTAGTCACTTCTTACGACATATGTAACGGTGTCGTTATTCTTTCCTTGCCTATCAGGCCCAGAAACACACGCGTTTTATTGATAGTAGATTTGAGAATTGGAAAGCTGAACAATATAATGTTAGATATGTCGAGGTCATTCAATGTAAATAAGGTTGCCCTACTTAGCTACATGACACCCTAATATATGGGCATGCGAGTCTTGGATAGTACATCAACAGGATAGGGAAAAATTAGAGACAACAAAAATGTCGTTCTATGCCGAGAGTTCCGCTAACAGCTAGAGAAGATACAGGGGTTGTAAATAAATTGCGGAAACAATTAGGGGGGGGGGGGGGGTGGGAGTTTGAACATGTGTGACGTTGACAAGGTGGAGGGGATTGACACAAGTTGACGCCAAAAGTATTGTTCTATAGAACAATGAAATTGTTTGAAACAGAACATGTACACTTTCGTACCTCAGTTAATTTTTAAGAAAAGGGGTGGGAGTGGGAGAGATTTTATTTTTTGACATAATTAAGCAGGGGAGACCCCTGCGATATTGACAGTTGTTGCTGGGGTGGGGGAGGGAGGGGGTAAAATGTTTAGGGACGTTATGAGACAGGGAGGTCTGGAGAACATAGTTACAAAAAGGGAAAAGTTGAAGGCATAGAGAGGGTGGCAGCGATACATTTTTGTTTGGATATTTTGAAGTCTGTCTGTCTGCCTGCCTGTATGTCTGTCTGTCTATACGCTGTTGCCCTTGTTTTTCTTGGGTAGAAGAGTTCTCTGGAGATGGCTTTCTTGTGTGATGTTTGTAACTTTATTTTGACATTGTGGCACCAAAAAGCGACAACAACTATCTGATGCAAGATACTAGTGAATGAAAGTTGTGAAGATCCATTATCGTCTACACCAGTCGACACGACACGTAATGATGATAATGACAGAAATATTTTGGTGTGGTCGAGAAGAAAGAGTTGATAACGATATGTGATAAACACATGTCAAGGAAAAAGTAGGTGGGGCATGAATGAGTGAGAGGGTGAGAAAACTATGCGTGATTGGTCTGAATTTATTGCCTCATTTTGTGCAGCGAGGCACGTAGTTCTGACTGGGGGCGCATATAAGTTTTAAACTACAAGTGTCTTACAAACTACAAGTGTCTGTCAATATGTCACGGAACTAATCACTATAAAGGTCAGTGTTTTCACGTTATCTTCTCTGATTTGTAAAAATACATTTCATATTATGTACTTTTGAAAGCTTTATCCTGTTCTTACCTTTCCTATACAAAATAATCTATCACTGTTTATATCGATTATGTGTGTGATGATTTCTTTAATCTATACTTGTATTAATTATTTGTGTGATGATTTCTTTAATCTATACTTGTATTAATTATTTGTGTGATGATTTCTTTAATCTATACTTGTATTAATTATTTGTGTGATGATTTCTTTAATCTATACTTGTATTAATTATTTGTGTGATGATTTATTTAATCTATACTTGTATTAATTATTTGTGTGATGATTTCTTTAATCTATTCTTTTATTGATTAAAATCACCAATCACGAATAGAATAAAAGATCGCTATATGTTGCCCTGACCACTCACGAATAGAATAAAAGATCGCTATATGTTGCCCTGACCAATCACGAATAGAATAAAAGATCGCTATATGTTGCCCTGACCAATCACGAATAGAATAAAAGATCGCTATATGTTGCCCTGACCAATCACGAATAGAATAAAAGATCGTTATATGTTGCCCTGACCAATCACGGTTGTTCTGTCCTTATTTTAATCATAGATGACCAAATCATATCATTATATAGTGCACTACTTTTAACCACACGGATCGTGCCAAAGACGGATGTGTTGGGTCATTGGCGCAAATAAAACGTCGAAACAACGTATTTCCATTCTCTGGACTACATCCTGCTGGAAATCTAGTAGGACGATGGTCCTGCTATAAGGAAGATCCAGCGGGAGTTTGAGAGTTAGCGCTGAAGAAGAAGAAAGAACCACACGGATGAGCAGACCCCTTGTTGACATTTTAAAGACACAGATAAGCTTAGAAAGCTAGCAAAAGCTAAAATTAATGCAGAGAGTGATTTTGCTTGGACAAATGAAATGGTAGTGCATCGTATTCCTACTTCTCGGCTGACAATACAGGAGACTGAGTCTTATTTAGACAAGAGTGAACGCACATCAATCAACAAACATTTCAGCGTGTTTGCTCTTTAACAGCACAAGAACGGCTTGAATTGTACTACAAATACCAATGTAACCGTCGATGTCATTACTGATCGTTGTGTGTTATATGTTTTAATTTTGTTTCAGATGTTGTCTTGATAAAAACATTTTAGTGGACACGTCGATTTGTGTGTGTTGTTATGTTTGTCTCTAGTTATTAGCAAAACGTTAGTAGCCTATTCCTAGATCTACCTATTGATTCAATTACTAAATTAAGTATACAGGTTACTGTAGATAGCTAACTATCAATGTAATTAATAAGAAATAACAATAAAACATAGAAATAAGACAATTATCGACGTTTCGGTCGTATTAGGACCCTTATCAAGACACAAAAACCAACTAAGACAATCAATCAAGTGCCATGCCGAATGGCGTAGGCGATCATGTTTCTCCACGACTCTGTCTCTTGTGTTGTCAATAAGGTCGGTTGGTGAGCTTCTACCGAGCCACGATACAAGCCCATCCAGCAACTTTTCTCTATTGATCCCTATCTCTTCTCCCTTTGATCTTTCCAGTGGTTATTAAGTGTTCAAGCTGTGTTCTTCTCAGCACATGCCCTAGAAACCGTGACTGCCTGCCTCTAATGTTTGATATGATTGATCTTTTTATGCCAGCATCAATGAGAACATCTGCATTAGTTTTCTTAGCTGTCCATGGTATTTTCATCATTCTTCTCAGAAACCAAATTTCTGTAGCCTCCAATTCACTTTGAATTTTCTTGTTTATAGTCCATGCTTCACATCCATAAAAAAGAATTGGTTCGATATAACATCTCAGAACCCGAATTCGGGTCTGCATTGATAGACTTCCATTGCAAAAAATGGTTCTCATTTTTTGGAATGCTGATTTGGCTTGTGCTGTTCGGCTCTTTATCTCACTTGAGCATCTACCTTCTGATGTTAACAGGGTGCCAAGATATTTCACTTTCAAGATATTTAACTAAGACAACACAACTATAAAAAAAACAATGAAGACTTTTTGCGGCATTTTCCATTTATCCGGTCATCCTCCGATATTTTGGTTATTTATATCTACCTGTTGAATTGTAACTACCTACCGTCAACGATGACCGGGTACTGAAATAAAGACCTGTGTACAGAAAGGTTGATTGGTTGGTTGCTGATCCAGCGGTCCATGGGCTCATGTCCTTTGACCTAATGCCATTAAATGGCATTATATTGCTGGGAAGTCTGTGGATTTTCGGCCAACCCCGGGACAGAGCCAGAGAACAACTATTACACTTCCAGGAAGGTAGGTTTCAGTCTATGCACTACTCCTAGCCACTGTAGCCAAGATAGGGTTCGCTGTGTTCATTCCCCGCCACCAATTGACTACTGGTTGTGCCGAACTTCTCTCTTGCTCCAGGCATGCAACCAAATGTTTAAGTCAAAAGGATTGTCACGTCCTGAGTCACTGTGCCTCTATGATGGGTTTCAGCCATAGGAAAAAACAGTGCTGTCAGTTTCCTCCTCCCCCGTGCTGCTCAGCACATCTCTGGCTCTCTCCCAACCACAGAGAGTGCACACATATATAATCAGGTAAACATGAAACACATTTCAACAACAAAATAAAAGCATAATTGTATATATGGCGTACCATGAAGCTTCTATAAGAAGATAACCTCAATATAACGGCATGTCATCCACTAAGGTTTTCTGTTGCATGGATGGTATGTCTAGTGGACCATTGGTGAGACCTTAAAGGTAAATATCACCTGAAAGGCTGGTTTTAATTATTTACGTGGATTTAGTTGGTCTACCTTGGCTTTTTTGGTGCGCAGTGCGAAATATATAGTATTGTCTAGTGAAAATCACGACAATATTCTAGAATGTAACGAATGAAGTCATGTTTACTTTCTGTACATAGGGTGTCTGTGTCGTTAACGGTCTTGCGTCAACTGACAATACTGCACTTTTCCGGTTATGGAGTTGAAGGGACTTTTAAAGCGGCCTGTGTAATAACGGCCGCACACCCTTACTGTCAGTACGTCATATTCAGGGTAGGTTTTAAAAAAAATAATTTAGATTCGATTGAAAAAAATCCCAGTTCTTACCAGGGATTGAACTCTGGACTTCACGGGAATGCGATCAAAGCTTAACATCTTGGCTATGCGTTACACAATTTGGCTTACCTCATTACTGTCAGATGAACATCATATCTCTCAATTTGACCGTGAAATGCTGAGACCCGAAAGGGAAGCACAAAATAGTAACACTGTTGACTTTCCATACATGTCGTATGAGGTAACTAAGGAGGTTATGGGTGGAATTGGCTGTCCCATCCGATATATGGTAAACGTAATCCAGAACCCATACTGAAGTCGGATGTGCCAGACCAAAAGCCGCAGATATTGCAGCAAAGTTGTAAACCGTGACACAACAAATTCCTTTCTCAGGGCGACATCCTGCTGATCTTCAGAAGTTTGCGAATAAGCTCAAAATAAGAATATTTCTAAACTTCCCTCTCGTTTTATTCCATCTAATCTGCCAGGGAAAATACTTTTAGTCTTGCTTGACCTTAGAACTAGAATACAGGAGCAATGAGTCCTGCAGGACCTTATGACTAGAATACAGGAGCAATAAGTCTTGCAGGACCTTAGGACTAGAATACAGGAGCAATAAGTCTTGCAGGACCTTAGGACTAGAATACAGGAGCAATAAGTCTTGCAGGACCTTAGGACTAGAATTTTAACGTATTTAAATATTGCTTGTGAAACCACTCCACTGCACATAAGAAGTAAGAACTAATCGATAGTCATTTCTGGGGATATCAACCAACCATCCAACCGACCAATTCAGCTAGCCAACCAACCATCCAACGGACCAACCAACCGTCCAACGAACCAACCAACCAACCATCCAAGCCAACCAACCAACCAACCATCCAACCGACCAAGTCAGCCAGCCAACCATCTAACTGACCAAGTCAGCCAACCAGCCAACCAACCAACCAACCGACCAAGTCAACCAACCAACCAACCGACCAAGTCCTCCAGCCAACCAACCAACCAACCAACCAACAAACCATGTCAGCCAACCAACCAACCATCCAACCGACCAAGTTAGTCAGCCAACCATCAAACCGACCAAGTCAGCCAGCCAACCAACCAACGGACCAAGTGATTCAGCCAACCAACCAACCGACCTACCAACCAACCAACCGACAAACCAACCAACCAACCGACCAAGTCAGCAAGACAACCATCCAACCAACCGACCAATTCAGCTAGCCAACCAACCAACCAACCATCCAACCGACCAAGTCAGCCAGCCAATCAACCAACCAGCCGACCAAGTCATCCAGCCAACCAATCAACCAACCGACCAAGTCAGCCAGCCAACCAACCGACCAATTCAGCTAGCCAACCAACCATCCAACCATCCAACCGACCAAGTCAGCCAGCCAATCAACCAACCAGCCGACCAAGTCATCCAGCCAACCAATCAACCAACCGACCAAGTCAGCCAGCCAACCAACCGACCAAATCAGCCAGCCAACCTACCAACCAACCACATACTACTTGCTATGGTAAACTGTTTGCGCCTGCATCATTAAAAGATATTCTATACATGTATGTGAGTGTGTGTGTGGTTGTGTGTGTGTGTGGTTGTGTGTGTGGTTGTGTGTGAGTGTGTGTGTGGTTGTGTGTGTGTGTGTGTGCGTGTGTGAATGTTTTCTCCTTTGTGAATGTGTGTATTCGAGACTGAATCTGACACAAAGGCGATAAAGTAGCATTTGTTAGCTATATTGACACCATCTTTTACATAGTTCACTTCCAGTAATGATAGACCCCATGGCAACAACATGCCGTCGGGAATGAAGATAACTCGTTATGTACTAAGCCTCAGTAACTATTGGGTTGGGTGGCAAGTCTCCTTCCTTGCTGTGTGTACCTTCCCCAACCCATACGTTAGATACCCATTTACGGCTGGGTCGACTGGAGAAACGATCGTGTCTGGCGACAAATCACAACCCGGATTTATTATTTCTCTGGACGTGGTTTCGAACCTGGCACGCTATAATCCGGTGATAGTATGCACACTCACTATCATCTAGACTACCGCTCTCCTCCACTTCCAGTAACCTTCTGTCAGGCAGCGTGAGAAGGTCCTTGACATTAAATAATCTCTGATTATGCATTTCCTGTTTGCGCAAAGAAAATACACGAACTCCGCAGTTTACCTGCAAGACTGCAAATGCACTCATAGACCACATGCAAGAAATGTTAATTCTATTGCAAAACGTCTGGTTTTGTTTAAGATGGCTCTCGACTTTCTTCTCACATTTCATATTGACAAAGAGCATCGTACAAAGACGCCTACACATTTCTATAGATTTTTGTATATATATCTTACATACACGTCTCTGTGGCGGCAAGGTACAAAGTGCGTCTGAGGCGGCCTTTCGCCTTCCGCCGCAGGCAAATGCGCATCTAGATCGTTCAGAAAGCAATGGGAAACTACTGAAAGTGTTCATATTACATAGAAAATCAATACAGCCAAAAATGCTAGATTGATGGCTATGTCCTGAATAAGATAGGGCCTATGCTACAAATCTTTCATATGTTGAATTTGTATATCTAACACACGAAACTCTATCCATATGAAGGAAACTTGTAAAACTTTTAGTAGCAAACACACGAAACTCTAACCATATGAAGGAAACTTGTACAATTTGTATATCAAACACGCGAAACTCTATCCATATGAAGGAAACTTGTAAAACTTTTAGTAGCAAACACACGAAACTCTAACCATATGAAGGAAACTTGTACAATTTGTATATCAAACACGCGAAACTCTATCCATATGAAGGAAACTTGTACAATTTGTATATCTAACACACGAAACTCTATCCATATGAAGGAAACTTGTAAAACTTTTACTAGCAAACACACGAAACTCTATCCATATAAAGGAAACTTGTAAAATGTTTACTAACAAACACGCGAAACTGTATCCATATGAAGGAAACTTGTAAAACTTTTACTAGCAAAAACGCGAAACTCTATGCATATGAAGGAAACTTGTACAATTTGTATATCAAACACGCGAAACTCTATCCATACGAAAGAAACTTGTATAATTTGTATATCAAACACGCGAAACTCTATCCATACGAAAGAAACTTGTATAATTTGTATATCAAACACATGAAACTCTATCCATATGAAGGAAACTTGTAAAACTTTTACTACCAAACACGCGAAACTCAATCCATATGAAGAAAACTTGTAAAACTTTTACTAGCAAAAAACGCGAAACTCTATGCATATGAAGGAAACTAGTAAAACTTTTACTAACAAACACGCGAAACTCTAACCATATGAAGGAAACTTGTAAAACTTTTACTAGCAAACACGCGAAACTCTAACCATATGAAGGAAACTTGTACAATTTGTATATCAAACACGCGAAACTCTAACCATATGAAAGAAACTTATATAATTTGTATATCAAACACATGAAACTCTATCCATATGAAGGAAACTTGTAAAACTTTTACTAGCAAACACGCGAACCTCAATCCATATGAAGGAAACTTGTAAAACTTTTACTAGCATACACGCGAAACTATCCATATGAAGGAAACTTGTAAAACTTTTACTAGCATACACGCGAAACTATCCATATGAAGGAAACTTGTAAAACTTTTACTAGCAAACACGCGAAACTATCCATATGAAGGAAACTTGTACAATTTTTATGACAACACTCGAATCACTGTGATTCACAGTGAATATCACTGTGAATATCACTGTGAATATCACTGTGAAAAGAATATGTTCTAATTGTAGATCTAAGATTATTGCTGACACTAATGTAGATGTTCTTATTGATGCTGGCATAAAAAGATCAATCATATCAAAAATTAGGGGCAGACAGTCAAGGTTTCTATGTCATGTGCTGAGAAGAATACAGCTTGAACACTTAATAACCCCTGGAAAGATCAGGGGGAGAAGAGACGGGACGACAAAGAGAGAAATTACTGAAAGGGCTAGTATAATAGCATGGCACAAGTTCACCAACCAAGGTTATTGACAACACAAGAGACAGAGAGTCGGGGAGAAACATGATCGTCCACGCCATTCGGCATGACACTTGTTTTATTGAGTCCTCTTATTATCAGAACCTTGCTTTTGCAGTGATACACTAACTTTCTATTATGTTGACAACGGACTTATGATATAGTCTTTCCCTTTTGGAGACGAGTATGCATGCAACAGTAACGGTGATAGGAAGGGATGTTTTTGGGAAAGCAACTAAAAGTAACTAACAAAACCATGGGTGATATAATTAAAGTACACAACTGAAAAAAGCCAACGTTTCGGCATGCAGTTGGCCTTTTTCAAGAGACAATTAAAAATGTCATAAAAGAATGTGTTATTTCATAACACATTAAATGAGTTGATTTAAAATGTGAGCCATGAGTGTTTTGACTTGATCTAAATCATAATATCATCATACACTTGTATTGCGGTAGAAATGATTATTAGTCGGATAGTCTGCGTGTTCTGCTCATTAAACGAATGTTGCAGAATGTTCGTGTTTTCATTAGCGATTCTACTTGTAGATGTTACATTTGCTGTAGATTAATGAAATTTACTGTTAAATTGTAGCGGCGTTAATTTGGCCGTGTAAAACAGGAAGACTACACGACACAAATAAATATATTTATCAGCCAAATGGAAAATACAGAGAGAAATACACTGTACTACATGTTTAGACTGTTTTAACACATATACACCTGTGTCTGATCTGTCCAACTATTACCCAATCTCTACCTTATTCATCATCATCGTTATTTCTGCTTTGATCTGTCCATTGTCCAATCGTCACCTTCTACATCACCATTGTTATTTGCTTCTGATTTTTTTTCGCTGTGTAGAATGCTTTTTAGTCGAAACGTCATCTGTCCTTGTATTGTCCTGCATTTTGTTGGTAACACTTTAACATATTTTCTTTGATACACAAACATGAAAGTACTAAATAGACAAGTATTACTAAGACAAGTATGAATTCAAGAAATAGACAAGTATTACTAAGAGAAGTATAAATCAAGAAATAGACAAATATTACTTAGACAAGAATGAACTCACAAATAGACAAGTATTAGACAGTCAAGTATGATCTCACCAAATAGACAATTATTAGAAAGACAAGTATGAACTCACCAATTAGACAAGTATTAGAAAGACAAGTATGAACTCACCAATTAGACAAGTATTAGAAAGACAAGTATGAACTCACCAATTAGACAAATATTACAAAGACAAGTATAAACTCACCAAATAGACAAGTATTACTAGGACAAGTACGAACATATCAAATAGACAATTATTAGAAAGACAAGTATGAACTCAGCAAATAGACAAGTATTACAAAGTCAAGTATGATCTCACTAAATGACAAGTATTACTAAGACAAGTACGAACATATAAAATAGACAAGTATTAGAAAGACCTGTGCGAGTTGTGGAAGATTATACAAAGTTATACTTAGATGTTTGACATACATCGCCTTCATGTGAAATGAGTTTGTTTTGGGTTTTCCATGATTTTATCTTGATGAAACATGATATTAGGTTTACATACAAGGACGCCCATAAAACTGCAAGTCATGAAGCAAGACTTAACAACGGGTAGGGGATACAGGTATGTCCTACTTGATGGACAAGATAACAATGGTCCTATCAACAGCCTCTTTCGTTACTGCACTTTTTTCTGTGAAGGAGTCCAGGGCGGGTTTCTATGGGCTGTGGAAGTATTGCACAGGAAGGATTTTGTCTGTACCTCCGAAAGGTTAAAATCCTGTCCCAACCTTGGTATGAACCCGGAACCTTAAGAGTCTGAGAATGGCGTTATAACCACACGGCCGTGCGCTTCACACACTCTTTGTTCTATGTCTTACTTGGTGCAGTCTTGCACGTTTTCCACAGATATTAAATTATACGTTTGGGAGCGTAGATGTGCTTTGGTTTGTATATTTTGAGCTCCAGGAATTAAGAGCAATAGAGTTCTTGTATACTTTTGTGCAATTTTGTTAAAGAATGTGGGAATCACTTTATTTCATACCACGTTAGCTCCAACTTTCATTAGTGTAACGAAGTTTGAGAAGGCGTGTCATACTTGGAAAAGGGATTTCGTATATCTGAAGCTATGGGGTGTTTTCACAAGAGGAAGATCTGACAATATAGGAGGCATATTTAATTCTTTCTCAGTATTCGCTCTCAAATAATCTTCATGGGTTTCCATTGATTTCCGCCAGTTATGTTGTGCCGCCGTCAAATGTGTAAATTTTAGTTTTAGTTTGATAGAACAAAGTATTAAGGGACATGAAATAACATTTTCTACGAAAGGGACCCCGGGAGAAAAATGTGGGGAGGGACATGAAATAACATTTTCCACGAATGGGGGCCGCGGGAGAAAAATGTTTAAGAACCTTTTTAAGCAGTCATATAAATATAGTGATGAGATATAGAAGGGCTAACTGGTGAAAGAGAAATATGGACAAGGTTTACATTAGATGGACAAGGTTTACATTAGATTGACATGGTTTACATCAAATGAACACGTGTTACTTCAGATGTACAGGGTTTACTTCAGATGAACAAGGTTCACATAAGATGACAAGTGTTACTTTAAATGGACAGGGTTTACATCAGATCGACAGGGTTTACATCAGATAGTCAAGGTTTAAATCAGATAGTCAAGGTTTAAATCAGATAGTCAAGGTTTAAATCAGATAGTCAAGGTTTAAATCAGATGCACAAGGTTTACACCATATAGATAAGGTTTACATTAGTTGGACAATGTTTACTTCATATCACAAGGTTTACTTCAGATGGACAAGATTACATCAGATGGACAAACTTTGCTTCAGATAGACAATGTCTACATCAGATGGACAATATTTACACCTTCGTTACACCCCATGGACAAGGTTTACACCAGATGGACAAGGTATACATTAGATGGACACGTTTTACTTCAGATGGACTAGGTTCATATCAGATGGACAAAGTTTGCTTCAGATAGATAAGGTTTACTTCAGATGGACACAGTTTACTTCATATGGACAAGGTTTGCTTCCGATGGACAAGGTTTGCTTCCGATGGACAAGGTTTACTTCAGATGAACAAAGCTCACATAAGACACATTTCCATAATGTGCTGGTGGCAGATATTATAATTTTTGGATAGCTAAAGGAAAGCTTACGGAAAGAACTAAACATATACCAGTTAAAAGAGAGAAGTACATGGAGAGAGAGAAAAGTGAGACACCTCACAGGTGATGGATACATTAGAAAGACCAACGAGAAATATTGATATACAAACGTTGTTCTGTTGTATGGTATGTGGATTGACTTCATTGTACTTCGATCACCTCATATGAACTCCCTCCGTAGCTCGAATTGGCAATCTAAAGTGATCTCGGAAAAGAAAAAAAAAACAATTTCATAAATACGATGATACGAGTCGGATTCGAACCCTCGATTTCGTAAGCATGTGAACGCTAGGGAGAACCATGCGTTGTTCTGGAAAACGTAGAAAGAAGTGAAGAGAACATAGAGGTTAGGGAAGTGAAGAGAACATAGAGGTTAGGGAAGTGAAGAGAACATAGAGGTTAGGGAAGTGAAGAGAACATAGAGGTTAGGGAAGTGAAGAGAACTTAGAGGTTAGGGAAGTGAAGAGAACATAGAGGTTAGGGAAGTGAAGAGAACTTAGAGGTTAGGACAAGATGGAAAAGATTTACTGAGTTGCTTTCCGTTAAATTGTCTTATTGAGTTTTGTAGAGCTCAGTAAATAGAATGTTAGCGACTCCACATACAGTAGTTAATGGCCTGGAATGTTAGCGACTCCACATACAGTAGTTAATGGCCTGGAATGTTAGCGACTCCACATACAGTAGTTAATGGCCTGGAATGTTAGCGACTCCACATACAGTAGTTAATGGCCTGGAATGTTAGCGACTCCACATACAGTAGTTAATGGCCTGGAATGTTAGCGACTCCACATACAGTAGTTAATGGCCTGGAATGTTAGCGAATCCACATACAGTAGTTAACTGCATAGAATGTTAGCCAATCCACATACAGTAGTTAATGGCCTGGAATGTTAGCGACTCTACATACAGTAGTTAATGGCCTGGAATGTTAGCGACTCCACATACAGTAGTTAATGGCCTGGAATGTTAGCGAATCCACATACAGTAGTTAACTGCATAGAATGTTAACGACTCCACATACAGTAGTTAATGGCCTGGAATGTTAGCGACTCCACATACAGTAGTTAATAGCCTGGAATGTTAGCGAATCCACATACAGTGGTTAATAGCCTGGAATGTTAGCGACTCCACATACAGTAGTTAATGGCCTGGAATGTTAGCGACTCCACATACAGTAGTTAATGGCCTGGAATGTTAGCGACTCCACATACAGTAGTTAATAGCCTGGAATGTTAGCGAATCCACATACAGTGGTTAATAGCCTGGAATGTTAATGAATTCACATACAATAGTTAACTTCATATAATTGATGAAGGGATTGAGGTGATTAATGGATTGATAGGGGTGATGAATGGATGGAAGCGAGGGATGTAATGATGCATTGATTGATGGAATGGATGGAGATGATGAATGTATGGAAAGGGGTGGAATGAATGAAGGTGAAGAATGAATCTATTGAGTATGGGTTGCGGTAAAGGATGGGTGGATAGATTGATGGATGGATAGAGGTAATGAATGGATAAAGGAAAAGGATGAAATGATTGATGGGTGGATGGATGGAGGTGAAGAATCTGTGAATGGAGGTTAAGGCTGAATGGATGGATGGGAAGAATGAATGAATTAATGGATAGAGATGAAAAATGGGTGAATTAAAGGATAGATAGATAGATAGATAGATGAATGGATAAAGGTGAAGGATGAATGGATTGATGGATGGATTGATGATGGAGGTGACGGATTGGTGGATGAATGAATGTAGGTGAAGGAACGATGAATGGACGATCGATGGATGGATGAATGAATGACTAGATGGATGCATTGGCGGATATATGGATGTGTGGATGGATGTTTTTAATATATAAGCGGATTGAAAGACATGTATTAATGATTGAATTAGTGGATTCATACACGGACTGTTTTATGTGCACTTTTAGTTAAATATGTGCTTTCATGCATTCAATAATCACAAGCTAAAGCAGACATATGGAGATTATAGTCAGACAAACTAATATTAACAGATAGATAAAAACTCAAACATCTCCAATTTCCCAAATGACAAGGTGTCATAAAGATTTCGTTGACTGTGCGCATATTTGCCAGCAATCAAGATAAAAACGTCATTGTGTATTCTGGATTTATCTGGGATCTGTGTTTGTTTTACGTTTGAATTGAGTAACTGAACTTTTCACAGTTCATTTCAAACTAGGACCAAAGTTTGTGGTCCCATGATAGTTTAGTAAGATATAGGTCATATACAATAATGCCGCCTAAAGTTTATGCGCACTTGAACCTACCTGTTATAGTTGTACACTAAATGTTTACATTCTGTGGATAGGTGTGTTATTTTATGCCATAGTAAGCACATCCGAAGCTTTACGCAGTCGTACCAGACTATATAACGCTGTACTTGGATATACCAGACTATACAAAGCTGTACATAAATGTATGAGACTATATAAAGCTGTACTTAATTAGATATATAAGACTATATAAAGCTGTACTTAGTTAGATATATAAGACTATATAAAGCTGTACTTAGTTAGATATATAAGACTATATAAAGCTGTACTTAGTTAGATATATAAGACTATATAAAGCTGTACTTAGATATATAAGACTATATAAAGCTGTACTTAGATATATAATACTATATAAAGCTGTACTTAGATATATAATACTATATAAAGCTGTACTTAGATATATAAGACTATATAAAGCTGTACTTAGATATATAATACTATATACAGCTGTACTCAGAAATATATTACTATATAAAGCTGTACTTAGATATATGAGACTATATAAAGCTGTACTTAGATATATAATACCATATAAAGCTGTACTTAGATATATGAGACTATATAAAGCTGTACTTAGATATATAATACTATATAAAGCTGTACTTAGATATATGAGACTATATAAAGCTGTACTTAGATGTATGAGACTATATTCTTCTTCTGCGTTCAGCAACTGTGGTCATGCTATATTGTCAGGCCCGTCGTCAAGACGACGTCCACCGTCTTCTCCAGGTCAGAGTGGCTGCCACATATTCACAGATTGCAAATCCCTACTGGAATCAATCCAGAGCAACAGAAACGAAAGCCTTCTGTACAAAACCAGGCATGAGCTAAGATAGATCCAAAAATCAACAGCTATTGCCCTTTAGTGGATACCATCACACTGTGGAATCATGGGAAATGAGAATGCGGATGCTCTGTCAAAAGCAGGAAGCGAAATGGAGCAACACTGTCTTACGAAGGCAAAAACAATAATCCACAACACAACACAGCAAAGTGGAAGAAACAAATGGAAGGGGAATACAAACATGATGAGATTATGTAAAGCTGAATTTAGATATATAAAACTATATAAAGCTGTACTTAGATATATAAGACTATATAAAACTGTACTTAGATATATAAGACTATATAAAGCTGTACTTAGATATATAAGACTATATAAAGCTGTACTTAGATATATAAAACTGTACTTAGATATATAAGCCTATATAAAGCTGTACTTAGATATATAAAACTATATAAAACTGTACTTAGATATATAAAACTGTACTTAGATATATAAGACTATATAAAGCTGTACTTAGATATATAAGACTATATAAAGCTGTACTTAGATATATAAGACTATAAAAAACTGTACTTAGATATATAAGACTATATAAAACTGTACTTAGATATATAAGGCTATATAAAACTGTACTTAGATATATAAGACTATATAAAACTGAACTTAGATATATAAGACTATATAAAACTGTACTTAGATATATAAGACTATATAAAGCTGTACTTAGATATATAAGACTATATAAAGCTGTACTTAGAGATATAAGACTATATAAAGATGTACTTAGAGATATAAGACTATATAAAACTTTACTTAGATATATAAGACTATATAAAACTGTACTTAGATATATAAGACTATATAAAACTGTACTTAGATATATAAGACTATATAAAGCTGTACTTAGATATATAAGACTATATAAAGCTGTACTTATATATATAAAACTATATAAAGATGTACTTAGATATATAAGACTATATAAAGCTGTACTTAGCGAGCAAGCATCACGCTTATATTTAGCTGTAGCTGTCAAAAATATTATTTACATGCAATGAGGGTAAGTAGAAAATGAGATTTGTGAATATGCCAGACCATCGACAAGAGAAGGCATATTGGTTAATGTGATAACAGACGTCTAAAATTATTGACTCATTTTCTTTGGACGCCTTACTTTGTACCTGATGTCGAGTAGCAATGGTGTTATTACGTCACAAATAGGGGTGGGGTTGGGGAGGGGAAACCCGATAGCAGTGTATCACATATCTTTACATTAATTTCACTTCTAATGGGAACAATGAGAACTCGGTGGCTGAAGGGTCAATAATATATTCTAGCTTATTTGTAGGTCGTTAAACACATGCTATTGGATTCACGCGTAATTTTATTTCTCAAACAATAATCATATTATTTATTTTATTGAAGCAATTTTTTTCCATCATGGAGACGTTTCATTTTTGTTATATTGAGGTCTCATAAAATAATGTTGATTTCATTTCAGCTAATACTGTCACCTAATACTGCCACCTAATACTGTCACCTAATACTGTCACCTAATACTGTCATCTAATACTGTCACCTAATACTGTCACCTAATACTGCCACCTAATACTGTCACCCAATACTGCCACCCAATACTGTCACCTAATACTGTCACCTAATACTGTTACCTAATACTGTCACCTAATACTGCCACCTAATACTGTCACCTAATACTGTCATCTAATACTGTCACCTAATACTGGCATCTAATACTGTCACCCAATACTGTAACCTAATACTGTCACCTAATACAGTCACCTAATACTGTCACCTAATACTGTCACCTAATATTGTCACCTAATATTGTCACCTAATACTGTCACCTAATACTGTCACCTAATACTGTCACCTAATACTGTCACCTAATACTGTCACCTAATACTGTCACCTAATATTGTCACCTAATATTGTCACCTAATACTGTCACCTAATACTGTCACCTAATACTGTCACCTAATACTGTCACCTAATACTGCCACCTAATATTGTCACCTAATACTGTCACCTAATACTGTCACCTAATACTGTCAACTGATACTGTCAACTGATACTGACACCTAATAATGTCACCTAATAATGTCACATAATACTGTCACCTAATACTGTCACCTAATAATGTCACATAATACTGTCACATAATACTGTCACCTAATACTGTCACCTAATAATGTCACTTAATACTGTCACCTAATACTGTCACCTAATAATGTCACCTAATACTGTCGCCTAAAGGTTATAATTCTTCTTTATTTAATCCCATAGCTCATAATCAAAATACCCTAGTCCCCCATTGAGTAGGTCCCCGCACGTTGCTGACAAACTGGTATCTGAATTGATTAAACTATTTGTTGATTGAAGGAACCTAGATGAACATACATATATTGAAATAACATATACATGTAGCAAATGAATACACTTGGCAATTTTTTTCATATACGCGATGCAAGGGAAATTGTTAAGTACTGTTACAAGGACAGAGGTTTGAACTTTAACCTTAAACAATGTAGAATTTTCTGTTGGGTAGATTGGTATGAAGTGCTTTCTGAAAGGTCGTGTCTACAGAGTCTGTGTGAGACACAGTCGCTGGTGGATACATGTGCACTGCACCTGTTGATACACAGCACCAAGCAGTTGCACCTAGTATGCACCGGCTTGCACTGTTATTGAATCGCACCATTTCTCTCATGCAATGAGTGTTCGTTTTGTTAGCTTCATGAAAGAAAATATACCATTTTCTATACTTTCTTTCCGTTCTCTTCATCGTCTTCTGTTTTCTTATTCTATCTCGTCTAGCCATTATGATGTGTGCGAGGACAGTGTAATTTCTTACTCTGTTATGTTGTGTTTATGATAAAGCTCTTTTGGACGAAACGTCGATTTATATGGGTTATTACGTGTATTACATGCATTAATTAAATCGTGACTACTCTTTTTCTAGTTTCGCCTGTGTATGTTTCTACATTTCCTGAACTTTATCTTTCATACCTTCATCAATCTCACCTATCATTTCTTCCTTCATACCTTCATCAATCTCACCTATCATTTCTTCCTTCATAACTTCATCAATCTCACCTATCATTTCTTCCTTCATACCTTCATCAATCTCACCTATCATTTCTTCCTTCATAACTTCATCAATCTCACCTATCATTTCTTCCTTCATAACTTCATCAATCTCACCTATCATTTCTTCCTTCATACCTTCATCAATCTCACCTATCATTTCTTCCTTCATAACTTCATCAATCTCACCTATCATTTCTTCCTTCATACCTTCATCAATCTCACCTATCATTTCTTCCTTCATACATTCATCAATCTCACCTATCATTTCTTCCTTCATACCTTCATCAATCTCACCTATCATTTCTTCATTCATACCTTCATCACGCTCATTGTTCATTTCTCCACTAATTCCTCCATGCTATTATATTATTTCAAATCATTTCGTCATAATCTCATACTATTTCTTCAATCATTTCGTCATGTTTTTATACTATTTCTACAATCATTTATGCTTTCATTCAATTTTTTTCGATTTCATTCGCAAGAGGAAATTGTTCTCAAATGTATTCCGAAATGTATCTATTCTTTTTTTTTCTCGTCCGGACAACCCAGGGCCAAACTTCTAATATGTTATATAATTTGTTCAAGGCTTGTTGTTATGTGATATATTGTGTTATTGAATATTGCCTACATAGTAACCAGTTATTTTTGGTTTTGCGTTCGTTCTCAATCTTCTACAGGATCTCTCTTAAAGCAGCAGAATGGCGCTGCTAGATTTCCAGCAGGGTGTAGTCCAGAGATCTCCATAAAAGAAGTACAATGGCCCTACTAGATGTCCAGTAGGATGTAGTTCAGAGATATCTCTTAAAGAAGCACAACTGCCATACGAGATTTCCAGCAGGATGTAGTCCAGAGATCTCTCTTAAAGCAGCAAAATGGCACTGCTAGATTTCCAGCAGGATGTAGTCCAGAGATATTTCTTAAAGCAGCAGAATGGCACTGCTAGATTTCCAGCAGGATGTAGTCCAGAGATCTCTCTTAAAGCAGCAAAATGGCACTGCTAGATTTCCAGCAGGATGTAGTCCAGAGATCTCGCTTAAAGCAGCAGAATGGCACTGCTAGATTTCCAGCAGGATGTAGTCCAGAGATCTCTCTTAAAGCAGCAATATGGCGCTGTTAGATTTCCAGCAGGATGTAGTCCAGAGATCTCTCTTAAAGCAGCAATATGGCACTGCTAGATTTCCAGCAGGATATAGTCCAGAGATCTTGCTTAAAGCAGCAGAATGGCGCTGCTAGATTTCCAGCAGGGTGTAGTCCAGAGATCTCTCTTAAAGCAGCAATATGGCACTGCTAGATTTCCAGCAGGATATAGTCCAGAGATCTTGCTTAAAGCAGCAGAATGGCGCTGCTAGATTTCCAGCAGGATGTAGTCCAGAGATCTCTCTTAAAGCAGCAATATGGCACTGCTAGATTTCCAGCAGGATATAGTCCAGAGATCTTGCTTAAAGCAGCAGAATGGCGCTGCTAGATTTACAGCAGGATGTAGTCCAGAGATCTCTCTTAAAGCAGCAATATGGCGCTGTTAGATTTCCAGCAGGATGTAGTCCAGAGATCTCGCTTAAAGCAGCAGAATGGCACTGCTAGATTTCCAGCAGGATGTAGTCCAGAGATCTCTCTTAAAGCAGCAATATGGCGCTGTTAGATTTCCAGCAGGATGTAGTCCAGAGATCTCTCTTAAAGCAGCAATATGGCACTGCTAGATTTCCAGCAGGATGTAGTCCAGAGATCTTGCTTAAAGCAGCAGAATGGCGCTGCTAGATTTCCAGCAGGGTGTAGTCCAGAGATCTTGCTTAAAGCAGCAGAATGGCGCTGCTAGATTTCCAGCAGGATGTATTCCGCAGGATATTAACGTTGGTGCTAATATTTTAAGTATTTAGATGATATATCTATTCCGTACTGATATGTTTTTGTATTCTCTAGTTCCCAGATTTTCTTCAAGTGAAGATTTGGAGTCAACAGGGTATGAGTCGTCGGTATCTAATTTCTGCATAAACAGACAATCTTTGACACAAGAGTATTCTGGCAACACCAGTAATAAGACAGAGTTACTGACACGAGAGACAACTTCTCAATCATGGGAGGCATCTTCTCGTATCTGTGGAGTTTCGTGGCCCCAGCACCTAAATATGATCTTACACCAGACCCTACAACAGGTCTCACAGAGAGAGACAGAGAACTTATTACGCAAACTTGGGCGCTGGTGGCCGACAGAAAATCAATAAAAAAGAACGGTGTTGAATTCTTCATTCAGTGAGATTTTATTTTGTTTCTTCTATTTATGTATATACATTTTTGTGCGTTTTTTAAAATCAATTTGAAACTAGTCTGTTCAGTTTGTCTGTCTGAAACGAGTCTGTGTGTCAGTTTTCTCAATCTGAAACTAGTCTCTCTCTGTCCCTTTTTCTCATTCTAAAACTAGTCTGTCTGTCCGTTTCTCATTCCGAAACTAGTATGTCTGTCCGTTTCTCATTCCGAAACTAGTCTGTCTGTCCGTTTTCTTATTCCAAAACTAGTCTGTCTGTCCGTTTTCTTATTCGAAAACTAGTTTGTCTGTCCGTTTTCTTATTCAAAAACTAGTCTGTCTGTCCGTTTTCTTATTCCAAAACTAGTCTGTCTGACCATTTTGTCATTCCCAAATCTAATATGTATCTCTCTTTTCTCATTCTAGAACCGGTTCGCCACTCGCCTCATTCTAAAGCTATTCTGTCTGTCCGTTTTCTCATTCTATAACCAGTCTGTCTATCACTTTTGTTAAGTTGACTATAATTTATGTAACTTGGTGACACTTTAATCTAATTAACTCTGTTAAAAATCACACAAGTAGTTAACTAATTAATCGATCATATAGTTGATCTAGTTTAACAGAATGTCTAATATCTGGAAGTCAAAGTCAATCAGCAAACGCACGAAAATGCGCTTATTTAATTCCTGCGTTATTCCGGTGCTATCATATGGTTGTGAGAGCTGGAAAAGCTTTTTATCTTTAGAAAAGAAATTACTGGATTTCGAGAACAAATGTCTTCGTAGGATAACTAACATCCATTGGTGTGAATTCAAATCGAATGATAAAATCAGAGAAGAGACACATCAAAATTTCATCACAGATGTTATCAGAAAACGCTGTTGGTCCAACATCGGGCATGTCCTACGCGCAGACATCAACAGAATACACCATCAATCTCTTGAATGGATACCTTCAGGCAAAAGAACAAGGGGTAGACCAAAGGAAACACTCAGAAGAACAATACTTAGAGAAAGTAAAACAATCAATATCCATACTATTCAAGAACTGCACAGAATAGCTTTGAACAGACAGAATTGGAGAAATCTGACCTCTGCCCTATGCGCTAACTTCAGCGCAAAAGGAAAATTAATGAATAGTTGATTAATTATTCAATCACATATAAGATTAATCAGACAGTAACTGAGTTACGTACACTTAAGAGATTATTTAGGTTTAATTTAATACAATAATTAAGTAATGCAATGAGATGTTAATAATACCATCTGTTATTTCTAGGTTATTTGAAGCATATCCATACACGCAAGACTTGTTTGAGCACTTCAAAGGAAAAGCAATTTCAGATCTACGTACCAGCCCAAAGATGCGAGCACATGCTGCTAGTGTCTTCTATGTACTGACGTCGTACGTTGAGAACGTCGATGACCCGGAGACACTAGTAGGACTTGTCCAGAAGATAGCAGTTACACATGTGGCTCGAGGAACGAAATTAAAGGAATTTGAGGTACTTTTTTGTGTGTGTTTGCCATCATCATCAGGTACTTTTTGTGTGTGTTTGCCATCATCATCAGGTACTTTTTTGTGTGTGTTTGCCATCATCATCGGGTACTTTTTTGTGTGTGTTTGCCATCATCATCAGAATCTCTTCAACTTCAATATCATTATCGTCATCGACTTTATCATTCATATTCCTACTTCAGGCAATAATAGCAGTTCGTTGTAGGCGATGGTGACAACAGTTTCAGACTTGTGTTGTTGCATCTATCTATGGTATTTTTCCAGTTGCTATCTAACGTATGTCCTATTTTTCCAGTTGCTATCTAACGTATGTCATATTTTTCCAGTTGCTATTTAGCGTATGTCCTATTTTTCCAGTGCTATCTAACGTATGTCCTATTTTTCCAGTTGCTATCTAACGTATGTCCTATTTTTCCAGTTGTTATCTAACGTATGTCCTATTTTTCCAGTTGCTATCTAACGTATGTCCTATTTTTCCAGTTGCTATCTAACGTATGTCCTATTTTTCCAGTTGCTATCTAACGTATGTCCTATTTTACCAGTTGCTATCTAACGTATGTCCTATTTTTCCAGTTGCTATCTAGCATATGTTCTATTATTCTGCATGAGTTATCTAGCGTATGATTATCCATGAGTTACCTAATTTTATGTCCAATCATACTATATCGTCCCCCCTCTCTCTATTCTCATAACTACCCCTCTTTCTATTCTCAAAACTGCCTTTCTCTCTATCCTTATAGTTGCCCATTTCTTTATTCTAATAACTGCCCTCTCTCTCTATTCTAGTAATTATCCTCGCTCTCTCTATTCTCATAACTATCCCTCTCTCTCTGTCATCATTACCATTCTCTCTATTTTCATAATTACACCCCCCTCTCTATTTCAATGGATAACAAAATATTGTAAATATTTAAAAAGATTTAAGCGTCTGTTCACAAACTTCCATCTGATCTCACATGTTCTCCCTGGACAATGTTAACAAACTTTCATCTGATCTCACTTATTCTCTCTGGATAATGTTAACAAACTTTCATCTGATCTCACTTATTCTCTCTGGATAATGTTAACAAACTTCCATCTTATCTCACATGTTCTCCCTGGACAATGTTAACAAACTTCCATCTGATCTCACATGTTCTCCCTGGACAATGTTAACAAACTTCCATCTTATCTCACATGTTCTCCCTGGACAATGTTAACAAATTTCCATCTTATCTCACATGTTCTCTCTGGACAATGTTAACAAATTTCCATCTTATCTCACATGTTCTCATGGACAATGTTAACAAACTTTCATCTGATCTCACTTATTCTCTCTGGATAATGTTAACAAACTTCCATCTTATCTCACATGTTCTCCCTGGACAATGTTAACAAACTTCCATCTGATCTCACATGTTCTCCCTGGACAATTTTAACAAACTTCCATCTTATCTCACATGTTCTCTCTGGACAATGTTAACAAATTTCCATCTTATCTCACATGTTCTCCCTGGACAATATTAACAAACTTTCATCTGATCTCACATGTTCTCCCTGGACAATGTTAACAAACTTTCATCTGATCTCACTTATTCTCTCTGGATAATGTTAACAAACTTCCATCTTATCTCACATGTTCTCCCTGGACAATGTTAACAAACTTTCATCTGATCTCACATGTTCTCTCTGGACAATGTTAACAAACTTTCATCTTATCTCACATGTTCTCCCTGGACAATATTCTATTAGATTCCCCAACAGTATTCAGTCCAGAAAACGTAGATACATTGTCGGCGTTGTATTTACTCCAAAGGCTGGAAATATCCGACTTTTATCGAATGTTTTTATGTTGTTTTAAAAACTTATACTCACGTTATCTCTGTTATATTTCTGACTTCACATTTATTTATGCTGTTATATGGAGAATACTCAAATTTCGTTTGAAAAGAAATTGTATTAGTAATCAACTGTCTCCCCAGTCTCTGGTAAAGTTATTTAATAATCTTAACAAAGGCGGGACGAATAATGTCAACAGTGAGGTTTTTTACAGACATCAGAAAGGATAATAACCATGTGTAGGGTCTGCCATAATAAAATTAGGTTTACAGCATGGGTTTAATTGACAAGATAAAACGGGAGGCAGACTGTGAGATATATAATTACAGAGGTTCTGGAGATCGTCACATCGTTTCATCCGAAAATGGGAGATAACCATTAAGACCCTGTGACAGAATATGGAGCTCTAGACACAAAGATGTAATATTTCTAAGTCTTTGTAGCTATTTGTATGCACAAATATTGCTGAAGCGTTCCTTTAAACTAATAGAGGTTTTTAAATGATATTATTTTTAATCATGTTAAACTGGTTATAACGCCCGTTAGAAAATTTTCAAAAGTAAATTTTGAAAAGGCAGGAGTAAATCTATTCAAGGAAGACCTGGTGCGCCTCTGCTGCAAGCGTCGAAAAGAGTTCTCATAGCACCACAACTGAGATAGAATCGTTTGTCAGTGATGAAATCAGAAATTGCCCGAGGCGCTTAAATATCTAGTTTCAACGCCGAGAATATACTAAACACTGCAAGGGAACTGTCATCAATGTTAAAACCAACTGTTATCGTGACGTTGCAAACGTCTAGTATATCCTTACAGATTGCACAAATCGTGTAATCGTGTAGAGGATTGACTTCACTTTCGTCATATCATTACTTCATATCATTACGTCATACCGCGCCTCTCAAAGAAGCAGCAAGTCGAGAGTACCACTCATAGCACGTAATTCCGTAGATCCCAAGGAATTTTCTAATATATTCCTTTTATAAACAAGAAGTAGTGAGCAAGATTCAAACCCTAGAAATTTTAAATAGTAATCGAACGGGTTGATCCCTACACCAGAGATGTCCCCGAGTCGGGAATCCAAATAATCCTTCTATCTATACATATGTAAGTATACGGATATTTGCCTCACCAAAAAACATGTCCAAGTCATCCTAGTTTTGAATATTTTTATAGTTTTATAGGTTTTTAAAAAATTGTTATGCGTTTCTTGAGAAAGGTCCCTGTTGGACCGTAACGTGGAAAAGCGTCCTTGTTCTTCGTTTAATTGTTAGTTATTTTTAAAATTGTTAGTTAAGATTTTATAGTAACCTTTGTACTTTATTTAGTATTAAAACTTCTGTCAGATAACTTGATACTTCTGTCAGATAACTTGATACTTCTGTCAGATAACTTGATACTTCTGTCAGATAACTTGATACTTCTGTCAGATAACTTGATACTTCTGTTAGAGTAATAAAATAAACTTCTGGAAGGTGACTCATAACTGCAGATACTTCGCCCCACCCACACAATGCCATAGAAAATATATACAGTAAATGGCTTGAGAGAAAACAGTGCAAATTCTAATTCTCGATTGAGGAAAAATCATGAAACATGTTTCTCCTTTATGTAATATGTCTCCTCGTTCATGCATCGCTCGTGTTACAACTGCCATCTCCGGTCAGAATCTCCCTCTTAGGCGTCCTCGTAGTCGTCTCTTCACCAACATTATCAATTATCTCTTTAATTATAAAACATCTCTATCTCACTAATAGCGACACCTTCATCTATTTCCCTGCTTCGTTATATGTCAAACATCCTTCTCTTCACTTCTATGTGTCTCGTTATACGTCAGGATTCATTATTTCTCTTCACTTCTCTCTGTCTCGCATTACGACAAATTTCTTTCTTTACACCACCTCTCTCCCCTCTACACCACCTTGCGTCATCTCTGTCCTCCACGCTGCATAACCTCTCTTTTCTCCTGACTCATCCACTCTATGTCACCTCTCTTTTCTCCTGACCCATCCACTCTATGTCACCTCTCTTTTCTCCTGACCAATCTACTCTATGTCACCTCTCTTTTCTCCTGACCCATCCACTCTATGTCACCTCTCTTTTCTCCTGACCCATCCACTCTATGTCACCTCTCTTTTCTCCTGACCCATCCACTCTATGTCACCTCTCATCATATGTTTCCTCCACACCACGCCATCTCTCCCTTATTCCCCCACTCTGCGCAACCTCTCCCTTATTAATCAACTCTAAGCCACTTCTCCCTTGTTTCTGCACTCTACGAAAACCTCTCACTTGCTCCTCCACTCTACGCCACGTCTCACTTGTTAATGAAATCTATGCAACCTCTCACTTGTTAATCAGTTCTATGCCTCCTCTCACTTGCTCCTCCACTCTACGCCACCTCTCACTTTCTCCTCCACTCTACGCCACCTCTCACTTGTTTCATTTTTCATCATTTCTCTTTATCTGCCTCCACCACACTACTCAACCTCTAACCAATTTCTCCACTCTGCTCAACCTCTCACCAATTTCTCCACTCTACTCAACCTCTCACCACTTTCTCCACTCTCAATTGTCTTTACACCCCCCCCCCCAAATTGTGCAGTTAAACTAATGTATTATTTGTCTCTTCGTTCCAGAACCTTCGCATTGTATTTCTCAAATTCGTCAAGTCCCTCCTAGGTGCTCAGTGCACACCGGAGATTGAACTAGCTTGGGACAGGCTACTGAAGGCTCAGAACTCCATCTACAAAATGACAGAAGATGAATTAACGAGGAAGAAATAGGTTTATTCTTGTACTGACTACAATAACAACGAAGATACAGAGAGACGGAACAGAAGAGTGAAAGAAAATACACACCGTAAATAAGAGAAAGAATAAGAACAAAGTAGAGAAAGAAAGAAAGAAGAACATGTATGATTGATAAGAAAAATATATATTTATACTTGAAGCAATGCCCTGCGTGGTCGGCGTGGGGAATTTAAAATAAGTAAAACTGATGACACCCCTCAACAATTAAAAAGTCCTACTTTGGACTAAATCCTAATTCCCCCCACTATTTAATATCCTTATCAGGACAGACCAGGTCCCAGGATAATCCACCAGTCCCAAACAGGACAACACACAGGTCATTCGACCACCAGATACGCCCTGATATAACCACAGAATACCATTTCACGGTTGAAAGAGCCATGTCTTTCTCCAGAAAGACGAATCCACCACCAAACAAAACACACACAAAAGATTCCAAAATTTCTTTAATTAAATAACAAATGTTCCTTAAACTAACATCTAATATGAAAGTAAAATTTTATGCTGATAAAAAAATGCAGTCTAACAAATTCTAAAGAAAATTTTTTTTTTAAAAACCCGAATTATTATCCACATGCGCCAAAGAATTGAATTTCTTATTTCTTTTCGACTATTTAATTATTTTTTTTAAATTAAACAAACACACATATTTTATGGGATTTAACACACCAAAACTACATTTTCCGAAATTTCAACTCGACCAATTACCTTATTTTGGGATTAACGGGAATTAAACTAATGTTTTTGAAGCGATTTTTGTCTGTTCTTGTTTCCCTTAAGGAGCTCCCCACACATCAGAGTACCAATTATAGTAACCTCATATTTATTTGAACACACAAATCACAAACTGATTAAATATTGAGAATAAATGAGGTTTGCATTAACTAAAACTCAACCTTGAATATGGAAACTTTGTCTATATTAAATATGTGAGGTGTTAAAACTATATTGATACGTATACAGAGAAACCTATTTTGGATGTGTTTTCTTGTACAATACTAAAAACCGTTTTAGATGTATCAGGACTATAGAGTAATTTGGCTTTGATAAAATGAGGCCCTGATTAGATAAATGTTGAGAACCTTTGTTTTAATTCATATTCGCATAATATGTGTGACTTGTTAATCCTAATATGTGCATAATATGTATTTTTCTTCCTACTATTATGTTTTAATATAATATCTGTATTCTATGTACGTTGTTTCAATACATTTTTATTATGTCATGTGGCATTCTTTTAAGTGCAATTATGTGTGTTGTGTTTTTATTATTGTTTTTCCTTCTGTGTGTTATGTTTTCTTGTGTTGTTTTCTTATTGTATTGTGTTTTTTAGTATGTGTTGTATTTTCTTAGTATTTTTTTTTCTTATTGTATGTTATATTTTCTTATTGTTTGTGTGTTTTCTAATTGTTTGTTGTGTTTTCTTATTGTTTGTTGTGTTTTCTTATTGTTTGCTGTGTTGTCTTATTGTGTGTTGTTTTTTCTTATGGTGTGTTGTGTTTTAATAGTGAGTTTTGTTTTACTATTGTGTGTTGTGTTTTCGTATTGTTGTTTTTTTTGGTGCTTTCTTGTTATTTTTTCCGCATTGTGTGCTGTATTTTCGTGTTGTATGTTGTGTTTTCTTATTTTATGTTGTATTGTGTTTTCTTATTTTATGTTGTATTGTGTTTGCTTAGTGAGTTGCATTTTCATAATGTGCTTTGTGTTTTCTTATTTTATCTTCTAATTGTTTTTGCGTTTTCTTAGTAGGTTTCTTTTATTATTGTGATTTTTTATCGTGCATTGTATTTTCTTAATGTTTTTTGTGTTAATATTGTGTGTTGTGTTTTATTATTTCCTGTTGTTTTTCTTGCTATGTTTTGTGTTCGTATTGTGTTCTGTGTTTTCTAATGGCGTGTTGCATTTTCTTAATGTCTGTTGTGTTTTCTAATTTATGGTATGCTTTTGTTGCTGTTTATTTAGTGTTCATATACTGCACCACAATATAGCTTTAACCCATATTAATACGTGTGTATGTGTATGTGTACGTACAAGTGCATTAATATGCAGATGTGTATGTCAATGTGTGAGAAACTGGGAATACGTCAGGCATGCGCAAAGTCACGGCACCTCTACTTTGGCTGCTGCCCTGCGATGCATAATATCCGTTGTTAGGATACCAGGTAATGTGGCGCTAATGAAAGACAAATCTGTTGTTTTTGTGGCGCAAAGTGTTTGCGATGGAAGAAGAGACAATTGGGATTTATTAGTCCGGATGAAAGATCCCCGCCTGCCAAAAGCCGCGGAACTCCAGGCTGGCGTCCAGAAAGCCGGAGTGCAAAAATGACGCTTTAAAGACACGTATAACACGTCACCGACTCACTTTAATGCAGACATACATTCGTGGAGGAGGTTATCATACACTAAATTTTACTAACTTCGTAGATTCAATATTGTTGGAGCTCTTGCATAGAGCTTCAGACAAGTTACTACCCAAGATTGTTGGAGCTCCTGCAGAGACATTTAGACAAGTTACTACTCAGGATTGGAGCGCCTGCAGAGAGATTCAGACAAGTTACTACTCAGGATTGTTGGAGCGCCTGCAGAGAGACGCAGACAAGTTACTACTTAGGATTATTGAAGCGCCTGCAGAGAGATTCAGACAAGTTACTACTTAGGATTATTGAAGCGCCTGCAGAAAGATTCAGACAAGTTACTACTTAGGATTATTGAAGCGCCTGCAGAGAGATTCAGACAAGTTACTACTTAGGATTATTGAAACGCCTGCAGACAACTTCATGCAAGTTACTACTTAGAATTGTCGGAGCTCATGAAGAGAGATTCAAACAAGTTACTGTTCCACAAAAACGTGCTAGAAAAAAAGCGTGAGTTGTTCAATGTCCCACAGACTTTTCTCACTTGTTCAGAGTGTTGAAAAAAAATCCCAGACACACTAAAAGCTCATTAGTATCAGCAGGACACACTGCAAACATCATTATTTTCATATCAGTTATGCCAAGAAAATGGGTAGGCCAAATGGTCGTCTTCGACTACAACGGAAGTACAAATTATGTGAAAGGGAGAGAGTATTGATGCGAGTGTGTGATTATATATGTGTAAATGTCATGTGTATGTGTGAAGATATGTTCTCTAATATGAACGGATCAATGTGCCAACATTCATTGTAGCGGATAGGCCCGCCTGGACACTGAAAACAACAACTGTTGATCGTTGGTGTGCCGGCAGCTTGCACATTATAATTGTACCCAAGGTCGTAGATACAGTAGAGGTGATATTGTTGGATGCAAGCTGAAAAATAGATTATTTACAACAATGACTATCTACAATATAAGACATACTGACTAACTGGAAACAATCTAATCTTAATGACTCATTTACTCATTCCCGTATTTTTCATTGGTCGCTATAATTATACTTTGCGTGAGAGCTAATTAAAATCAAACGAGTAGCAACATGAGTTATTAAGAAGTTGGGATTTCCAATTAGCCAGCAGGTCTTATAACGAGATGGCCACATAACAACAAAGCAGACACAATTAAACCTCCGTACTGTGAATTAGACGCACAAAGGATTAAATTCTTCAGTCACCTAATCAGAATTGAACCAGATCGCCGTCAATCAATAGCCTTCAACAAAAGATCATCTGAAAAGAGAAACAGGGGAAGACCCAGACGAAGATGGATAGATGACATGAGAGAAATACTAGAACACCACAGCTGCACTATGGCAGCGGCATCATAGTTAGCTAAAGAAAGAAATCTTCGGCTCCCCATGGCGGTTAGCGGCAGACATGGATAGGAGAAAACAAAGCAGGACTGTGAAGCTGTGACAGACATTTTAACAACGGCCTGGTAGCTTGAAACAGCTACTTAAGTAGACCTACCATAGTTCTAGACTTGTTGTTTCCTGTGCCTTTTGAAATATTGCATTCAACCATAACCATTTTCAATAATGACCTTCTAACTGAATTAATTAGGACATCATCCGTTAGGTTTTTGATTATTGTTTTGAATTCGGTTTATCACTATTTTACATAATTGGAATCGCATGCCAAAAATAGCCAAGGCGAATCCAAGTATATAAGTAGCAACCAATCGAAAGCCCAACATGGCTACACGGGTCTTTGTTACCTCTAATATTTTATGGTAGTGCGTCCTGATATAACCTAATTGGACTTTGTCCGCTGGTTGAAAGGGGCACGCCTCTCCAAAAGAGAGGCAAACTCATTAACTACCAAAGCCCAACATGGGCTCCCGTCCGGTCACATGACACTTCTAGATAACAGGTCTTACTAATGGAGACGGTCGTGAGTCAACATACATGTATTATATGTGTTGTTACTGTGTAAGATGTATTACTGTGTACATATTATTAATGCTAGTATGTAAGATGTGTTAGTGTGTAGGTGTGTTTTTCATACTTTTTTTTTATAGACACCAACACATTTAATCAGAACAAACAGTAATATTTTAGATTGTCAAAGAACTAACAATAAAATCAGAGACACGCACAATATTTATGTAGTCTGTGTTTTTGTTTTATGAAGAAAACGTGTCTTCAATTTCACTGGATGTGTGTATTTGTAACCGGGTAGAGATAAACAGAGATTATTAACTGAAATGAGGAGCAGAGACCCGACGGTTCAGAACCACTTGATTCTTGATAAGAAACTGGCCTCACAGCACGTGGGGCATTCCCATAAGTGCTCCGCCCTCTGTTCCAGCAGCCATTCGACTCAATGGTGTTTCGAGTCTAATGCTGTCGAAACAGATGTCGACATCAGGGCACAACTCTGGCCCCTGCGACAGGTTTCTTTGTTGTTCTGCCCACCCACACTGTGCCCATAACTAGTTCAAGCACAACGTCGGCCTGTTAGAACAACATGGTAACTGTTATCGAAGGTTACGACTACGGGATTGTATAGATGACGTGCCATGAAGCGTCTATAAGAAGATAACTTCAATATAAAGGCATGTCATCTACTAAGGTTTTCTGTTGCATGGTTGGTTTGTCTAGTGAGCCATTGGTGAGAATCACAGACGCAACCGCATGCACTCAGAACCACTGAATCGCGACTTTCGACTGTACAAGAGACATGTTCGCTGAAATGTAAACACAAACTAGTCTTCAATTTGCATAAAATCTATTGGTTGGTCTTCTCTATTTTTTTTTCATGCGACTCCAAGTGTATAAATAGCGACCAATTAATTATTCAAAAACGTAACGAACTGGGTCTAAATTAATTCAGCTAGGATGCATGTGTCGTAAGGAACCACGAATGAGTCTCAAATTGATAGAGGCAGTCACAACAATCAAATATATCTAAGGGGTTGAATTGTGTAGTGTGAGTAAACGAAGGAATTATTATTTTTTTTAGGGGGAGGGGGAGGGGGGGGGTGTAACTGAAAAGAAAAGGGAAAAACCAATAGAAAATTGTGTGAACAAGAATGAAGTTGAAAGGCTTGGAAATTGGAAAGACCACAGAGTTCACTGAAAATATAAGAATTTGGATCTGAACTAAGGAACGGGTTTACCCCAGAGTTCCTAAAAAGCTTGTGTGAGAATCGTTCCATAATTGTTTAGATTTACAGAGAATGACAGAGGACTGTGTGTCGTATATCATATTGTAACTATTAATGAGATAGTCTTTCAGAGGCAGTTTAGAGCGACTTATAGACAGTATCTTCACATGTCTTACCTATAGCACATCTCACTTTGCTGATCAGACCAGACTCTGCCGTTGTAGAGTTTTCTTGTGTGAATTAATTGTCAGCGGCAGTGTATAGCAGCTTATAGACTTTATCTTCAGATGTATTTTCTAGAGTTTGTCGTACAATGTTGGGCAGACCAGATTATGCCGCTGTAGAGAGTAATATAGAGATGTGTTTTTCCAAAGTATTATATCACATCTTATGAACCGTCTGGAGACAGTTGACGACACAGACGGTTCATTACGGGGAGATGTGTCCACACAATCCAGCCTTTTAATATTAGGCTTAATTTCATGTAGCTTCAGAGACGCGGAAAGTAAAAACACGCAGCGTCTGCTACCGATCATTCGATCTGCCCGTAATGCACTGAGAGCATCTACCCCCACCCTCGAATGGTCTTTCAGGTGAGGGGGAAGAGGGGCCTCTCAGCGTTTCGCGCAGATAGATGGATGCTGTGTTGTAGGCGTCTTTAGCGAAAGTTCGTTTCGCTGAATAATGTATGGTTTGTTTCTTTACAAATGTGAAAATGTCTCACTATAATGTACCACAACGACTTAAAAGTTACCATTTCTTACCATCACCAAGAGTTGCAGTAACCAATATTCACAACCCACGTCGTCACCTTGGGAAGTCTTCAAATTCATAACAGACCAAAGCCGTGTACCATGACGACTGGTCAATGCATTCATAAGGATAAAAGTTCCAGTATTGAGTAATAAACGTAAACAGCAAATGAGTGGCTGGGGTAACACCGAGCGAATATCACAATGAGGAAAAATAAGTATTAAGTATACGTGTTACTAAAATAAATCGATAAAATAACCTAACAACGAGAGTAATAGCGACAGAAGATATTTCGACAAACAATTCTTCATCATGACAAATAAAAGACAGTAAACAAATCTTATATACAGACACACATAGTGGTGATAATAAGGAAAAAAGAGGGATGAGGGACAGTAGTGAGGAGATGACGAAGAAATCAAAGATAGGACAGCATGGCAGGGAAAAAGAGAGTGTGAGAGGAAGATGAAAGTGGTAAGTAAGCGCACAGAAAAAAAGTAGAAATAGGTACGATACATAGCAAATAAAATTAAAATAAAAGTGATAATAGAAATGACTTAGCTCGGTAGCTACTTGCGGTGGCGAATGAGTGAGAAATGCAGACAGGAAGTTAAATAACAAATTGTGGCATGTTATCACACGTTCAATTACTCAGAGGCAGATTGTCTATACTCGGGCTATAAGAAACGATATCACTTGAGTGGTCAAAAGTCCGATGAATCACAGACAGTGAATATAGAGAATGTGGGGCAAGCAAGAACCTAAGCGTAAGGCAGGGCCGTATTTACCCAATTGTGCAGGCATCGGTAAACATGGCTCGAACAAAATGACCTATAATAACAGATACAAAGAGAGAAAGGGGGATAAGAGAAGGAAAACAAATGAAAAAGGGTAAATGAAGAAGTGAGAGCGAAAAAGAGAGTCGTGTCCTCCTTATCGCCCGTGCTGATGCCATATGACGCACACCTCGTCCACCTTCCACACTTCCCTACATTTATCCGCACTTTCACCCCCACAACATCCTATCCTTTAAGAACCTTCTCCGTGATTTCACGATCTTCTCATCTGACCCCCTGACCAAGTGAGATTTCCAACTCTACCCATTGACGCTTTCAGCAGAGACAGAATCCTGCGTGATACTGGTGCACCCCCACCTCCGACCTGCGAAACCTCCCACCATCACCTCCCTCTGCCACTGCCCGTGTCTCACGAGCCCGTTTGTCTGTCGTACCTCGTACCTCCAGTTTCCCCAAGTCTGTATTCCACATCTACCACTCTTTTTCCGGTGTCTCCCGCAATATCGTGTACACCATTGCTTACACGATCTTTACACGATGCAGCTGATATACATCGGCAAGATTTCTAGCCGCTATGTTTGCTGACCACTTGCGGGACATCCGTAACCATGACTCTACTCCGGTGGCCCTCCACTTTAACAGTAACTCTCACCGAGGTGCACATGACATTCATGTCAGTTGTCATAGTGCTAGGATGTTATAATATTGAGGCAATCCTTCTTTATGGAAGCAAAGCATGGACAGTAAACAAAAGTACCCAAGACAAGCTGGAAACAACTGACATGTGGTTTGTAAGAAGAATGATGAAAATTCCATGGAAGCCAAGAAAACTAATGTAGAATTTCGCAGAGATGCTGAAGTAGAGCGACAAATTATAGCAACAATTAGAAACAGGCAAGATTTTTAGAGCATGTAATAAGAAAAGTAAAACTTGAAGATTTATTAAACACCGGAAAGATCAATGGGAGAAGAGACAGAGGAAGACAAAGAGATAAATTTCTGGATGTGTTGTCACTGTGGCACAAAAAGAAGTCACCAACTGAACTTATTAACAACACAAGAGACAGAGAGTTGTGGAGAAGTTTGATCGCCTACGCCACTCGGCATGGCACTTGATTGATATCTATTATTGGTAACATTGTCTAAATTACCTTGTGTATTATCTGCACATTTTTGCCTTTCTATTTTTATATTTATTTTGTCTTTTCATTCTCTTCTTTCGTTCGCCTAGAATCTGCAGATTTGTTTCTTCAAAAACTTGATTTTGTTCTGTAATCCTTCAAAAACTTGATTGTTTTCTGTAACTCTTCAACAACTTGATTGTGTTATGTAATTCTTCAACAACTTGATTGTGTTCTGTAATTCTTCAAAAACTTGATTGTGTTCTGTAATTGATACAAGGATAAAAGTTATGCTTCCAGTGTTGTTTCTCTGTGACAGTGTTGTTTCTCTGTGACAGTATTGTTTCTCTGTGACAGTGTTGTTTCTCTGTGACAGTGTTGTTTCTCTGTGACAGTGTTGGTTGTCTCGCATTGTAAATGTGAGAAATGCCTGAAGTAAATCCTCTGCTGTTTGAAGTGCCTGTCCACAATAACAGTGTTGCCAATCTTGAACTTTTTAAAATAAATGTAGCTATGGCGTTGATTAAGTCCTGTTGTCAGGATTATAATTTTATTAAATTATAATATTTGATATAAATTAATTAGTTATAAAATTTAATTGCAAATGTACAAATATATTTTATAGAGTTTAGACTTTGATGTTCCTCTGGGAGTACAATGCCACCATCAGAAAACCAGGGATGACAGGTTTAAAACCGCTATAATTCTCTAGAAATCCCGTCTCTAGAAGGATGTATATAGTTCAGTTCATAGATGTTAACACCTCCATCTGTCATGATTGGTACTCTCCACATCAAATGTCTAGTTAGCAAACATTATTTCTATATCATGGTTGATTCTGTCCACATCAAATGTCTAGTTAGCAAACACACTTTCTATGCCATGCTTTGTACTGTCCACATCAAATGTCTAGTTAGCAAACATTTTTTCTATATCATGGTTGATTCTGTCCACATCAAATGTCTAGTTAGCAAACATTATTTCTATATCATGGTTGATTCTGTCCACATCAAATGTCTAGTTCGCAAACATTATTTCTATATCATGGTTGATTTTGTCCACATCAAATGTCTAGTTAGCAAACATTATTTCTATATCATGGTTGATTCTGTCCACATCAAATGTCTAGTTAGCAAACATTTTTTCTATATCATGGTTGATTCTGTCCACATCAAATGTCTAGTTAGCAAACACACTTTCTATGCCATGCTTTGTACTGTCCACATCAAATGTCTAGTTAGCAAACATTTTTTCTATATCATGGTTGATTTTGTCCACATCAAATGTCTAGTTAGCAAACATTATTTCTATATCATGGTTGATTCTGTCCACATCAAATGTCTAGTTAGCAAACATTATTTCTATATCATGGTTGATTCTGTCCACATCAAATGTCTACCGGTAGTTAGCAAACATTATTTCTATATCATGGTTGATTCTGTCCACATCAAATGTCTAGTTAGCAAACACACTTTCTATGCCATGCTTTGTACTGTCCACATCAAATGTCTAGTTAGCAAACATTTTTTCTATATCATGGTTGATTCTGTCCACATCAAATGTCTAGTTAGCAAACACACTTTCTATGCCATGCTTTGTACTGTCCACATCAAATGTCTAGTTAGCAAACATTATTTCTATATCATGGTTGATTCTGTCCACATCAAATGTCTAGTTAGCAAACACACTTTCTATGCCATGCTTTGTACTGACCACATCAAATGTCTAGTTAGGAAACATACTTTCTATGCCATGATTGGTAATGTCCACATCAAATGAATGTCTAGTTAACAAACACACTTTCTAACAAACCTAAATCAACTCAATTTTGTGGCACAGTATTCAAAAGTTTAATTTTTGAATATGCAGTCCTTAAAGACAGACCTGTTTCAAATACACAAACTTGTCAACAAACTCTTCAACAATACTTCCTTTACAGCCAGCATTGGCCATCATCTGATTAATACTAGTTATCTCAGGACCTGAAAACCCACCAAGGAATGATTCGATTCTGTGAGGTTAAAAAATATGTGCACCGGAAGAAAGGTATAATATTTGGGAAAATGACAGGAAAACTTGAAGAAAGGGAACATGTTTTACACTGTGTTGCAACTTGTTCACAAATTCAATCATGGAATATAAACATGCATAGAAGAAAGAGGAACATTTGAATTGTTACAATTGACAAGTAATACAAAACAATAACATTACAGGTATAAGATAATTTCAATATCCAATGGGAGAGGTCGATGTCTGGTTTTTTTTTTAAAATGTGTGAAATTAAGTCAATAGAAATATTGAAATAATGATCACACAGATATTTGATTGGTTGGTTAACATGGATGTCATGTGAAATTTTTGAGAGATCAGTACATGTTATATTTGACATGTGATTGCTGTAAGATTTTATATCAGTCATTGATGTGATTTGTTTAAATGATTAATGACATCAGTGAATAATGGTGTGTGACATCATATAATGGTTTCAGACATCATTGAATAGTTCTAGACATAAATGATTAATTTGAAACATCAGTGAATTATTTGAGACATCAGCAAATAGTTTTATGTATTAATCATGATGTGTGACATCAGTGAATTGTTTGAGACATCCATGAACGGTGTGCAAAATCAGTAAATATTTTGAAATATTAATCATGATGTGTGACATCAGTGAATAATGTGGTACATCAGTGAATTGTTTGATTCATAAATAATGGTGTGTGACATCAGTGAATGTTTTGATACAGTAATGATAATGTGTGCCATCACTGCATGATGTGTGACACCAGTGAATAATTTGAAAAAAAACTTAGCGATGATGTGTGACATCAGTGAATGGTATGTTACATCAGCGAATGTTGTGTGACATCAGTGCAGTGAATGGTGTTTGACATGTAAATAATATATTACTACCATCAATGGTATGTGGCATGTAAATGGCATTTGACATGTACATGGCATGTGACATCTATGAATATTTCATACAACAGTAAAGCACATCATACATTAGTGAATGTTCTAAGAATCCAGTTAATCATCTGTGTAATCAGATAATATTTCAAATCATCAATTAATACAATTATCCATTAGTGGATGTAGCTAGACATCTATGGATTCTAGCAATTAGGAAACAGTCTCAGGCATCAGCAACTGCTGTGGTTGTAATTACAATACTAACAATGAACAAAGTGATTCATTGGTGGATGTATCAGTGGATATGAGCAATTAGAAAACGGTGTCAGACATCAGCAATTGGTGTGGTCGTAGTCATGGCATTGCAATTACAATATCATCAATGATGATAGATTGTTTACCAAGAAATGTTATTATGCAAACAATTGTAAAACTGTAGTAATATTTACAAATATGTCATATGGCTCGCAGAATGGCAGTGAAATGTGTAGACACGAAGGTTAATATACCCTCATGTGACTACAGAAGCCAACATATCCAACATGCATTCAAACTCATGAATCCATGCAAATGCGTGCATGTGTACAAAGAAATGTGTACACATAGAATAAAAGTTGGTATATGTGAATAAACAACTTGCACAAAATGTGAAATAACGTTTACATGTAGAAATATACAAGTGTGGGTAACACTATCACACAAGGGGAAACAATATGTGCATTTGGGAAGACAACTTGTACATAGGGGAAATAACTTGCTCAAGTGTGTACACAACTTGTTGAAGTGATAGAATACATTGTACATATGGAAGAAAATGTTATTCAAATTGAAATCAATGTGTACACATTGTAAAAAAACACAAGTAATAAAATGGCATAGCTAGGACAAACTCTTAATGAAAAGAATGTTCGCTATATAATTTTCTGAGGTCGCGGTGACTGGGTTTACTGCGACCTCCATTATGTTTTTTATAGTTGCACAGATCTGATATAGCTGAATGGGGCTCAATTCTGCGGTTGAGAGGAAAGTACCTCACCATAAAAAGTACATTTTACTTGACCAAAAGAATAGAGACTAAGAAAAGATGCAGTACCATGGGTGAGGTGTGATGTGGAAATTCTGGGAAAATATTTTGGAATTGATTTAACAGTTGAACTGATATCCAATAATGGTAATGAACAATTGTTGAGATAATTGAACTGATATCCAATAATGGTAATGAACAATTGTTGAGATAATTGAACTGATATCCAATAATGGTAATGAACAATTGTTGAGATAATTGAACTGATATCCAATAATGGTAATGAACAATTGTTGAGATAATTGAACTGATATCCAATAATGGTAATGAACAATTGTTGAGATAATTGAACCGATATCCAATAATGGTAATGAACAATTGTTGAGATAATTGAACTGATATCCAATAATGGTAATGAACAATTGTTGAGATAATTGAACTGAGATTCAATAATGGTAATGAACAATTGTTGAGATAATTGAACTGATATCCAATAATTATGATAAAAAGTTGTTGAGATCAATTTCTCTCTCCTGTAGATTAGCTAGATGTAGTTAAAAGAACAGAATGTACTAAGTAAGGGTTTACAGTTTAGCTGTAATATCTGCAAATTTTGACCTGATAATCCAAATTCAACATGACTTTTTTGAGTCACTGTCTATGTGGTATGGGGGCAGCTCATCACCTCTAGAACCTCAATAGTGGTCTCTTACAGCATGCATGGTTGGCAACAGTGTCACTATTATTTGCTCCTCTTTGAGCTGAGGTAACATGTGCGTACTTGTGATACATGGCTTGTCTATTACTGATTGATTGGCACAATTACATTCAGGTATCACAACTAGTTTCAGAACACAATGTGAAATTAAATTGCTTTTGTGTCAATAAATCTCTGTTACAATAAATAACTTGTCATTGTGTCAGTGAGTCAGTGTTACAATAAATAACTTGTCATTGTGTCAGTGAGTCAGTGTTACATTAAATAACTTGTCATTGTGTCAGTGAGTGTGTTACAATACATAACTTCTTATTGTGCTGACGAGTCATGCTACAATAAATAACTTGTTATTATGTCGACGAGTCTGCACTACAATAAATAACATGTTGACACAATAACAAGTTATTTATTGTAACAGACTTGTTAACACAATAACAAGTTCTTTTTTATTGTAGTACATGCTACAATAAATAACTTGTCATTGTGTCAACGAGTCTGTACTACAATAAATAACTTGTCATTGTGTCAACGAGTCTGTACTACAATAAATAACTTGTCATTGTGTCGACGAGTCTGTACTACAATAAATAACTTGTCATTGTGTCAACGAGTCTGTACTACAATAAATAACTTGTTATTATTTAAATGAGTGTATGCTACAATAGTCAACATTATGCAAGTTTGGATCTGAAAACTGAGAAAATAATCAATTGAAAATAAAAAAAATATATATATATTTTAATATAACAAGATGGAGAGAAAGAAGAAAGAGTAAAATAAATATGTGCTATCTTAACGTGTGACAATGGATGAAAGAATGAAAGGAAACACAAATCAAGATTTGTTGTATCAGTTGAAAACTACATACAGCATCAAGGAGATTTGTATTAATTTTCTGCACAATTTTCCAGTTATGGTTCATCTTTTTATTCTAGTTCCAGTGTTGTCTTTCATATTTCTCTTTAGTCTTGCACATTTTCTCCTTTTCATATATTCTCATGTATGAAAATATGTATTCTCTCATGTATGAAAATATGTATTCTCTCATGTATGAAAATATGTATTCTCTCATGTATGAAAATATCTATTCTCTCATGTATGAAAATATGTATTCTCTTGGATGCGAATATGTATTCTCTCATGTATGAAAATATGTATTCTCTCATGTATGAAAATATGTATTTTCATGTATGAAAATATGTATTCTCTCATGTATGAAAATATCTATTCTCTCATGTATGAAAATATGTATTCTCTCATGTATGAAAATATCTATTCTCTCATGTATGAAAATATCTATTCTCTCATGTATGAAAATATGTATTCTCTCATGTATGAAAATATCTATTCTCTCATGTATGAAAATATGTATTCTCTTGGATGCAAATATGTATTCTCTTGTATGGTAATATGTATTCTCTTGTATGGGAATATGTATTCTCTTGTATGGGAATATGTATTCTCTTGTATGGGAATATGTATTCTCTTGTATGGGAATATGTATTCTCTTGTATGGGAATATGTATTCTCTTGTATGGGAATATGTATTCTCTTGTATGGGAATATGTATTCTCTTGTATGGGAATATGTATTCTCTTGTATGGGAATATGTATTCTCTTGTATGGGAATATGTATTCTCTTGTATGGGAATATGTATTCTCATGTATTCCCTGTCTAGCTATGGATTTACATGCCTAGGACATCATGAATGTCAGCGACACATTCACTTCATAAGATCTTGTACAACTACAAAAATGTTCACACAGAACAATCAATAAACCTGAGGGAATAAGTAAGATAACTCTGCTAGATAATATTTTATACGTTGTTACCGCCCTTGGTATAATAATATATAACACAGTTAGTACCAATTAGCAGTTTTAACTACCAAATGTATTTTGGAAAGTAACAAAAAAATATGAATTATCGCAACAACCCAGCTAGTTTAAGAAATGAGTTATTATTATATGTTTAGAAATACATCATTCAATTGGATACACAATGTTCTAGTAATATGGCTTTGAAAGTTATTGTTCAAATGATTTCTGAAGACTTTCATTCAATATTATCACCAACACATCTCGGCACATCTTAACATTACTATCATTATCTACAACACATACTCCAATATTGATGTTATACAAACATCTCAGCACAACATAACATCACTTTCATTATCTACAACACACACTTCAATATTGATTTTATAAAATCACAGATTGATGTTAGAAAAGTGAACATTGCATCATCAAATTCAACTCTCTTGTTCACATTTGTGGGAGGAAAACTTCAAACATAGAAAAAAATTACAAACTTACCACATTGAACGATAAACGTGGGTCAAAGAAAAATGATGAATTTTCCAAGGTTAGGTTCTGTGAAAGGAAGTAGGGAACCTCTTTAAGGAAAGCTAACCATCCCTTACCATGTCATATCAGAGTCAACATCCGAGCTTGACATTATAAATGTCAACACTGACATGGGTTATTCTTCTTCTTCAGCGTTCATTCTAAAACTCCAGCTGGATCTCCCTTGTAGCAGGACCATGGTCCTACTAGATTTCCAGCAGGATGTAGTCCAGAGAATGGAAATGCGTTGTGTCGCCGTTTTATTTGCGCCAATGACTCGACACATCCGTCTTCGGCGGGACACGGGTTATGACATAACTTTTAAAATATTTTAACAGAACTAGGTTCAACCTACATTTTATTTCATCAAGAAACTCACTTATATGCTGTTATTTGAGTACAGCAAAACCTGGTGGTCTAAATCTCATTTCTCATAGAAGAAGTCTACACGATATGGGTTTACATCCAGAGAACAGCTACCTGCACATATAAAATGTCAGATGGTTATAGCTTACTACACATTCAAAATGTCAGATGATTATAGCTTACTAAAAAAACAACAATTGGTAGCATATCCTATCCAGGACGTAGCTATCAACCCAACAAATGTTGGCTGTGGTGATTTTCTAGGCAATATACATATGTTCCGTAGTTTGCGATTGCTTTCTGAACGGTCCGGATGCACACTTGCATGTGGTGGGGATTGAACTCGGTACCTTGGCCGTCACAGACGTGCTCTTATCACTTCGCCACAGAACTGGACATAGCTTACTACACTTTCAAAATGTTGATGAGTATGAGAATATGTGTTCTCATGTGTTCTCATGTGTTCTCATGTGTTCTCATGTGTTCTCATGTGTTCTCATGTGTTCTCATGTGTTCTCATGTATTCTCATGTGTTCTCATGTGTTCTCATGTATGATAATATGTGTTCTCATGTGTTCTCATGTGTTCTCATGTGTTCTCATGTGTTCTCATGTATTCTCATGTGTTCTCATGTGTTCTCATGTGTTCTCATGTGTTCTCATGTGTTCTCATGTGTTCTCATGTATTCTCATGTATTCTCATGTGTTCACATGTGTTCTCATGTGTTCTCATGTGTTCTCATGTGTTCTCATGTGTTCTCATGTGTTCTCATGTGTTCTCATGTATTCTCATGTGTTCTCATGTGTTCTCAATTGTGAGAATATGTATTCTCATGTGTTCTCATGTGTTCTCATGTATTCTCATGTGTTCTCATGTGTTCTCATATATTCTCATGTGTTCTCATGTGTTCTCATGTGTTCTCATGTGTTCTCATGTGTTCACATGTATTCTCATTTGTTCTCATGTGTTCTCATGTGTTCTCATGTGTTCTCATGTGTTCACATGTATTCTCATGTGTGAGAATATGTGTTCTCATGTATTCTCATGTGTTCTCATGTATTCTCATGTGTTCTCATGTGTGAGAATATGTGTTCTCATGTGTTCTCATGTGTGAGAATATGTGTTCTCATGTATTCTCATGTGTGATAATATGTGTTCTCATGTGTTCTCATGTGTTCTCATGTGTGAGAATATGTATTCTCATGTATTCTCATATGTTCTCATGTATTCTCATGTGTTCTCATGTATTCTCATGTATTCTCATGTGTTCTCATGTATTCTCATGTATGAGAATATGTATTCTCATGTGTTCACATGTATTCTCATGTATTCTCATGTGTTCACATGTATTCTCATGTGTGAGAATATGTGTTCTCATGTATTCTCATGTGTGAGAATATGTGTTCTCATGTATTCTTATGTGTTCTCATGTATTCTCATGTGTTCTCATGTGTGAGAATATGTGTTCTCATGTATTCTCATGTGTGAGAATATGTGTTCTCATGTATTCTTATGTGTGAGAATATGTGTTCTCATGTATTCTCATGTGTGAGAATATGTGTTCTCATGTATTCTCATGTGTTGTCATGTGGAGAATATGTATTCTCATGTATTCTCATGTATTCTCATGTATTCTCATGTGTTCTCATGTATTCTCATGTATGAGAATATGTATTCTCATGTGTTCTCATGTATTCTCATGTATGAGAATATGTATTCTCATGTATTCTCATGTATGAGAATATGTATTCTCATGTGTTCTCATGTATTCTCATGTATTCTCATGTATTCTCATGTATTTTCATGTATTATCATGTGTTCTCATGTATGATAATATGTATTCTCATGTGTTCTCATGTATTCTCATGTGTTCTCATGTATTCTCATGTGTGAGAATATGTATTCTCATGTGTTCTCATGTATTCTCATGTATTCTCATGTGTTCTCATGTATTCTCATGTGTGAGAATATGTATTCTCATGTGTTCTCATGTGTTCTCATGTGTTCTCATGTGTTCTCATGTGTTCTCATGTATTCTCATGTATTCTCATGTGTTCTCATGTATTCTCATGTGTTCTCATGTGTGAGAATATGTATTCTCATATATGACAATAATACTCACGTGGGAGACAGGTAATGGAGTTCTACTGGATGACGACTGACACACTACCACTGACGGATGCCTACATGAATTAATATACATAACAAAACACAGAATATAATCATACAAATGACAATACACGGGACATAATCAACTTTATTATACATGAATACATGATTACATCCTGTGTATTGTTATTTGTATGATTAGATTATGTGCTTTTTTGTGTATACTATATTAATTCATGTAGGCATCTGACAGTGATAGTGTGTACGTTGTTTTCCAGTAGAACTCCATTACCTGTCTCTCACGTGAGTATTATTTTCATTCTGTTCTACTAGCAGTACTACCTTTGATTGATTATATATGAGAATATGTATTATCATGTATGAAAGTATTTATTCTCCTGTATTATCATGTATGAAAGTATGTATTCTCCTGTATTATCATGTATGAAAGTATGTATTCTCCTGTAATATCATGTATGAGAATATGTATTCTCATGTATTCATCTTAGATAATTTCTAGCTATGGATTTCCATGCGTAGGACATCGTTGATGTCAGCGACTCATTCACTTCATAAGATCTTGTACAACCACACAAATGTTCACACAGAACAATCAATAAACCTGAGAGAATAGCTAAGATAACTCTACTAGATAATATTTTTACACGTTGTTACCGCCCTTGGTATAATAATATATATAACAGTCAGTGCCAGTTAACAGTTAACTATGAAATGCATTTTGGAAAGTAAAACACAAATGTCAGATGAGTACAGCTGCCTACACATTCAAAATGTCATATTTCTCCCCAAACCCTCTCTGTAGAAACTCGTCCTGTTTGACTTGTTATTTATACTCCAATACTGTATGGTTCTGACAGGAATTAACAAATTGTACCATAAATTACACCACACACAAAATCACATTTTAAATCACAACATTATGAATTATAGAGCTAATTAAATCACAGCTGAAACTATAGATGAAATCATGCGTGAATCACACAATAAATTACATGTGAAATCGTATTTAAAATGTACGTATGAAATCACAAATTAAATCACATAAGAACGTATAAATGAAGGCACAATGAAATCACATGCAAATCGTAAATAAAATCACATGCTTTACCAATGTTTTTTCCTCTCCTGTCTGTATGTAGAATTTAATCCACAGAACACAATGTGCTGTCTCATCTTTACAGCTTGCCTGAAACATCTACACATTTTTGCTGACACATTATTTCCACATGTTTTTTTGTGTGCTCAAACTCCACCCCTATCATTCCTCAGTCACCTGCTACGACATGCATTGAAAGTTACAGTGTTACTATTTTTTGCATTCTGACCTGGCAACATACAAGTCAAAATCACACACACACAATCACATACAAAATCACAAATTAAATCACAAACAGAAACACAGATAAATCACATAATCATTAACAAATAAAACAGAATTACTCAATTTTTCTTGATAATCTTTGCTACAAAGTAATATACTACAATGTGTAACTTTATTGTGTTCATGTAATGTTCCATTTTACTGTCATATAGGGGTACATAGGGAACACATTGCTCTAGGCGGACCCAGGGTTAGCAGATAACCAAGATCCCAAATGTACCTCCACGCGGTGCACCCTGGAAACAGAAATACAGCAGCTCGAGCTGATTCTGGCCAAATCATTTGGGGATCGTGTCCGAAAATGTGGAGGTAGCAGATGGAAAGAGATTTGACTGCACAAGAGACAGACAATATCTCCGACACCACCAGCATCACCACATATAGCGACACTATCGACATACAGTGAAGCTAGCCAGTCGAGTCCGAACATTGGAGGGGCGGCCAATGTAAAATGCACGTAAAGGTAGATGCATGGCAAGAGACAAATAGATTTCATACCGAGTACAATGAAACAATGAAAGGGCAGAACAGCGCTAGAGGGCAGCGCGAACTGCAAATAGAAAGTGAAAAGTCTCTAGGAAAGGTGAACTACAAGCTCCGTCAGCTCGAGACGAGCATCTAGTTACCTGTGTTCCTTACAGACAGAGACCCAGACCCATCCATTGACGGCTGGTAAAGCAAGAAGACCTAATCCAACTCTAATGTCGAGCCTTCCTAAACCGGAAATATGCTCGCGAAGAGAAAGGGTTCTGTTCCCGATGGGCTTGGGCAAGAAAGGGACAACGATTTAGCCCTGGCCCAACTCTACTGTCAGGTTTTCCTACACCGGAAATACACGTGAAGAGAGAAAGGGTTCAGTACCTGATGGGCTCAGGCGCTATTGGGACAAGGACGCTTAGCTCGAGAACGCCTTGCTCTCAAACGCGTGGTATGAGACTCGAACTTGGACAAGGGGTGCACGATGTCGGTGAATGACACCTCGGCTAAGAGGGCGAAAGAGCCAGGGTCCAACTCCTCTGTTGAGTTCTTCCCCTTAAGGAACCAGGCTCACGGATGAGAAACGGTTCAGTACCCAATGGGCACAGGCACAGCACGTCCAATTACACGAGGCAAGTTCATAGACAGTGGAACACCTCGTGCGAGTCAGACGTGAGCAAAAATAGTCTGGGCGAAGAGTCGCCACTACACGTGCCTGGAGACAGATATAGAGGCTGTCACAGGCTAAGGGTAGCCCACCCGAATTGTCAAGTCATGCCGAAATCGGATGTGCTAGGCCTACAAGGCGCATAACGGTGGCACAACGTAATCACGCTCCCGGCGGAAATCGCACGGATATCCGTGCTGGTTACAATGGAGCGAACGCAAAACAAACAAACAAACTGTCATATATTCATATTTTACTGTCATAAATTTGTATGTTTCTGTGATATGTGTATGCTAATATGATATAGGCTCCCCCTATGTGTGTGATATATGTGTATGATTTTGTGATATACTTTTTTGTTTCTGTGATATATTTGTATGATTTTGTGATATATGCCTATGTTTCTGTGATATATTTGTGTGAATTTGTGATATATGGCTGTGGTCACTACCATAATCTCCATTTCCATGCTGCTTTTAGTTAAAGCAAAAACTCCTCTCTAATTACTTTCCCTACTTTTGAAACAAAATATTACATAAAAATCCGCAGAATACGATGGACCAAAAAATCACCAATGTAGCCATCCGAGGAGAAATTAATGTAAATTAAAACTGACTAAACAGCGTGGTTCTTTCCAGAAAACTACAATGTTTTGGCCATATCAAACGGTGGCAGCCAAGAGAAGACCATAATGGATGTAATGATTCCAAGGAGACAAACAAGAGGCAGACCATGAAGAAGAAGAGTGTAAGACATCAAAGACCTCCTGAATATGGCAGTAACAGAATCAGTAAAACTGACTTAAGATCGACAGATTTCAAAAGGTTGTAATGACTGCAACATCCTTTTTAGGATATGCTACATGATGATGATGACTCTGCCAAACTCTGTTTGAAGAAATATCCATCTCTGTTCCATTTGAGTAGTAGACATAACTTGTATTACTGTAGTATCCTCTTGTGCCTTAAAATATATTAGCATGATTTTTAACTCAGCCAACTGTTAAAATGTATTCCCAAATATTTCATTGTACAGGTTCTTTCAAGAGTGTCTTACAACAAATAACACGTAGCGTAGAAATGTCTCCACACAAAGTTAGATTCGCAGAGCAATTCGCAGAGCAAATTGGCCTTCAGATCAACACTTCCAAATCAAATATCATGGAACTTAACAGTTCAACAAATAACATCTTAGTAAATAACCAAATACTGGGAAAAGTCTCCAGTTTTAACTACTTGGGCAGCCGAATGTTTGTTGACAGAGACTCAATGACAGAAATAAACACACGTATAGCAGTGGCAGCTAGAACATTTGCTAAATGAACTAATATCTGAAAATCAAAAGATCTAGGGATAAACACCAAACTAAAGCTATTTAACTCATGTATTGTCTCAGTGTTAACGTATGGTAGTGAAAGCTGGAAATCAACTCAAGCAACAGACAACAAACTAAACAGCTTCGAAAACAAATGTCTTTGCAAACTGATGAACATAAAATGGAGTGACTTCGTCACAAATAGTGATCTAAGAGACAAAACACACCGCCCGTGTGTTGTCGGGGCCCGAAAGGGGAGGAAAGAATAACAACACTGTTTACCTTCCACATATGTCGTAAAAGGCGACTAAGGAGGTTATGAGATGGAGTTGGCTGTCCCATCCCATATAGGGTCAGTGACCCAAAGCCATGCTGAAGTCGGATGTGTCAGGCCGAAAGGCGCAGATATCGCAGCAATGCTGTAAACCATGACACAACGCATTCCGTTCTCCAGACTACATCCTGCTGATCTGCAGGAGTTTGAGAACGAACACAGAAGAAGAAGACAAAACACACCAAGAGTATGTTTCAAACATCATAAGAAAATGAAGATGGAAATACCTTAGCCACGTTTTACGACTAGATGTAAACAGAATAAACCAACAAGCCCTTATGTGGTCACCTGAGGGTAAAAGAAAAAGAGGAAGACTTAAAACCACCCTTAAAAACACCATTCTTAAAGAAGGAGAATTAATAGGCTGTAAGACCATCCTGGAACTAAAGCTGCAGGCAGCGGACCGCATCAAATGGAGAACAAAAACCTCTGCCCCGTGTGTCGCTTGCGGCACGAAAGGAACAAACTAACTAACTAATTAACACAAAGTAACACGTGGTGTAGAAGTGTCTTCACACAAAGTAACACGTGAGTGTCCCCACACAAAGTAACGCATGGTGTAAAAGTATTTGAAACAGTAGTCACAGAGCATACCCCCCCCCCTCTTGCTACTTCCTGTTCACAGTTTTTAAGATTTTTACACCATACATTTTTTTAATTGATTTGGAATTCTACTGCAAAGGGGTGTGGCATGTACTAGCGTTAGATTTATTTTAAACACTATACCTAATCCTACCCCAGCCATCCCAGGGTCCTAAAATCTAGCAGTATCCTGAGTTGCACTAACGTTCTGCAAGTGAGGAAAGTGACAAATTCTTAGATCATGCAATAAAATGAAAACAAGACTCAATACACATTTTCATTGGTAGTGTATGGTGGTGTGCTCCAACACACGTGTTCATTGGTAGTGTATGATGGTGTGCACCAATACACGTTTTAATTGGTAGTGTATGATGGTGTGCACATTGTTTCACTCACATCCCACTATAATAACGAAATATAGGGGGGATATGCTTTTGGATTATAGAACCGAGTATTGCAATCGGTAGCATATTCTATTCAGAATGGAGCCATCAAACTAGAATTTTTTGGCTGTAGTGATTTTCTAGGCAATATAAATACATTCAGTAGATTGCCATTGCTCTCTTAATGGTCCGGATAAACAGTTGCATGTGGTGGGATTCAAACCCAATACCTTGGTCGCCGCAGACGTAGTCGTAACCTTCGATAACAGTTACCATGTTTTTCCGACAGGCCGACTTTGTGTTTGAACTAGTTACAGGCACGGCAACGGGTGGGCGGAACAACAAAGAAACCTGTCGTAAGGGCCAGAGTTGTGCCCTGATGTCGACGTCTGTTTCGGCGACATTAGACTCGAAACACCATCGAGTAGGATGGCTTCTGGAACAGAGGACGGATCACTTATGCGAATGATCCACGAGCTGTGAGGCCAGTTTCAAATCAAGAATCACGAATCATCCTACGAAATTGTGAGTTGCAGTTGGAATGTATAAAAGGCGACACACGAAGTAAAATAGAGAGTCTCTACTACACCTCCTAGGGCCATGTAGCGCATTAGTTAGCGCACTGGCTTCACATATGACTGGTACTGGGTTCATTCCCCAATTGAGTCAGAAATTTTTTTTTTTAGATGGCAATAGCTCTTGGGTTAACCCAGCTTTAATTTGGTCCTTAATTAATCCGGGAAGTAAAGAATGATAATTGTTATGTTGTAGATATGTTCTTGATAAAGACATTTTGGTAGATATCAGATTTCTAAATCTCACACCCCTACGATATTAATAAATGCTATGGATTGACTTTACTATGCACCTCCTGGATGAGAATGCGGTGACCAGACAACCCAGAACATCAGGACCATCAATTAAAGAGAATCAACAAGGTGCCGGATCATTCACAGAATGTCAGAAAATACAGCAAGTACAGAAGAAACAAGTACACAATAACATCCAAAATGAGCCCTTCCGATAGAAGACCTAAAAGAACAGTTTTTTCCATGACATCGTTCAGACAGCCACTCCAAACCACACCACTAAAGTCCGTCTAATGATTACCCCAACCAGGCTACACCATAATCCCTCACAGCATCAATAACATGTCACAAATTGAACCTTTTGACTTCAAGTAGAAGCCACATCTGCAACCCAGCTGGTTAGCAAAATTCTAGCACCAATACAATCAATAAGAATGTGATTCCATGATAAAATGAGAGAATCAGCCACACAAGGAATGACAAAGAGAATTATTGACATAATCAATGACGATTCAATGATATTCAGATTTTAAGATAAAACTTGAGAATCATTGAAACATTTCATAACAATGACAATGAGTGACACAATTTATGACAATGAAAATTATATAGGCTATGACAATGAGAATTCGGATATAATTTATGACAATGAGAATCAGATAAAATTTATGACAATGAAATTCAAATACACATTATGACAATGAGAATTATAAAAAATGTATGACAATGATAATTCAAACAAAATTTATAATAATGACAATCCCACAATTTATAACAATGAAATTCACTGGCATAGTTTATGACAATCTATGTTTGTATATCATAGTGCAAATCATGCCAAACATAGTTTCAGTAGTATCATTGCATGGCTGCATGCTGTAATATATCCTTGCATGGTTGCAATGAGCAACATTGTATATCCTTGCATGATTGCAAGGTTAGCAGGGCACTTGCAGCATCCTTACATGATTGCAGTAGATAGCGTTTTAATAGTGCCCTTGTTAAACTTCTTCAGGGGCATAATATACAATGATGAACTAGCATGATTGCTGTAATTTGTAGAATGTATCCTTGTATGATTGCTGTCAATTATATTGTACATTCTTGTATTACAGCAATCAGTGATGTTGTATATCCTTGCACGATTGCATTCAATCACATTGTATATCCTTGCATGATTCTATTAAGTAATGTAAAAGTAAAGTAACCCATAGCATTTATTAATTCTGTAGGCCTGTTAGATGTTAGCGATCTCACATTTCAGAGGCTCTGCAAATGAGGGTGGTAGCCATCTCCTCTCCCTCACAGTCTTTACTTCCCAGATTAATCCGGTACCCATTTAAGGCTGGGTCGACCTAGGAGCCGTTGCGATCTGAAAAATATTTCCGCGTCAATTGCAGAATGAACCCAACACCACTCATATGCGGAGCCAGTGCGCTAACAACTGCGCTAACGCGGCTTCCAATGTAATTTACAGACAGATGAAACAGGACTGCAATCGTGATGTGCTAAATGTCCTAGCATTAATGCAGTCAGTCTTGTGTTATATGTTTGCATGACTTGGGGATGTACGTTTATGAATAAAATGTATGCTTGATTTCATATAACAGTCTGACTATGCTGTTCCATGTGCAGTCAAGTGTGCTGTAATTAATCCTAATTTTTCTATTCTCAAATGTTATTTATGTCCATGATGACAGCAGTGAAATGTTCTTTCTGTTCTTGTTCAGCTGGAGAAATGAATGTTATATATTCTCCTGTTTCTGAATACAATCCCATGGAATAAGATGCGTAGATGTTAGTTGGGGCACAACAGAGCCAACTATTATATATGTATATACAAGTGAGATAACTCATGAAGACTGAATGACTAAACAATTGTCTGCCCTTTGGTTACAAAATTAAAAAAACGAATATGACAATTTGTTGAAAACCAGGGTTAGAGTGTGGAGATTCTGATAATGTCCTCCTTATTCGAGGAGGCAGGCAAGCTTGAGCAGTGTGCTGGCAGAGTGTCAGGAACAGAGTGACTGCTCCCTGAAGAGTTTGGGTTCAATACCAGAGCTGTTGTCATAGTCTGATGACCACTCGTTGTTATTTTAGACCCCATATTTGGTTCGCTGCCTGTAGGTACGCTGATGTTTCTAACATTTCCTGCAGAATTTGACTGTGTAACATTATGAATGTTTTGGGTACTGTTAGCTTTATTGTTGCTGAGTCCATTACCCTCGCGGCTGTAGCTAGTATTGGAAAAACCCTGAACATCAGCAACATTGACTGCACCAGACCAAGATTCTCTTTTGGAAGTCACAGATGGTCTCTGTCGCACATCATTAAGTTCTTGGTGCTCTGTTCCAAAATGTGCAGACAAAGGTCTCTTCTGAAATGTAGATAAAACAGAAAGACATGATTCAATTATGACCTGTACACTTTTAAGTTGAAAAAGTGAAATATCTTGGCACCCTGTTAACATCAGAAGGTAGATGCTCAAGTGAGATAAAGAGCCGAACAGAACAAGTCAAATCAGCATTCCAAAAAAAGATAACCATTTTGTGCAATGGAAGTCTATCCTGAACTTATAGTCTATCAATGCAGACCCGAATTCGAGTACTGAGATGTTATATCGAACCAATTCTTTTTTATGGATGTGAAACATGGATTGGAAACAAAAAAAATTCAAAGTGAATTAGAGGCTACAGAGATGTGGTTTCTGAGAAGAATGATGAAAATACGAGTTAAATAAGAAGTTAATTATAAACGTTACTGAATATAGCATAACTATCAATATAAATAAATCAGAAATAACAATAAAACGAAGAACAAAGAGAATTTTCAACGTTTCGGTCCTATTGGGAACTTTGTCAAGAAACACAAACAAATTCAGATAACACAACTATAAAAATACAACAATGCCAGGACTTGGACAATGTACAAAAACCTACAAAAACTATTAGACAGTTTGACAACCTGGCACGGCAAGGAAACCATAACGATCTTGATACATAATACTGTTGACAGAGAGCTGTGGAGACCATGACCGCCTACGCCGGCCGGTATGGCACCTGATGATGATGATATTTACATTGAATGCCTGCTTATATATAATCGTAATATAATACATTTCCTTATCTCAGAGTCAAAATGTATTTGTAGGTGTCCTACCAATGATTATTTTATTCTGATCTCAAAATACCAAACTAATTCACGTTTTATCGTATTTTAATCTCAAAATACAAAATAATCCATGTTTTACCTTAATCTCAAAATACAAAACTAATCTATGTTTTACCTTAATGTCATAATACAAAACTAATCTATGTTTTACTTATTTTAATCTCGAAATACCAAACTAATCCATAATTTACCTTACTTTAATCTCAAAGTACAAAACTAATCCATATTTTACCTTATTTTAATCTCGAAATACCAAACGAATCCATATTTTACCTTACTTTAATCTCAAAGTATAAATCTAATCCATGTTTTACCTTATTATTCATGAGCTGACTTGAGGCTGATTTTCTTTTACCACAGCAACCTCTTCTTCTGCTAGATATCACAGAAGGGTCTGGAGAAGGTGGAGGAGTCTCAGAGGGTTTCTCCAGAGGGCCACTGAAAGTCATTTCCATTTCTACAAATTCTCGGTCCTGGAAAACATAAATTGAATGTGATTTATTTAACTGGGAAACATGCAATATGATTTATATAACTGGGGAACAAACATGCAATATGATTTATATAACTGGGGAACAAACAATATGATTTATATACTGGGGAACATACATGCAATATAATTTATATAACTGGGGAACATGCAATATGATTTATATACTGGGGAACAAGCAATATGATTTACATAACTAGGGAACATGTAATATGATTTATACAACTGGGGAACATGTAATATGATTTATACAACTGGGGAACATGTAATATGATTTATACAACTGGGGAACATGCAATATGATTTATATAACTGGGGAACAAAACATGAAATATGATTTATATATAACTGGGGAACAAACATGCAATATGATTTATATATAACTGAGGAACAAACATGCAATATGATTTATATAACTGGGGAACATGCAATATGATTTATATAACTGGGGAACATGTAATATGATTTATACAACTGGGGAACATGCAATATGAGTTATATAACTGGGGAACAAACATGCAATATGATTTATATATAACTGAGGAACAAACATGCAGTATGATTTATATAACTGGGGAACATGCAATATGATTTATATAACTGGGGAACAAAAATGCAATATGATTTATAAAATTGGGGAATCTCAGATGGGCAAGAGTAATAGTGACGTTCTACATGATGGTAGACACCATCAAATTTGATATTTCAAGGATATCATAAACAAATTTGATATTTCAAGGATATCATAAACAAATTTGATATTTCAAGGATATCATAAACAAATTTGATATTTCAAGGATATCATAAACAAATTTGATATTTCAAGGATATCATAAACAAATTTGATATTTCAAGGATATCATAAACAAATTTGATATTTCAAGGATATCATAAACAAATTTGATATTTCAAGGATATCATAAACAGGCATAAAGCATAAGTTCAGGAGAAGCCAAGGCGATATCCTTTCCTTTTGGTCTGACACATTCGATTTCATAATGGCTTGTGGGTCACTTTGACTTACCAAACCCTCCGTAGCTGCTTTTTATGGCATGCATGTCAGGTCACACAGGGCTTCACTGAACACTATAGAAAAGCATGCAGATTGATACCACAGACATTTATTGTTTGAGAACATGGTCATAAATCATTATCCTCATGTCTCCATCTCCACAACGAAGGTTAGCTGCAAAAGATCTCCAACATCCCCTGTCTCTTGTTTTGGTGGTGCACTCTGCTGTAAAATTTCCTCCGTAAAACAGCGGCAAAGAAGATCAACGCTTTTGAGATGAAATCCTACAGAAAGATACTTAGAATATCATGGAAGGAGAAAAAGAGAGACTCAGATATTATAAACACATTGAAGATTCCAGAGTGTTGGTTACTAAACACAATAACAAAAAGAAACCTACGCCTGTTTGGTCATATAAAGAGACACAACTGTTTAGAAAGACAAGAAATGGAGGGAAGAGTACCTGGGCAGAGGAAAAAGGGCAGACTAAGACTGACGACATTAAAAATAACAGGAATACATCGCTAGAAAATGCACGCCGCATCGCCCAAGACATAGAAGGGGTCAGAGAGTTCATTGGAAAGACAACGTTCTGGAGAGAATACGTCACATGCCACTCTGCTAGACTGTAACCTGTCCATCTTGTGGTGCTACTCTACCACTCTGCCTACATCTCTGCCTACCTCTCGCTCGCTTCCCTTCGACTTTACCCTCAAGTAAAGTCTTCAATAAGGTGTCATGTCTTTTAATGTGTCCAAAATATTTTATTTGCATGATCTTTATTTCTCTTAGTAATTCTTTCTTCATATTAAGTGTTTTTAGTATCTCTTTATTTGTTTTCTTCTCTTTCCATGATGTTCTCCCTATTCTTCTATACATCCACATCTCAAAGGCATCAATTATGTCTTCGAATTGTTTAATGTCCATGTTTCTGAGCCATACTTTAATATAGAATATATGTAAAATTTTATAATTCCCATTTTTAACTTGTTTCTAATTTGTTTAGGTGTTAATATTTTCCTCTTGTCATTGAAAGTTCTTTTATCCATTCATTTTTTCTCCTTATAACTTGTTTCACATGCAAGATCACCTTCATTGTGATAGAATTTGTTACCTATATTCTTGTTTTCCAAAGGCAGTTTGAGAGTAAAGACAATAACATGTCCCACCTTTTTCAATCCCCGTTCACAAATATCCGTTGGTTACAGGCAGTATCTACGGCCTATAGATATATTCAGTCAAATTCTAACAAAAGTTAACTGTCCTGGTCTTGCAAGAGTTTACTGCCCTGTTCTTGCAAGAGTTTACTGCCCTGTTCTTGCAAGAGTTTACTGCCCTGTTCTTGCAAGAGTTTGCTGCCCTGTTCTTGAAAGAGTTTACTGCCCTGTTCTTTCAAGAGAATACAGAAATAAGATATCTGTTTGTTAACTTGAATCTGTTAGTAAGAGATCTTGAGTCTCACTTCATTTCTACAGTCATGTGGACTCGTTGGTGATCCTTCAAAAGTGATGATATTTAACTTTTCCCATGATTTTCACTGTCTGTCCATACAAAATTACAAATGATAATAATTGGAAAAGATAATGACAGTTTTTGAATAAAAATAAAAGTCCACGGGACTTTATAGTTCACACGGACTCTGCTGTATTTGCTGTCCAAATGTAATAATAACAATAATAAGGCCCATAACTCGTTGGTGTGCTACACAAAGCTCTCCACAGATCAAGCACAAAAAGGTCTCCAAAAAACTATAATCTCAACCATTCAGAGAAGTGTAGAAAACTAATGTCCAGATCATTCAGAGAAGTGTAGAAAACTAATGTCCAGATCATTCAGAGAAGTGTAGAAAACTAATGTCCAGACCATTCCTTGATGTTATCAATCCAGCATTGTCTCTGTCCTCTTCTACTTTATTCTTGATTAGAAACTGTCTTCACAGCACGTGGAAAATTCCAATGACTGCTCCGCCATCCATTCCAACAACCATCACAGTCTATGCAGACTTTGAGTCCCGGTCAGGTGTTGATTGCGTGATCTTCATGTCCTTCCAAAAGAATTACTTTTCCTTCCCTCCCCTCTAGATACTCCAATTTCTGACATTCTCTGTATACATACTCGGTCTCATTGACGTCATCTTCATCCTGAAATGAATTTACTACTGCCTTGATCAAGTCTGCTTTATTTCTTCTCAGCTTCGTGCCGTCTTTCGCCGCATTGCCTGCATCGCAATACGTCGGCTCTCTCGTTTCCTCAGACCCCAGTACGACCAGAGCAGTATATCCAAGTAATGCTCTGGACAATTGAATTGTTAAATGAGTCCTCTTCTACTTCTTCTGTCAACTGTTTCCTGCAAACATTTTTTAGAAAGCTATTCACGTCCAAATCAAACAAGTTAACGTTGTTTCAGCACTGCCAAGCCACCCGTGTGTTGCCGGGGCCCGAAAGGGGAGCAAAGAATAGCAACACTGTTTACTTTCCATGCATGTCGTAAGAAGCGACTAAAGAGGTTATGGGATGGAGTTGGCTGTCCTATCCCGTATAGGGTCAGTGACCTAAAGACATGCTGAAGTCATGTGTCAGGCCGAAAGTCGCAGATGTGTCAGGACGAAATCCGCAGATTTCGCAGCAATGCTGTAAACTATGACACAACGCGTTCCGTTCTCCGGATTACATCCTGTTAATCTGCAGGAGTTTGTGAACGAATGCAGAAGAAGAAGAAGAAGCACTGCCAAATGTGGTTCTTGATATCCTGCAAATTTGTTTATTTGCTGCCAGACAAATATGTCTTGTGTTTTATATAGTTAATGTTCACCAAACGTTTGTAGAATTTGTTTTTAAAAACCTGAATCCTTCTGTCCGTGAGTGTCCAACTTTCAGATTCGTATACAAGTATAGGCCTTCGGAGCCGCGTTAGCGCAGTGGTTAGCTTACTGGCTTCGCATATGAGTGGTCCTGGGTACATTCCCCAGTTGAGGTGGAAATGTTTTTCAGATCTCAACGGCTCCCGGGTCGACCCAGCTATCGGATTAATCCGGGAAGTAAAGACTGCGAGAGAGAGGAGATGGCTACCGTCTTCATTTGCAGAGCCTCTGAAATATGAGATCGCTAACATCTCACACCCCTACGGCATTAATAAATGTTATGAGTTACTTTACTACTTTACTATAGACCTACTTATCACTAGAGATCTGTATAGATTGATTTTTACTTTAATACTGATCTTATTTTCCAAATAGTATTGAACATTCTCATAGCAGCCATCTCTAATCTTAGACTAATCTTATTTCCTGCGTTGCCTGTCACACGATGGTTGTTTACCATAGAACATCTTTCTTCTGGCTCAGGGTTGCCATATTGACTTTTTTTTAATGTTACTAGGAATACAATTTGCTTTAGGTTATTATGGTTTTTGTGTGTGGCCATTTTGAAAGTATAACCCTATATTCTTTGTATAATCTCTTTTGAAAATTGATGAAAAGCTGGTCACTTAAACAAGTAATTTTGGTGCTATAATTACAGAAGTGTTTCTCCGGTAAATTATGTCAATACGCAACCCGGGCAACAAAAACGCAACTTAATCTCAAGAATTAAATTATTATAATTAAGGAAACTTAACTTCGAACGTAATCCTATCATGTTTTATTAAGTTTTTAGTAGATTGTGCTATCAATTTATTACTCTGATCACGTTTGTACTAACATAAGGACCGAATTGTGTTTACTACAATTATGTGTATTTCCTGTGGCGACACATGGATGTGAAACATGGACACTAAATAAAACAGTGGCCAAGAGAATAACATCATTTGAATTAAAGTGTTATAGAAGAGTTTTGAGAATACCATGGACAGCGAAGAAAACAAACCAGGAGGTGTTACGAACAATTAACGTCCAGGAGGGCTGGCTTCTGGACACCATATTAAAGAAAAAGCTCGTTTTTTTCGGTCATATTAATAGACACGACGGCATGGAGAGAGTGTTACTGGAGGGGATGATAGAAGGCAATAGGGCCAAAGGCCGATTAAGACGACATTGGACAAAAGACATTCAAGAATGCCTTCGCATGTCACTGGAAGATGGAGGGCAACTTGCTCAAGACCGCGAATTCAAGAGATCCATAGGAAAGACTACGTTCTGGAAAGAATATGTCACTTGATGATAATGGTATCATTTTTGAATTATTTTAGAACTAATATTTAGCCATAAAATTCCAACCTTATGGCAACCACATTCTGACATACACAAGATACATTGATGTCATTAATAAGGGACACATTTCAATCAAGCTGCTGCCCGTACCGTTGTCCTTTCTAAGCATGACAGCAAATGATGATGTTGCATCTGGAAGATGTCTTCTTTATAACTGTTGTCCAGCTCCATGCCAGTCTCCCTGGCGATCACCTCCTCCTCAGCCCTCTTCTTGGAACTGATGAATCCAGCGCTGCTGGCGTTCTTTGCCATATTGATTCTGGTTTCTCTAGCTTTCTGTGGATATAGACATGACATATGTATGGTCATTTGTGAGCAGAAACATGACATTTGTATTGTCATATGTGAACAGAAACATGGCATTTATATGGTGATATGTTAACAGAAACATGACATTTGTATGATCATATCTGAACAGAAACATGACATTTGCATGGTGATATGTGAACAAAGACATGACATTAGTATGGTCATATGTGAATATAGACACACCATTTGAATGATCATATGTGAACGGATATACGACAATTATATAATCATATGTGAACATAGTCAAGACATGATCTCATGTAAGCAGATACAAGACACACCTGATGTGAGGAGATGTAAGATTTGATGTGAAATGTAAGATCTGATGTGAGGAGATGTGAGATGACACACATAAGTTGTTAACCTCTAGGGTGTTGGTACAGAATGTAACAAAGTCCGAAATGCTGCCATGTGCTACGATATGATGTCCTATCATACAATGTCCTAACATAAGTTCTAGCATACCATGTCCTAGCATACCAAATCCTAGCATTAAGTCCTAGCATATCATGTCCTGGTACACCATGTCCTAGCATACCAAATCCTAGCATTAAGTCCTAGCATATCATGTCCTGGTACACCATGTCCTAGCATACCAAATCCTAGCATTAAGTCCTAGCATATCATGTCCTGGTACACCATGTCCTAGCATACCAAATCCCAGCATTAAGTCCTAGCATATCATGTCCTGGTACACCATGTTCTAGCATATCATATCCTGGTATACCAATCCTAGCATAACATGTCCTAACACACCATGTCCTAACACACCATGTCCTAACACACCATGTCCTAACACACCATGTCCTAACACACCATGTCCTAACACACCATGTCCTAACACAAGTCCTAGCATACTATGTCTAAGCATACCATGTCCTAGCATATCACGTATTAGCATCCAATGTCCTAGTATTTCATGTCAAATGAATAACATAGTATAGAAGTATTGAGTATTTACTAATAGACAACAGTCATGCATAAACAGGATTTCAACGAAGTCCGCTAAAATGGCACCCACTCGCCTCGCAACTTGAGTCAAAACGTTTTCCATCTTAACCACATCGCCTATTTAAAAAATATTATATTTCTTAGTCGAAGGGAAAATACGTGTTGGGTTAAGTTGCAAGGGGCATGTATGTCATTTGAGTGTACCTAGTTCAAATCCCTGCTTTCTGCATGATTTTCTTTATGGTTGGTTGGTTGCTGATCGAGCGGTACATGGGCTCATGCCCTTTGACCTAATGCCAGTGAATGGTATTATATTGCTGGGAAGTCTGTGGATTTTCGGCCCACCCCAGGACAGAGCCAGAGAATAACTATCACACTTCCAGGAAAGTAGGGTTCAACCTATGCACTGCTCCTATACACTGTAGCCAAGATAGGGTTCACTGTGCTCATTCCCCGCCACCAATTGACTACTGGTTATGCCGAACTTATAACAGAGCCTGGTTATAGCTCCAGGCATGCAACCAAATGTTCAAATCAAAAGGATTGTCACGTCCTGAGTCACTGTGCCTCTATGATGGGTCTCAGCCATAGGGAAAAACAGTGCTGTCAGTTTCCTCCTCTCCAGTGCTGCACAGTACATCTCTGGCTCCCTCCCAGCCACAGAGGGTGCATACATATATATTCAGGTAAACATGAAACACATTTCAACAACAAAATACAAGCATAATTGTATAGATAACGTGCCATGAAGCTTCTCTAAGAAGATAACCTCAATATAACGGCATGTCATCCACTAAGGTTTTCTGTTGCATGGGTGGTATGTCTAGTGGGCCATTATTGAGACCCACAGACGCAACCACATGCGTAGATTTTCTGTATAACATATCATGCCCTACCTTCTGAGCTTTCCTCTTATCCGCCCGTTGGTTCTGGTGGTAAATCCTGCTAAAGTTAGAAACAATGACCGGAACGGGAAGAGCAATGACCAGCACACCACTTAAAGAACACACCCCGCCCACAATCTTGCCTGTGATCGTTTCTGGAGTCATGTCACCGTACCTGCAGATATACAATTGAAAAGGATTGTGACAGGTGTCAAAATTGTCCTAAACCTGTAGATATATGATAGATAAGAATAGAGACAGGTGTCAGAATTGTCTCACACCTGTAGATATATGATAGATAAGAATTGGGACATAATTGGATAAGAATACGCTGTTTAGATAGAAACAAGTTTCCTTCAGGAAAGATCAACCCTCGGTTTGTATTTCTACATCAGGTAGGTCTGGTCTCACCTGTAGTCCACAAGACCATTCACCATGCAAATAATTTCCCATCACATAGAAAAGTGGTCGGCAACCTTTTATTGTCCACGGACCAAATGCACAAATACACATCTGCTGGTTGTAGGCCGGTTAAAAACAAAGCTAACCTGAAATCTTAATAACACACGATATCTGTTATATTTCTATAAAGGCAATTTTGAACTCAGAATTTGAACACTGGATTACAGAACGGACTAGTAATACAAAGTGTCAACCTTAACCACATTGAGCGAGGTCAGGTAGCTTCCAGAACCGTATTAATATTATTACCCAGTATACTTTTTTTTAATGTATGTACATCTGCATATGAACTAACCGAGTAACATATGAAGTATGAACTTATGGTGTAACATATGAAGTATGAACTTATGGTGTAACATATGAAGTAAGAACATATGGTGTAACATATGAAGTATGAACTTATGGTGTAACATATGAAGTATGAACTTATGGTGTAACATATGAAGTAAGAACATATGGTGTAACATATGAAGTATGAACTTATGGTGTAACATATGAAGTATGAACTTATGGTGTAACATATGAAGTATGAACTTATGGTGTAACATATGAAGTATGAACTTATGGTGTAACATATGAAGTATGAACTTATGGTGTAACATATGAAGTATGAACTTATGGTGTAACATATGAAGTATGAACTTACACCAAATTTGAAACACAAATCTATCCTGATTAAAAACCAAAAGGCAAATCATAAACTCAATATTCATCCCAACATTATGTTTTCAATGTCAGACATGGACACTAACTAAAGAACTAGCGAGATAGCTTATTGCGTGTGAAATGAGATAACCAAGAAAAGCAGCAAACAGATAGAGAAGAGATCATGTGAGTAATGAAGAGATTACAAGAACTGTTGGAACAAGAAGAGATCATGTGAGTAATGAAGAGATTACAAGAACTGTTGGAACAACATCTGTGATCAAATATATTGAAAAACAGAGACTGAAATGGTTCTGTCACCTATTGATAATGAACCATTATTGGCCAGCTGAATGAACATAAAACATGAAAATGGAAACAGCAAGATACAGAGGAAGACCAAGAAGAAGATGGATTGAAGGAGTTACCAACGTTCTAACACGGCACAGTATTATTACTGCGGATCAAACTAAGTAACGTGCAATAGCCCGAAAACCTATCGTCATTCAATCATGTGACGCATCACAACATACGCAGAGAAACCACAGTATGTGGATAGAGAGAAATCCACATATGTATAGTACATTTCACCAGTTTTTCTAGAGTTCCTAATGATGTAGCACAGAAAATATATAACCTATATAATTGAAATTATGTGTGTGAGCTTGAAATGGTATAGTGTTTATGAACACAATTTTTCATTAAAATGCATCTATGGGTTTCAATTTTTTGTTTATTTGCGATATATATATATATATATATATATATATATATATATATATATATATATATATATATATATATATATATATATATATATATATATATATATATATATATATATATATATATATATATATATATATATATATATATATATAAAGTCTACATTTAACACACATCTTACAAATATTTTTTAAAGATGTTTACAGTCAATTATAAGTCGGCATTTGCACATCATTGGTTTATCATACAAATGTCAATGATTTAAGCTTGAAATTTGACTATTTTATACTCTTGAACACAAGACAGTGTTTAATGTTGCATCCGGTGTAATGTCTAAAGTGGTTAAATGTATTTTTACATACATAATAATTAGTATATTGTGTATTGTCTTTCCCCAGGTGGTTTGTGATCCAATCTTGCCGTTAAGCGTAGGGATGATTGGAGCTCGAGCTTGCGTTCTATCGCCAGATGTGTGGCCTCGGCTGTGCTATGACCGTGTCTGTTCAGGATGTCCCTGACGTTTTCTATCCATCTTTTCTGTGGTCTTCTTCTGGCTTTGTACCCTGATCTCATTTGGTTATAACAATAATTAGTATGTCAACAAAGATCAAAGGATTTCATTCATTTATAAAATTGGACATGATGCACAAATATAAAGTATATATTTATTGGGTCTAACCATATATAACATCATATGCAAAAAAAATGGCATAAATACGTTATACACTTAATCAGATAACTACATTTGTTTGAGGGAAAAAGCTAGTGAAATGTGATATAACATATATTTAGGTCCAGACGAATTGATGTAATGTATTAAGGTCATGTGGTTCTGGACCAGGCTTCAAATAAGCAAGGATTATTTTGTAGGAACATTATGAGTCATGATTTCTTATTTAGGACTGATGGACCGTGTAATTTAGGCTGGCGCGCCGTAGATTCTAGTATACTACTCAACATTATTGACAACAGTGAGATTTAAGTATATGTCACTCAAATCTGATAGGTATTACCACATAATGATACAGTATAGAACTGACGATTCTGAGGGTTTACTAGTCCTTTACAACCAGGTCTATGCACGCGAAATTAATGATCATTGTTAAATTCTTGCTGAATCTGGGAGAGTCTAACGAAAATATAATGTATCTAATTTTAAGAAATTGTCTATTGTCTATTGTCTTTCCCCAGGTGGTTTGCGATCCACTCTTGCTGTTAAGCGTAGGGGTGATTGGAGCTCGAGCTTGCGTTCTAAAGCCAGATGTGTGGCCTCCGCTGTGCTATGACCGTACAAATATTCATTTTGGTTGTCACTAGGTTAGATTAGAGTTTCTCAAAGTGGGTGAAAACACCTCCCTCCCACCTGATAGAAGTGAGAAACATCAGAGGTGTGGCACATGTCAAAGGGGAAGCAGGGGGTAACATAGAGTCACGGAGGTGCAATAGTTTCATGGGCAATGAACACATACAAATGTCAAAGAAATATTGAAAATTCACGTACTTACAACTTTTCTTGTACGATAAAACAAGAGGTGCAATAATGATGATATTAAATTAATTCCATCTGAAACCTGGTCCCAAATAGGAGTATTGAAATCCGGTCCCAAATAGGAGTATTGAAATCTGGTCCCAAATAGGAGTATTGAAACCTGGTCCCAAATAGGAGTATTGAAACCTGGTCCCAAATAGAAATATTGAAACCTGTTCCCAAATAGGAGTATTGAAACCTGGTCCCAAATAGGAGTATTGAAATCTGGTCCCAAATATGACTATTGAAACCTGGTCCGAAATAGGAGTATTGAAATCTGGTCCCAAATTTGAGTATTGAAACCTGGTCCCAAATAGGAGTATTGAAACCTGGTCCCAAATAGGAGTATTGAAACCTGGTCCCAAATAGGAGTATTGAAACCTCGTCCCAAATAGGAGTATTGAAACCTGGTCCCAAATAGGATTATTGAAACCTGGTCCCAAATAAGAGTATTGAAACCTGGTCCCAAATAGCATTTATGAAACCAGTGACAAGCTTCTGCATAAAACTGGAAGTATTTTTATCTGCATCAAAATGACAATAATCTAAAGCATTTCAACAACCGAAAACATTGGCACGGAACAGTAAATCATAGAAATACACTTTGTATAGGCAATGTAGCCTCCACCATTAGAAAGTGTTCTTGCTTTAAATGTGTGCCGTTTTATTGTTTTTCTTGGGGACAAAAATTACATTTGAGTACCTGTTTAACCTCACAGTCGGGCTGGTTTTTGTTGTTGTTGTTTTCTTGTTGTAAACCATGGTATTGCTTGTATATCCACATCCGCGACAGAAATGTCTCCTCAAAACAAAATCTCACCAATTATGTGATATTTCAAATGCACCATATTTCTGATGTAATATCTGTCCCACATACTTGTCCCGTTCTTTCCGTCCCATCTATTCTACTTACAAACTGTGTTCATAAACAAGGTTACATACAGAAACGTCTGAATAAAGAATTGCACACAGTAGAATTACATCGCTCGAACTGGAAAGTACTTCTTTCTACCCTTTGCACTGTATTCGGCGATGTAGGAACATAAATAGATAAATGAATGAATGAATGAATGAATGAATGGATGGATGGATGGATGGATGGATGGATGGATGGATGGATGGATGGATGGAAGGATGGATGGATGGATGGATGGATGGATGGATGGATGGATGGATAACTCGATATTTCACACGCACCACTTCTCAAATTTCATATTTATCACATACTTGTTCCGTTCCAGATTCCATGTATTCTACTTTCAAACTGTGTTCATAAACAAGGTTACATGCTGAAACGTCTGAATAAAATATATCCCTACCAAAAATTCCCTCACATTAAAATAAACCACCAACACACTGACGAATCTACGGTCCTTCCTGAGGATCAATTGGATCTTCAAGATCAGGGGTCGGCAATAAACGCTGATCTAGCCTAATAACAACCAAAACTGATATGTGCAGTGTCTGACTATCGTTTATAAAGTTTATAAAGCATATACGAAGAGAGTAGAAGCAGAAAGAAGAGCCAGGGGTAGACCTAGAGTACGCTGGATCGACAACATCAAAGAGACATTACACGAACACCAAGTAACATTATCTGAAGCTGCCAGAAAAGCGAGAACAAGAACATTTTATCTCCCTCGACACACGTAAAGGGTAAAAGAGGAAGGAAAGAAGAAGTTTAAAACTATATATAGAATATTTTTGCATACATTAAAAAATGGATTCATTGCTTTTCCTCATACAAAGACGATTGCTGTTGTTTGCTATATTTCATTGCGTCATCGCGACTTCAGTGAGCGTTTGTGAGAAAAGGTAAAAAAAAATCTAATAAAAACAAAAAAATGGCATTGTTTAAAAGTAAATCACTCCTGTTCTCGAAGAGGTATCTGCATGCCTTTCTGGGGATTGTAGGTCTGAAAAACTATACAAATGGGTACGATGACAGCAAAGAGTTTAAGAACCACTGAGCAAGATCAACCTTGACACAACAATTGTTATACTCCACTGTGAGTCAGATCGATGTGTGTATATTAATCTCCACCCAAAAAAGTACATAAACAATTAAAACAACAAACTGCTAGAGGAGCACGGAAGGATGATTGATCGCTTTCAGAGCTGAGAACACAAACACGGCTATGCAATCTTGTTGATGAAGCGCTTGACTAAACATTAACATCATACTTCAAGCTTCATGATCAAAGCAGAGCTCCATCTCAGTATATAAGCTTTGTGTGGGCAGAGGAAGTAGAAAGAGACAGGTGCGAAATCAGATGAGTGAGACAGATGTTAAGTAATGTTAACAGGGCAGGTAAAATACAGTTGAACAGGTGAGAAATCATGTGAGGGAATACTTGGTCTGATATGCTTTATCCAGACGTTTCAGTATGTAACCTTGTTTATAAACACAGTTTGTAAGTAGAATACATGGGATCTGAAACGCGACAAATATGTGATAAATATGATTTTTGAGAAGTAGTGTGTGTGAAATGTCAAGTTATTCATCCATCCATCCATCCATCCATCCATCCATCGATCCATCCATTCATTCATTTATCTATTTATGTTCCTACAACGCCGAATACAGTGCAAAGGGTAGAAAGCAGTACTTTCCAGTTCGAACGATGTGATGCTACTGTGAGTAATTCTTACATGTTCTTGATACCCATACTTTCTTTGACGATTGTTCTGCGAAAACGTATTTCTTGGTCTTCTCTTTTTCTCGTGCCACTGCTACCAATTTTGATGCTTCCAGGGGCAGTGAATTTTTTCATTCATTCCAAGTACATATCCGATATAAGTCCATCATTTCTTTTTATTATTGTTTACACGACATTTGCCCTGTGATCAAAAGTTGGTGGGTTCAATCTCTGGTTTAGATATTTTTATGAGATCCCTTTTACAGAGATCCTTTTTATGAGATCCCCCTTTTACGAGATCCCCTTTTTACGAGATCCCCCTTTTACGAGATCCCCCTTTTACGAAATTCCTTTTTTACGAGATCCCCATTTTACGGGATCCCTTTTTACAAGATCCTTTTTTACGAGATCCCTTTTTATGAGATCCCTTTTTGAGATCCCTGGTGATTGTCGCTGGAGACCGCATAGTTAGGTGCTGTGAGTGGTACTCTTTGCAAACTACATGTCGTATAGTTGTGATGGTAGGAGTACATATATGAGAATCAGAATACTATAAAGTCAATCCTCTACATCTAAAATTTAGAAAATCCGGTGAAGTTGAAATGGATAAAAATTTAAAATGATGGAGTAGAAGAGATGTGACTGGATAAAATATGGGTGGAGTAGAAAAGATGTGACTGGATAAAAAATGGGTGGAGTAGAAAAGATGATTGAATTAAAATGGGAAGCAGGGGACGTGTAGTGACTAAGACACTCTACCATCTAATAAGGGTACCCAGGTTTTAGATTCACTCGCCACACGGGGTTTGCCAAAAAACAAAAGAGAACTTCCGTGATGCAGTGGGTAACTTGAAATGCGTCCCAAAGATCATGGATAGTGGAACAATGTCTTCATTTCTACTGAACAAACACTGAAAGCGCCACTAGCTATGCAGCTTCTGGTATACGACTGGCTAGGCAGCTATTCATTTGTTGGAAAACCTTGCTCTATTATGCTGGTTACTCTATTAATTTAAACCAATTTTCTAATATCTCAAATCCGAAATGTAGTGAGGGAGGAGTCATCAACATTTAATCTCACTGGAAAAAAATAGGTTATTCTTAATGAGGAACAAAAAAGCTATGTTTCAGTAAATTTATTGAGACAATATTACAGCCTCAGACAGTTTATTGAGACAATATTACAGCCTCAGACAGTTTATTGAGACAATATTACAGCCTCAGACAGTTTATTGAGACAATATTACAGGCTCAGACAGTTTATTGAGACAATATTACAGCCTCAGACAGTTTATTGAGACAATATTACAGCCTCAGACAGTTTATTGAGACAATATTACAGCCTCAGACAGTTTACTGAGACAATATTACAGCCTCAGACAGTTTATTGAGACAATATTACAGCCTCAGACAGTTTATTGTGACAATATTACAGCCTCAGACAGATTATTGAGACAATATTACAGCCTCAGACAATTTATTGAGACAATATTACAGCCTCAGACAGTTTATTGAGACAATATTACAGCCTCAGACAGTTTATTGTGACAATATTACAGCCTCAGACAGATTATTGAGACAATATTACAGCCTCAGACAGTTTACTGAGACAATATTACAGCCTCAGACAATTTACTGAGACAACAATACCGCCTCAAACAGTTTATTAAGACAACACAACTGCCTCAGACAGTTTATTGAGACAACACAACCCTCTCAGACAGTTTATTGACATACTTGTACAATTATGTGACCATGGATTAAAACACAGCCTATTACACAGCCCTTAACCTGTGACTGACCTAGCACGTCGACAGGGGATAAACAAAGTCCTCAATAAGAAACTTAAATGGAGAGGAAGGCACATCACACGCAAAAGAGATCAGCGGTAACAACAAATATAGCAACTATCAACATCTGCGGCATTAAAGAAGAAATGAACTGCTTTTTGCAGATGACCAGGTTTTATTTCACAACAGGATTAAAAAACTGCAAGACCACCTAAGCATAATAGACACAACAGGCAAGAAATTTGGAATGAAAATCAACATAGACAAAACAGAAGTAATGAATATTGCAAGAGAAAAGGAGAACATCAACATACAGATAAATAATAAACAACTAAAACAAGTAGAAGAATTCAAATATCTGGGCAGCACATTGAGATATGAAGGCAGACAAGAGGCGGAGATAAACGCAAGATGTAATAAGGCATGTCAGGTCATTGGTCAATTAACACCTTTACTAAGAAACAAAGATATTGTACTAGAAACAAAGAAAGCGCTTTTCAACACCATTTTCTTACCAACATTGTGTTATCAGTGTCAAACTTGGACATTCGATTCTAGAACAATACATAAGATTAACACCACTGAAATGAAATGTGTGAGACGTATGATTGGAGTTAGCTTGAGAGACAAAATCAGGAATGAAGCACTAAGGAAACAATTAGAGATCAAGTCAGCAATAGAATACATCCAGAAACAAGTTACATGGTACGGCCACATAACCAGGCAGAAAGAGTAAAGTATTATCCAAAAAACACTTAACAAACGATACGAAAACAATCGACCTATTGGACGCCCTTGTAAAAGGTGGATAGATAGTGTATTAGAGACACTCGGAAATATAATAGCAGAAGAGGCAAATAGAAGGGCAAAAGACCGTACACTCACTCTCCCTTCAACACCGAAAGATACATGAGGACAGAAAGAAGAAGAAGATGATGGATTAAAAGTAATGTCGCATGAATCTCCAACGAGAAGTTTGGCTATATTGGTGTACTGATCTCCACAGGGAAGCTCAGCTATAGTGGCACATAGATCTCCACACGAAATTTCAGCAATATTAACGCATTGATCTCCACAGGGAAGTTAAGCTGTATGGAAGCATGGACTTCTACAGAGAAGTTGCAGGGTTTTTATTGGAGGGGCAAAAGGTTAGAGAATTAGAGTTATCTATCTAATCTTGTAAAAACAAATTACTTAAAAGCCGCGCTGAAGTCACGTATGTCTGACCGAATGGCTTAGACATCGCAGCCACGGTAGAAACCATAATATAACGCAGGAAAGTTTCCCATACCACTTGACTTAATTCTCGCTTCTTTTATCCCATATTTGAACTCTCACTTACTCCGTGGCTCATGAATATAATCAATCTACCCGATACTCATTTGTCAGCCTGACTTTTCACTTGTATGTACCACCTATGATGTCTTGACTAAACAATCGTTATATTAACTTTCTAAATTTTGTCCCATCTTACCACGACCGTAGACATTGTCTAAATGCTTTGAATATATCTCTTCATATTGTATTATATCACTGAAAGTATCAACCTGCTTTTGTTCAGCATGAATCAAACATGTTTTCCAGCTTTGGGGATAACTATACAAATATACCGCAAACATTTGTAATCTCTTTTATAAAACATTTATACAAGGGAAGTAATTAATTGGACAAGGGCACTAACTTGTGTAAATTTGCCGAGGAATTACATGAGAGACAAACCCGAAGAAGGGAAACACATAAAAGGACCACATAACAATACGGAACAAAAAAAGGCAGATCCCAAATGATAGATACATGCATTCGCATACGAGCAGTGGATAATGGCATGGGAACGGACGTGCAGCCAGCTTGCTTGTATAATTACCGATGTGACATGAAAAATCGTGTGTATACATAAGTTTATTCATCACAGCATGCCCCGTACATTTCATCTTATTGTGTGCTTCAAAGGCTTTGTTCTAGAAATTGCTAATAAACAATATCGCACGTAATTGGAGGTCACTGTGACAGGATTGCTGAACTTCGAACTGTCACATCCAATTATTCAAACAAGCATTATTAGAGTGAATCGATGAATTATTTAAAAATTAAGCAGGTATTTACCGGGAATCGAACTATGTCCGTTCAGTTGATACCATTTAGAATCGAACCAGTTTCTTTCAGCTAATACCATTTAGAATCGAACCAGTTCCGTTCAGCTGATACTAATTAGAATTAGATACTAAAAATTTATACTTCTGTATGGTGAGCTGGAGAAGGGTACACGATCTCAAGGCGGCCAATAGAAGCGCTACAATGACTCCTTAAAGATCTCACTGAAAGCGTTTGAAATAGACCAAGAAACATGGGAAGAGCTTGCACAAAATAGACCAAGAAACATGGGAAGAACTTGCAGAAAATAGAACACGATACATGGGAAGAACTTGCAGAAAATAGACCAAGATACATGGGAAGAACTTGCAGAAAATAGACCAAGATACATGGGAAGAACTTGCACAAAATAGACCACGAAACATGGGAAGAACTTGCAGAAAATAGACCAAGACACATGGGAAGAACTTGCAGAAAATAGACCACGATACATGGGAAGAACTTGCAGAAAATAGACCACGATACATGGGAAGAACTTGCAGAAAATAGACCAAGATACATGGGAAGAACTTGCAGAAAATAGACCAAGATACATGGGAAGAACTTGCAGAAAATAGACCAAGATACATGGGAAGAACTTGCACAAAATAGACCAAGAAACATGGGAAGAACTTGCAGAAAATAGACCAAGACACATGGGAAGAACTTGCAGAAAATAGACCACGATACATGGGAAGAACTTGCAGAAAATAGGCCACGATACATGGGAAGAACTTGCAGAAAATAGACCAAGATACATGGGAAGAACTTGCAGAAAATAGACCAAGATACATGGGAAGAACTTGCAGAAAATAGACCAAGATACATGGGAAGAACTTGCAGAAAATAGACCAAGATACATGGGAAGAACTTGCAGAAAATAGACCAAGATACATGGGAAGAACTTGCAGAAAATAGACCAAGAAACATGGGAAGAGCTTGCAGAAAATAGACCAAGATACATGGGAAGAATTTGCGCAAAATAGATCTACATGGCGCTCTACAATAAAATAAAAAAAGAGCGCATCATCTTGTGAAAAGAGGAGAATTGCAGCAACTCAACAGCGGAGAGTAGCTAGAAAGTCACAGACCAAGATCAGTCTACAGTGGTTATTCCATGCCCGAACTGTCCAAGGAAATTTACATCTCGAATAGATATGACTCATTAGCCATCTACGAACTCATAATTATGGACATAACTCTAATTCAATTTTCAAAAGTGGATGTAACAATTGGTCATCATCACTTGTGATGGACGAACAACATAATTAGAATCGAACTAGTTCCGTTCAACTACGTCATTTGGATAGTAAGTGCCTGCTGGTGTTTTTACTGCATTGGTAATATTATCCATATAAATAAAAAGACAATAATACTGAAAAGACAATCTCATGATGTTACCGAAAAGACAATAATGTTGAAAAGACAATCTCATGATGTTACCGAAATGCACTTGGTAAATCTTGCACTTGTTCTATCTGTACTTTCACTATCTTTGTATATGCTCTTACAAAGTCTAAAAATGTTCCTTTTATTTCATAATTTTCTAGAATACTCCAGAGTAGTTTTTTTCATTTATTCAGTCGAAAGCTTTCTCTTGATCTACAAAAGCAATATTAATTTGGGTTTTGTATTCTATTGTCTTTTCTATAATTTGTTGTAGAGTAATTATGTCATATGTACAACCTCTTCGTTTCTAAACCCAAACTGTATCGGACTAAGCAACCTCTTCCTTTTCTAAACCCAAACTCTGTAGAACTTAGCAGCCTCTTCCTTTTCTAAACGCAAACTGTGTCGGACTAAGCAACCTCTTCCTATTTTAAACACAAACTGTGTCGGACTAAGCACTGGATTAACAATAGATCTTATTCATTTTTCAAGAATTCTAGCGAACATTTTACCGACATGTCTAAGCAGGAAGATACCAATATATGTGCCACACAATCTTGTTTGTTTCTTCTCTTCTTCCCTATTGATACTACGTTAGATCTTTGCTAATCTTTTACATCTCTTTCTTTCCAAGCCTTTCTGAAGATATCATGGAAATATCTCCAAGCTTTCAAAATTTAAAAAGTTAATATAGCGATTACCGCCGAAGACGGATGTGTCGGGCCATTGGCGCAAATAAAACGGCGACACAACGCATTTCCATTCTCTGGACTACATTCTGCTGGAAATCTAGTAGGACATGTCCTGCTACAAGAGAATTCAGCAGGAGTTTGAGAATGTACGCTGAAGAAGAATATAGCGATTGTTTAGTAAGACATCATAGTTGATAGATACAAGTGAAAAGTCAGGTTTACAAATGAGTAACTCTGAAAGTAACCAAATTACTCCATTCTCTTACACGATGCTTTAGTTCCTTTTCCATCAATTCCTTCCAATTTATTCTTTGGGTTGTTCTTGATAGCTTCTCCCACTTTTTGCTGCATGATTTCAGGATCTACTACATTTGCATAGTAAAAAGTAAAAAAAGTAAAGTAATCCATAGTATTTATTAATGCCGTAGGGGTGTGAGATGTTAGCGATCTCACATTTCAGAGGATCTGCAAATGAGGGCGGTAGCCATCTCCTCTCCCTCGCAGTCTTTACTTCCCGGATTAATCCGGTACCCATTTAAGGCTGGGTCGACCTGGGAGCCGATCTGAAAACATTTGGGGAATGAACCCAGGACTTATATGCGAAGCCAGTGCTCTAACCACTGCGCTAACGCGGCTCCCCAACATTTGCATATCGTGGTTTGAATATCACTATGTGTCTCTTTTCTGAAATGTTCTTGAAACTAACGGGAATTGAACCAGTTCGTTCAACGGCACCAAATCGCCTAGCAACCATTGCACGCGCGTTCTTCCATACTTGACTAACCGCATCTCTAAAACGGAAGAACGCGTGTGCAATGGTTACTAGGTGATTTGGTGCCGTTGAACGGACTGGTTCAATTCCCGTTTGTCTCAAGAATTTTAAAAACTGTCCTCTGGCTTCCTACTTAAAATTACTTGTATCTGAAATGTTCAAGAAGTCTTTAAAATATTCTTCCCATCTTTCTTTTATCTTTCTCATATATAACTATACCATGCTTGACATTTATATATTCTGTTGGTTGTAAAGTTCGTCTCGTGTTCTCATTTTTGCTAATGCTTCATAGAACTGTTTACTGTTTACACAGTCTATGATTTTCTTCATTTATGGTCCAAAGTTTTTACTTTTCTTGTTTGATTATTTTTACAACACCTCGACTTGCTAATCTGTACCTTATATAATCGTCTTCTGTTCACGTACTCAGTCAGGTCCTTGTACTGTTTCTTTTTAAGTGTTCACGGCTTCTTTAACGTCATTATTCTACCGGGCTGTGTTTTTTTTTCCCCCTTAAGTCTCCTGTATACCTAGTGCCATAGTGTTTTATTAAGCATTCTCGAATGGTGTTTTTGAACTTCTGCCATGCTGTTTCTATGTTATCTTCTGGCATGTACATCTCTGCTATAACTGCCATCATATCTGTGTTTATTTTACCTTGTGTTTCTGAATCTTTCAATTTTCGTGTGCCAATGGTTTTTGTTTTTATTACTTTTCTTTGTTTCTCGGTATGTATTGTTTTCCCAAGGTGTGCGTTGCGAATGATCTTGGCATTTCTAACAATTTCTCTTCCAGCCTGTCGTGTCAGTATGATATCTATCTGAGAAAATTGTTCCGAATTGTTCTTTTTATACATGTATGTTGTTTACTCTATTTATGTTGTTTACTTTTTTATGTTGTTTACTCTGTTTATGTTGTTTACTCTGTTTATGTTGTTTACTCTGTTTATGTTGTTTACTCTGTTCATGTTGTTCACTATGTTTATGTTTTTACTCTGTTTATGTTGTTTACTCTGTTTATGTTGTTTACTCTGTTTATGTTGTTTACTCTGTTCATGTTGTTCACTCTGTTTATGTTGCTTAATCTGTTTATGTTGTTTACTCTGTTTATGTTGTTTACTCTGTTTATGTTGTTTACTCTGTTTATGTTGTTTACTCTGTTTATGTTGTTTACTCTGTTAATGCTCATATAAACTGTTAATGATATAAAGCCTGTGTTCTGTGCATATATTGCAGATTCAGCCAATTCACATCTATAAAATAATGAGAGTTTATCCAAGACATCCGACTTCTGCAAACAATTCTGCCTAAGCATACCTTATATTCTTGTAAATAGTACTTAATATAAAACAGGTGATGATGTGTTACTGCACAACGACTAACACACTATCACTATCGGAAGATCACGTGAAATAATAAACACAACGGAAAACAAGCAAAAATCATACAAATAACAATACACATGACATAATTAACGTTTCAACCAAAAGGTCTTTATCAAGATATGCACAAAACATCAAAAGACGACTAATATAAATGAACACGCCACACAAACGTATCCATTCGAAATACGGAAGTGAGATACTGGAAGGACAGGAACAGGAAGTACATAAAAATATAAGTGGAAACGAAAGGAATTAAAAATATGACGTAAATGACGGAACAAATTGAATAAAGGCAAAGTCCACACCAACCAAGAACTAGACAAAAGAGTGGTCGGAATTTTGTCCAAATGGCTTGAGGATACCAATCTAAAAAATAAGACGATTTTCCAGAGCGTACCTAGATATATCATCTGTGGTGCAGTATCTAATGGCAGTGACCTGAATATCAAGAGCACCATGATAGCCATAGCCGTTGAAGTGTGTGTCAACAGGAGTAGGTGTTCTGTGCTTGATGGCATGAAGATGGTTACAGAAGCGGACGCTGAATCTTAAGCCGGTTTCCCCGATGTACTACTTGCCGCAACGTTTACATATTTGATCACAAAAATAACATTACGGGATTCACAAGTAAAGGCCTCATCAATGGAGAAAGTAGCTTTGGAAAATGAAATGGAGAGCATCTGAACCACATAAGGACATGTATAGCAACGAGCAGTACCAAAAAACGTACCAGGTGTAGTCATTTCTATTCTTCGTCTTTTGATGTTTTGTGCGTATCTTGATTGTTCAAACATTGATTATGTCATGTGTATTGTTATTTGTATAATTTTTGCTTGTTTTCCGCTGTGTGTGTATTATTTCACGTTAGCTTCGGATAGTGTTAGTGTGTAAGCAGTCGCGCAGTAACACTTCATCACCTGTGTTTACGTAAGTACTACTTTCATACAGTTTTACTAGCGGTATTACCTTTTATTGATTGTAATCTTATATTCCTGTACAATTTGTGTCTCGATTTACCAGTTCATGGGAAGAGAAGAAAACAAATAAAGAGGTGCTAAAAACACTTAATACCTCTCGTATGAAGAAAGAATTACTAAGAGAAATAAACATCAGGCAAATAAAATATTTTGGACACATTAAAAGACATGACACCTTGGTGAAGAGCTTACATGAGGGTAAAGTCAAAGGGAAGCGAGTAAGATGTAGGCAGAAATACAAGGGAGAGAGTAACATCACAAGAGGGACAGGTTACAGTCTAGCAAAGTGCACCACCAAAACAAGAGACAGGGGATGTTGGAGATCTTTTGCAATCAATCTTCGATGCGGAGACGGCATTTTTATATGATGATTGCCAGTTCATATACATATTGATTTGTGAATACACAATTTACTAGTCCATATTTATCAATCAATCAAGTGCCATGGTGTAGGCGATAATGTTTCTCCACGACTCTCTGTCTCTTGTGTTGTCAATAAGCTCGGTTTGTGAGCTTCTACCGTGCCATTATACAAGTCCATCTAGTAACTTTTCTCTTTTTCGTTCCCTATTTTTTCTCCCCTTGATCGTTCCAGTTGTTATTAAGTGTTAAAGCTGTGTTCTTCTCAGCACATGCCCTAGAAACCTTGACTGTCTGCCCCTAATGTTTGATATGATTGATCTTTTTACGCCAGCATCAATGAGAACGTCTGCATTAGTTTTCTTAGCTGTCCATGGTATTTTCATCATTCTTCTAAGAAACCACATTTCTGTAACCTCTATTTCGCATTGAATTTTTTTGTTTACTTCACATCCATAAAAACGAATTGGTTCGATATAACATCTCAGCACTCGAATTCGGATCTGCATTTATATTCTATATTTACAGCGACTTGTGAATACACAATTTAAATGTCTTGGCTAATATCGCTTATTTTTTTAAAGATGCAGATTGTCTGAATTTGGAAAACGTGTTGACTCAAGTTTCTAGTCGAATTGGTACCAGCTAAACGGACACGGTTCAAATCTCGCTCAATGTTGATTATATAACTTTGATAAACTCGCGTGGCTGAAATAAGTAGTGTTCTCATCTCAAATTCAGTCCTCATCAAAAATTTTTGCAAACAATGTCATAGCAAGAACATAGTTTGTGGGGGGTCCAAGGATTTTGGGGATAATATTGAAAGAAAAGGATGGATTGGTGTTTGGTGCCAATGTGACATTACATATTTTTTGAAATATTCCTGAGACAAAACAAGTAAATCGCAGACACGATGTTCTATTGTGAGTATCAAGTGAACAACGTGAGCATAATTCTTGTACAAGAAATCTTGGACTGGATCTGGGACACGAGATGGATACAGTCACGTTGGTTAGACAACATAATGTCTTCATGTGTGATAAAACTTCATAAAACTATTCGGCCAGAGGCCATGAATACACAAGGGAAGCAGAGGTAATCAATAATCAGATCATGGATAGATGTGGAAATGAAATCACGAATTGGCGTCCAACTGCATCATTAAGTTCAACTACCTTTTTTTTTGTGGGAGAGAAATGATGATGGTTTAGAACTTCCTGTTTTATGTGTAAGCTTACTAGTTTACGATAAGCAAGGTGATTTGTTTACAGGTAAAGGTAGGTTGGAGGACAGGTAAGATAACTAGTATTCAATGGCATGTAAGGCAAGACTGGGGAAAGATAACTAATGTACAATGACAGGTAAGTCAGGTGTGAAAACAAGTATGATATCTAATGCAAAATGTATAATGGCAGGTAAGTCAGGTGGGAAGACAGGTGAGATAAGTAGTTTAGAATACCAGGAAATGCAGGTATTAGAAGATAACATGTAAGTAGTGTATAATAGAGGCAAGCTATGTGTTAGAATAGGTAAGGTATCTAGTGTATAATGGCAGGTAAGGTAGATGTGAGTACAGCTGCGGTAATGGGTATGTGTGAGGACAGGTGAAATGAATTGATGTGAGGGCAGGTAAGATGAATTGATGTGAGGACAAATAATATGAATATTAATGATAACAGGTAAGATGAATAGGTTTGAGGAAATGTAATATAAATAGCTTTGAGTACAGGTACGACGAATAGGTTTGAAGGTAGTCATGTTACTAATAGATAACTTATTAGTGGTTGTGTCACCTGTCATAACCTCGTTCTTCTTAAACTCATCCAGAAAGATGAGATATATGAAGCCTACTCTATCGTTTAATAGGTAAAATAAATAGTTTTGTTGTTATATCTAACCTTTATAGCAAAAAGTATACTACACGTGTTTGGTCATATAAAGAGACACACCTGTTTAGAAATACACATAATAGAGGGTATAGTACCTGGGAGGAGGAGAAAATGCAGACCAAGAAGACGATGGACTGACGACATTAAAGGGGGTGCAATGGGAACGCATTGCTCTAGGCGGACCCAGGTTAGCAGATAACCAAGATCCCAAATGTACCTCCTCGCGGTGCACCCTGGAAACAGTAAAACAGCACCTCGAGCTGATTCTGGCCACATCATTTGGGGATCGTGTCCGAGAATGTGGAGGTAGCAGATGGAAAGAGATTTGACTGCATAAGAGATACACAATATCTCCGACACCACCAGCATCACCACATGCAGCGACACTGTCGACATACAGTGAAGCTAGTTAGTCCAGTCCGAACATTGGAGGAGCGGCCAATGACAACAGCATGAAAAGGTGGATGCATGGTGAAAGACAGATAGATTTCATACTGAGTACTATGAAAGGGCAGACCAGCGCTAGAGGGCAGCGCCAACTGCAAATAGAAAATGAAAACGATTACGGAAATGGGAACTACATGCTCTGTTAGCTCGTGACAAACTTCAAGTTACTTGATTTCCTATGAATTACAAAAGACAGTGAGTTTTATTAAGGAGACAGAATTACAGATATAGACATGTTTCAAGTGAACGAAAGAAGAAGAAGACTTGATTTCCTTATAGGCAGAGACCCATACCCAATAATGGGAGTCCAGCAAAGCAAAAAGACCTGGCCTAACTCTAATGTCGAGTCTTCCTATACCGGAAAAATGCTCGCAAAGTGAAAGGGTGCCGCAATCGATAGGCTCAGGCAAAAAAAGGGACAAAGATAGCAGTCCTGGCCCAACTCTACTGTCAAGCTTTCCTGTACCGGAAATACAATTGCAGAGAGAAAGGGTTCCGTACCTGATGAGCTCAGGCACAAAAGAGACAACAATTTTAGCCCTGGCCCAACTCTACTGTCAGGTTCTCCTATACCGGAAATACACTTGCAGAGAGAAAGGGTTCAGTACCTGATGGGCTCACGCGCTATTGGGACAAGGTCGCTCAGTTCTAGAACGCCTTGCTCTCAAACGCGTGGTGTGAGACTCGAACTTGGGCGGGGTTTACGATGTCGGTAATGACACTTCGGCTAAGAGGGCGAAAGAGCCAGGGTCCAACTCTTCTGTAGAGTTCTTCCTTTTAAGGAACCAGATTCACAGATAAGAAACGGTTTAGTACCCGATAGGCACAGGCACAGTACGTCCATTTACACGAAGCAAGTTCATAGGCAGTAGAACACCTCGTGCGAGACAGAAGTCAGCAAAAAATCGTCTGGGCGAAGAGTCACCACACACACACACGTGCATGGTGACAGATAGGGAGGCTGTCACAGGCTAGGGTAGCCCACCTGAAATGTCGAGGCATGCCGAAATTGGATGTGCTAGGCCTACAAGGCGCATAATGGTAGCACAACGTAAACACGCTCCCGGCGGAAATCGCACGGATATCCATGCTGATTACAATGGAGCGAACGCAAAACAAACAACATTAAAGATAACATGAATACGTCGTTGGAAAATACAAGCCACATCGCCAAGACAGAGAATGGTTTATGGAGTTCATTGGGAAGACAACGTTCTGGAGAGAATACCTCACATGATACACACATCTAACCTGGATGTATCGGTATAATATTTGAACTTGAATGTTAATATCCCGCCGAAGACGGATGTATCGGGCCATTGGCGCAAATAAAAAGGCGACACAACGTATTTCCATTCTCTTGAGAATGAACGCTGAAGAAGAAGACTGTCAAGGTGAACAATCTGTCAGAACTAGCATGCTGTGCCAATTGTGTACGCTATTCACTAAGCAAAGCGGCGCTAGTTAGGACTATTGTCCGGACTGTAGATATAACTTAATGAAGGGATTGGGGATAGTTTACAAGATTCTTGATTCTTGATTAGGAACAAGCGTCACAGCACTGGGGGCATTCCCATATATGCTCTGCTTGCTGTTCCATCAGCCATCTAAAAGTGTATAAGGTCAGTGTCCCAGTCAGTTGCTGATTACGCGTTCTTCTGATCTTTCTCGAGAGGGAGCACTTTCTCCCATCGCCTCTAGTCACTCCCATTTCTACCATTATCTGAATATGTACATTGTCACGTTCCACTTTTCCTAAATACAATTTAATAAAATTTAACCTCTTCATGATTGTGGGATTTATATGATTTTTTTAGTTATTACTTTGCGGAGGGGGAACATGATATGTGTTTTACATTTCGTTACGTATTAGTACGAAAATTTTGAGCTCTATTTCCATAAGGAGGAAAGGTGGGGGGGGAGACTACCCTCATCTCCCCCCCCCTATGTACCTTCAAGCTTATCTGCAGGAAACAATTTTGTACTACATTACATTCTGATCTCCTTGGCGTGAACTATGAAATAACACTGATAGTTTTCTGATCTATTGACGTGAACTATGAAATAACACTGTCAGTTTTCTGATCTCCTTGACGTGAACTATGAAATAACACTGTCAGTTTTCTGATCTCCTTGACGTGAACTATGAAATAACACTGATAGTTTTCTGAGCTATTGACGTGAACTATTAAACAGCACTGATAGTTTCCTGATCTATTGACGTGAACTATGAAACAGCACTGATAGTTTCCTGATCTATTGACGTGAACTATGAAACAGCACTAATAGTTTCCTGATCTATTGACGTGAACTATGAAACAACACTGAAAGTTTCCTGATCTATTGACGTGAACTATGAAATAAATAAAAAGGCAACAAAACACATATCTGCAGCTAGTTAGCCACGCCAATAAGCCAAGTAAGCTAGCCACGTAAACTAGCCACGTAAGCTAGCCACAGCTGACGAACGTCCAATAATACACTTTTTAAATATAACAAAAATATGTCAATGTTACATAGGGAGACAACAGAATGTTAGAAAGACGTAGGTGGGCCGTGGCTATTGTGAGTAAACGCCTTCTAATAGAATTAAGACCCCGTTCGTTACGTTTTTGATTATTGCTGGGCGTTTGATTGGTCGCTATTTGCATACTTAGATTAGCATGCCAAAATCACCCAAGGCCAACTTATAGATTGCACGGACATTGGTCCCCAAGGACATGTTAATATTTTAGTTGGAAGGCCAACTTACGTTTAGGTTAACTGAAGTACAACTGTACTTTCTAAGACTAACAATAACTCATTGCCATTTCTTTACTAGCACTGCTTCTAATGTTGTATTACATTTTTTAAATTATTAATATAAAAGCAATAAACGACTAAGTAACTAAAGTAACTATTTTCATGTTACAGAGTAACTATTTTCATGTTACAAAGTAACTATTTTCATGTTACAAAGTAACTATTTTCATGTTACAAAGTAACTATTTTCATGTTACAAAAAAACTTGTTACAAAGTAACTATTTTCATGTTACAAAAAAAACTATGTTCATGTTACAAAGTAACTATGTTCATTAGTTAGTTAGTTAGTTAGTTAGTTAGTCGTCGGATCATCACTGCAAACTGGACACATCCATAGTTGCTCCGATCTCTCCTTGAGTGTATCCGCCATCACACTTCTGCTGACAGTACCGGTCCTATGCTGGTTGACCATAATTCTTCTGCGCCCTCCAAAATGTTCACCTCTAGCAACACCGCATCTCAATCCCTGATCTTTAATCCTAGCCATTAAAAAGGAATCATCATCCACATTAGTCTCACTCTCGCGTGTTATATCTCTTAAGGAGTTCAAAACGTCAGCGCGATCCATTGCCCCATCGCCCTGTGCCACAATCGCGCACGATGCCAGTTGATCTGCTCTTTCATTGCCTCGAACGCCCACATGTCCCGGCACAAAAATAAATGTAACCACTTTCAAGTTCGCATTTCTCAAGGCCTCAATCCACTGTTCGCGAACGAGACCCACTTGTACCTTCGTAATCATACTCATAGAGTCACTCAAGATGCAGACCTGCGTTACCTTCTGTGTGCGTAGCCACTCAAATGCCTAGGTCAACGCCATAGTCTCCATGGTCATACTACTCGTAGTGACCGCAAAGGCACCACTTTCCTCCTTGATCGTTTTACCTGCGCACTGAGCTGTAAAGGCCCAAGCACTGCGAACATGCCTAATTACAGATCCATCAGTGTATATAATCACATCCCCCTCTTTGGTATTCTCACTGATTAAAGCCTGCACTTCTTTCTCCACAACTGTGGGACACCACTCTCTGCATTCCCTGCTAAGTGATATTACTACTCTCAAACAAGTTTCGAAATCTGTGGGTAGACCTATCCATTCCGCACCTGCTGTCACATCCTGTAATCTGCACACGCTTTGTATGACATCCTCAGCACGTCCCATCCATGACCTTTCTCTCTTGAGTCTGCTGCCTTTAACTTTCTGTATTTCGGAATGCAACGGGTGTTCCTTATCTGCATGTATTTGAAGGTACGCCCGTGTACGGCAAAACTGTAATCTGTGCTCAACTGTTGGGCAGTCAAGTAGGTATCGCATAGCTCTTGTCGATGTGTCTCTTGTGCATCCCAGAATGATACGCATTGCTGCATTCTGGACTCGAAAATGACAATATCTCGAGTCTATACAAATATCTGCAGTATATGCAGATACCTGGAGTATATGAAAATATATGTGACTGATTAAATAGATGAAATGAAGTCTGAGCGAATACTTGACAATTTTAAAAGAACATCGGAAGTCTAATGCACGACTGAACAATAAATGAAAGTCTACAACTTTACTCAAAGTTCGACCGGAAGTCGACAGAACAAATACGCCAGTACTTTGAGAAGTTTTAATGTTTCGTAGTCACTAGCGGCCATGTTTGTTCCGGCTGTGCTGTTGCATAGCAACACACTCTTACGATTAGAGGCAGACGACTTAAATCGAGCAAATAAGAACTATACATCACAAAGAATGGCTGTGCCTTAAAGAAAACGTTGTGGTACCAACTAAAAATATATTGGCCCACTTTAACCACGGTTTCATGTTGGTATTAGTGGCAATGGTGTCTCGGTCACCAATAATGAGATATGAAACGATATTTTATTACTATTATTATGTGGCTTATTGTTTTCTGGAATTAAATGTTTACCAATAATTTTCTGATTTAAATGACCCGTCCCCTAAAGTTTTCTAGTTGTCATCATCATCAAGTGCCGTCTCCGCAACGAAGGTTGGCTGCAACGGATCTCCAACATTCCCTGTCTCTTGTTTTGGTGGTGCACTCTGTTAGACTGTAACCTGTCCATCGTGTGATGTTACTCTCCCACGTGTATCTCTGCCTACCTCTTGCTCGCTTCCCTTTGACTTTACCCTCAAGTAAAGTCTTCAATAGGGTGTCATGTCTTTTAATGTGTCCAAAGTATTTTATTTGCCTGATCTTTATTTCTCTTAGTAGTTCTTCCTTCATATTAAGTGTCTTTAGCACCTCTTTATTTGTTTTCTTCTATTTCCATGATGTTCTCCCTATTCTTCTATAAATCCACATCTCAAAGGCATCAATTCTGTCTTCTAGTTGTTTATTTAGTGTCCATGTTTCTGCGCCATACATTAATATGGAATAGATATAGCATTTTATAATTCTCATTTTTAACTTGTTTGTAATTTGTTTAAATGTTTATATTTTCCTTATTCTAGTTGTAATTGAGTTTTAAATATTTTTTCTGCATTACAATGACCTAGTAACTGTTTTTGCTTGATTGGAATGACCTTGACCTATAATCGATTACTTCAAGGTTGGAATATCATATTATTTGCTGTTTCCTGATTTCATGGAATATGTGGGTTATTTTCTGTACGTGTTAGTTAGAGATCGCGGTGTAGCCATTTGAATTTCCTGATACAACACTGAGACAGGATTAGCAAACCGTCAGTGAGAACACAATGTCTCGTAGTAAAATTGAGGGTTTTCTGGATATAACAACAGACGGCAGGAGCAGCATAGAAATACACAATGGATGTAGTAAAGCATACCAAGTCCTAGGGCAAATGACATCAATCTTCAGAAATAAAATTGTAGATTTAAACACCAAAATAACACTATTCAAAACAATTATTATAACAACGCCGTGTTACAAATGCCAAACATGGGCAACGACAGCACACGATAAACGTAAAATTGTGACAGCTGAAATGGCATGCTTGCGCAGAATCCTGGGAATATCGCTAAGAGACAGAGTGAGAAATGAAGACATTAGATAAAGAACCGGCACCACCCCAAACTTGGAATATATTAAGACAGCATATAAATGATTTGCACACATCAGCAGACTACCATCAGACAGCATACGACAGCAAGCTATGCTACACAGATACAGTGAAGGCAGACCTAGAGACCGACCACGAAAACGATAAGACCACCGAAATAAAAGAGACGAGAAACTCCACAATATACTCAGCACACACGAGGGCCATCTTCAGCAAACTCCTCTACCCCTGACGCTGAAAAGCAACAAAGGGTTTAGCCAATAGATAGATACATTAGAATTGTCCGGACCTATTATCTCTTGTTTCCTGGTTGGTATAACATATTACCTGTTGTTCCTAGAATTTTTCCATGACCTATTGTCTACTACACATTTTTTGTGCCGTCTGATTTCCTGTAACAACAAATATTTTTGCTGGTACTTCATTACTTGGCTTAATCTGTTTCTTGCTATTTCTTGTTTTTATCTTGTTCCTGTAGATGGTATCTTGTTTTTTGAAGAGCCTCCATTTTATATTATTTTTTTGGGATTTTAATTGTGCTTATGTCAGCCGATGTGATTGAACTACAGATACATAGATAAGTATCAATCAAGTGCTATGCCGAGTAGCGTAGGCGATCATGCTTCTCCATAACTCTCTGTCTCTTGTTGTTATTAAGTTCAGTTGGTGACTTCTGTTTGTGCACAGTAACAACCCATCCAGAAATTTCTCTCTTTATCTTCCTCTGTCTCTTCTCCCCTTGATCTTTCCTGTTGTTACTAAATGTTCAGGCTTTACTTTTCTCATCACATGCCATAAAAATCTTTATTTTCTGTTTCTAATTATTGCTATAATTTGTCGTTTTACTCCAGTATCTCTGAGAATTTCCACATCAGTTTTCCACATTAGAATATTTATGGAGAGCTGTGCGAAGGTAAACGATCAAATGGAGGGCAGAAAAAGCGTTTCAAGGATCACCTAAAAAACTCTCTCAAGCACTGCAGCATAGATACTAGCTCCTGGGAGACTACAGCACTTGATCGCTCAGCCTGGCACACCCAGATCACTGCTGGCATCATGAAATTTGAAAAAGAAAGAACACTGCGGGCAATCCACAAGCGCAAGAAGCGGAAGGACAAATCCGTAAATTCTCCTACCCCGAACCTTCAGCACTCCTGCATGCACTGCAATAGAACTTTCCGTGCACGAATCTGACTCATCGGGCATCTACGAACTCACAAACTAAATTAGTTAATTTCTTTTTTCATCTCATTTATTTTTTTTTATGTCATGCTCATCTTCGCTTGCGAAGGAGGAACAACATCATCACATTAGCTTTCTTGGCTGTCCATGGAATTTTCATCATTCTTCTTAAAAACCACATTTCAGATTTTTCAAACCATATTTGAAACGTTGGCTTACTGTCCATGCTTCACTTCCATAAAAAAAAAAGGATTTACTAAATATCATCATCATTAACTGCCATCCCCGCTACGAAGGTTGGCTGCAACAGATCTCCAACATCTCCTGTCTCTTGTCTTGGTGGTGTACTCTGCTAGACTGTAACCTGTCCATCGTGTGATGTTACTCTCCCACTTGTATCTCTGCCTACCTCTTGCTCGCTTCCCTTTGACTTTACCCTCAAGTAAGGTCTTCAATAAGGTATCACGTCTTTTAATGTCTCCAAAGTATTTTATTTGCCTGATCTTTATTTCTCTTAGTAGTTCTTTCTTCATATTAAGTGTCTTTAGCACCTCTTTATTTGTTTTCTTCTCTTTCCATGATGTTCTCCCTATTCTTCTATATACCCACATCTCAAAGGCATCAATTTTGTCTTCTAATTATTATATAAATAGATAAATAGACATTATCTTTATCGTGGACATGAAGGACATCTACGCTGATAGTTTTTTTATATATTTAATTGAAAATAGAGATGTATACATGTATACAAGAAACATTGCTTTCAAAAGTGGAACGACGAAAACTAGCACTGTTTGGACATGTATGATTCCTTGTCAAAAGCAGAACTTCAGGGAACCTTCGAAAAGGAGGGGACAGAGGAAGACGAATAAATACATGGACAAACAACATCAAGGAATGGACAGGACAAGATTTTTCTCCGCATTGTTGAAGATAGAAATCGCTGGAGGACTTTGTGTGCTGAAGCATTCAATGTGGTACCGCTACGTTCCTGACTGTTTGCTGAAGCATTCAATGTGGTACCCCTACGATCCTGATTGTGTTTGCTGAAGCATTCAATGTGGTACCCCTACGATCCTGACTGTGTGCTGAAGCATCCAATGTGGTACCCTAAGACCCTGAATGTGTGCTGAAGCATCCAATGTGGTACCCCTACGTTCCTGACTGTGTTCTGAAGCATTCAATGTGGTACCCCTACGATCCTGATTGTGTTTGCTGAAGCATTCAATGTGGTACCCCTAAGACCCTGACTGTGCTGAAGCATCCAATGTGGTACCCCTAAGACCCTGACTGTGTGCTGAAGCATCCAGTGTGGTACCCCTATGACAATGCCGGGTTACTGGTTTATGGATATGGATATTTAATTGATGGATGATGATATGTAGACGGGGCAGCTATGTGAGAGGTGCTGATGCGTGGACGGTCCAGATATGTGGACAGTGCCGATGTGTGGACTATGCTACTGGTGAGTGTTCTTATTGATGCATGTATTGGTGATTATTCAGAAGAAAGAGCTCCGTGAAAGAAATAGAGCCAGTGTTTGTGCATGTTTCTGTCTGCCTATACATGTCGTTATTTGTGTTTCTATTAGTCTATGATTGTCTTTATATATGTATCTATGACTGTCATATTGCGTGTTCCTGTTTGTCTATGGCTGACTTTATGGATGTTTCCGTTTGACTGCGCCTTTCTAAATGTGGGTTTATGTTTGTCTGTGTCTGTCTAAATGTGGGTTTATGTTTGTCTGTGACTATCTAAATGTGGGTTTATGTTTGTCTGTGTCTGTCTAAATGTGGGTTTATGTTTGTCTGTGTCTGTCTATATGTGGGTTTATGTTTGTCTATGACTGTCTAAATGTGGGTTTATGTTTATCGGTGCCTGTCTAAATGTGGGTTTATGTTTATCGGTGTCTGTCTAAATGTAGGTTTATGTTTATCGGTGCCAGTCTAAATGTTGGTTTATGTTTGACTGTGCCTTTCTAAATGTGGGTTTATGCTTGTCTATGACTGTAAAGTGGGTTTATGTTTGTCTGTGACTGTCTAAATGTGGGTTTATGTTTGTCTATGACTGTCTAAATGTGGGTTTATGTTTGTCTGTGACTGTCTAAATGTGGGTTTATGTTTGCCTATGACTGTCTAAATGTGGGTTTATGTTTGCCTATGACTGTCTAAATGTGGGTTTATGTTTGTCTATGACTGTCTAAATGTGGGTTTCTGTTTGTCTATGACTGTCTTCATGCAGGTTTTCTTCCTGCCTATGACAATATTTATGCTTGTTTCCCTTCATGTAAGACTGTCTTTATTTGTATTTAAGTTTGTCTATCAGTATTCTGTGCATGTTTCTTTTGGCCATGAATGTCTTTATGTTGGTTTATGTTTGTCTATGTCTGTCTTTATATTTGTGTCTGTCCATCACAGACTGTGTGTGTTTCTATTTGTTTATGATTTTCTTTAAGCATATTTATGTTTGCCTGTCGATTTTGTGTCTCCCACTAGAGATTTATCTGTTGAAACAACTGCTTGCCGCTCTTTCCCACAGAATAAATCACGATGTGTGCGTTGAAACAGCAAGTGTGTCCATGATATCGTGATGATGTAAAGCGCGTGTCCGCCTACATATCATCGCAGGCACACACAGCTGTCAGTGTTCACAGGCGATATTTATCAATGATGTGACGGATTAAACTTTGATACGTGTCACTTCATGTGACGACAGTCACGGAATATAAACACGCAGGAAGTTAACGGTGTCTTACTTTCTCTGTCGTGATTTGCTATCACATGGGGTTTTTTTTAGGCTAGAAATAAAATTATATTTTCTATGTTAACAAATCGTTAACGTGTAACCTGTGCGTGATAGATGAATGAAATAACGATAACAATGTCACCTGCTATGAATATCGCAAGACGTGACTAAAGGATGTAGGGCTTGCTGTTGGCAATGCCATATTGTTGTCTTTGTTTTGATAAATACTACTGAAGTCCATTGCCTGGATTGGTTATCAGCACCTCCCACACATCGAAACTGTCCACACATCAGTACAGTCCACACATCTGGATCGTCCACACATCAGCACCTCCCACATATCTGGACATACATAACCGGTCTCCTTAATAAAGAAATGTGTCCAGAAAGGTAAACATGACCATTTTGGAAAGGCAAATTTTGATACATTCCGAGTTTTTCGTTTGTCGGCCTTGACTATTTTTGACACGCGAGTCTATAAATAGTGACCAACGAAATCACAACAATAATCGAAATTGTAACAAATTGAATCCTGTTTACTTTCTGTGCAGAGATCGCCCTAACTATTTACGGCCTCTGTTGGAGGGGATATAATTCCTTTATAGCATGTTTTGATGTTGCTAGACATTGTCATGGACAACTGTCCTTTAGGTTAGAAGATTGCTCAGGACATAGCAATGTACGACACAGTCACACTGATTAAGATTGTTCAGGACATAGCAATGTACGACAGTCACATTGATTAAGATTGTTCAGGACATAGCAATGTACGACACAGTCACATTGATTAAGATTGCTCAGGACATAGCAATGTACGACACAGTCACATTGATTAAGATTGTTCAGGACATAGCATTGTAATCTACAGCCACATTGAGGAAGATTTTCAGGATATAGCATTGAACACTACAACCACATTGAGTATGATTGTTCAGGGCACTACATTGCACACTAAAGCCACATTGAGACTACAACCAAATTGAGGAAGATTGTTGTCCAGGGCACATTCTCACAGAATACAACCACATTGAGGAAGATTTTTGTTGTTGTTCAGGGCATATCATTGACACTACAACCACAATGAATAAGATTGCTCGAGGCATAGCATTACACATTAAAGCCACATTGAGATAGATTGTTCAGGGTGCTGCATTGACACTTCAACCATATGTGGAAGTTTGCTCAGGGCATAACATTGCACACTACAACCACATTGAGTAAGATTGCTCGGGGTATAGCATTACACATTGCAGCCACATTGAAGAAGATTGTTTAGGGCATAGCATTGCACACTGCAGCCAGATTGAGGACGATTGTTCAGGGCATAGCATTGCACACTGCAGCCACATTGAGGAAGATTGTTCAGGGTATAGCATTGCACACTGCAGCCACATTGACTAATAGTCATATGAGAATTGAGAGAAAGAATAATAATGTTAATAAAAGACGGATCTTTTAAAGAAAATAACTTTGTAAAAACTATTTTTAAATAATTTAGCACCATTTAAACTATTCAGTAGCAATGCCAGAATTTCGTGGAACGGCTCGACATACGCTGCACACCAACCACGACCACATTTAAGCGAGCTGGAATTGTTCTACAGTGTCGGTAGCTGCTCCATCAGGGATTTTTCTGAGATTAACTCAAGGGATAATTCCCCATCAAAACATAATGTAATTGGAGCATCGTTCTAGACAATAATACTCGGCCACCTGGTATGTGGTACACGAGTGACTAACTCGTACATTTTCCAGGCCTTATCATCATCTCCGTTATCCTCACCACATTATTTACGATCCATCTACTGCCTGTTGTATTTCCTCAGGTGAATGATGGTGTATGGTTGTGAATGATGGTGTATGATGGTAAATGATGGTGTATGGTGGTGTATGATGCTGAATTATGGTGATTGTTGGTGAATGATGGTGACTGGTGATGAATGGTGGTGAGTGATGGTGAATGATGGTGATTGATCGTGAGTGGTGGTGAATGATTGGTAATAAATGAGTGATGGTGAATGATGGTGCATTTGTGTAAATGATGGTGAGTGGTGGTGAATAATGGTAAATTGTTGTAAATGATGTGTGAGTGGTGTTGAAGGATTGTGTATGATTGTGAATGATGGTGCATGATGGTGCATGATCGTGCATGATGGTGCATGATGGTGCATGATTTGTCATCAAAACGTTGTCATAGGTATATACGACTGAACTCATTCTATTCTGGTTTCCCGATAGTGACGCCGTCCACCTCAACAATAGCACACACCACATGTTTAGAGTATCACTCATAACACGTAACTCCGTAGCTTCAAGAAATCATCGATTTCCTTAAAAAATGCAATTTGCAAACAAGACTATGTGACTAAGATCCCACCCCATCCATTTTGTCATCGTTTATCAATATGTTAGCGATTTGCTTGTGATATTAAAGCCTGAAAGAAAAGCAAAGATTGGTTACAGTCACCTTACATACTTACACGGCCGTGCCGTGGTATGATACAGTGAGGCGGCCGCATCACAGGGCCGTACAGTGATATGATACAGTGAGGCGGCCGCATCACAGGGCCGTGCAGTGATATGATACAGTGAGGCGGCCGCATCACAGGGCCGTGCCGTGGTATGATACAGTGAGGCGGCCGCATCAGGTGGCACCGCAAGGAGGCAATATAAGAAGCAAAATCACAATACAACTGCAACCATTCAAATATTTTAGGAAATATTTAAAGGGCTGCATTTCGTGGACTTGCATCATACTGAGAAATTCTACTGCGATCCCCTGGTCTGTCATGAATGCAGTAAGTGGCAGCTAAGGAAGTCCGGTGTGGCGTTGGCTACCAAATGGAGGATGTGATGAAACATGTTGAACACAAGTGGTCTTCTTCGACTGTCCCCGACTAACAACATATCTTTACGACATTTGTATTTATTATGTCATCATTTAATGTCATATGTATATCATCTTGTCCTCTAAACATGGCCTTGTCATATAACATCTGTATATCACTTAGTCATATGTACATCACCTTGTCATTTGTATATCAAAGTCTCATTTATTCATTACCGTCATCTGTACATGTCATTGTCATCTGTACATCACTTTGTCATCTGTACATCACTTTGTCATATGTACATCACTTTGTCATTTGTACATCACTTTATCATATGTACATCACTTAATCTTATGTACATCACTTAATCATATGTACATCACTTTGTCATCTGTACATCAAATTATCATCTGTACTTTATCACTTTTACGTGATGTAAATTGCATCAACACTATGGCATGTGTACTACTTCTGTGGCCACAAACAACTCGCAACATTAATGATGTACTATACAACAGACGTGGGCTCTGTCAATGTAAGGAAAGCAGACAACAGACGTGGACTTTGTCCAAGAAACGTAAGCAGACAACAGACGTGGACTTTGTCCAAGAAACGTAAGCAGACAACAGACGTGGAATGTGTTCAGGGAACGTAAACAGACATCAGACGTGGACTGTGTTCAGGGAACGTAAACAGACAACAGACGTGGACTGTGTTCAGGGAACGTAAACAGACAACAGACGTGGACTGTGTTCAGGGAACGCACAGACAACAGACGTGGACTGTATTCATGGAACGTAAACCGACAACAGACTTGGACTTTTAATCAGACTTACATTTAAAGGTATAAATATAAATATAAATATAAAGTATAAATATAAGTATAAATAGATAGAGGACTTTTAAATGTAAGTTTAAAGACCGTCGTTACTCTCAACAGAGAGTGCAAGAAACACAGCCACGTAAGCGTGGATGCTGAGGTCAAGACACTAATACGCGAGAACGCCGATAACACAGACGCGAGAACGCCGATAACACAGATGTTGTGATTTACACGGACTGATCGGTCATCCGTCATCAGCGATGCGCATGGGCCTTTACTGTCAGATCAAAAGGGGAAACCGTACACGAAGCTAGTGGTGCCTTTACCGCAAAAACGAGCAGTCTAACTTATGGAAGTATTCGCCGTAACGCAGGCACTTTACTGGCTGGAATCGCAAACCTATTACCATGCTTGCATACTAAATATGATTCATAAAGTCAAAACAGGTGATGTACGTATGGAATGGGCGGAGTCATTGGAGAGAGCTAAAATGCAGGCATCACTACGAAAACTCAGCTTATTTTTGTCCCCGGACATGCGGGCGTGGAGGGAAACGAACGTGCCGATAAATTAGCTAATCTCGCCACAGCAACAGACGGTCAGCCTATGGACCGAGCAGACATACTCACTGTTCTTCGTGAGTCCTCACGATCAGAGGATTTTGAGATGAATAATCATGAGTCAATATCAAGAATGCAAGAATTGGGAGTGAGGATGGGCGTGGCTCGAAGAGAACCCCTGACAAAGATTTCAAAAACAGTAGTGAACCAACATAGAACCGGAACCATCAGCAGTTATACCCTGAGAGATTTACTCAAGTGGAGATCGGAGCACCTATGGATGTGTCCGGTGTACGAAGATGATAATCAACATACCTAATACCTAATTATATAAAGAGAATCATTGACTGCAACCAGAGAACATTAAAAGTTAACAGTGGTATTCTTCTTCTTCGTCTGCGTTCGTTCTCAAACTCCTGTAGATTAGCTGGATGTAGTTTGGAGAAAGGAATGCGCTGTGTCATGGTTTACAGCATTGCTGCGATATCTGCGCCTTTCGGCCTGAGACATCCGACATCAGCATGACTTTGGGTCACTGACCCTATATGGAATGGGACAGCCAGCTCCATCCCATAACCTCCTTAGTCGCCTTTTATGACATGCGTGGAAAGTAAACAGTGTTGCTATTCTTTGCTCCCATTTCGGGCCTTGGCAACACACGGGCCGTTAACAGTGGTAATAATGAAAATAAAATCACTGACTCCAACCAGAGAAAGTAAACAGTTAACATAAATAACAATAGAGAATTATTGAATCCTACTAGAGAAAGTAAACAGTTAACATTGGTAAAAATAGAGAATTATTGAATCCTACTAGAGAAAGTAAACAGTTAACATAAATAACAATAGAGAATTATTGAATCCTACTAGAGAAAGTAAACAGTTAACATTGGTAACAATAGAGAATTATTGAAACCTACTAGAGAAAGTAAACAGTTAACATAAATAACAATAGAGAATTATTTAATCCTACTAGAGAAAGTAAACAGTTAACATAAATAACAATAGAGAATTATTGAATCCTACTAGAGAAAGTAAACAGTTAACATTGGTAACAATAGAGAATTATTTAATCCTACTAGAGAAATTAAACAGTTAACATTGGTAAAAATAGAGGATTATTGAATCCTACTAGAGAAAGTAAACAGTTAACATTGGTAAAAATAGAGAATTATTGAATTCAACTAGAGAAAGTAAACAGTTAACATTGGTAACAATAGAGAATTATTGAATCCTACTAGAGAAAGTAAACAGTTAACATTGGTAACAATAGAGAATTATTGAATCCTACTAGAGAAAGTAAACAGTTAACATAAATAACAACAGAGAATTATATAATCCAACTAGAGAAAGTAAACAGTTAACATTGGTAACAATAGAGAATTACTGAATCCTACTAGAGAAAGTAAACAGTTAACATTGGTAACAATAGAGAATTATTGAATTCAACTAGAGAAAGTAAACATACAACAGTGGTAGTGAATGGAATAATACAAGAACTACAATAGGAAAAGTCCGGCTCTGTGGCTGCGTGTTATAGACCTCGTCTAGCATTGTCTATATATCAGGTTCAATTTCCAGGGTGGTCATTTATTTATACGGACCTTTCAGACAGCAATGACAACCTACTAAATGTAAATATTGCCTAGAAAATCAGTGCTGCTGTATACACCAAAACGTATTACTGACGGAATCATACACAACCCGCAGATACAGGAGAAAGACCCCAGGGAGGAGGGGTAGGGGACAAAGTTGAACCCACTTTCCCTATTCAGAAACAGCTAAACTACATTTAACATTACACTACCAGGTCAATATGAAGGTCAACCATCGTCTCGTACTCCCTTTACTGTACAGCTACTGACAACAAATGTGTTTGTCCTTCTCAAAATAAGATCTGGCAAAATTAAACACTCTTCCTTTTCTTTTCTCTCTCTCTCTAATTTTATCTTTCTTTCTCTCTCTCTCTCTCGTACATTTATTGGTTCATTCATGTTTATGATCTCTTCCGGTCGAGAGCATCCCCACCCCATCAATTCCCAGCCCGTGGATGGAGGATTAACCTAGCACACGTAATGAAGAATCAGATGATCTGGACTGGAATGTTGTCTTACGTTTGAGCGAAAGCGAATCAAGCGTCAGACAACAATACAACACAACTCTAGGTCTCTAATTCAATTATTCAAATCAGTATGGACCCTAGTCTCGGAGGAGACCAAATTCATGGCAGCAGTTTTTTGTCTGTTCAAGTTTGCAAATATTCTTCCTGTCTTTCCGTCCCGCGTGCATCATTGTCCAGTCTGGCTAAATTCGACTTTGTTTTGGCACGCAATTCTTGCGCAATTGGTGGATGCTATCCATTAGTTCACAGTAACTCTAACTTCTTGTGCTCAAGCATAAGCTTCCCAAAGGTTCCCTGGGGTTGGTTACAAACAGTATGAGGTATCCACATCAAATGAAATTCCAAATTCCTTTAGAAATATATATATATTTGGCCTAAAGTGTGCCACCTGGCATACACATATATACATATATGGTGGCATGATGGTGTTTAATGTGTAATAATATAAAATAGCGTACTCTGTGGCTTGGAGTTGTTATACCTGTACAAGCGGAATTAAATTCAAATGGTAACTTGATGTTGTGCAGTGTGTGATTGCATAAATATATAAAACATGATGGCTTGATGTTATCCACTAAATGATATAATAAATAAATACACATTATAAATTTGATATGGTTCAATGTGTGATATTATAAACATGTGCAAGTGATCACTTGATGTTGTCCAGTGTGTGATAGCGTAAACTTATAGAAATGATAAGATGTGTAGGTGACTTGTGTGAGATGATAAGATGTGTAGGTGACTTGTGTGAGATGATAAGATGTGTAGGTGACTTGTGTGAGATAAGATGTGTAGGTGACTTGTGTGAGATGATAAGATGTGTAGGTGACTTGTGTGAGATAAGATGTGTAGGTGACTTGTGTGAGATGATAAGATGTGTAGGTGACTTGTGTGAGATGATAAGATGTGTAGATGACTTGTGTGAGATGATAAGATGTTTAGGTGACTTGTGTGAGATGATAAGATGTGTAGGTGACTTGTGTGAGATGATAAGATGTGTAAGTGATTTGTGTGAGATGACAAGATGTGTAGGTGACTTGTGTGAGATGATAAGATGTGTAGGTGATTTGTGTGAGATGACAAGATGTGTAGATGATAAGATGATAAGACAACTTGTGTGAGATGATAAGATGTTTAGATGACTTGTGTGAGATGATAAGATGTTTAGGTGACATGTGTGAGATGATAAGATGTTTAGGTGACTTGTGTGAGATGATAAGATGTTTAGATGACTTGTGTGAGATGATAAGATGTTTAGATGACTTGTGTGAGATGGTAAGATGTTTAGGTGACATGTGTGAGATGATAAGATGTTTAGGTGACTTGTGTGAGATGATAAGATGTTTAGGTGACATGTGTGAGATGATAAGATGTTTAGGTGACTTGTGTGAGATGATAAGATCTGTAGATGACTTGTGTGAGATGATAAGATGTGTAGATGACTTGTGTGAGATGATAAGATGTGTAGATGACTTGTGTGAGATGATAAGATGGGTATATGACTTGTGTGAGATGATAAGATGTTTAGATGACTTGTGTGAGATGATAAGATGTTTAGGTGACATGTGTGAGATGATAAGATGTGTAGATGACTTGTGTGAGATGATAAGATGTGTAGATGACTTGTGTGAGATGATAAGATGTTTAGGTGACTTGTGTGAGATGATAAGATCTGTAGATGACTTGTGTGAGATGATAAGATGTGTAGATGACTTGTGTGAGATGATAAGATGTTTAGATGACTTGTGTGAGATGATAAGATGTGTAGATGACTTGTGTGAGATGATAAGATGTGTAGATGACTTGTGTGAGATGATAAGATGTGTAGATGACTTGTGTGAGATGATAAGATGTTTAGATGACTTGTGTGAGATGATAAGATGTGTAGATGACTTGTGTGAGATGATAAGATGTGTAGATGACTTGTGTGAGATGATAAGATGGGTATATGACTTGTGTGAGATGATAAGATGTTTAGATGACTTGTGTGAGATGATAAGATGTTTAGGTGACATGTGTGAGATGATAAGATGTGTAGATGACTTGTGTGAGATGATAAGATGTGTAGATGACTTGTGTGAGATGATAAGATGTTTAGGTGACTTGTGTGAGATGATAAGATCTGTAGATGACTTGTGTGAGATGATAAGATGTGTAGATGACTTGTGTGAGATGATAAGATGTTTAGGTGACTTGTGTGAGATGATAAGATCTGTAGATGACTTGTGTGAGATGATAAGATGTGTAGATGACTTGTGTGAGATGATAAGATCTGTGGATGACTTGTGTGAGAAGATAGGAGCGTATGTGTCGAAGTTGTGTGTGATGTCACTGAAATCGTGTTGAATGCTATAATTTGCTTCTAAAGTCATGTTCAATCATTATGAGAAACGTATAGCGTCCACAATAGAACACATTTCCTCAAGCCATACTACCTGGATCGATTCTAGCAAATGATAAGGCTAGGATTAATGTATTAAATACAAAGATAAATTTCACAACCTCACACGCTTACACTTCTCATTTTGCTCAAGTGAGAAAAATATGCAGCATATTGTTGCATGCAGTTAGCTCCCCTTTGTTGCTAGGAGACCCCAGACGCCAGAATATGATTATACAGATGTGCAAATGGGAATTTAAAAAGTCAGCGTAATTTAACCCGCATGAGAGTCCAATGAGAAAGTTCTGATATCGACATGTTTTATTTTTTATAATATCGCTAGACTCCAACTTAGGTTTGCATCAGTGTAAAGAAGGTCGTGCAAATACACCAACAGACTTGTTTGAGGCTGTAAGAAAGGCTATGCAAACAGACAAACAGACTTGTTTAACACTATAAGGATGGTTATGCAAACATACCAACAGATTTGTTTGACGCCGTAAGAAGGCCATGCACACATAACAACATATTTGTTTGACGGTGTTAGTTTGTTGATTGGTTTCTATCCCCGGGAATTAAGAGCGGTTTGTTCTTACTTCCTGTGTGCAGTGGGATGGATTCTCGGAGCTTTCTTTCATATCCAGAAGATTTCCGCTTTTGGTTTAGTGCAATTCATATTGAAGAGCCTTATACTTAGAGTTGTACTATATACTACATGTCACGATAGTTTTCCTGGGTCACCCATTGTGTGTCATTTCTCCGACGAGGCGTTTCACGGTCATCGAACTATTCCTCGTGAAGAAAGACCATAACACGTTGGAGGTCTGAAATAAGACTTGTGAAATTCTCACGCACTCGCCTCATCCGTCTGTGAGGGCCTTCCAATACATCGCTAGACGAGGCTTGTGTTTTGACTCGGCGATTGCGTTTATCACACAATCAAGACGGCAGATGGCCTCTATCCAGGACGAGGATCTGCGCAGTGGGCGAACACATCTCGTGTAAGAAAGGCATCATTCCTCTCTATGCTCTTGGGTACTTAACCCAATTATCTCTGTATGAGCCATGTTGGACAACGGCGACAGTCCTGTTAGTAAGAAAAACATTATTCCTCCAAATTAATTGAGTACTTAACCCAATTATCTCTGTATGAGCCATGTTGGACAGCGGCTACAGTCCTGTTAGTAAGAAAGACATCATCCCTCCAAATTAATTGAGTACTTAACCCAATTAATATTGGGTGCCACCTGGAGTAAGAAGAAGAGGGAGACCTAGAGAAACTCTACGAAGAACCATTAATAGAGAAGGCATGTCAATGAACCTAAACAACACGCAACAATTGAAAGACCTGGCAACACAAAGACAGAAATGGAAAGCTATGGTTTCTGCCCTATGGCCTATGGCCCTGGAGGAACATAACATAACATAACATAACCCAATTATCTCTGTATGAACCATGTTGGACAACGGCGACATTCCTCTTAGACTAGGTTTGCGATGTCCTTGAAGACATGGACTTGCTTTCCGTCTAAGTTATCCACAGCGTCCACAGTCCGAAGCACAGCACTACGTCAGATAGAAGCTTTGACCAATGTGTTCTCCACCATTTTGTGTGTTCTCGAGTATGATCAGCACTTCGGCCAGTCGGTCTCGTGCTGGACAATTAGCTTCCTACAATTAGCTGCACAATTGTAGCTTCGTTGACACTATATCGTTTCACATACACAACGCTGCCCCCTAGCGCGTGTTGCCTTTTCAAATTGAATGTGTACTCTTATCATCACCATATCTTTGCTAGATCTACGCATATCGGGACATTGATACTGGCCGAGCCTCCATGTCTGTGCATTTTTGGCTGACCGAGACGAAATGCACAGAAGCCTTAATGTCACTGTATGCCGATAGTGCTGCTGGGTGTTGCGTAGACGTTTCGGAGATAATGTCTGTCTCTTTGTAGGCAATTCTCATTCCATCAACAGCTCCACATCCACGGACTCGAGACTAAAAGTATTGGCCAGGAAGATCGCATGAGCAGCTGTCCTGTGTGCAACACAAGGAAGTACCTATAGGATCTTGGTTATCTGCTAACTCTGTGTCCACACTACAGCAATGGGAAACATTTTTCTCCCAATTTGACAATGTAGGAACGGTCATACAGACACACGAATAGACTTGTTTCACAGTGTAAATACGGCTAAACAAACACACCAATAGACTTGTTTGATAGAGTAAAGACGGTTATACATACACACCTTGTGTTTATATAATAGACTGGTTGGACAGAGTAAAGACGGTTATATAAACACACCAATAGACTGGTTGGACAGTGTAAAGACGGTTATATAAACACACTAATAGACTGGTTGGACAGAGTAAAGACAACTATACAGACACACTGAATGCATAGACGGACATAAATTTAATCACGCGCAAACAGAAAGAATGATATAGATGCAAACACTGAAATACAGAAAGACAGACACAAAAGCTCCAAGAAAAACCAAAACAATTATCGAAATACAGAGATACATAAAATCTGACAGAGAAACAATGGGAGGAATCGAAACACTAAAATATATATATATTGAGTACAGAGGAACAGATACCGACGGACAGGGAAACAGACAGGCAGATATCAAAACATGGAGAAACAGAACAAACACATTGACCATCTTCGAAACATAAAGAAACAGATGCAGACAGATAGAGAGACAGACAGAGAAACAGAGAGAGAAATCAGAGCGTGCATGTGATGTTAATAAATATAGTTCTGTATTGGTTTTGACAATAAGAGAAATCTCTTGCATGAAATTACGCTGGGAAAACTTAGACATTCAGATAAGTGAATAGATAGCAATATGGTAGGTTAGATAACATAAACACATCTTGCGAATTTCCGATAATTATGTTGACAGTTATGTATTAAGTAGGGGAATCTTGACAAGAAAATATTGTTATCATTAACTTTAAGACAACTTTCAGCATCTAAGATAAGAAAACATTCAGCATCTATGATAAGGAAACATTCAGACATCTAGGATAAGAAAACATTCCCCCATCTAGGATAAGAAAACATTCAGATATCTACGATAAGAAAACATTCAGATATCTAGGATAAGGAAACATTCAGACATCTAGGATAAGAATACATTCCCCCATCTAGGATAAGAAAACATTCCCCCATCTAGGATAAGAATACATTCCCCCATCTAGGATAAGGAAACATTCAGACATCTAGGATAAGAAAACATTCCCCCATCTAGGATAAGAATACATTCCCCCATCTAGGATAAGAAAACATTCCCCCATCTAAGATAAGAAAACATTCAGACATCTAAGATAAGAAAACATTCAGACATCTAAGATAAGAAAACATTCAGATATCTAGGATAAGAAAACATTCCCCCATCTAGGATAAGGAAACATTCAGACATCTAAGATAAGAAAACATTCAGACATCTAGGATAAGAAAACATTCCCCCATCTAGGATAAGGAAACATTCAGACATCTAAGATAAGAATACATTCAGACATCTAAGATAAGAAAACATTCCCCCATCTAGGATAAGAAAACATTCAGACATCTAAGATAAGAAAACATTCAGACATCTAAGATAAGAAAACATTCAGACATCTAAGATAAGAAAACATTCAGATATCTAGGATAAGGAAACATTCCCCCATCTAGGATAAGGAAACATTCCCCCATCTAGGATAAGAAAACATTCCCCCATCTAGGATAAGAAAACATTCAGATATCTAGGATAAGAAAACATTCAGATATCTAGGATAAGGAAACATTCAGATATCTAGGATAAGAAAACATTCCCCCATCTAGGATAAGAAAACATTCCCCCATCTAGGATAAGAAAACATTCAGATATCTAGGATAAGAAAACATTCAGATATCTAGGATAAGAAAACATTCAGATATCTAGGATAAGGAAACATTCAGACATCTAGGATAAGAATACATTCCCCCATCTAGGATAAGTAAACATTCCCCCATCTAGGATAAGAATACATTCCCCCATCTAGGATAAGGAAACATTCAGACATCTAGGATAAGAAAACATTCCCCCATCTAGGATAAGAATACATTCCCCCATCTAGGATAAGAAAACATTCAGACACATAAAGGTAAGTCAACATTAAGTCATCTAAGATAAGAAAACATTCAGACACATAAAGGTAATTCAACATTCCCCCATCTAAGATAAGAAAACAACCAGGCATCTAGGATAAGAACCCATTCAGACATATAAGATAAGAAAACATTTATAAAATTTCGATAAAATAAACTTTCTGATTAAAAAAATTTTTATAAACAAAAACATTCAAACATCTTGGATAAGACAACGTGCAATCATCACAGATACGACATCATTGAGATGTCTAACTTAAGATTTATTTATCTGCGTCACAAGTATAGTTTTATATATATTTATCTATCCCCACTCTCAATATTTAATGCATATATATATATATAATATCTGTCGGAGGAAAGATAAACAATAAGTGACCCAAGCACACTATCACCTCGTCTCGTGACATGTACCCCCTCCGATAAGAAGGCTCCTTCAATAGGCATTGTACTACGCCGAGAACTGAAGTCTCCTGGGTATGAAAGAAAGCTCTGAGAAATCACCCCACTACACATAGGACGTAAGAGCTAATCGGTTGCAATTTCTGGGATGGAGAAGAAGAAGAAGAACTGTAGAATTTCACGTAGTTTTCAGACTCGCAACTACACATTTAACCAACTTCTTCTTCTTCTTCTTTCTTTCCTTCCTCTTTTACCCTTTACGGGTGTTGAGGGAGATACAATGTTCTTGTTCTCGCTTCAGATAATGTTATTTGGTGTTCGTGTAATGTCTCTTTGATGTTGTCGATCCAGCGTACTCTAGGTCTACCGTTGGCTCTTCTTTCTGCTTCTCCTCTCTTCATATATGCTTTATAAACTAATGAATCACACAGTATTCTTTCCAGATGACCAAACCATTGTATCTGTTGGTATTGTATGTATTGTAGAATTGATATGACACCCACTCTTTCTCTTATGACATCGTTTCTAATTATGTGTCTTCTGGTCACTCCTGTGGCTTTTCTCAGACATCTCATCTCTGTTGTAACCAGTAATCTCTTATGTTTTGTTGTTAAGGACCATGTTTGACATTGGTAGCACAAGGTTGGAATGAAGATACTTTGGATAAGATGTTTTTTGGTTGACAGTGGTAGCATTTTGTGTTCCTATTATATGTGATTCATTAGGATTTTTCTATGCTCAGAATAAAGATGACTGTGACAGACCTAGCGAGTCGGTAGAAGATTTATTCATAACAAATAATTCGCTAAACTGTATTTCACGTGGAGAACATTCAACCAACACACACTTAAAAGAAGTATAAAATCACATACACAGCACACATATACCGAACTACAAAACCTCACAGATACAGAAATACAGTAAGATACACACAAGCAAACACGCACATACTAGACACATAAGTAACAATATACGTCAGAATGAATATAAGTACGAATACATTAACACATAACACAGTCACGAAACTATATAATAATACATTCCACAGAGGCATCGAGTTACACATATACACACAGCACACAACGCATATGATCTACGCCAACATATACACATACATATATTTATATAGGAACTGCTGCACAAACGCATAAACATACACATATCGTTGTTGATAGTTCATTTACTTTAGAGTTTTCTTGAGTAATATGTTGTTCTTCGTGGAGGAATATTGGAACATTTTTGTGATTTAGTGAATAGTTTGTGTTGTGATTTTTTGTGTGTCTGTGATTTAGTGAATAGTTTGTGTTGTGATGTATGTGTCTGTGTTTTAGTGAAAAGTTTTTGTTGTGGGTTCTTTACCTGGGTCTGTGATTTAGCGAGCAGCTTATGTTGTGATGTCTTTGTTTGGGTCTGTAATTTAATGACTAGTTTGTTGTGGTGTCTTTACCTGGGTCTGTGATTTAGTGAATAATTTGTGTTGTGGTGTCTTCATCTGGGTCTGTGATTTATTGAATAGTTTGTGTTGTGGTGTCTTTACCTGGGTCTGTGATTTAGTGACTAGATTGTTATGGTGTCTTTACCTGGGTCTGTGTTTTAATGACTAGTTTGTTGTGGTGTCTTTACCTGGGTCTGTGATTTAGTGAATAGTTTGTGTTGTGGTGTCTTTACCTGGGTCTGTGATTTAGTGACTAGTTTGTTGTGGTGTCTTTACCTGGGTCTGTGATTTAATGACTAGTTTGTTGTGGTGTCTTTACCTGGATCTGTGTTTTAGTGAAAAGTTTGTGTTGTGGTGTCTTTACATGGGTCTGTGATTTAGCGAGCAGCTTATGTTGTGATGTCTTTGTTTGGGTCTGTGATTTAATGACTAGTTTGTTGTGGTGTCTTTATCTGGGTCTGTGATTTAGTGACTAGTTTGTGTTGTGGTGTCTTTACCTGGGTCTGTGATTTAATGACTAGTTTGTTGTGGTGTCTTTACCTGGGTCTGTGATTTAGCGAATAGCGTATGTAGTGATATCTGTGTTTGCGTCTGTGAGTTAGTGAACAGCTATGTTGCGATGTCTTTGTTTGGGCCTGTGGTGTGGTGCTTTTGTTTGGGTCCGTTATATAGTGAACAGTTTGTGTATTGATGTGTTTGTTCATTCTATGATGACTTGATAGTTCACAGATTTTGCAGCAAGATTCCATCACCAACTACTCGGACTCTCTATGCTATATTTTCTGACAGACTTATTTTTCATGTTCTATGAATAGACATTCATTAGAATTGATAACAACCTTTCTTATTCACTGATTTGTCTGATTTACCACGTGACATATTCTTTCCAGAACATTGTCTCTTCATCATGAATACTCAGAACATCTCCCTCTCTCTCTCTCTCTCTCTCTCTCTCTCTCTCTCATGCAAGCTAACCAGCATTAGTCAAACATGAGCATACATTCTTCGATGTTCTTTCCTTTCTACGTAATGTTTTTCGTTTTGCATTAAATTATGTTTTTATGGGTTTCTTAACACTGTTCTGTCAGTAATTTATCACAATGACTTCTTTCGTCTCTGTTTCTCTATTACCAAAATTTAAGCAAAATTAAATACTGATAAAAGAGATGTCTTAAGCTTTGACAGGGCTATCTGGTACGCCTCATTAGAAATAATGTATATGATTGCACCAACTTAAGAATGCTCTCTCTGGCGAACGCATTAAGAGCTGCATTCAGTCCGTTTATTTAGCACAGCGAAAATGAGATCAAGTTATTGATCTAGTTGAGCATTTCGGCGTAGAATGACTCAGATGTTACATTATTCCTAAATGTAATATTTCCTGTTAATGCTGATGCTACACCACTCCTAAATGTAATATTTCCTGTTAATGCTGATGCTTCACCACTCCTAGATGTAATATTTCCTGTTAATGCCGATGCTACACCACTCCTAAATGTAATATTTCCTGTTAATGCTGATGCTTCACCACTCCTAGATGTAATATTTCCTGTTAATGCCGATGCTACACCACTCCTAAATGTAATATTTCCTGTTAATGCTGATGCTTCACCACTCCTAGATGTAATATTTCCTGTTAATGCTGATGCTTCACCACTCCTAGATGTAATATTTCCTGTTAATGTCGATGCTACACCACTCCTAAATGTAATATTTCCTGTTAATGCTGATGCTACACCACTCCTAAATGTAATATCTCCTGTTACACCATTCCTAAATGTAATATAGCCGTTAATGCTGATGCTACACCACTCCTAAATGTAATATCTCCTGTTAATGCTGATGCTTCACCACTCCTAAATGTAATATTTCCTGTTAATGTTTGATATGAGATGTTGATAGCTATATTGTACAAATGGGTACTTTATTAGAGTGCCAATACTGCAGGTGACGAAGATAAATATCTATTTAACATCACTAGTGACATAAATAGATATTCAGATATGCTAGTTATGTAGAGAAATAGATATTCAGCTATGCTAGTTATGTAGAGAAATAGATATTCAGCTATGCTAGTTATGTAGAGAAATAGATATTCAGCAATGCTTGTTATGTAGATAAATAGATATTCAACTACGCTAGGGGCACATCATTAATGTGAGACACCATTAATGTGATACATCATTAATGTGAGACATCATTAATGTGATACATCATTAATGTGAGACATCATTTGTCTGAGAAATAATTTGTCTGAGACAGTGCTTGTATTATACATCACTTACATGAGGGATGGTGTGTCTGAGACATCAATTATATAAGACATAATTTGTCCGAGGTACTTAAATGAGACATCATTTGTCAGAGACATCGCTTGAATGAGACATTATGGGTGTGTTACATCACTTATTTGAGACACCGCTTGTTTTGAACATCACGTATTTGAGACACCACGTGTTTTGAACATCACCTATTTTAGACACCACCTGTTTTTAACATCACGTATTTGAGACATCACTTGTTTTGAACATCAAGTATGTGAGACACCACTTGTTTTGAACATCACGTATTTGAACACCACTTGTTTTGAACATCACTTTCTGGCGACATCAAGTATATGAGGTATCACGTGTTTAAGACATCATTTCATAGGTTATCACTTTTTTTAGATGTCACTTATTTGAGATATCACCTCTGAATACACCATTTGTATGATACACCACTTCTTGAGATATCACTTCTTCTTCTTCTGCGTTCGTTCTCAACCTCCTGCAGATTAGCAGGATGCAGTCCGGAGAACGGAATGCGTTGTGTCATGGTTTACAGCATTGCTGCGATATCTTCGCCTTTCGGTCTGAAACATCCGACTTCAGCATGGCTTTGGGTCACTGACCCTATATGGGATAGGACAGTCAACTCCATCCCATAACCTCCTAAGTGGCCTTTTACGACATGCGTGGAAGGTAAACAGTGTTGCTATTCTTTGCTCCCCTTTCGGGCCCCCGGCAACCCACGGGCGAAATATCACTTGATTTGAGACATCACTTGTTTAAGGGATCACTTTCTTGAGACATCAATAGTCTGATAAATCACCTGTTTGAGACATCCATTTTCTGACACATCCCTTGTTTGACATATCAAATATTTAGACATCATGTATGAGACATCACATGTTTGAGACATCAATTGTTTGAGACAGGACGAATGTCGAGTGCCCACATAAAATATCACATTAAAATAATATCACACGAACTGCATATATTACAAACGGGTGGTGCATCGCATAAATATGTTTCTCCCTAACATACTTACTTTCTACTACTACTATTACTACCTCTCTCTCTCTCTCTCTCTCTCCCTCTCTCTCTCAATGGTCTCTGATCTCAAATACAATTATGTATGATGGAAGAATATGAAATAATGTCAGTAATCAACTAATAAATAATGTATGCGCTTTCACGAGCAGCCGACATCGGCTTCAAGTATCGTATGTGTAGGCATTTCAAGTACTCATATACACACCACTATCATTGCATCGCACACATTTGTAGCAACGATACACATACAGACCTGGCAAGGTTGCACATACAAGCGTAGCAAGGATACACATACAGACCTGGCAAGGTTGCACATACAAGCGTAGCAAGGATACACATACAGACCTGGCAAGGTTGCACATACAAGAGTAGTAAGGATACACATACAAGAGTAGCAAGGATACACATACAAAACTCCATAGCTCTGAATATTTAGGGGTGTTTTTTTATACAGAAATGTTAATATGTTACGCATAGGAAAGTATATATATATACACAAGATACACGAGTAGCAATGATATACATACAGGAGTAGCAAGGATAAACACTAGTATATCTGTATAACATACAGGGTTAGGAAGGTATTATATATACAGGAATAGCAGCGATATATATCTTTTCCTGAATATATATATATACACATTATACAGGGCAATATATATATATAATACCTTTATTGTATACATATAATATATATATGTGTGTGTGAGTATACAGGAGTAGCAATGATATACATACAGGAGTAGCAATTTTATACGTTTATAAGTATCAATGATATACTTGCATGAGTGGATATGATATACATACGGGAGTAGCTATGGTATGCATACACGAGAAGCAATTATATACATACAGGAAGAGTTGTGGTATATGTACAGAAGAAGATATGATATACATACCCACTCTTGTCTCTAGCGTGTTTTTACGAATAAAATATAAGCAGTTTGCTCGAGTTTGTAAAGTTAACCAGTTCTGTAGTAGTAACATTATTAGTACCTGTCTGATCAGTTGAACGCAGTTTATAGTAGTGAAGTTAATAGTGCTTGTCTGACAATGTTAACGAAATCTGTTGCAGTGAAGTTAATAGTGCTTGTCTGACAATGTTAACGAAATATGTTGCAGTGAAGTTAATAAAGCTTGTCTGACAATGTTAAATAAATCTATAGTAGTGAAGTTAATAGTATATTTCTAAGAATGTTATCGAGATAAGTGGTAGCGAAGTTAATAGTTGCAGATTCGTTTCGTGTAGAAGGAAAAGGCACAAGAAATGCCTCATATATATTGTAAGAGCATTAATGGAGAAGTCTATAGAAGTACAACAAGACATATATCTGAGCTTCATAGATTACAACAAAACGTTTGGTAAGGTGAAGCATTCAGAGATTATAAAACTGCTAGAAAATCTTTGCGTTGATGGGAAAAATCTAAGAACAGTAAGAAATATGTATTGGAAACAAATCGCTACGATGTGAGCTAACCCCTTAGCTGCGGAGGTATTCTTAAAGATGTGATGAAAAACCACTGCCATTTTGTGGAAATTCACCTCTTTTTAGGTTCGAATGGGGAATAACCTGTCTGGATTATTATAATAAAGCTTCTAGATGACTTGTTTCCCTAGGAAACTTAGTAGAAGAAGATATTGGTAACATGGCGGCAACCCCCTCATCGTATCCTTAAGGATACCTAATATCTATTATTTCATGTTTGCCAATGTCAGATTATGTAATATCTATTAGTTCCTGCTTGCCAATGTCAGATAATGTAACATCTATTAGTTCATACTGAACAAGGTCAGATAATATAATATCTATTAGTTCCTGCTTGCCAATGTCAGATAATGTAATATCTATTAGTTCATGCTGGACACGGTCAGGTAATGTAATATATATTAGTTCATGGTTGCAATGTCAGATAATGTAATATCTATTAGTTCTTGCTTGTCAATGTCAGATAATGTAATATATATTAGTTCATGGTTGCAATGTCAGATAATGTAATATCTATTAGTTCCTGCTTGCCAATGTCAGATAATGTAATATATATTAGTTCATGCTGAACAAGGTCAGATAATGTAATGTAGATTAGTTCATGCTGAACAAGGTCAGATAATGTAATGTAGTTTAATTCATGCTGGACAATATCGTATCTTCTTCTTCTTCAGCATTCATTCGCAAAGTCCCACTGAATCTCTCTTGTTTGCATGACAACGGTCCAACTAGATTTCCAGCAGGATGTAGTCCAGAAAATTAAAATACGCTGTGTCGCCGTTTTATTGGCAACAATGGCCCAGCAAATCCGTCTTCAGCAGTGGACAATTTCATATAATATAATAGTTTGTGAGTTCCTAATTACAAATGTGATATTGTCAAGTGAATTTAGCAGCAGTGTATAGTTAGCAGTAGCGTATAGTTAGCAGTAGCGTATAGTTAGCAGCAGCGTATAGTTAGCAGCAGCGTATAGTTAGCAGTAGCGTATAGTTAGCAGCAGCGTATAGTTAGCAGTAGCGTATAGTTAGCAGAAGCGTATAGTTAGCAGCAGCGTATAGTTAGTAGCAGCGTATAGTTAGCAGTAGCGTATAGTTAGCAGTAGCGTATAGTTAGCAGCGGCGTATAGTTAGCAGTAGTGTATAGTTAGCAGTAGTATATAGATGTCAGAGTTGTTGCCTGATTTGGATAGATGATTGTCGTGAATAGCTGATGTGCAGAACGAGGAAACAGACGACATGTGACTTGTATCTATATCGCCTAAGTGTTAATTTACTTGGCAATAAATTCTAGTTTGGGCTCCTTGTTGAGACGCTCTTAAAGTGCGCCGAGCCGAAGAAATCGATCGTCAGATGTTGAAATAAGGTCAGAACTGGCTCAGTGTTGACACAGCAGGTCTATGAAAGTATTTCGAAATTCTGAGAATTCTCTGTCACGTGATAGAAAGAGCCAATGATCTTGGAACATGTAAGTGGATGTCCATAAACTACGTCATCGCTGTTCTGCCAATTTTTGACCACTTCGTCCTCTTGTCAATAATTGTCAAGAAATTCAGGAAACCCACCTGCTTAATTAAGACACAAAAATTAAACCCTACCCCATCCCCCACGCAAAACAAAATAACATTAACTAGTACAGAAAATAACATTAAGTAGTAAAGAAAATAACATTACGTAGTAAAGAAAATAAGATTACGTAGTAAAGAAAATAGCTTTTTGTTTAACAATTTTAGAAAACGTTTTCTAATTAAAAGCCTTTAGTTGGTGTTTAAAAGGAAATATTACTTAAATCAACTTTCAAACACCCTCCCCATATCCATTTTGTCAAAAACTCTTTTTATACTTTTTTTAGACAGTTTTAAAAAAAAACTCACTGCTATGTGATGACGTAATCTATCGACACCCTAAGGAAATCACTAATTTATAGACACCCTAAGGAAATCACTAATTTATAGACACCCTAAGGAAATCACTAATTTATAGACATCCTAATGAAATCATTAATTAGTTCGTTCATTCTCACATCTTTAGCTCACATAACCACATCTTTGCCTATCTCTTATACCTTTTCTTATTATAGACTAGCTTCCCATAACTTTACTTCTGACAAGTTTACTTCACACAACATTACTTCTGACAAGTTTACTTCACACAACATTACTTCTGACAAGTTTACTTCACACAACATTACTTCTTATAAGTTTACTTCTCACAGCATTACTTCTTAAGTTTACTTCACACAACATTACTTCTTAAGTTTACTTCACACAACATTACTTCTTAAGTTTACTTCACACAACATTACTTCTTAAGTTTACTTCACGAAACATTACTTCTTAAGTTTACTTCACACAACATTACTTCTTAAGTTTACTTCACGAAACATTACTTCTTAAGTTTAATTCACACAACATTACTTCTTAAGTTTAATTCACACAACATTACTTCTTAAGTTTAATTCACACAACATTACTTCTTAAGTTTAATTCACACAACATTACTTCTTATAAGTTTACTTCTCACGACATTACTTCTTATAAGTTTACTTCTGATATTATTAATTCTTATAGGAATTAATTCTTATAAATATACTTTTCACATTACTTCTTATAACTTTACTTCTTATAGCTTTATTTCTCACAATAAAACTTCTTATAGCTTAACTTTCAACATCATTACTACTTATAACATAATTTCTTGTAACATTAATTCTCACAACATTAATTCTTATAACGTTACTACTTATAATTTTACTTCTTATAACTTTACTTGTTACAGCTTTACTTCTTATAACTTTATTTATCATATCGTTACTTCTTATAACAGCATTTTTAGATTACTTCTCAGATCATTACCTTTTATAACTTTACTTCTCCGATCACTACGTCTTATAATTTTACTTTTTCTAGCTTTATTTGTTATAACTGTACTTCTCAGATAAATCCTTCTTATAACTTCACTTGTTATAACTTTACTTCTTATAACTTTATGTGTTATAACTCTACTTCTCAGACCATTACTTCTTACAGCTTTACCTCTCATATCATAACTTGGTATAATTTTTCTGATCACATCATTACTTCTTATAACTTTACTTTTTGTAACTTTACTTTTTGTAACTTTACTTCTTGTAACTTTACTTCTTTTAACTCATTAAGGTGTACTTCTCACATCATTATTTTTATAACATTATTTATTTAAACTTTTTTTACAATATTATTACATTTCCCATATGCGAATACATCTTCCAAATACGAAAGAAAGTGGTAATTTTATCACAGTCCAATCCCGTTTTCGTTTGTTTCCCATTATTACCTAACTAGGTATTTTTGTGGTTACTTTATCCAAATACTATATTCGTTCAGATTCCATCGAGACGAAATGTATTGGATTTATTAGGTTGCTTACCCTCATATGTCTCACATTATCACTGTGCTCGCCAACCCGCCAAACGTAAGGAAGACAAGGAAGTTTGTAAGGAAGAACGTAGCATTTATAACGAAGAACGTCACGTTTGTACGGAAGAACGTCACGTTTGTAAGGAAGACCTCACGTTTGTAAGAAAGAACGGTACGTTTGTAAGGAAGACGTCCCGTTTGTAAGAAATAATGGCACGTTTGTAAGGAATAACGGCACGTTTGTAAGGAAGAACGTCACGTTTGTAAGAAGAACGTCACGTTTGTAAAAAGAACGGCACGTTTGTAAGGAAGAACGTCACGTTTGCAAGGAAGAACGTCACGTTTGTAAGGAAGAACGTCACGTTTGTAAGGAAGAACGTCACGTTTGTAAGGAAGAACGTCACGTTTGATAACAGTGATGGTATTCTTCTTTATCTTGATTCTCCTGTCGAACTCAGATGTTGATATGGAATTCATCAATGAACTGTACTTTAATCACAAGCACACAGACAGGGCCGTAGGAATTGTCCGTCCGAGCCTCTTCAGATGGGATGATTGGTATTCGATATGAAGATATCACGACAATGTTTTCTCTAAAACTTTTCTCAACACTTTATCCGGTGGTTTAAAACAGTCACGAATTTGCATATGAAAAAGTCGAGATTGTACGTAACACATTTTAGATGCTCGAAATAAAAGATAACGAGAGCCGATTGCTAAATTTCATGTGCAGCAATAATAGTATGCGCAAACGCGCAGCATATGGGGAATGTATGCGCGGACGCGCAGTATATGGGGAATGTATGCGCGGACGCGCAGGATGTGGGGAATGTTGATCGCGACTGATCTCAGTGATTTAGATTTAACATCCATGACACAGTTCAGCTGTGATTGTATACATCACATACAGTTCAGCTGTGATTGTATACATCACATACAGTTCAGCTGTGATTGTATACATCACATACAGTTCAGCTATGATTAAAATACATCAAACACAGTTCAGCTGTGATTGTATACATCGCATACCGTTCAGCTGTCATTGAATATATCACATACAATTGAGCTGTGATTGTATGCATGACATACAGTTCAGCAGTGATTGTATGCATCATATACATTTCAGCTGTGATTGTATACATCACACAAAGTTCAGCTGTGATTGTATACATTACATACAGTTCAGCTGTGATTGTATACATCACACGCAGTTCAGCTGTGATTGTATGCATCATATACATTTCAGCTGTGATTGTATACATTACATACAGTTCAGCTGTGATTATGTAAATCACATACAGTTCAGATGTGATTGTATGCATTACATACAGCTCAGCTGTGATTGTATACATTACATACAGTTCAGCTGTGATTGTATACATTACATACAGTTCAGATGTGATTGTACACATTACATACAGTTCAGATGTGATTGTACACATTACATACAGTTCAGATGTGATTGTATACATTACATACAGTTCAGATGTGATTGTATACATTACATACAGTTCAGCTGTGATTGTACACATTACATACAGTTCAGCTGTGATTGTACACATTACATACAGTTCAGCTGTGATTGTACACATTACATACAGTTCAGCTGTGATTGTACACATTACATACAGTTCAGATGTGATTGTACACATTACATACAGTTCAGATGTGATTGTATACATTACATACAGTTCAGATGTGATTGTATACATTACATACAGTTCAGCTGTGATTGTACACATTACATACAGTTCAGCTGTGATTGTACACATTACATACAGTTCAGCTGTGATTGTACACATTACATACAGTTCAGCTGTGATTGTACACATTACATACAGTTCAGATGTGATTGTACACATTACATACAGTTCAGATGTGATTGTATACATTACATACAGTTCAGATGTGATTGTACACATTACATACAGTTCAGATGTGATTGTATACATTACATACAGTTCAGCTGTGATTGTACACATTACATACAGTTCAGCTGTGATTGTACACATTACATACATTTCAGCTGTTACTGCATGCACCAGAGAACACAGCTCAGTCATGACCACATCCATTACAGCACACACACACACACACAGATTTTTACCTATTGCTGCAACATCATACCACAAACACTTCATCTATTGCAGCAAGATTCACACAACACAAATTTCATCCATTTCTGTATCCATGACAACAAAAACACTTCATCTACTTCTGCAAATATCACACCACACAGATTTCTAATATTACCGTATATTGCCGTATCCATGACCCCACTCAACTTAATCTATTGCTGCATCCATGACACCACAAACAATTCATCTATTGATGTAACAATCACACCACACACGCATCATATATGCTGCAACCATCACACCACCCGACCTTCATCTATTGCAACAACAAACACACCACACACTTTATATATTACTGCAACAATCACACCACACACTTTATATATTACTGCAACAATCACACCACCCACACACTTAATCTATTGCTGCATCCATCATTTCACACACATTTCATATATTGTAGCAACAATCACACCACACACTTCATCTTTTTTTGCTTCAACAATCACAGCACACACACACACACTTCATATATTGTAGCAACAATCACAGGACACACATACACGCACACGCACTTCATATATTGTTTCAACAATCACATCACACACACACACACACTTCATCTATTCCTGCAGCCATCACACACACTTCATCTATTCCTGCAGCCATCACACCACACACACTTCATCTATTCCTGCAGCCATCACACCAAACACACTTCATCTATTCCTGCAGCCATCACACCACACACACTTCATCTATTCCTGCAGCCATCACACCACACACACTTCATCTATTCCTGCAGCCATCACACCACACACACTTCATCTATTCCTGCAGCCATCACACCACACACACTTCATCTATTCCTGCAGCCATCACACCAAACACAGTATAGCAATGACTATACCCACTTGAAAACATTGCGGCAAATTAATTACAGCTATCCATGGACGCCCATGTCTGATTATTTGAAACCAATGATGTCGCAATCGATCCAAGATATTCCATTTCCGCTGTCACCCTAGGAATCCAGCCCATGTTATGTGTGAGTTTTTACGGAATTTAAGTGGATTTTACACAGATGACTGAGTGTTGGATATAGGGCGTTAGTAACTCACTGTGTGTTATAGGACATTAGGAACTCAATGTATGGTGTAGGACATTAGGAACTCAATGTGTGGTGTAGGACATTAGGAACTCAATGTGTGATGTAGGACATTAGGAACTCAATGTGTGTTATAGGACATTAGGAACTCAATGTGTGGTGTAGGACATTAGGAACTCAATGTGTGGTGTAGGACATTAGAAACTCAATGTGCGGTGTAGGACATTAGGAACTCAATGTGTGGTGTAGGACATTAGAAACTCAATGTGTGGTGTAGGACATTAGGAACTCAATGTGTGCTGTAGGACATTAGGAACTCAATGTGTGATGTAGGACATTAGGAACTCAATGTGTGGTGAAGGACATTAGGAACTCAATGTGTGATGTAGGACATTAGTAACTTAATGTGTGATGTAGGACATTAGTAACTGAATTTGTAGTATAGGACATTAGTAAGTGAATGTGTGATGTAGGACATTAGTAACTTAATGTGTGGTATAGGACATTAGTAACTCAATGTGGGATGTAGGACATTAGTAACTTAATGTGTGGTATAGGACATTAGTAACTCAATGTGTGATGTAGGACATTATTAGCTGAATGTGTGATGTAAAACTATAAAGTTGAGTGAGGGTCATGTGACGAATATTTACATGGTGCGCGTTGAGTAGACGCAATCACTAATAATATACCCAAGACCATATATTCAAAGGTCTGTAAGAATATTGATATCTAAACAAATTACAAATAAACTGAACATGAGAATTATAACTGATACATCTATTTTGTATTAATATATGGCTCACAAACATGGACAATGAACAGACAACTTAGAAGACAAAACTGATGCCTGTGCGGATATATAGAATAGGGAGAACTTCCTCAAAGGAGAAGAGAACGAAAAAAGACTTCATATGAGCAAATAACTTTTATTTTAAAAGAAAATAAAGATGAAACAGAAAAAGTATTTTGGACATATTAAAAGACATGACACTTTGTTGAAGACATATACTTGAAATTGAGTCTAGGGGAGGCGAGCTAGCGGTAGATACAAGTGGGAAACATCACAAGACCGACAGGCTACAGTCTAGAAGAGTGCACCACCAGGACCAAAGACAGAGGATGTCGGAGGTCCGTTGCAGCCAACTTTCGTTGCGAAGACAGCAGTTTCCTAGAATGATGAAGATTTATTCTTCTTCTTCTTCTGCGTTCGTTCTCAAACTCCTGCAGATTAGCAGAATGTAGTCCGGAGAACGGAATGCGTTGTGTCATGGTTTACAGCACTGCTGCGATATATGCACCTTTCAGCCTGACGCATCCGACCTCAGCATGGCTTTGGGTCACTGATCCTATATGGGATGGGACAGCCAACTCCATGATATAACCTCCTTAGTCGCCTTTTACGACATGCGTGGAAGGTAAACAGTGTTGCTATTCTTTACTCCCCTTTCGCAACACACGGGCGATGAAGAGTTATAACTATTAGCCTTTTAACACGCGTAAGTAAAGTAATTCTCAAAAAACATTTGAAACACAATAAAACAAACACAAACCAGAAAAAGTAACTGTAGAAGAACAAACTGGTTTCAGAGCAAATATAAGCACTGTAGCACAAATCTGCAACATCAGAACATTAATTGAAAAAACATATTCAGCATCTGCGTAATCTACGCAACAACTGTATCGACTTTACAAAACTAGGTTGACTATTTGACATAGTTTGCCATGATGGTCTCCCGTATATACTATTTGACATAGTTTGCCATGATGGCCTCCCGTATATACTGAGTCGATTTAATTTTGATATCACAATTATAGACATCGTTGAATCACTGTGCAATAGCGCAAGTAGTTGTAACTCATCAGACAATACAATAAAAGAGTTATTCAGAACAAATATAGGAGTCCGGCAAGGATGTACCATGGCTTCGGTACTTTTTAATATATACTTGGAGCACGTAATACAGGAGACACTTCAGGAGAATAATACGTCAATTAGCGGTCGCATATCTGCAATTTGTATTTTCCTAATGATATAAAACAAATATTGGAAGCGCGGACGTGGAGGGAAACGAACGGGCCGACGAGTTAGCTAGCCTCGCCACTATAACAGATGGTCAGTATATGGACCGAGCAGACATACTCACAGCTTTTCGTGAGTCCGCACAATCAGAAGATTTTGAGATAAATGAGCATGCGTGAATATCGACAATGCGCGAATTTGAAGTGACGATAGAGAACAGTGTCCGTAGAGAACAGCTAACAAAGATTTCAAAAAGAACAGTGAACCAACACAAAAACGGCACCATTCTCTGTTATAGCCTGAGAAATTTAACGAAGCGGGGAGCTGAGCACCTATAGACATGCCGTGTGTGCGAAGATGAATATCAACATACCTAGTTCCTTAAATATTGGAAACGTATCATATTTAGGACTACGCCGAAGACGGAGGTGTCGGGCCATTGGCGCAAATAAAACGGCGACACAACGCATTTCCATTATCTGGACTGCATCCTGCTGGAGATCTAGTAGTACTGCTACAGGAGAGTTCCAGCGGGATTTTGAGAATGAACGCTGAAGAAGAATATTCAGGACTTAGCCATCACCCCAGCATTTTATGGGCTGCAGTGAATTTTTAGGCACTGTAAATACGTTCAGTAGTTTGTCATTGCTTTCTGGACGGTCCGCATGTACATTTGCGAGATTCGAACCAGTTATATCACAGTACGTCACAGACGTGCACTGTACCTCCCTGCCACAGAGCCGGACCAATATTATATAGAAATGATTTAGAAATGGTATAATGCTAAAGATACAGAAATGATATAGTGTTAATAATATAGAAATGAGAAAATAGAGAGTAGATAGAAATACAATTAGAGAGTAGATATGAAGAAGAAATAGGAAAAGAGGGTAGAAGGAATCGGAATACTGTAAAATAACAGATACATCTCTAAATCACAATAGAGACAAATAAGAAATTCGAAAACAGTAGATAGAAAGAATAAATGAAAAAAATAGATAGATTAATTAAAGAATCAGAAGGTGAAGAGGGAACAGGTATATTCAACAACGAGACGACGATTTAAAGAAGGAAGATTTGAAGGAGGATATTGAAAGAAATCGCATTGAGGATAGAGTGAAAGAGACAGGTAAAAGTAAAGAAGGAATAAAGATGGAAAGAAAAAAATAAGCTTCGGTGTGTACTGACAGAAGAGGAGGGGGTCTAGTTGATGCGTTTAGGAGGAGGAACGCACGCATTACCGGCGAGACCGTCTGCTGTATGGGCGGTAATGTTGCCGGTCACAGAGGGCGGCCAGATGATATATCGTAGTAGGCGAGTAGCTTGAGCCGGCAGACGGACAGACAGACGGGGTATATGCCATGAAAACAAACCGTCTGGGAGACAGACTATAAATAGACCGGGTCTGAGCTGATCACACGGGGGTGGGGGGGGGAAGAGTGAATATGAGGGAGTGACAGAAATAAAGGAGGATGAGGAAATGAATGATAATTAGAGGATTAAAAGAGTGGATGAGGGTAGGTGAGTGAGTGAGTGATTGTGTGAGTAGTTAGTGAGTGAAGGAGGTAGCGTTTCAGTATATGTAGGAGTTTGGACAATTCTGCGCCAGTGGGAGTGAGTGGATTAGTGATTTCGTGAATTAACCAGGGGATGGATTAGTGAGTGGGTTGGTGGATTAGATAACGGTGAATTAGTGTGAGTAAATAGTGAATGAGTGGATTAGTTAGTGAGGGAGCGGGTTAGTGCCTGATGCAGTGGATCAGTGAGTGAGGGAATACACCCTTGCCAAAGATACAGAGTTAGTGAGATAGTGTGTTATTTGTTGAGGGATTGCATGAGTGGACGAGTGAGCGAATGGATTAGTGAACGAGTTGAATAGTGAATGTGTTAATTAGTGAAAGAGTGGATTGGTGAAAGAGTGGATTAGTGAGTGAATCGATTAGTGAGTGAATGCGTGAGTGAATGAGTGAGTGAATGAGTGCGTGAGTGAGTTAGTGAGTGAGTGGGTGATTTATTTGGTGAGGGAGTGGATGAGTGGATTCGTGAGCGAATGGTGAATTTAATAGTGAATGTGTGAATTAGTGACAGAGTGAATTAGTGAGTGAGTGAGTGAGTGAGTGGATTAGTGAGTGAGTGTGAGTGAGTTGTGTATGAGTGAGTTAGTTTATTAGCAAATGGATGGGGTTTGATTAGTAAACGTATTTAAAAGCGAGTGGAAAGATTAGTGAATCATTGAGTGCAATAACTGGTCAGTGAGTGATTTGAATTAGTAACTGATTAATGAGTGTAGTGGTGGGAAATTGATTTAGTGAGTACGTATATTGATTAAGTGAGTGCGTATATTGATTAAGTGAGTGCGTATATTGATTAAGTGAGTGCGTATATTGATTTAGTGAGTGCGTATATTGATTAAGTGAGTGCGTATATTGATTTAGTGAGTGCGTATATTGATTTAGTGAGTGCGTATATTGATTTCGTGAGTTAGTAAGCCAATGGATTACTGAATCGATAGATTCGTCAGAAGATTAATCAGTAGGTGATTAGCCAGTGAGTGAGTGGGTTATTGAATTGGTACTTTTATTATTACTTTTTGTACTCTGCACCTGGATACATTTGATGGTCTATATGTCTAAATGAACATGCGTTTTGCAGTGGCAATATACGGTTGTGTAGCATGGACATTAAATAAAACAATAGCAAAAAGAATGTCTGCTGTCAAAATGAGATGCTACAGCGTAATTTTACGTATACTTTGGACAACTACAAAGACAAATCAAGAAGTGTTAAGATCAATACAAGTCGAAGATAGCTGGCTCCTTAACAATATCTTAACAAAAAAGCTGTGTTTTATTATTGTCATATAAAGCAAAGAGAAATGCCTATTCCTAAATATCAAGAAAACAGAAGTAATGGTTATTTCAAAAGAAACAAAATAACACACCTTGCAAGATCAAAGTGAATGATATAGTATTAAAACAGGTCCACCAATTCAAATATTTAGGTACAATGATTACAGCAGATGGAAGAAGTTCAACAGAAATAAGATGCAGAATAGGACAGGTAAAAACATTCAGAAAAATGAAAAATATACTGTGTAATATGATCTTGTCATTAGAGGTGAGAAAGAGAGTTCTGCAGTGCTATATAACCCCTATACTAACATATGGGTGCGAGTCTTGGACAATAAACAAACTAAAAAGTGGAAAATTAGAGGCAACTGAGATGTGGTTCTACAGAAGAATGCTGAGAATACCATGGACTGAAAGAAAAACTAATGTAGAGGTGTTAAAAGAGTTAAATGCGAAACGGACCTTAATCAACAATATAAGAAAAAGGCAATCTTCTTTTTTTTGGCCACTTCATGAGACAGGCAGGTTTAGAGAACATAATCACAACAGGCAAAATTGAAGGCACCAGAGACAGGACGACAACGTGAGAAAATATTAGACAGTTTGACAACCTCGCACGGCAAGGAAACAACAACGACTTTGATACATAATACTGTGGACAGAGAGCTGTGGAGAGCCATGACTACCTACGCCAGCCGGCATGGTACATGATGATGATGATGATAAAGAGATATAACGGCATGGAAAGATTAATAGCTGAAGGCAGAGTTAACGGCAACAAGTGAAGAGGACGACTGAAACAACGATGGTGCAGTGATATATCAGATTGCTTAAACATGTCTCTAGCTGCGGCAGGTCAACTCGTCCAGAATTACGGAGTGTTCTGAGAATCCATAAGGAAAACCAATTTCTGGGAAGAGTAAGTAACATGATGATGATATATCTAAATGGGATGTGATTAAAATTTCGCATCTATACCCTGACAGAGTACAACAACATTGCGATAGAAGGAAAACATTACTGCGCCATTACAGTCACGTTATAATCAGCTTGATCTAATATTTTCTAGTAAATAAAGACAAAATATTGGAAAATGAATGAGTAAACCTTCAATTCGGAGATGGCACTTGATCTTATCCAAAACAAGAGAATGTTAAACAATATATTCTGGCCGGTATCGATTTTTCCTCCAAAATAATCATATACGTGCTTTATCTACTGAAGAGTACCAGCATAGCATCGATACACGACCTTGGCCTCAGGGACTTCCTGTGATAAATTTAGAAGCAATTCATTAATTCACGTAACATCACTAACTGAATTAGAATCACATAATACATGGCCTTTAGCCACACATCTCTAGACTCAACCGAGACCGTCTGATATATAAAACCACTGAACAGAATGTAAGCAGGACTTAATTCGTTATTATTTTTATTATTGTCGTGTTTCTCGTTAGTCATTATTTATAGGGCCTATACTTGGAATCGTATGCTAAAAATAGTAAATGTTCACCAACGAAATGCGCGGAAAGAATCACACTCAGATTTTCAGGGCATGTGTACACAGGTCTTTATACAGAGTTTGGTCATGATTCAAGTGTGGGAGATAGAATGTTTGTGTTTGTCTTGTATGCGATCAATTCACATTCCATCTCAAAATATAACTTTATATAGTCTGTTATCAACTCGGTCTATAACTTTATGTCTGTTATCAACTCGGTCTATAACTTTATGTCTGTTATTATCTCAGTCTATAACTTTATTTAGTCTGTTATCAACTCAGTCTATAACTTTATGTCTGTTATCATCTCAGTCTATAACTTTATATAGTCTGTTATCAACTCGGTCTATAACTTTATATAGCCTGTTATCAACTCAGTCTATAACTTTATATAGTCTGTTATCAACTCGGTCTATAACTTTATATAGCCTGTTATCAACTCAGTCTATAACTTTATATAGTCTGTTATCATCTCATTTATCATACAGCTGGGAGTCCATTCCTGTGGCTTTAGATCTGTGTTTCGCATGAGATTCAAGAATATCTGTTCGCTGGATGCACCACGAAGAGTTATTATATGATCTTGGTTATCTTCTAGCCCTAGGAATCACTCGAGGCCAGTGCACAATCTGTGCATCGTGTAGTTTTCGGTAATTTACCGAATGGATGACACTGTATGAGTCACGAGTGTATCGACACGTTTAAGTGTAAATGAATGTCAACCCTGTATTGGTATGCGTATTATATTACACCAAACTATAATTCCACTTGTGTATCTCGACACTAAATATAATGTATCCACTTATCATTCCACTTGTGTATCTCGACAATCAATATAATGTATCCACTTATCATTTCACTTGTGCATTCTTAGACTCAGTATAACGTATCCACATAGTATTCTACTTTGGCATTCTTAGACCCAGTATAACGTAACCACCTGTTATTCCTGCGGTTTATCCTGATACTTATTATAATGTGCCCATCTATTATTCCAACGATGTGTCCTGACACTCATTATAATGTGCCCATCTATTATTCGACTTGAGCATCTTGCCGTTCATTACAATATACCCACCATATGTTTCAACCGGACACACCTCTATGCATTGCTTATTTTCCAAATACTTTATGAAAGTCAAAAATATCCTATAACAACCATGTCTAGTCCTCAATTTTCAAGAGAAGAAAAAGCAGAAACAAATCATTAACAATAATATAAATATACAAATTGACATCATTGTTATTTGTTAATATTTATCTCACAAATCAGACATTTTCAATATTATGCTGTTAGTTTTTATTGAAGACAAAAATATCTGTTGGAACTTGACCATTGTTGTGTTGATTATAAAAATATCTGTTGGAACTTGACCATTGTTGTGTTGATTATATAAATTCATAATAGAAATATTCACTCAAAAATTGTTACTGAGTTACACATTATTTAACACCAACGATGTTTTAAAATACATTTATTAAAACCTGGTAACATATTGCTAATGGGATTGTTTGGGGGATTTTTAATGGGATTTTTTGGTGACAGATTAATTCGGAAGCATCCACGGCACTCTTGTCGTGGGCCAGCTAACACCAGCCATATTCAATTTCTTGGTTGTAAGCAGGTAATATTTTATACCACCATTAAAACATATTGCCCAGAAATACCTCACAACTATCATTATGTATAAAAAATGCAACACTGTTATAATGAAAACACAATAAACCACTATCATAATGAAGATAAATACAAGGTAACTGCGTGAAACGTAACAACAATTAGACTTACGTAAAACACAGGTTTTACGTAATTTTTCTATTCGTCGTCTTTTAATGTTTTGTTTGTGTCTTGATAAAGACCTTTTGGTTGAAACGTTTAATGTGATTTGTGTATTGTAATTTTTATGATTTCTTGTGTGCTCATCATTGCCCATCATTACCCACTAGTTTTAGATATAGTCTATCGTGTCCCATTGAGACGAAATATAAACCTGTGTTTTACGTAAGTCTAATTATCATAATGAAGACACATTACCTTACTATCATAATGAAGACATATGACCTTACTATCATAATGAAGACACATGACCTTACTATCATAATGAAGACACATGACCTTACTATCATAGTGAAGATTACCTTACTATCATAATGAAGACACATGACCTTACTATCATAATGAAGACACATGACCTTACTATCATAATGAAGACACATGACCTTACTATCATAATGAAGACATATGACCTTACTGTCATAGTGAAGACACATTACCTTACTATCATAATGAAGACACATGACCTTACTATCATAATGAAGACACATTACCTTACTATCATAATGAAGACACATGACCTTACTATCATAATGAAGACATATGACCTTACTATCATAGTGAAGACACATTACCTTACTATCATAATGAAGACACATGACCTTACTATCATAGTGAAGATTACCTTACTATCATAATGAAGACACATGACCTTACTATCATAATGAAGACACATTACCTTACTATCATAATGAAGACACATGACCTTACTATCATAATGAAGACACATTACCTTACTATCATAATGAAGACACATTACCTTACTATCATAATGAAGACACAATGCATCACTATCATAATGAAGACACATTACCTTACTATCATAATGAAGACACAGTGCATCATTACCGTATTGAAAAATAAAACGAGAACACGTGATTGCACGTTCTGGCACGAAGGCTTTATACCGGATACACACAACTAAACAAGAAGGCACCCACAGATAAACGGTGTTGTAAAATACAAAAAACATAATACCATACAAACAGTCTGTTGCTGTATCACCTACCCCAGTTACACGTTACAGAAACACTGTAACAAAACAAACACACGATGAGCAGGTGTCAGGTGTTAATTATTAAAGTATACATGCCTTGTCTCCAAAACTAATAATCCGACTTGAAAAATGATGGAAAATGAACAAAGTGACAGTGAAAGGCGAAAAGAGACAAAGTTACAGTGAAAGGCGAAATGAGACAGTGTGACAGTGAAAGGCGAAAAGAGACAAAGTGACAGTGAAAGGCGAAAAGAGACAAAGTGACAGTGAAATGTGAAAAGAGACAAAGTGACAGTGAAATGTGAAAAGAGACAAAGTGACAGTGAAATGTGAAAAGAGACAAAGTGACAGTGAAAGGCGAAAATAGACAAATGACAGTGAATTGTGAAAAGAGTCAAAGTAACAGTGAAAGGCGAAAAGAGACAGTGTGACAGGGAAAGGCGAAAAGAGACAAAGTGACAGTGAATTCTGAAAAGAGACAAAGTGACAGTGAATTGTGAAAAGAGACAAAGTGACAGTGAATTGTGAAAAGAGACTAAGTGACAGTGAATTGTGAAAAGAGACAAAGTGACAGTGAATTGTGAAATGAGACAAAGTGACAGTGAATTCTGAAAAGAGACAAAGTGACAGTGAATTGTGAAAAGAGACAAAGTGATATGGAATTGTGAAATGAGACAAAGTGTCGGAGAAAATCAGAGAAGAGACACATCAAAATTACATCACATCTGTTATCAGAAAACGCCGTTGGTCCTACATCGGGCATGTCCTACGCGCAGACATCAACAGAATACACCACCAATCTCTTCAATGGATACTTACAGGTAAAAGAGCCAGGGGTAGACCAAAAGAAACGCTTTGAAGAATAATACTTAGAGAAAGTAAAACAATCAATATCCATACTATTCAAGAACTGCACAGAATAGCTTTGAACAGACAGAATTGGAAAGCTCTGACCTCTGCCCTATGCGCTAACTTCAGCGCAAAAGGAAAATGAATGAATTATACAAACGCATACAACAGATGTATTGCTCGTAGTTCCTGAAGAACGAACACATACACACAAAAAAGAAAAGTAAACGTTTCGACCTTATATATTACAAATAGGCAAATATTTCGACTTTTTAATGTACAAAGAAAAATGTAGAGTTTATGTTCACATCTATACATGTTTTTAGCTATAACAGGGCCTAAAATACAAAACTAGAAATAGTCAACGAATTTGAATACTTTAGTTTTCTTATCAACAGAAACGAGGATATGAAGAGGTTAGACTAAGGTTAACAATTGACACAAGAAAATGTATGGATAGGCTACAACAAAATTAACAAAACTATTTTTCTTTCTTTTTCTTCTTATGGTCCATGTCGTGTGGCGTTGGTTATCATGTCTGTCCACTGCCTTCTATTTCGTGTGATGTCAATCATTTCCGATACTGATGTTCTCCCATGCCACAATTCTAGGTTATCAAACGTCGTCTCTGTTGGTCTTTCCGTTACATCTTTTGCTCTTAACCTTGCCTGTGTTACAATGTGTGCCATCTTTTCTCTTATGATGTGTCCAAAAAATGTGGACTGTCCGTCTCTTTCTGATGCGGGTAAGCAGCAATCTTTTTGAATTAACTTCTGTCAAGATATCTTCATTACGCCTTTTATCTGTCCATGGTATTCTCAACATTCTTCTATAAAACAACATCTCTTTTCCTCAATATAATTGTTCACTGTTCGTCTGAGCTTCCAAGATTTACTTCCATACATCAGAATTGGTTCTATATAACTTCTAAGAACTCTTTTTCTCACCTCAGCTGACAAAGATATATTACATAAGATGGTCTTAATCTTGTGAAATGCTGCCTTTGCCTGTCCACATCTACATTTCACTTCTTTAATACATCTCCCATCTGATGGTATTAATGCACCCACATATTTGATATATTGACTGGCTTCAGACTCATCCCATCATCTTTGATGTTAATTTCTAGAGGACATTAATTGTTTGATATTACCATTACTTCAGTTTTTCTGCTATTCTGACTAAACCCTTCCTTTTGACTTTCTTGTGCAATGATATTCGTCATTTCTTGTAACTGTGTGTCCTATTCGGCTATCAAAGCTATATCATTCGCGTATTGTGTGTTCTTTATAATATGCCCTCCAACTGTATCATCCGCGTATTGTGTGTTCTTTATAATATGTCCTCCAACTGTACCATCAGCGTATTGTGTGTTCTTTATAATATGTCCTCCAACTGTATCATCCGCGTATTGTGTGTTCCTTATAATATGTCCTCCAACTGTACCATCAGCGTATTGTGTGTTCTTTATAATATGTCCTCCAACTGTATCATCCGCGTATTGTGTGTTCTTTATAATATGTCCTCCAACTGTACCATCAGCGTATTGTGTTCTTTATAATATGTCCTCCAACTGTACCATCAGCGTATTGTGTGTTCTTTATAATATGTCCTCCAACTGTATCATCAGCGTATTGTGTGTTCTTTATAATATGTCCTCCAACTGTATCATCCGCGTATTGTGTGTTCTTTATAATATGTCCTCCAACTGTACCATCAGCGTATTGTGTGTTCTTTATAATATGTCCTCCAACTGTACCATCAGCGTATTGTGTGTTCTTTATAATATGTCCTCCAACTGTATCATCCGCGTATTGTGTGTTCTTTATAATATGCTCTCCAACAGTACCATCAGCGTATTGTGTTCTTTATAATATGTCCTCCAACTGTATCATCCGCGAATTGTATGTTCTTTATAATATGTCCTCCAACTGTATCATCAGCGTATTGTGTGTTCTTTATAATATGTCCTCCAACTGTATCATCCGCGTATTGTGTGTTCTTTATAATATGTCCTCCAACTGTATCATCAGCGTATTGTGTGTTCTTTATAATATGTCCTCCAACTGTATCATCCGCGTATTGTATGTTCTTTATAATATGTCCTCCAACTGTATCATCAGCGTATTGTGTGTTCTTTATAATATGTCCTCCAACTTTATCATAAGCGTAGTGTGTGTGTTCTTTATAATATGCCCTCCAACTAATATTCCTGGCATATCTTGTATCTTCTTCTTCAGCGTTCATTCTCAATATCCCACTGGATCTCTCTTATAGCAGGACAATGGTCCATCTAAATTTCCAGCAGGATGTAGTCCAGAAAATGGAATTGCGTTGTCATCGTTTTATTTGCGCCAATGGCCCACACATCCGTCTTCGGCGAAATATCTTGTATTAATCTCATTATCATTTTTACTGCATACATGAGACAGATCAGGTGATAATACACAATGTTGTCTAACTCCTTGTTTGATTATCGATTCTTATGTCTTCTCTTTTTTGCTAACATATATTCATTATTATTTTCAGATCTCTACCATTACTGCTTACATTCTCCAACATTCTATTTATTTATTCATCTTTCCTGTTATAAAATGCCTTAGTATACAATCTGACCATCTGTCTATTATTGTCTCATTGTCCATTACTATTTTACAATCTTTTGTTTTGAAACAACTATCTGTTGGCTACTTTCTAATTCCTGTTAGTTCACGTATTTTTGTGTGTATATAATGTGTGTCTTCTCTGTGTTCTTTAAGTTCCTAGCACTTATAATTCAGCCAGGCTTCTATTTTCTTACTATCTTCTAGTTTCGTTTAATTTCTTTATGTGTCATGTGACTTATTCCTTCCAGAACGTTGTCTTCCCAATGAACTCTCTGAACCTCTCTCTGTCTTGGGCGATGTGGCTTGCATTTTCTAGCGATGTATTCATGTTATCTTTAATGTCGTCAGTCCATCGTCTTCTTGGTCTGCCCCTTCTCCTCTTTCCAGGTACTCTTCCCTCCATTATTTGTCTTTCTAAACAGTTATGTCTCTTTATATGACCAAACAGGCGTAGTTTTCTTTTTGTTATTGTGTTTAGTAACCAACACTCTGGAATATTCAGAGTGTTTATAATATCTGAGTTTCTGATTTTATCCTTCCATGATATTCTAAGTATCTTTCTGTAGCATTTCAGCTCGAAGGCGTTGATCTTCTTTGCCGCTGTTTTACTTAGAGTCCATGTTTCACAGCCGTATGTTGCAACCGGAAAAATAAAAGTTCGTAACATTAGCACTTTCGTTTCTATTTTGTTGTTTTTCCATATGTTTTTCAGCCGTGTTATTTTGCAATATGCCATTGCCAATGTCTTCCTTATTTCTGCCATGCAGTCTCCTGCACCGTTGATGTTTGCTCCTAAGTATTCAAATTTATCCACACATTCTATCTCGGTATTGTCAATTCTGATTTTTGGTTGTTGTGTTGTTATATCTGTTGACATGATTTTTGTTTTCTGCGTGTTTAAATACAAATTTTGTGCTTCGCTATATTTCTTTGTGTTCTTGATTAGTTGTTCCAATCCCTTTGTATCGTTTGAAAGAAGTACTGTGTCGTCTGCGTAGCGTAGTTCCGGGATTAGGAATCCACCTATGTTTAAAGCGTGGTAGTCAGTATGAATTTCTTTATGTATTCTTATATATATATATATTCTTGCGTCCTATATTCTATATAAAGAATATATATATCTTCTTACGTCCAAACTGTCAAATTTCCCCTGTCATTCCTTTCTTCTTTGCCGTCCTCTTTATTTCTGGTATTATATCTTTTGTTGTTTGTTGAATTGATTTTTTTTTAGCATTTGCAATTGTTCATCTATACTGCTTATCTTGTCTTTATCGTTGTATCTATTATGTACAGCAATGGTGTATCTTTCAAACATTTGCGATAATTATTTCCCTGACTTTTGGGATAATTATTTCCCTGACTTTTGCGATAATTATTTCCCTGACTTTTGCGAGAATTATTTAACTGACTTTTGCGATAATTATTGCACTGACTTTTGCGATAATTATTTCCCTGACTTTTGCGATAATTATTTAACTGACTTTTGCGATAATTATTTCCCTGACTTTTGCGATAATTATTTCCCTGACGTTTGGGATAATTATTTCCCTGACTTTTGCGATAATTATTTCCCTGACGTTTGCGATAATTATTTTCCTGACTTTTGCGATAATTATTTCCCTGACGTTTGCGATAATTATTTCCCTGATTTTTGCGATAATTATTTCCCTGGCGTTTGGAATAAGTATTTCCCTGACGTTTGAGATAATTATTTCCCTGATTTTTGCGATAACTATTTCCCTGACGTTTGGAATAAGTATTTCCCTGACGTTTGGGATAATTATTTCCCTGTCTTTTGCGATAATTATTTCCCTGACTTTTGCGATAATTATTGCACTGACTTTTGGATAATTATTTCCCTGACTTTTGCGATAACTATTTCCCTGACTTTTGCGATAATTATTTCCCTGACGTTTGCGATAATTATTTTCCTGACTTTTGCGATAATTATTTCCCTGACGTTTGCGATAATTATTTCCCTGATTTTTGCGATAATTATTTCCCTGACGTTTGGAATAAGTATTTCCCTGACGTTTGAGATAATTATTTCTCTGATTTTTGCGATAACTATTTCCCTGACGTTTGGAATAAGTATTTCCCTGACGTTTGGGATAATTATTTCCCTGTCTTTTGCGATAATTATTTCCCTGACTTTTGCGATAATTATTGCACTGACTTTTGGATAATTATTTCCCTGACTTTTGCGATAACTATTTCCCTGACTTTTGCGATAATTAATTCCCTGACTTTTGCGATAATTATTTCCCTGACTTTTGCGATAATTATTTCCCTGATTTTTTGCGATAATTATTTCCCTGATATTTCCACGTCCAAAGATGTCTAGCGAGTTACTAAAAGAAGGTGTTTACAAGTATCCTGTTGTGTTCCCTTGCCCACTTAACAAATTTCTCTCATATATCATTTCTATCTCCAAGTCCCTTATCCACAGGTGACATCTTTATCTCTTTCCTCTCCAACTTCAGCGTTAAAATCTCCCAGTGTCATAGTTACTTCCCGTTTATTACATTGTGCTAGAGCTATATTCAGTTGTTTGTAAGGCTTATCACTTTCTTCCTCTGTACTGTCTGCAGTTCGTGCATAGACGTATGTTATTAATATCTATTATTTTAACATTTAGTCTGACTAGCAAAACCTTATCTGATATTGTCATACATCCTTTCTTTCACTGTGTTTAGTTGTTTTTTTTTCTTTATCCAAGGTTATAGATACATCTTTCTCATGTTTCTGTCCTCCTGAGTAAATTATTCTATATTCGTCCGAGTGTATTTCACCTGCACAACTTTATCTTGTTTCACATAATCTTACGATATTGACGTTCATTGTCTTCATTTACATCCTTGATGTTTTCTATTTTTCCAACTTGCATGAGATTTCTCACATTCTATGTTCCGATAACTATATGTTTACTTTTTATGTTGTCTACAATAGCCAGATGAAGGTCTGGGAGCACTTGCAGAACATGCTGCTCTCCACAGAACGAGGTAGTCCTTGATGGTGTTTACGATACCAGAATTTGTGTGTGTGGACACGATATTTTCTTTGCATTAATACTCACAGTAGGTAGCAGTTTCTTTCTGTGTGCGTAGTGCCCATACTGGGTCGGTTGTCATAGTCATTTTGCTTATAATGTCATTTTTCCTTTAAAGCCTGCACATTTCCAGGACTGGATATAAACACTCAAAAAACTTTTTTTTTTAACATAATAATCAGTAAAGTCACTGACGAACAGGAGATAAACATAAAAATATATGGAGAGAAAATTCAAAAAGTAGAACATTATCAATATCTTGGACACATAATCACAAATGACAACATATCTGAAACAGAAGTCAAAATGAGAATAGACATAGCTAAAAATACTTTCAATGACATGAGAAAAATATTAACATCTAAACAAATTACAAACAAGTTAAAAATACACATTATAAAATGCTACATCTATTCTATATTAATGACTAAAACAACATGGACAGCTAAGAAACAACATGGACAATAAAGAAACATTTGGAGGACAGAATTGGTGATGTCTTTGAAATGTGGATATATAGAAGTATAGGGGAAACTTCATGGAAATAGAACAAAGAGATTCTAACAGCACTTTATGTGACGAATAAATTATTAAAGGAAATAAAGATCAGGCACATAAAATATTGTAGACATATTAAAAGACACCGTGCTGAAAATCTGCATTGAGGGTAAAGTTGAAGGAAGGCAAGCTAGAAGTAGGCAAATTGCCTACACACTAAGAAGCCCCCATGAATAGTCTTGGTAAAAACTATAAAACTTGGTTAAGCTGTTCGCCGTGTATTCAAGAGGTCACGGGTTCAAATCCGGCTAGTGTCCTCTTGTTTATAAGGTGGATTTTTTTCGGAGATCCCTGTGGATTATCACTTGAAGCTACGGAGTTGCGTGCTATGAGTGGTACTCTCGGCAGGCGGCGTGCCGCAAGGTTGAGAGGGACGGAGTACATATGGGAAACCGAGTACAGTGAAGTCAATCTTCTACAGCTTCTACAGCTTTAGGCAAAAATACAAGTTGACGAGTGACATCACAAGATGGACATGTTACAGTCTAGAAGAGTGCACCACCAAAAGAACAGACAGGAGATGTTGGAGATCAGTTGTAGCCAACCTTCGTTGCGAATATGGCACTTGATGATGATTTCCAGTTGCAATTTATGGGTGTCAATCTTGAACAATCATCAATTAAGTGGAAAACAGAATAGAAGTATTTGAAACAACACAGAATAGAAGTATTTGAAACAAAACAGAATAGAAGTATTTGAAACAAAACAATAGAAGTATTTGAAACAAAACAGTATAGCAGTATTTGAAACAAAACAGTATAGCAGTATATGAAACAAAACAGTATAAAAGTATTTGAAACCAAACAGTATAGCAGTATTTGAAACAAAACAGTATAGCAGTATTTGAAACAAAACAGTATAGAAGTATTTGAAACAAAACAATAGAAGTATTTGAAACAAAACAGTATAGCAGTATTTGAAACAAAACAGTATAGCAGTATATGAAACAAAACAGTATAAAAGTATTTGAAACCAAACAGTATAGCAGTATTTGAAACAAAACAGTATAGCAGTATTTGAAACAAAACAGTATAGAAGTATTTGAAACAAAACAATAGAAGTATTTGAAACAAAACAGTATAGCAGTATTTGAAACAAAACAGTATAGCAGTATATGAAACAAAACAGTATAAAAGTATTTGAAACCAAACAGTATAGCAGTATTTGAAGCAAAACAGTATAGCAGTATTTGAAACAAAACAGTATAGAAGTATTTGAAACAAAACAATAGCAGTATTTGAAACAAAACAGTATAGCAGTATTTGAAACAAAACAGTATAGCAGTATTTGAAACAAAACAATAGAAGTATTTGAAACAAAACAGTATAGAAGTATTTGAAACAAAACAGTATAGAAGTATTTGAAACAAAACAGTATAGCAGTATTTGAAACAAAACAATAGAAGTATTTGAAACAAAACAGAATAGAAGTATTTGAAACAAAACAGTATAGAAGTATTTGAAACAAAACAGTATAGAAGTATTTGAAACAAAACAGTATAGCAGTATTTGAAACAAAACAATAGAAGTATTTGAAACAAAACAATAGAAGTATTTGAAACAAAACAATAGAAGTATTTGAAACAAAACAGTATAGCAGTATTTGAAACAAAACAATGTTACAGAAGACTCATCAAGATGCAATGGATGTAAGAGATGACAGAAATGATTATACTGAGAGAATTGAATGTAAAAGAAAACGGGTTGAATAACAAGAGATTAAAGTTCCCTTGTCGGGTAATAACCCCAAACTGGAAATGGGTGGGCTGGGGTAACACCTACAAGGTTCTCTCTCATCATCATCATCAGGTGCCATGCTGGGTGGCATAGGCGGTCATGGCTCTCCACAGCTCTCTGTCCACAGTATTATGTATCAAAGTCGTTGTTGTTTCTTTGCCGTGCAAGGTTGTCAAACTGTCTAGTATTTTCTCACGTTGTCGCCCTGTCTCTGGTGCCTTCAATCTTGCCTGTTGTGATTATGTTCTCTAAACCTGCCTGTCTCATGAAGTGGCCAAAAAAAAGAAGATTGCCTTTTTCTTATATTGTTGATTAAGGTCCGTTTCGCATTTAACTCTTTTAACACCTCTACATTTGTTTTTCTGGCAGTCCATGGTATTCTCAGCATTCTTCTGTAGAACCACATCTCAACCACATCACAGAAACGAAAACATCTAAGAAACATCAAGAGAACTAGATAACTCTGCACTATCTACTCTTTTCTAGAGAGAGGTTCTCTCTAGTAAAATATAATATTTTGGCTATATGACATTAGCCTTTCAAAAGCCATAATTTAGTGGATAATTCCAGGTTAATTAAAAAGATGTAGACAAGAAGGTGGGCGCAATATTTCACAGACCACACGAACATGACACTCACGTACGCTCAAGATCGTTAGGAGCTTTTAAATGTGTGACAGTGTCATCCTGTCCGGGATTTGCTAACTTATACTGATATATAACACATAGAAGAAATGTCAAAGATTGTATTTTTTACATCATTGAAGAAACAGATAAAGGTTTAGATTCTGTATATTGTTAAAGAAATAGATCTTCTTCTTCTTCTTCTTCTCGTTCGGAGTTTGACATGTCTACACAGCAAGTCCTGTTTTCTTAATAAATGCTGCTGTTTTTGAAAGCTCATCAGTGCTCCCATACATCTTTCTGTGGATATCGATCTCTGTGGGCCAGTGTTCTTCCCTTAACTGATTTAGTGTAATGCAGTCTTGCAGGATATGTTCGGCTATCTGTGCTGCCTGTCCTCAAAGGCACAGTGGTGATGGGACCAATCTTAGTCTATTTAAGTGGCTGTTTAATCTGTTGTGTCCTGTTCTGAGGCGGAAGATAATAACCTACTCTGCTCTGTCGAGATCTTCTTCTTCTGCGTTCGTTCTCAAACTCCTGCAGATTAGCAAGATGTAGTCCGGAGAACGGTATGCGTTGTGTCATGGTTTACAGCATTGCTGCGATATCTGCGCCTTTCGGCCTGACACATCCGACGTCAGCATGGCTTTGAGTCACTGACCATGGGACAGCCAACTCCATCCCATAACCTCCTTAGTCGCCTTTTACGACATGCGTGGAAGGTAAACAGTGTTGCTATTCTTTGCTCCCCTTTCGGGACCCGGCAACACATGGGCGGCTCTGTCGAGATAGTGGTAATTGTCTTTAAGAAAAAGATAAAAATTAAGAGTTTTACATGATTAAAGAAAATTGAAAAATATATGATTTTTTATGATTAAAGAAAATTGCGAAATAGGCAGAGGCAAGAAACGAAAACATCTAAGAAACATCAAGAGAACTAGATAACTCTGTACGATCTACTCTTCGCAGATGACCAAGGTTGACAAACATGAAGCAGAAGACGAACTACAAAGACACACAAAATCAGTGCAGGCAGAGTGCGAAGAATACAATATGAGATTAAACACATCAGAAACAGAAACTATGAGTATATGCAGAGCAACATAACAGTTGTATTATGTAAACAAACAAATTCAAAACGTATTAGAGATGTGGTTTCTGAGAAGAGTGATGACAATAACATGGACAATCATATGGAAAAACAACAAAATAAAAACGAAAGTGCTAATGTTACGAACTTATATTTTTCCGGTTGCATCATACGGCTGTGAAACATGGACTCTAACTAAAACAACGGCGAAGAAGATCAACGCCTTTGAGATGAAATGCTGCAGAAAGATACTTCGACTATCATGAAAGAAAAAAAAAGAGATACTCGGATATTATAAACACATTGAAGATTTCAGAGTTGTTGTTACTAAACACAATAGCAAAAAGAAAACTATACCTGCTTGGTCACATAAAGAGACACAACTGTTTAGAAAGACAGTTAATGGAGGGCATAGTACCTGGGTAGCGGAGAAAGGGCAGACCAGCAGACCAGGAAGACGATGGACTGACGACATTAAAAATAACATGAATACATCGTTTGCACGAAGCCCAAGATAGAGTTCAGAGAAATCATTGGGAAGACAAAGTTGTGGAAAGAATACATCAAATACACACCATGGACAGCTAAGAAAATTAATGCAGATGTTCTCGCTTATGCTGGCGTAAAAGGATCAATTATATCAAACATTAGGGGCAGACAGTCAAGTTTCTAGAGTATGTACTGAGAAGAACACAGCTTGAACACTTAATAACCACTGGAAAGACCAAGGGGAGAACAAACAAGGGACGACAAAGATAAAATTTGCTAGATGGACTAGTATTGTGGCACAGTAGAAGCTCACCAACCGAGCTTATTGACAAAACGAGACAAAGAGTCGTGGAGAAACATGATCACCTACACCATTCGGCATGGCACTTGATTGAACAGAACAGCTACATGTGTATGTTTACGGCACAAATATAAAACAGACATCAGAATTTAAATATATATGTAGCATTTTTACAGAAGATGGCCAAATTGATAGAGAAATTGAAATGAGATGCCGAAAAGGAAATTCTGTAACATACCAACTGTTACCGCTGCTTAAAAACCCAACGATCTACATGGCGGCTAAACGTCAGATAATAAACACCATCTATATTCCAGCGTTATGTTACACTCTTGATTACAACTTGCGATATGAAATGTCTGAGAAAGGCTATTAATGACACCAAAAGAAACCGAGTGAGAAAAGAAGACATCAGAAAGATAGTCAAGACCATATCCTAAAATTTTTTACGAGATCCAACGACAGCATAAAAATTCAAAATGTTCCATTATTAAAAGTCAACAATTTTACATATTTAGGCACCAATCTAGCACTGAATTGAGACTCATCAAAAGAAATTTTACACCGTATTGCCCTTGCAGCGGGTGCTTTCAATAAACAACGTAACATCTGGACGTCAAACACACTAAGAAAAACCACAAAACTCAGGTTGTTTAACTCCAACATCATCCCTATTCTATCATATGGATGCGAAAGTTGGAAAGCCGCAAAAGCCACAGATAAGAGACTAGATTCCGTTGAAAACAAATGCCTACGTACCATTCGGAATGTTAAGTGGAGTGATTTTAAATATAACACTACTATAAGAGAGGAAAGCAAACAAACCTATACATCTTCCTTCATTAGACAAAAGCGTTGGACTTACATCTGCCATGTTTTCAGAATGAACAGCCTAAGAATTCCCCAGCAGTCACTATATTGGATGCCACCCGGAGTACGAAGAAGAGGGAGAACTAGAGAAACTCTACGAAGAACCATTAATAGAGAAAGCATGTCAATGAACCTAAACAACACGCAAGAATTGAAAGACCTGGCAACACAAAGACAGAAATGGAAAGCTATGGTTTCTGCCCTATGCGCTGCCTATGGCCCTGGAGGAACAGAACATAACATAACATATCCTGCAAGCAATATACAGAAAGACAGTACATCAACTGATTTGGACACATGCGAATGGAACCATCACAACCAGCCATCCAGGCGTACACCAGCAGAGTTAACGGCTATAAAACAAGAGGAAACCAAGAACTAAAACCTTGGTGGTCTTTGTTACCTCTAATATTGTATGGTAGTGTCTCCTGATATAACCTAAATAGTCTTTGTTGCCCGCTGGTTGAAATAGGCACGCCTCTCCAAAAGAGAGGCAAACTCATTAACTACCAACAAGATGGGGAAGATTCAATCAGAGAGATTATTAAAAACCATGTTCTAATCATGGAAAGCGGAACAAAGATGACGAAAGACAGAAAACTTCAACGACGCCTGACGGTATTTGTAGAAAAGACAATAGACACGATAACGAGATAGAAAAATATTTTTTTTTAATGTGCATGATTGAAGAAAAAAAGGAAAAGGTTCAGAATTTTTATATGATTAAAGAAAATTGAAAAGGGTCATCATCATCATCATCATCATCAATGCCATGCCGGCTGGCGTAGGCGGTCATGGCTATCCACAGCTCTCTGGTGAAAGCACACATCCCTGTCTGACTCCTTGAAAAGGGTAAGATTTTTTAATGACCAAAGTAACAAGCGTGATCTTTTTTATTTAATGACGACGATTCAAGTCCAAATTTTAGACTGTGACATGTAAGAAGGCAAAATGAAGTGTATACGTTTTAAATGCCCCACGAGGAGGGAGGGGGGGGGCAAAAATTGGACGTCAGCACCGTTTTTTTTATATATACTAGTTACAATGTTATAATTTGAAAAATCTGTCGAAAGATATGAAAATTCATTTAGTTCTTCCTTACTTATTTGCTAAAAATTTGTTAGGCGGGGTGTGTATAGTTTGCAGATAATTAAGCAAACTTGTTCCTGAAACTGGGTTTATTGCAGTTTATTGATAGGAGGAGGGGGGTAAAGAAATACGACACCCCCCCCCCAAATATGCGAAGCTAAAACACGTTTAGACTTTTAGTTGTTAGTTATTCCTCTAGGGCCAAAGACGGCACATAGGGCGGATGGCATAGATTTCCATGTCTCTCGTTTCATTGCAATTTGCATTAGATCTTAATTGTTTCTAATACCGATGGTGAAACGTTCTCTTGTAATAGTTCTACGTAAAGTCTCATTTGGTCTTCCTCGTTTTCTCTTGCCCTTTGGTGACCACATCAAAACTTGACAGGGGAGTCTTTCAGTATCCATTCGTAGCGCGTGCCCGATGTAATTCCAGCGACGCTTTCTAATATAGGTGGATACATATTCTTGTTTTGATTCTTGTCTGACAACTGTGTTTGATTTGAAGTCTGACCAACCTATGTTCAGTAGCCTTCTAAGACTTTTAGCAGACAAAAATGCGCGTTAGGCAACGTGTACCCGATTAGAACACACGATTGTAAATTACAATTGTATATTGTAACATGCCACAATATAATATTTATTGTAAATGACATATTGTAAATTACAATATGTAATTTACAAACACACAGAAAAAACAACCGAAAGCCTGTCAATTTCAAACAAAGAAAATGATAATATGCATTTAAGTGTGTATGCTTGCGTGTGTTCGTTGCTATGTATGCTTCTATATGCGTGTATGTTTATGTTTGAACCTGCAGGTCTGCATGAAGTTTGTATTTAACAGTTTTTATGTATTGTAATATTGAATAGTGACTCTTTGTATGTGAGCCTGCTTTTGTTTATGGTGTGCACGAGTAATGTTTATACGTACACCTGAGATGACACCAACAGGTGTGTGACAGGTGCAGTGACTATGCTGAGTGCTAATCGTGTGCTCTCTCTTAAAACCCGGCCTGGCTACCATCCAGAACGTATATACTGTTTAATTTCAGCTTGTTTCTACAACAGCGTGCCAAGAAACACGTGATCACTATATATGACAATATGGTTGACCCGGATTTTAGTTGTCAGTTTCTATAATCAGTCTTCTGAGTTTCAATTACAGACTCCGCCAAAGACGGATGTGTCGGGCTATTGTCGCAAATAAAACTGCGAAATAACGCATTTCCATTCTCTGGACTACATCCTGCTGGAAATCTAATAGGATCATAGTCCTGCTACAAGAGAGATCCAGCGGGAGTTTGAGAATGAATGCTGAAGAAGAAGAAGAAGAATGACAGACGAATTAGCATTGCAGTCACTAAAGGAAAAGAGAAGTCAAAGGTTACCTTCTGTCTGTTAAATCGTGACTATCGGGTTATAAATGGGAATGGCTAAAAGTACTTTCAATGACATGAGGAAATTAGTAACATCGAAACAAATTTAACCCATTTAAAAAGTAATCCATAGCATTTATTAATGCCGTAGGGGTGTGAGATATTAGCGATCTCACATTTCAGAGGCTCTGCAAATTAGGGAGGTAGCCATCTCCTCTCCCTCGCAGTCTTTACTTCTCGGATTAATCCGGTACCCATTTAAAGGCTAAGTCAACCCCGGAGCCGATGCGATCTGAAAAACATATCCGCCTCTACTGATGAATGAATTCAGGATCACTCATATGCGAAGCCAGTGCGCTAACCACTGCGCTTCGCGGCTCTCTCCGTGGTATAGTGGTGTAGCTACGTGACATAGTGGTTTATCTCCGTGAAATATTGGTTTATCTATATGGCATAGTGGTTTATCTTCGAGACATAGCCGTTTATTTCTGTGGTATAGTAGTTTATCTCCACGATATAGTGGTTTATCTCCGTGGTACAGTGGTTCATCTTGTTTGTTTGTTTGTTAAATGGGGGATTAAGCCTCTTAGCTGAGGCACGACCCTTTCAACCTAAGACAGAAGTCTTGACAACGTGTTTTAATACCGTGGCATAGTGGTTGATCTCCGTCACAAAGTGAACTGTCCCCGTGACACAGTGGTTCATATAAGTGGCACAGTGAGTTAACCTTTTCAATTATATTCACGAGGTGGCAAGTTTGATACCGAGACGTCTTGGTAACAAGAGCATTTCACGTGACTTCAATCTGGCAACAAGTCGTGACTATTCGTGCCAGGTAGTCGTATGACGTTAATCTTGTACCGATTCATCATCATCATCATCAAGTGCTGACTCCGCAACGAAGGTTGGCTGCAACAGATATCCAACATCCCCTGTTTCTTGTCTTGGTGGTGCATTCTGTTAGACTTTAACCTGTCCATCTTGTGATGTTACTCTCCCATTTGTATCTCTGCCTACCTCTTGCTCGCTTCCCTTTGATTTTACCCTCAAGTAAGGTCTTCAATAAGGTGTCACGTCTTTTAATGTGTCCAAAATATTTTATTTTTCTGATCTTTATTTCTCTTGGTAATTCTTTCTTCATATTAAGTGTTGTTAGCACCTCTTTATTTGTTTTCTTCTCTTTCCATGATGTTCTCCCTATTCTTCTATATACCCACATCTCAAAGGCATATGTTATGTCTTCTAATTGTTTATTTAGTGTCAATGTTTCTGATCCATATACATAAATATAGAATAGATGTGGCATTTTATAATTCTCATTTTTAACTTGTTTGTAATTTGTTTAGATGTTAATAATTTCCTCATGTCATTGAAGGTACTTTTAGCCATTCCTATTCTCCTTTTATCCTCTGTTTCACATCTGCCATCATTTGTGACTATGTGTCCAAGATATTGATAATGTTTTACATGTAGTTTCTCTCTATGTATGTTTATGTTTATCTCTTGTTCTTCTGTGTCATTGCTGATTATCATAGTTTTTGGTTTTTTTGTACCGATTCAAGTAATTTCAATTTTCGGAAAATGCAGTCGAATTATTTGAAAACCCCATGTACTCTTAAATCGTAGCCGTCGGCACACTTCTATTCTTTCCCCTTCCCTTAACCGAGACCTCGTCCCGTAAAATTGGAGGAAAAGAAACAACATTTAGACACTTTCTTGGCTCTTTGGAAGTAAAGACTTTCTGACAGACCGCCCCCCCCCCCTAGTCAATTCACAAATCCAGATGTGATGGCACATGAGTTGATTTCCATCCTCTCGGAATCTAGCATACAACAAAGCCAACAATCAATTTTGTGTCACCGCTCACCTGAAAGTACTTTTACCTGATGTTTAGTCCAGATTTGCATTGATGTCATTCGTCATGCTATCAACCTGTTGTATCGTGTGTTTAATTCTACACCTGCTGTTGTTATCATTTGAAAAATTACCATTACACGTTCTCTGATTTATGAACCGACTGTTGTCCGTTATTTACGAACCGATTGTTTTGCGCTGTCTTCTTGGTTGTGGTCCAGATTTTTAGCGCTTGTGGAAAAACATGTTATTGGACTGTCTTTCTTTATTTGTGTTACTGTTAAATATTTGAAGAATGGGGCGCTTCCATATACGATTGAACATGTAGGAGTGTGGCGCTTACGCACACAATTGAACATGAGAGAGTGAGCGCTTCACGACTGAGTATGTAAGATTCAATATGTTCTTTGACAGTATTACACATGTTTGAGAAGGGAAACTTCCACGCATTTTTGAACATGTTGGGGCCGCTTTCGTTAAGTGTTGAACATGTGGGAAGCGATTTCATGCATTGTTGAAAATCTAGGAAGTGAATTCATGCATTGTTGAACATCTAGGAAGTGAATTCATGCATTGTTGAACATCTAAGAAGTGAATTCATGCATTGTTGATCATCTAGGAAGTGAATTCAGGCATTGTTGAACATCTAGGAAGTGAATTCATGCATTGTTGAACATCTAGGAAGTGAATTCAGGCATTGTTGAACATTTAGGAAGTGAATTCATGCATTGTTGAACATCTAAGAAGTGAATTCATGCATTGTTGATCATCTAGGAAGTGAATTCAGGCATTGTTGAACATCTAGGAAGTGAATTCATGCATTGTTGAACATCTAGGAAGTGAATTCAGGCATTGTTGAACATTTACGATGCTATTCCACGCACTGTTGAACGCCTAGAAAGATATTTAACGCACTGTTGCACGTATGGGAACCGATTCCACGCACAGTTGAACATGATGGAATGAACGCATGTACACTGTCTTGAAAAAAGTGAAACGGTACCTGCCTTGGAGCGATAATTCAACATTAACGATAAAAACTAGTTCGCTTTCATTGGAATACCATTTACATTTATGCACAGTTCCATGTGTTTACTTTAAAGGAGTTGGCTCAAATCCTAGCGGATTCAATTCTGATAACCAGCGGGAGTTTGAGAAGGATCCCGGTTAAAAAGATTGTTGTGACATTTATATAATTGAATCATAATGATAGAAATATTTCTCTGTTTCAATTCTGCATTGAATGAAATTTAGAGATCTCGATGTATGTATTAGATGACATCTTGATCAAGACGTCGTCACTTGAAGGTAAAGTTGAAGGAAAGCGAGAAAGAGGGCTGAGATTCAGATGGGAAACACTACGTGATGGACAGGAAACAGTCTAACAGATATCACAAACATGGCAAGAGACATATAATGTTGAAGGTCTTTTGCTGCCAACCTTCGTTACCGAGAAGGAACTTGATGATCAGTCAGTCAGTTCCTCTTTTGCCAAGTTTGGCACATAGATGTCATCGTTCTTCATGCCTGTCGGTCAATTGCTAGGGATTGCAGGTCTTGTGCATTTATGCCTGTTGATTTTAATTCATTAATCAATGTTCTTCTGGGCGTTGTTTTTGGTCTTCCCTGTTTTCTTTACCCGTCTGGTGCCCACGTGAAGGCTTGTCGTGGAATTCTGTCTTCCTTCATTCAAAGTACGTGGCCGATGTATGTCCGGCGGCGTTTTCTGATGATGTTCGTCACGTATTCTTGTTTCGTCTCCTCTCTTAGTATGTCGTTTGATTTGGTCTTTCCAATTAGTATTTGTGATTTTTCTGAGGCTTCTATTCTCAAAGGCAACTAACTTCTTATCCATTATTGCGGTAGATTTCCAACTTTCACATCCATATGTCAATGATGTAATCACACTTGCATTGAATAGTCGCAGTTTGATGTGCGTACTTGCGATCTTCGATCTCCAGATGTTTGAAAGTTAGTTAAAGGTGTTGGAGGCGAGAGCGATTCGAGTCTTGATTTCTGAGTTGGTATCCCCGTCTGCTGTTATCTTGCTTCTCAAATATACGAAATTTGACACGTTGTCTAGTATATTATCATGTAGTTTAAATTGTTGAACTTGATGATGATAAATTTATATTATATTTCGCCAGTGTAACAACTTTGCATGTCTCATACTGGGCAAAGCAGATGTTGTCATTTATACTGTGTTTATATATGCGGCTTTGATGTGAGTATCTTTCTGTGTGGCAATGTGTGCCTTTACCTGTGTGATTGTATGTTCTTGACTGAGTGAGAGTCAGTTTAGTATTACATGACAATAAAATTATATCTACCAGTGTATTAGTAATTTTTGTACATGAATTTATTGCTTCTGTGGTAGTTATGTTGCGGTTGTATTTGTGTTTTCTGTGTTGGTTGTGTTACATTTGTATTTGTTGTTTTTGTTGGTTGTGTTATGGTTGTATTTGTTGTTTATGTGTTGGTTATATTACGGTTTAGCGCACTGGCTTCGCATATGAGTGGCCCTGGGTTCATTCCCCAGTTGAAGTGAAAATATTTTTCAGATCGTAACGGCTCCCAGGTCGACCCAGCCTTAAATGGGTACCGGATTAATCCGGAAAGTAAAGACTGCGAGGGAGAGGAGATGGCTACCGCCCTCATTTGCAGAGCCTCTGAAATGTGAGATCGCTAACATCTCACACCCCTACGGCATTAATAAACGCTATGGGTTACTTTACTTTACTTATGTTACGGTTGCATTTGTTGCTTGTGTGGTAGTTATGTTACGGTTGCAATTGTTGCTTTTGCGGTAGTTATATTACAGTTGCATTTGTTGCTTGTGTGGAGTTGTGTTGCGGTTGAATTTGTTGTTTCTGTGGTAGTTATGTTACGGTTGCATTTGTTGCTTGTGTGGTAGTTATGTTACATTTGTTGTTTCTGTGGTTGTTATATTGCATTTGTTGTTTCTGTGGTAGTTATGTTACGCTTGTATTTGTTGTTTGTGTGGTAGTTATGTTGCATTTGTTGTTTCTGTGGTAATTATGTTACGGTTGTATTTGGTGCTTGTGTGGTAGTTATGTTGCATATTTTGTTTCTATGGTATTTATATTATGGTTGCATTTGTTGTTTCTGTATTGGTTATGTTATGGTTGCATTTGTTGTTTCTGTATTGGTTATGTTATGGTTGCATTTGTTGTTTCTGTATTGGTTATGTTATGGTTGCATCTATTTCTATATTGGTTATGTTATGGTTACATCTATTTCTATATTGGTTATGTTATGGTCGCATTTATTGTTTCTGTATTGGTTATGTTATGTTGCATCTATTTATATTGGTTATGTTATGGTTACATCTATTTATATTGGTTATGTTATGGTTACATCTATTTCTATATTGGTTATGTTATGGTTGCATTTATTGTTTCTGTATTGTAAGACGACGACGTCAGAACAGATTAGATTATGGCAAAGAGCCACCAATGTTCCTGAGAAAACATTATGCAAATAGAAAAGAAATCTATGATCCCCTACGTCAGTCGGAACGGCACCTGATGATGATAATAATTTGTAGCAACATGGCTACAGACACTCCATCAAATAAAAAACAGGCCATGATATTTGGGAGCTTACTGCGTGGAACATTTGGACGATAATGATATTTGAGAGCTTACTGCGTGGAACATTTGAACGATAAATGATATTTGAGAGCTTACTGCGTGGAACATTTGGACTATAATGATATTTGAGAGCTTACTGTTTGAAACAGTTGAACGATAATGATTTTTGAGAGCTTACTGCGTGGAACATTTGAACGATAATGAACAGAAATATGAGTTAAAGTTAAACTAAATTTATTCAATGCCCATCTCTTTATTGGAAACCATTATTTCCCTTAATGAAGGTGTATGTGTAAGCAATATTTGTAGTGCAATATATGATCTGTGATTTACAGAAGTCGTTGAATTCTTTTCACTCTTCCGACATTGTTGAATGCATTGTTTATTAAAGTTAAAGAAGTGTTTTCACACGGAACAGATTGTGTTATTCTATCTGAATGTGATTAATTATGTTTGTGTTATTCTATCTGGGTGTGATTAATTATGTTTGTGTTATTCTATCTGAATGTGATTAATTATGTTTGTGTTATTCTATCTGAATGTGATTAATTATGCTTGTGTTATTCTATCTGAATGTGATTAATTATGTTTGTGTTATTCTATCTGAATGTGATTAATTATGTTTGTGTTATTCTATCTGAATGTGATTAATTATGTTTGTGTTATTCTATCTGAATGTGATTAATTATGTTTCTGTTATTCTATCAGGCTATAATATTTGTCATTAATTTTCTAAAACGAGAGGATATATCCTGACATGACAGCCAGTCAGAAAACAACATCTCTACTGCCACAGATCTGGCAAGTCGATAATGTGTATTCGGGTGGTGCTCTTACATTCAGTATTACATTTTTTGGTGCTCTCACATTCAGTATTATATGTGGTTGGTGCTCTCACATTCAGTATTATATGTGGGTGGTGCTCGCATATTCAGTATTGCATGTGGATGGGGCTCGCACAGTCAATATTACATTTAGGTGGTGCTCAGAAACTCAGTAGGCCTATTACATTTGGGTTGTGCTAGCACACTCAGTATTACATGTGGGTGGTGCTCACCATCTAAGATTTGAGAAGCCCTGATGTAGAGTGTGAGAAACGTTTGAAAGATAGAGTCTCACAGAAGTGTCTAGGTACAAGATGTGAGATGTTGAGATTCGCTGATGTAATGTGATGGTGAGATTCGCTGATGTAATGTGATGGTGAGATTCGCTGATGTAATGTGATGGTGAGATTCGCTGATGTAATGTGATGGTGAGATTCGCTGACGTAATGTGATGGTGAGAAACGTTTGAAAGATATAGTCTTGTAAAAGCCCCTTTGTATATAATGCGACACGGCTATAATAATAACAATGGTAAGATACATCACTCTTCAGCGTTGTAGGGGAGCATAATGGAGACATCAGCACAAAAAGTTCTCCAAGCATCTCTATCCTCACCTACTCGGAGCATTGTAGAATAATCACTTACAGGCCATGCTTTAATGTTATCAGTCCCGGATTCTCTGACCACCTCTCCTTCTTCCGCCCTCGACTGTTCCCCTCAAAATAATTTTAGAAATCCAATCGTGTATAAAGAATGTAAAGCATACATTGAATATAGGTGAGACTTGGAACAGGGTAATGAACTGTGGCGAATAACTGGTAATACACATAATAATATACACTTGATGTGTGCGTGCTATTATGTATGTTACCAGTGATTAACAAAACTTCAATACTCTTAAATAACATTTACAACACATACCAATATGACCGTCGATGTCATTACTATTCGTTTTCTGTTATATGTTTTAACTGTTTCAATTGTTGTCTTGATAAAGGCCTTTTGGTCGAAACGTTGAGTTGTATGTGTTATTATGTTTGTCTATAACTAGTAAAACTTTATTACCCTATTCCTAGATCTACCTGTTCGATACCCTGTTCCTAGTTTCGCCTGTCGGATTGCAGTTTTTCTGCAGTTAGTACACATTGTAGAGAATTAAGAATACGATCCATGAAGGCTTTCTTCATTCATGACTAGCGGAAATTGTTCAAATGGTACACTTTGTCTCCACCAATCTAGAACAATAGCACCTTCTCATCCGCCTGAATAAGTAGATGTCTCACTGTGATGTTGATAGGATCAGAACACCAACGGAGAAATTGTGCAATCATGATGATGCAGAAATTCAGGGAATTGGGGCGACAACTGAAAAACTGCTGAACTCCAATCCTGGCCCACAGCCCGTTGTATTCCTGACAGACACAATGTCAGTGCTTCAAGCTCTCCAGTCTGGAAAACTAACAGACTTATAAAAAGGGTCCAGCGATATGCCCGTTATACACTGAAAGCCACCTCTCCGCCCCTGTTGGATGACTCTGGAAGACAAAGGGGCTCTCAGTGCTAAGCGCGAAGATTAATACAGACATATCGACTTTTTAATCTAAGTTCTACGAGATCACAAAAACTGAATGAAACTACACAAAATATTTTTTTTAAAGAAATCTGGTCACTGCTACCCGTAATGAACCAAAGTCTGAAAGTAAAGTCTGAAAGTACGATCTGAAAGTACGAGTCTGAAAGTATAGTATGAAAGTAGAGTCTGAAAATTAATTGTCAAAGTAAAATCTGAGAGTAAAGTCTGAAAATGAATAGTCAACGTAAAGTCTGAAAGTGAATTGTAAAAGTAAAGTCTGAAAATAATATCATAAAGATTTCATTAACAAATATGAATGTTAAAGTGATAGACATAAAAATTAAGATTGACAGAAGGACATGTTAAACAACATTCATAGAAATTGATACACTTGCAGTTAAATCTATCTATACTATCTATATGCTATAAACCCGAGCTAGCTGAAATATACCACCATGTAAACCAGCTGCTCACATCTTATGATGTCAACATTGTTATGCAGTGGATTCCTGGCCACTCAAACACACCTGGTAATGATAAGGCAGACAGACTAGCAAAGAGGGGAGCACAGCAAGAACAGCCTTATACAGAAACAACAATGCACACAGTTAAAATGATTCTGAAATCTGTGAACAAAGAAAATTGGATGAACAGATAGGCCATGGGAAACACTGGGAGGGAAATCTATAAATATATGACCAGCCCAAATCCTAAAGAGAATATGAACCTCCTGGAAAGAAAAGACCAGAGTATCATATTCCGACTGCGTACACAACATGTACAGCTTAACAATCACCTGAACAGAATACAACCACAACACACTCCAGGGTGCCGGCTGTACACTCATCCATATGAAACTGTTGACCACCACCTTTTTGAATGTCCAGCGCTGGATGAAATCAGGAAAATGCTTCTCCCTCCAGGGCTAGATAAATGGAACACATTATATGGAACAAAACACCAACTCACAAACACATGCATATATCACACAATGGCATTGGGTCAAAGGGCATGCGCCCATGGACCGCTGGATCAGCAACCAACCAACCAACCATATATGTGCTATGACCCTGCCTTGCGGTATCACGGCTAGAAGAGTTCTCTGGAGATGGCCTTCTTGTGGGCGGTTTGCAAGTTTGTTTCTGTGGCTTCTTTGATTTCTGTGGCCCATCTTGTACATGGTCTGCCTCTATCTTTATAGTCGTGGTGTCCATGTGTCATAGCCATCTATGGCATTCTGTCTGTTCGTAGTCTGGAAGTGTATGAAAACCACTTGATCTGTTGTCTTTTGATGTGTTCCAATATTGGTATTGTTTTTTTTATCTGTCTGATGTTATCGTATCTAATTCTATATCTTAATTACGCTCCGAGTATTCTTCGTAGACATGTCAAAAGAAAATTAGTGACAGCAGAAATCGCACAATAGCAATAGCAGAGAATGAAAGAAATGTCACTATCTCCATTGATGATAAACACCTCAAACAGTTAAAGGCGTTCACTTACTTAGGAAGCGATATATCGAAGGAAAAACAGTAAAGAGATACAAAATAGATGCAACAAAACATACCAGATCCTAGGACAGATATACCTAGGACAAGTATTTTAGGAACAAAAATGTAAACATATACAAGACTATAATATTATTATTATTATTCCATCACTGTGCTATCAGTGCCAAACCTGGACAAGACAGCACAAGACAAAAGAAAAGCAGTGAGAGCAGAAATGTCTTCTGCTGTCATTGTCCAGATTTGGCACTGGTAGCACAGTGATGGGATAATAATAGTCTTATATAATGCAACTTTAGTGTCTATGTTTACATTTTTGCTCACAAAAATACGTGTCATCTGTCCTAGGATCTGGTATGTTTTGTTGCATCTATTTTGTATCTCTTTACTGGTTTTCCCTTCACTCGATATAATGCTTCCTAAGTAATTGAACTCTTTTACTTGTTTAAGGTGTTTATTATCGATGGAGAAAGTGATATTTCTTTCTTTTCTATTGCCATTATTTCAGTCTTTTCAATATTAATCTTCATGTTGAATTTTTGACATGTTGTGTGGAGTTTGTTCATATGTTCTTGCAATTGTTCTTCCGATGTCGCTATTAGTACTTGCTCGTCTGAAAAGAGTAATTCGTTAATTTTGTCGTTCATGTTATGTTATTCGTTGGCACTTGTTATTTTACAGATGTGACCCATATAAGTTATATAAAGTAGAGGGCATAGGACACACTCCGGGCAAACTCTAGATTGGAGTTGGAATTTGTTCCTACTTCACATTCGCTATTAGTATAAATGCCCTTGCATATATTGATTGAATGTCCTGGTACTCTGCATATTGATAATATTTTCCAAAGTTATTTTCTGTCTACTGTGTCAAATGCATTTTATTGGTCGATGAATGCGATGTATAATTCTTTTTTTTCTGTGGCTCTTTCTGTTAGTTGTCTGAGTGTAAAGATTGTAGACTTTACATTTACATGGCGATCATTAATTCAGTAATATTTTCAAATAATCAATATTTTGTAGCCCGGGACAGAAACATCAAGCTGTATGGCATCATGGGTCAAGAAATATGTTTATATGTGGTCGACTGTAGCGCATGGTTTAAAACCACTTGCCTATTCGCTTAACAACGACCCTGTATCAACTGAAAAATCTATTTCTGCTAAAACCAGTTAGTAGTTTATGCAAAGTTATTCATAGTTCAACCCCCATGTTTAGTAATAACAATAGACCATCTGGCGTGTGAGCGTTTAGTACCCACATACATTTTTTTCGCAGGTGATGGAACAAGTGAAGCATATACACAGACATGTCAATAATAACCATTCAAACAACATAATATGCTTTAGTGATCTCCGACTAGAGTGGTTACAGTAATGTCAACAAATATCTTAACAACAATGCTTGATGAGTAAAATAAACAATTTGATCTTCAATTTTCTATGTACGACATTCTGAAGTGAGAAGTGCCGGATTAATTATTACGCCGTCTAGACCTATGTTAAAATAGTTAATAGTATGACCTTTGAGAAGCGGCCAGAGGTAAAAGGTTAACCAATTTGCATCATTGGTCATCTTCTGTCGGACAACTGAAAAGTAATTAGATATTTCGCTAACCAGTGTCGTTCATTTGAACTGTTATAACAGTGGGTAATTTCATTCCTATACATTACTTATATATATATATATAAATATATATATATATATATATATATATATATATATATATATATATATATATATATATATATATATATATATATATATATATATATATATATATATATATATATATATATATATATGCGTGTGCGTACGTGTGTGTGTTGCTCGGGCGTAAAATTTGAATATATGCAAATATTTTTCTAATAATGTAGCGATGAATATGATATGTTTCTGTTTCAACATTTGGACCAACAAAAAACTTTTTTAATATATTACTTTTTAAATCGAACAGTCACGGCCACAATCCCTTCCACAATATATTTTGCGCTCATATTATTTCAGATATTTAACACATATTTTAGATAGATAAAATTAGTACCTTTATAATAAAATAGTTGCGTACTCTCATGTACGTCATTTGACATAGTCTTTCAGGAACGAAGTACCTCAATGATTACCGGAAAATAATTAACGTCCGATCGATTAAAATTTAATAATACAACAGAAACGTAGATGGAAGTCGTACTATACCATTATCTCATGGACAGAAATATATACGGCATTAGCATAAGACACGTAGAAATAATATTAAACCCGTTAAAACACAGTAAACGCCGGTCGGAAGGCAGAAATTATTTCTAGGCCTATGTATTTGTTGACAGTTGTTTGAGCAGTGGCCAGAGGTGAAAGGTTAACTAATCATATCCATTCACTGAAGCAGTAAAGTCGTAAAGTATGAAGGTTAAGGTCAAGAGAGTATGATATACTGGGAGATTATTGCGTCTATACTCGATAAATATCGATTTTGGACAGTAATTATCAACCTTTAAGAGCTCTCATAAGAGCTCTCTTGGCGTGGCTGACAGACCACCCGGGGTAAATTAGCTCAGTAAGCTACCTGCCAGTTTTCGTCCGTCTACGTGTTGATTTCGAGAAACTTATGTGTTACAGGAAAAGTACAGAGATACGGATATCTTCCTCTACATGGGTGACATTTTGATAATATTTTGTTCATTTTAAATAGAAAAAAAGTGTGTTGTATCACTCGGGCTACATGTGTACATAAGATGTCGTCAAACACAAGAAACTAACTCCTAATGTGTACACAGACTGCTGAAAACACACACAACTAACTGATAATGTGTACACAGACTGCTGACAAACACAAGAAACTAGCTGATAATGTGTACACAGACTGCAGACAAACACACGAAACTAACTGATAATGTGTACACAGACTGCAGACAAACACAAGAAACTAACTGATAATGTGTACACAGACTGCAGACAAACACAAGAAACTAACTGATAATGTGTACACAGACTGCAGACAAACACAAGAAACTAACTAATAATGTGTACACAGACTGCCGACAAACTCAAGAAACTAACTAATAATGTGTACACAGACAGCCGACAAACACATGAAACTAACTAATAATGTTTACACAGACTTCCGACAAACACAAGAAACTAGCTCATAATGTGTACACAGACTGCCGACAAACACAAGAAACAAACTAGTAATGTGTACACAGACTGCCGACAAACACAAGAAAATAAATATTTCGTACACAAACTTTCGACACACATAAGAAACGTATTTTTTTGTTGCACAAATACCCAGTAACATGTGTTCAGTAGTCCCATATTCAGAGATAATATGAACAAATCTGACCTTGGATAAAATTTATTATTTGTACATGCGCTAGGCATCATGTGCTTCTATGAGAAGCGCGCTTGGCGTGTCGACCATTTTCTGGTTGTCTGACATGTTGAATACCCCAGCTATGAACAGGATCCTTCGTTTGCATATGTTGCACGATTTCATGTTGTCATCTGTCAGCTGTTCGCTAATACGATTTTGGCCGCTAGGATTTTTGACTGCTAATCTGTACTATACTTATACATAATACGATTTTTGACTGCTAGTCTGTACTATACTAATACATAATACAATTTTTGACTGCTAGTCTGTACTATACTAATACATAATACAATTTTTGACTGCTAGTCTGTACTATCATTGTACACAATACTTTTATGTACGAGATAGTGTATCAACTATTTGTGTATATGTGTGTGTAATTATACACACGTTTACCAATGTATATGTGTATAAGGACTGAAATATGACGACGGTTAAAGAAGGTTCATTCTAATATATATATATATATATCAAGTGACACATTCTTTCCAGAACGTTGTCTTCGTTGTGTATACTATGAACTTCTCCCTGTTCCGGCAAACAGGCCTGCATTGGCCAAAGACATGTGCATACATTCTTCGATGTCGCTGGTCCATTGTTTTCTTGGTCTTCCTCTTCTTCACCCGTCCCAGCACTCTGATCTCTAGGATCAGCCTTTTGATATCATCAGGTCGATTTAAGTGTCCAAAATACTGTAGCTTCCTTCTTATGATGGTATTTAGAAGCCAGCCACCGTTTAGCTTCTGTTTAGTCGTGAGATTTCCTTACTTACCGTATATTGTTTCCCGTGATTTAAGCTTTTTATGTTCCATGTTCCTCTTTTTATACTTCTGTTGACATAATAATTTTGCCAAACCTGTTCTTGATTCTATGCACACAAATTGGTCATATTGATGTTTACTTTTAACACATGTACTGCTGCCACTAAAACCTCACTACACAAGGGAGTATTGTGTTTTAACTACACAACTTTCACCGTTATTATTATTTATTTACGCCACTGTTCACTGTAGACAGAATTGGATAGATCTGACCTCTGCCCTATGCGCTAACTTTAGCGCAAAAGGAAAATGAATGAATGTTCACTGTATCCATTCTGAATTCCTAGGAACATCACTCCCGTTTGTTGCCGTTTCTTTCGGGAGGAAAATTCGTTAATTTGTCGCCGTAAGGATAACACATTAATTTTCGTCGGCCATTTTGTATAACATTTTTTCCGGGAAAACATATTTGTAACCACATAAAATGGGTGTGTGTATGTGTATGTGTGTGTGTGTGTTTACATATATTATAAATATTTCTTATTATTATATGTTATGCTATATTTCCTTGAGTCAGACAAACTCCCCCCTCCCCGGCCCCCAAACGAAAGGCTTGGTATGTGTATTACCATACGCTCATTGTGTTTAAATCTGTTAGTTGCAACGGACCGAAAATTTGTTTCGTAATTTGCTAGGGACTAGCTTTTATGTTCAGGGTCAAAGATCATGATAAGGACTTGCGCTAAAGATGTGCACTGCTGGGACATGCGGGAGTACGAAGTAATGAGAGAGCAGATAGGTTAGCCGCACACGCTGCTACTACGGCTGCTGGTGGAGTGATGGGTCGGGCAGACATTTTGAACGCATATGGGAAAACGCAAGAACAAATGACTGTATAAGTGACGATGACTCTTGTTCCATGACTAGAATTATTCTTATTCTTCGTTCATTCTAAACCTCCTGCAGATTAGCAGGATGTAGTCCGGAGAACGGAATGCGTTGTGTCATGGTTTACAGCATTGCTGTGATATCTGCGCCTTTCGGCCTGACACATCCGACTTCAGCATGGCTTTGGGTCACTGGACCTATATGGGATGGGGCAGCCAACTCCATCCCATAACCTCCTTAGTCGCCTTTTACGACATGCATGGAAGGTAAACAGTGTTGCTATTCTTTGCTCCCCTTTCGGGCCCAGGCAACACACTGGCGCATGACTAGAATAAGGAGCTTAGTTTGAAATGGGGTGTCGTTAGAAAGGAGCGGTTTCGTGGGCGAGAAAGAATGATGGTCAATCAATGGCGTACTGGGGCCGTCAGTCAACGTGTAATTGTGGATACACTCAAGGAGAGATCGGAGAACATATGGACTTGTCCGGAGTGCAATGACGCTCATCCAACGTGTGTTCGTCCATCACAAGTGATGATGACCATTTTTAAATCCACTTTTGACAATTCAGTTAGAATTATGACCATGTGTAATAGTTTGTAGATGACTAATGAACCATATTTGAACTGCAAATTCTATTGGACAATTCAGATATGGAATGCCGACTTAATGATGATCCAACGACTAACTAACTAACTGAAGGTGTGCAGGTCACTGATGACTCTCGAACCGACACAGGTCTCCGGGCTATAACTTTGAGAAACACTGCTTTACATACAGTTTCTATACTGCCTGCGTTAGCTTCTGTATGAAGAGGCCAGGGAAGACTCATGGAGGTATTATGAATGGAGTAAGGAGAGATGTGTAGTTGGTAGCACTATTTCCTCTAAGCTGCGCTACCGTGCGCTAGCGAACTTAATTTTATCAATAGACGCATAGAATTTGGACTTGGCACACAAGACTTAAATGTGTGTAAACTTTCATATAATAAAAAAATATATAACTCATGTAAATAGTGCATAGTTCTTTATCTTCAGAAAAGAAACTATTGAATTTTGAAAACAAATGCCTTCGTTGGATAACTAACACCCACTGGAGCGAATTCAACTCGAACAAAAAAAATCAGACACATCAAAATTTCATCACAGATGTTATTAGAAAACGCCGTTGGTCCTACATCGGTCCTGTCCTACGCTCAGAAAATAACAGAGTACACCACCAATCTCTTGCATGGATACCAATAGGCAGAAGCGCCACGGGTAGACCAAAGGAAACACTCAGAAGAACAATACTTAGAGAAAATAAAACAAACAATATTCATACTATTCAAGAACTGCACAGAATAGCTTTGAACAGACAGAATTTGGTAGATCTGACATCTGCCATATGCGCTAACATCAGCGCTAAAGGACAATGAAGGAATGAATGAATGAATGAATGAATGAGTTAGTGAGTGAGTGAGTGTGAGTGAGTGAGTGAGTGAGTGAGTGAGTGAGTGAATGAATGAATGAATGAATGAATGAATGAATGAATGAATGAATGAATGAATGAATGAATGAATGAATGAATGAATGAATTAAATAGCATATGTTGAAGAAGATTAGCGTTTATTAGTAAGAAAAAAATATATAAAAGGTAGGAAAAAACCCTTACTGAAGACCTTACTTGACACTCTGCTGAAGACAATACTTAAGGGTAAACTCGATGAGAAGTATGGGAGAGATACAAGTGGGAGAGTAACCTAACAAGATGGACTGGGTAAGTCTAGCAGAGTGCACCACCAAAGCATGAAACAGGGGATATTGTAGGTCTGTTGCTGCCAACTTTCGTTACGGAGACGGCACTTGATGATGATGATAAGAAAGAGCCCAGAAAACAATGGTGTTCAAAAGTTATCAGCCAACGAAAGTTTATTTTTGCCCACATACACTCTTGTCTTATAGGGAACACAGGTTGGTATGAGGTTTAAATCTGTCTGTGAGGCACGCATATTTTAACCTTGATGGCGCCTCCATTTCGGTTATATCAGGACGTCAGGTCATAAAAATGCTGAAGTGTATGTCGTTCTGTCAGAACGACATCATACATAATAGAAGAGATAGTTCTCACAATGTGGGATGCATGCAGAGTTGTTGTCGCCATGGCGTGCACGGGGTTGATTTTTAAACAATTATATATTAAATTGAAAAATATACCTAGCATAGTGGCTGAGACTTGGTGTGCGCGTCTTTGACGGTTTCAGTTCGATTCACATTCAGACAATAGTTCATTTCTACCTTACAGAAAGAATGGCAACCTGCTAAACTAAAAGTATATTGCCAATTATTGCCAGTATAATTTAGTTTGTTGCCAGTTTTTGGCAGCATAATACCAGTATGCACCTGCTAGTATAATTTATGAGGAAGGGTACGGCTAATATAGTTTATGAGAAGAAGGTACCGGCTAATATAGTTTATGAGAAGAAGGTACCGGCTAATATAGTTTATGAGAGGAAGGTACCGGCTAATATAGTTTATGAGAGGAAGGTACCGGCTAATATAGTTTATGAGAGGAAGGTAGAGGCTAATATAGTTTATGAGAAGAAGGTACCGGCTAATATAGTTTATGAGAAGAAGGTACCGGCTAATATAGTTTATGAGAAGAAGGTACCGGCTAATATAGTTTATGAGAAGAAGGTAGCGGCTAATATAGTTTATGAGAAGAAGGTACCGGATAATATAGTTTATGAGAAGAAGGTACCGGATAATATAGTTTATGAGAAGAAGGTAGCGGATAATATAGTTTATGAGAAGAAGGTACCGGATAATATAGTTTATGAGATGAAGGTACCGGCTAATATAGTTTATGAGAAGAAGGTAGCGGCTAATATAGTTTATGAGAAGAAGGTACCGGCTAATATAGTTTATGAGAAGATGGTACCGGCTAATATCGAGTGGCTCGGAGATAAAAGTCTGGAAGATCTCGACTTTTGCAGATGACCTAGCGTTACTAAGCTCAACTCACGAAGATGCCCAAGAAAAAACAAACAGCCTTCAATTATTCTCTGCACAACATGGGCTTTAAATCAAAACATCCAAAACAACAATATTTGACCTTACCAACAAACCAACGGACATCAAGCTAAACGGCAACACTCTTGAAAAACAGTCAACAACTTCACATACCTTGACAGCAAGCTATCAACAACAGGAGATTCATCAACAGAAATATCACACCGTATTGCATTTGCTGCTAACTCATTCAATAAACTATAAGATGGCTGGCATTCAAAAACACTAAGAAATGACACAACACTCAAAATCTTCGACTCCTGCATAATTCCAACATTAACATATGGATGAATGTAACATCAAACTAAGAGCAAAGACTAAACACCTTTGAAAATAAATGTCTTAAAAGGCTACTGAACATAGGTTGGTCAGACTTCAAATCAAACACAGTTGTCAGACAGGAATCAAAACAAGAATATGTATCCATCTATATTAGAAAACGTCGCTGGAATTACATCGGACACGCGCTACGAATGATACTGAAAGACTTCCCTGTCAAGCTTTGATGTGGTCACCAAAGGGAAAGAGAAAACGAGGAAGACCAAAAGAAACTTTACATAGAACTATTACAAGAGAACGTTTCACCATAGGTATCAGAAATAATGAAGATCTAACGAAATTGCAATGAAACGAGAGACATAAAAATCTATGACATCTGCCCTATGTGCCGTCTTTGGCCCTAGAGGAATAACTAACTAACCGGCTAATATAGTTATGAGAATAAGGTACCGGCTAATATAGTTATGAGAATAAGGTACCGGCTAATATAGTTTATGAGAAAGAGGCACGGACTAATATAGTTTATTAGAAAGGGGGACATGTATATATCATCTATACGAATGGGGCAATGCCTAGAAATAGTTTGAGAAATAGTTTGAGAAATACTGCTTTCAGTCGACTTGCTGAATGTAGTTGCTAGTTTTCTCAGGAAATTCATACTCAAGTTAATGACTTCGACCTTTCAAAATTATACAAAATAATTAGCACTGTTTGTCATTTTATAATTATGTCAACTGCGCATGACAGATTACATGGTACGTATACAAACTCATCTTTCTAGAATTTACACTGCCAGTCAATTATCTGTATTGACAGTGATAGTGAAAAAAAACAGTAACAGTAGCTGTAAAAACAAACAGAATGAGAAAGAAAAAAAGCAGCAACAACAAAAATAAAACACCAACACAAATTAAAATACACGAAGTTAAGAACGACATAGTAAGGGAACAGTGCACACACAAAAATCACAGAAAAATTCGAAATTCTACCAGTAGATACTACAACAACAGAAGAAGAATGGAAATTATTCAAAGATGCTATCACACAAGCAGCAGGAGAATCATGCGGATACAAGAATAACAACAGTGTAAAGAAACTAAAAATAGTAGCATGGTGAAATGAAGAAGTAAAAAGAGTTACAGGGGAAAAGAAACAGAAATATAGCAAATAGGTCAAAAGTAAAAACCAAGTAGATTACTTAGAGTAAAAGACAGCAAAAACCAATACCAAGAAAATTATGAAAACTGCCAAAATCAAATCATGGAAATAATATGGAGATATGCTTATAGCAGATTATAAAAATGCACAAATGAGGTTCTACAAGAAAATTAAGAACATGCGAAACAAAGATGATATATATGAACCAACAGATATAACGAAAACGGTAATGCACTAAAAGAACCGAAGCAAATAATGGAAAGATGGCAACAATATTTAAAAAAACTACTGAACCTAAAAGAAGGAGAAGAACACACAACAATAAACACTGCAACAGCGAACCTATAACCAAATATACTAATATTGGAAATAGAAAATACAATAAATACAGCACTAATAAATAAAGCAGCAGGCTCTGATAACATACTAACAGAACTTATCAAAGCAGCAGCAGAGAGCTGAAAAAATGGGTACACAGACTTTTTAATGTAATATGGAAGAAACAAGAAACACAAGAAGACTGGATGAACGCATCAATCATTCCCTTATGGAAGAAAAAATGCAGTAAGAGAGATTGCACAAAATACAGAGGGATATCCTTACTAAGCCACACATGGAAAAAATTTTAACAAAATATTAGAACAGCGATAACAATCATACATTGAACCACAACTTTAAAACACCCAAATCGTATTTCGTACGAACAGCTGTACGGATCCTATCTTTACACTTAGACAGCTAACAGAATGAGCAACATAAAACAACAGAGAATTATACATCGCATTCGTAGACCAAGAAAAGGCCGTAGAAGGTGTAGATAGACAACAATGATGGAAAACACTATCAATATACGGAGTACCAGAACATTTAATCAACATATGCAAGGGCATTTATGCTATTAGCCAATGTGAAGTAAGAACAAATGCAGGAGTGTCCGATAAGTTCCAAATCCAATCAGGAGTTCGCCAGGGATGTGTCCTATCCCCTCTACTTTTTATAACATATATCGACCACATCTGTAAACTAACAAGTACCAACGAAGAAGATAACATAAAAGACAAATTGAACGAACTACTCTTTGCAGACGACCAAGTACTAATAGCAGCATCAGAAGAACAATTGCATGAACATATGAACAGGCTCCACACAACATGTCAAAGATTTAACATGAAGATCAATATTGAAAAGACTTAAATAATTGCAATAGCAAAGAAAGAAAGAAATATCAATATCTCCATCGATGATAAACACCTTAACCAACTTAACCAGGTAAACTGGTTAAGGAGTTCACTTACTGAGAAAGCAATTATATCGAGTGAAGGGGAAAACAGTATTGAGATGCACAACAGATGCAACAAAACATACCAGATTCTAAGACAGATGACATGTATTTATAAGAACAAAAATGTAAACATAGACACTAAAGTTGCATTATACAAGACTATTATTATTCCATCACTATGCTACCAGTGTTAAACCTGGACAATGACAGCACAAGACAAAAGAAACATAGTGACAGGAGAAATGACATGTCTACGAAGAATACTCGGAGATAGATAGGATAGGATAGGGTAGGGTAGGATAAGATAGGATAGGGTAAGGTAGGGTAGGGTAAGGTAGGGTAGGGTAGTGTAGTGTAGGGTAGGGTAGGGTAGTGTAGTGTAGGGTAGGGTAGGGTAGGGTAGGGTATGGTAAGGTAAGGTAGGATAGGGTAAGATAGGATGGGATAGGATAGGATAGGATAGGATAGGATTGGATTGGATTGGATTGGATTGGATTGGATTGGATTGGATTGGATTGGATTGGATTGGATTGGATTGGATTGGATTGGATTGGATTGGATTGGATTGGATTGGATTGGATTAGATTAGATTAGATTAGATAGAATAGAATAGAATAGAATAGAATAGAATAGAATAGAATAGAATAGATAGATAGATAGATAGATAGATAGATAGATAGATAGATAGATAGATAGATAGATAGATAGATAGATAGATAGATAGATAGATAGATAGAGATAGATAGATAGATAAAGTCAATTATATCCATCTCACAGCAAGATTGAGGATTCGAACAACTAAACCCGCCGAAGACGGATGTGTCGGGCCATTGGTGCAAATAAAACTGCGACATAACTTTTTTTCCATTCTCTGGACTACATCCTGCTAGAAATCTAGTAGGACAATGGTCTTGATACAAGGGAGATCCAGCTGGAGTATGAGAATGAACGATGAAGAAGAAGAACAACTAAACAACTATAGACTTGCATAATGTTGGATAATGGGTATTCTGATTAAGTATATACGTTCAAAACAAGAATACTCTCTCTCTCTCTCTCATTGTATTTCTCTGCATCCCTCTATCACTATGTATCTTTCTGTATCTCTTAGTAACTTTCTATCTCTCTGTCGTTCTTTGTATCTATATATATATCTTTCTGTATCTCTCTGTGCCTGTATCTCTCTGTCTATCTGTCTAGCTACGCATGTGGTTGCGTCTGTGGGTCTCACCAATGGCCCACTAGACATACCATCCATGCAACAGAAAACCTTAGTGGATGACATGCCGTTATATTGAGGTTATCTTCTTATAGAAGCTTCATGGCACGTTATCTATACAATTATGCTTTTGTTTTGTTGTTGAAATGTGTTACATGTTTGCCAGAATATATATGTATGCACACTCTGTGGTTGGGAGGGAGCTAGAGATGTACTGTGCAGCACTGAGGAGGAGGAAACTGACATCACTGTTTTTCCTATGGCTGAGGCCCATCATAGAGGCACAGTGACTCAGAACGTGACAATCCTTTTGACTTGAACATTTGATTGCATGCCTGGAGCAATAGAGAAGTTCGGCATAACCAGTAGTCAATTGGTGGCGGGGAATGAGCACAGTGAACCCTATCTTGGCTACAGTGGCTAGGAGCAGTGCATAGGTTTAAACCTACCTTCCTGGAGGTGTGATAGTTATTCTCTGGCTCTGTCCCGGGGTGGACCGAAAATCCACAGACTTCCCAGCAATATAATGGCATTCATCTAATGGCATTAGGTCAAAGGGCAATAGCCCATGGACCGCTGGATCAGCAACCAACCAACCAACCATCTGTCTAGCTCTCTCTCTGACTTTTTGTATCTCTCTCTCTATATATATATCTATCAATTTCTGTGTATTTATTTGTATGTATATATATATATATATAATCTTGTCTCTCTCTGTCTCTATATGTGTATCTCTATCTGTATCTCTCTATATATCTATTTATCTGCGTATCTTTCTGAATCTGTATTTCTCTTTGTCTCTCTATGCATCTATCTCTCTATATGTGTATCTCCCTGTGTATCTCTCTGTGTATCTCTCTGTGTATCTCTCTGTGTATCTCTCTGTCTCTCTCTGTGTATCTCTCTATATCTCTCTGTGTATCTCTCTGTGTATATCTCCGTGTATCTCTCTGTGTATCTCTCTGTGTATCTCTCTGTATCTCTCTGTATCTCTCTGTATCTGTATCTCTGTATCTCTCTGTATATGTATCTCTCTATCTCAGTATATCTCTGTATATCTCTGTATATCTGCATATCTGTATATCTCTGCATATCTCTGTATATCTCTGCATATCTCTGTATATCTCTGCATATCTCTGTATATATCTGCATATCTGTATCTCTGCATATCTCTGTATATCTCTGCATATCTCTGTATATCTCTGCATATCTCTGTATATCTCTGCATATCTCTGTATATCTCTGCATATCTCTGTATATCTCTACATATCTCTGTATATCTCTGTATCTCTCTGTATCTGTATCTCTCTGTATCTCTACCTGTATTTCTCTGTCTCAATAAAACTCTCTGCATCTTTCTCACTGTATCTATTTCTCTGTATTTCTCGCTCTGTCTCTATAACTATTTGTGACTATGTCTTTAATCTCTCTCTCTCTCTCTCCATATGACAACTAACAACTGATTCTATAAGCAACACAACACAATCAAGTTTTAAACAACTGACTATATAAGCAACACAACACAATCAAGTTTTAAACAACTGACTATATAAGCAACACAACACAATCAAGTTTTAAACAACTGACTATATAAGCAACACAACACAATCAAGTTTTAAACAACTGACTATATAAGCAACACAACACAATCAAGTTTTAAACAACTGACTATATAAGCAACACAACACAATCAAGTTTTAAACAACTGACTATATAAGCAACAAAACACAATCAAGTTTTAAACAACTGACTCTATAAACAACAAAACACAATCAAGTTTTAAACAACTGACTCTATAAACAACAAAACACAATCAAGTTTTAAACAACTGACTCTATAAACAACAAAACACAATCAAGTTTTAAACAACTGAATCTATAAACAACAAAACACAATCAAGTTTTAAACAACTGACTCTATAAACAACAAAACACAATCAAGTTTTAAACAACTGACTCTATAAACAACAAAACACAATCAAGTTTTAAACAACTGACTCTATAAACAACAAAACACAATCATGTTTTAAACAACTGAATCTATAAACAACAAAACACAATCAAGTTTTAAACAACTGAATCTATAAACAACAAAACACAATCAAGTTTTAAACAACTGACTCTATAAACAACAAAACACAATCAAGTTTTAAACAACTGACTCTATAAACAACAAAACACAATCAAGTTTTAAACAACTGACTCTATAAACAACAAAACACAATCATGTTTTAAACAACTGAATCTATAAACAACAAAACACAATCAAGTTTTAAACAACTGACTCTATAAACAACAAAACACAATCAAGTTTTAAACAACTGACTCTATAAACAACAAAATACAATCAAGTTTTAAACAACTGACTCTATAAACAACAAAACACAATCAGACCAAGATTGTCTAGTTTAATAGGAGAAAATAAACATTAAAAAAAGGAGCGTATCATATTCTTCTTCTTTTTTTCACGTTCATTTTCAAGCTCCCACTGGATCTCTCTTGTAGCAGGACAACGGTCCTACTAGATTACCAGCAGGACATACCCCAGAGAATGGAAATGAGTTGTGTCGTCATTTTATTTGCGCCAATGGCCCGATACATCCGTCTCCGGCGGTATAACCAATTCCGGTCGTAGATACGTCTTCAATTAGTGAGGAGAGAATTTATTTTTAAAAACGCCATTCGCCATTAGCCTATATTCGTGCGCAAATCCCTCTTTTTCAGTACAAATGTGATGCCCTTTCTTTGAAAACCGCTATCGGGGGAAGGAGGGGGTGAGGCTATCCACCAAGTACTAAAAATCATATCTGATTTCCTAAGTGGGTGGGAAGAGAAATTGTTTTGAATACACCACCATACTACCTTCTTATCTACGTGCTTGACCACATACATGACAATTAAAGAGTCCTACTATTATTTGCTCCTCTTGCCGGCCTAGGAAAACACGCATGCAACTGCCATAACTAATCGGTCAATTATTGTATAGGAGAGCTGATAATGAAATAATGACTTGTCTACTCGTGGCCTATTTGTCACTCACAGTAATTGGTATTCAAATATAGTTCTTTTTTTCTGTTATAATACCAGTACTTGTATGATTTTATGGTATATGCATCATATTCTTCTGTCATGCGTACTCGTATAATTTTTTGATACCATGTCAAGGACATTTTCTATTTAAATAGATCATTTATATTTAAGCACTATTAGTCTTCTTGTTGAAATTTCAATTCATAGATTAGTTTGTAGATTAATGTATAACAGCCAGTATCTTTAAAACAGATAAATAAACTATGGCAAGGTACTAACATAAGAACCAAATTGTTTTTACTACGAACATGTGTATTTCCTGAGGCGACATATGGATGTGAAACATGGACACTAAATAAAACAGTGGCCAAGAGAGTAACATTATTTGAATTAAAGTGTTATAGAAGAGTTTTGAGAATACCATGGACAGCGAAGAAAACAAACCAGGAGGTGTTACGAACAATTAACGTCCAGGAAGGCTGGCTTCTGAACACTATATTAAAGAAAAAGTTAGTTTTTTTCGGTCATATTAAGAGACACAACGGCATGAAGAGAGTGTTAATGGAGGGGATGATAGAAGGAAACAGGGGCAAAGGCCGACCAAGACGCCGTTGGACAAAAGACATTCATGAATGCCTGCGCATGTCACTGGAAGATGCAGGGCATCTTGTTCAAGATCGCGGAGAATTCAAAAGATCAATAGGAAAGACTACGTTCTGGAAAGAATATGTCACTTGATGATGATTAGCCAGTAGCGAGGAGTGAACTTGTTAGGTTTGTAAGCAATAATACAGAACCCTACACCTCGGCCAACTTTATCCATGAATATATATATATATATATATATAGATATTGAAAAGGTGAAATATCTTGGCACCCTGTTAGCATCAGAAGGTAGATGCTCAAGTGAGATAAAGAGCCGAACAGCACAAGCCAAATCAGCATTCCAAAAAAAGAGAACCATTTTGTGCAATGGAACACTGTCAATGCGGATCCGAATTCGAGTACTAAGATGTTATATTGAACCAATTCTTCTTTATGGATGTGAAGCATGGACTGTAAACAAAAAAATCAAAAAAACTGGAGGCTTCAGAGATGTGGTTTCTGAGAAGAATAATGAAAAATTCCATGGACAGCTAAGAAAACTAATGCAGATGTTCTCATTGATGCTGGCATAAAAAAGGATCAATCATATCAAACATTAGGAGCAGACAGTCAAGGTTTCTAGGGCATGTGCTAGAGAAGATCACAGCTTGAACACTTAATAACCACCGAAAAAATCACGGAGAGAGGAGACAGGGGACGACAAAGAGAGAAGTTGCTAGATCGACTAGTATTATGGCACGGTAGAAGTTCACCAACCACGCTTATTGACAACACAAGATTATTAATTCCCCTTCTTTAATACTGGTGTTTTTAAGGGTTGTTTTAGGTCTTCCTCTTTTTCTTTACCCTCAGGTGACCACATAAGGGCTTGTTGGTTTATTCTGTTTACATCTAGTCGTAGAACGTGACCAAGGTATTTCCATCTTCGTTTTCTTATGATGTTTGAAACATACTCTTGGTGTGTTTTGTCTCGTAGATCACTATTTGTGACGAAGTGAGGTGGCAACTGGTGAGGGATGGTTAAATGTGACCCTTGATTGCTAGACCTCTTTCCAAGTGATAATAACTATCAAAGGACAATGCAAATAGTGGTGCCCTATTGTGGTGGAGTTAGAGGCATCGATCAGCAAGAACTCCAGGGAAGGAATATGATTATATACACAGATGGTTCGGCTGTTAGACACATACATAGTGCTTGATCCTTCACAGCTCAGTCTCTAGGAAACCGCGTAGCGCAGTGGTTAGCGCACTGGCTTCGTATATGAATGGTCCTGAGTTGAGGCGGAATTGTTTTTCAGATCGTAACGGCTCTCATGTCGACCAAGGCTTAAATAGGTACCTGATTAACCCGGGATGTAATGACTGCGAGGGAGAGGAGATGGCTACCGCCCTCATTTGCAGAGCCACTGAAATGTAAGATCGCTAACACCACACACCCATACGCCATTAATAAATGATATGGGTTAATTACTTTTACTTTTACTCAAGGAACACCAAAGAAGTGAGCGGCGCATTTGCTGTAACTACAGGCGAAATTCTTCTTCTTCTTCTTCAGCATTCATTCTCAAACTCCTGCTGGATCTCCCTTATAGCAGGACCATCGTCGTACAAGTAGCAGGATGTAGTAGTCCAGAAAATGGAAATGTGTTGTGTCGCCGTTTTATTAGCGCCAATGGCCCTACACATCCATCTTCGACGGAAGCGGAATGACTATGGATATTGGCAGTGGCCAAGGCTTTGAACTGGATGAGTACACAGATGTAAACTCATGTCTGCATACTTTAGTGACTCCGTGAGCATTATCAGGAACATACAAATGGGTTGTATTTGAGAACCAGTCGGGTGATGCAGTTGAGAGGTCAAAGTATGGATGTGTCACATCCATTTTCGAGCCTAGACAAGTGGGTGTTCAGAGCAACGAGAGAGCGAATCGGATGGCTACTGTGACTGGCGGTAGGGTAAAGGATGATGTGGAGATGTTAAACTCTCTACGGGAAACAACATGGGAAGATGAAAATCAAATGAGTCAAATGATAATTTATACATGTCTAGAATAAAGGAACAGAGCTTTAAATGTGTCATTGCAAGAAATAAGAGATACTACGGAATTATGAGAATGTGGTCTCTGAACAAACAAAGACTAGAGCTGTCAGTCATCGAGTAATGGTGGATACCCTCAGTTAAAGATCGGAGCACACATGGATGATACGTCCTTGGTGCACTGATGATATCTGCCTTAGTGCACTGATGATATCAGCCTTAGTGCACTGATGATATCCGCCTTAGTGCACTTATGACATCTGCCTTAATGCACTGATGATATCTGCCTTAGTGCACTGATGATATCTGCCTTAGTGCACTAATGATATCTGCCTTAGTGCACTGATGATATCTGCCTTAGTGCACTGATGATATCTGCATTAGTGCACTAATGCTATCTTCTTTAGTGCACTGATGATATCTGCCTTAGTGCACTGATGATATCCGCGTTAGTGCAATGATGATATTCGCGTTAGTGCAATGATGATATTCGCGTTAGTGCAATGATGATATCCGCCGCAATGCACTGATGATATCCGCGTTAGTGCAATGATGATATCTGATGAATAACCAGCTAGAAATTAGGTAGGAGAATAATGAGTGCTCAGACTTTGGACAAATAAAGACTAGGTATGAGAGAAGAATGAGTGCTCAGACTTTGAACAAATAAAGATTAGGTATGAGAGAAGAATGAATACTCAGACTTTGGACAAATAAAGATTAGGTATGAGAGAAAAATGAGTGCTCAGACTTTGGACAAATAAAGACTAGGTATGAGAGAAGAATGAGTGCTCAGACTTTGAACAAATAAAGACTAGGTATGAGAGAAGAATGAATACTCAGACTTTGGACAAATAAAGATTAGGTATGAGAGAAGAATGAGTGCTCAGACTTTGAACAAATAAAGACTAGGTATGAGAGAAGAATGAGTGCTCAGACTTTGAACAAATAAAGACTAGGTATGAGAGAAGAATGAGTGCTCAGACTTTGGACAAATAAAGACTAGGTATGAGAGAAGAATGAATACTCAGACTTTGGACAAATAAAGATTAGGTATGAGAGAAGAATGAGTGCTCAGACTTTGAACAAATAAAGACTAGGTATGAGAGAAGAATGAGTGCTCAGACTTTGAACAAATAAAGACTAGGTATGAGAGAAGAATGAGTGCTCAGACTTTGGACAAATAAAGACTAGGTATGAGAGAAGAATGAATGCTCAGACTTTGAACAAATAAAGACTAGGTATGAGAGAAGAATGAGTGCTCAGACTTTGAACAATTAAAGACTAGGTATGAGAGAAGAATGAATACTCAGACTTTGGACAAATAAAGATTAGGTATGAGAGAAGAATGAGTGCTCAGACTTTGGACAAATAAAGACTAGGTATGAGAGACGAATGAGTGCTCAGACTTTGGACAAATAAAGACTAGGTATGAGAGACGAATGAGTGCTCAGACTTTGGACAAATAAAGACTAGGTATGAGAGAAGAATGAATACTCAGACTTTGGACAAATAAAGATTAGGTATGAGAGAAGAATGAGTGCTCAGACTTTGAACAAATAAAGACTAGGTATGAGAGAAGAATGAGTGCTCAGACTTTGGACAAATAAAGACTAGGTATGAGAGAAGAATGAATACTCAGACTTTGAACAAATAAAGATTAGGTATGAGAGACGAATGAGTGCTCAGACTTTGAACAAATAAAGACTAGGTATGAGAGAAGAATGAGTGCTCAGACTTTGGAGAAATAAAGATTAGGTATGAGAGAAGAATGAGTGCTCAGACTTTGGACAAATAAAGACTAGGTATGAGAGACGAATGAGTGCTCAGACTTTGAACAAATAAAGACTAGGTATGAGAGAAGAATGAGTGCTCAGACTTTGGACAAATAAAGACTAGGTATGAGAGAAGAATGAATGCTCAGACTTTGAACAAATAAAGACTAGGTATGAGAGAAGAATGAGTGCTCAGACTTTGAACAATTAAAGACTAGGTATGAGAGAAGAATGAATACTCAGACTTTGGACAAATAAAGATTAGGTATGAGAGAAGAATGAGTGCTCAGACTTTGAACAAATAAAGACTAGGTATGAGAGAAGAATGAGTGCTCAGACTTTGAACAAATAAAGACTAGGTATGAGAGAAGAATGAGTGATCAGACTTTGGACAAATAAAGACTAGGTATGAGAGAAGAATGAATACTCAGACTTTGGACAAATAAAGATTAGGTATGAGAGAAGAATGAGTGCTCAGACTTTGAACAAATAAAGACTAGGTATGAGAGAAGAATGAGTGCTCAGACTTTGAACAAATAAAGACTAGGTATGAGAGAAGAATGAGTGCTCAGACTTTGGACAAATAAAGACTAGGTATGAGAGAAGAATGAATACTCAGACTTTGAACAAATAAAGATTAGGTATGAGAGACGAATGAGTGCTCAGACTTTGAACAAATAAAGACTAGGTATGAGAGAAGAATGAGTGCTCAGACTTTGGAGAAATAAAGATTAGGTATGAGAGAAGAATGAGTGCTCAGACTTTGGACAAATAAAGACTAGGTATGAGAGACGAATGAGTGCTCAGACTTTGGACAAATAAAGACTAGGTATGAGAGACGAATGAGTGCTCAGACTTTGGACAAATAAAGATTAGATATGAGAGAAGAATGAGTGCTCAGACTTTGGACAAATAAAGACTAGGTATGAGAGACGAATGAGTGCTCAGACTTTGGAGAAATAAAGACTAGGTATGAGAGACGAATGAGTGCTCAGACTTTGGACAAATAAAGATTAGGTATGAGAGAAGAATGAGTGCTCAGACTTTGGACAAATAAAGACTAGGTATGAGAGACGAATGAGTGCTCAGACTTTGGACAAATAAAGACTAGGTATGAGAGACGAATGAGTGCTCAGACTTTGGACAAATAAAGATTAGGTATGAGAGAAGAATGAGTGCTCAGACTTTGGACAAATAAAGACTAGGTATGAGAGAAGAATGAGTGCTCAGACTTTGGACAAATAAAGACTAGGTATGAGAGAAGAATGAGTGCTCAGACTTTGGAGAAATAAAGACTAGGTATGAGAGAATGAGTGCTCAGACTTTGGACAAATAAAGACTAGGTATGAGAGACGAATGAGTGCTCAGACTTTGGAGAAATAAATACTAGGTATGAGAGACGAATGAGTGCTCAGACTTTGGAGAAATAAAGACTAGGTATGAGAGACGAATGAGTGCTCAGACTTTGGAGAAATAAAGACTAGGTATGAGAGACGAATGAGTGCTCAGACTTTGGAGAAATAAAGACTAGGTATGAGAGAAGAATGAGTACTCAGACTTTGGAGAAATAAAGATGAGGTATGAGAGACGAATGAGTGCTCAGACTTTGGAGAAATAAAGATGAGGTATGAGAGACGAATGAGTGCTCAGACTTTGGAGAAATAAAGACTAGGTATGAGAGAAGAATGAGTGCTCAGACTTTGGAGAAATAAAGATGAGGTATGAGAGAAGAATGAGTGCTCAGACTTTGGAGAAATAAAGATGAGGTATGAGAGACGAATGAGTGCTCAGACTTTGGACAAATAAAGACTAGGTATGAGAGAAGAATGAGTGCTCAGACTTTGGAGAAATAAAGATGAGGTATGAGAGAATGAGTGCTCAGACTTTGGAGAAATAAAGATGAGGTATGAGAGAATGAGTGCTCAGACTTTGGAGAAATAAAGATGAGGTATGAGCGAGAAAATGAAAATTTCATGGAGGAAACAATTATGAATAACTGCTCGAAAATAAAATGTAACTTACCCAAGCGTTGTCATGGTAACGATTGTGTACCAAAAGGCTGCCGGGATACTAGTAAAACTTGTGTTAAAAACGTTTTTCTCTGCGTAGAACATGATGGTAGCGAAGATGATGATGGCCATTGTCAAGGAGAAGAGTAGGAAGCCCAGTTCACTGGCGCAAGATTTGAGCGTATATCCGAGAATCCTCAGACCTTGAGAATGCCGGGAAAATTTGAAGATACGAAAAACGCGGAACACTCTGAGGGTGACGAAAGCGCCGCTGACGTCATCGTTGTTGGAAATGACCAGGCCGATGTAGTAGGGGATGATGGCAACCACATCGATAACGCTCATTACACTCCGCATAAATTTCCACCTGTCTGGAGCAGCGTACAACCTCAGCAAATACTCAGCGGTGAAGATCATAACGCATGCGGTGTCCAGGCAAAAAAAAGCTGTCATGAAACGTTCCCCACAAGATGGCTCGTCTTTTACACCTGGTAACTTCCCACACGGTACTGTCTCCGCCACGTTGGCGATCACAGAAATAGCGATGAAAAAACCGGTAACGTAATAAAACACGAGAGCTACTGTCCCTATGTGTGGATTCTCAAAAGCTCTCCACATTTGCTCGCGAAGAGACAAATCAGGAATAAGTTCGCCATTTTCACTTTTCTCTTCTTCAATAAGTCTTTCACTGTTTTCCCGTTTCCTGTCTCGGTAATCTTCGTAACAGCAATCACCGATAATATCCGGAAGAATTCCAAAGAATGCCATTTCCTCGTCATACGCGCTAATGCATTCATGTTTGGGATAATGTAACCTACTGGTCCTGTAGTAGTTTAGGATGTGTCTGAAAATATCAGGGTCTCGATCAAAGAAGTACTCATCTGTTTCTTCATCGTAGAAGAAATCTCTTTCGTTGGAGCCGAGAAGTGTGTCCGGGTACTTTTCCAAAGTAGTACGCCATGTCTCAAACCTACGGCCGCTTACGTTAATTCGAAGTTTTTCATCCCCACGCCTGCTTTCTGGGCGAACAGTTGGATTAGGAAGAGGATTCTGCGCGATGGGCACCCAGCCAATGGCTGAGGCCCGAGCAAACGGCAACCATGCGGCTACCGACGCCATGGCGCCACTTCCGTTTCCTGTATCAGGAAGAAAACTCGGGTCCTCGCGGAAAACAATTTTGACTAGTTAAACGGAAACCACACAACGAAAAATGAATGAAAAAAAACTATGTCGAACAAATAAGTAGCTATACTACTGGTTCGGCGTTCAGAGAACAGATACGTTTCTTGTTTTTTCAAGAGTAATACTACATTTGTTTAAGGCTTTCTATGTCTAGTACTACTACTTTTGTTGTACGTTTTTTTCCAACTCGAACACAACTACTATTACTACCACCGTTCACTTGAAAAAACCTGTAAATTTGCCAAGAAAAACCCAAAATAGATATTGAACATGAGCCAAGGAACCCTTCATGGAACTACCTGCTACAGGAATTAGTGGCTGATGTGTGACGCACTTACTGATGTCTCTAGTAAGTCGCTGGTAAAATTAGTCGAGTCGATCTATGTTTGTAGTAGAGTGTCAGTGAGCGGTATTATTTTTCTCTCTTTCTGGCTACAGTTTTTATTTTTCTCTTTCTGGCTAGTTGTTATTTTTCTTTCCGACTATAGTTGTTATTTTTCTCTCTTTCTGGCTACAGTTGTTATTTTTCTCTCTCTTGTTACTACAGTTGTTATTTTTCTCTCCTTCTGGCTACAGTTGTTATTTTTCTCTCCTTCTGGCTACAGTTGCTATTTTTCTCTCCTTCTGGCTACAGTTGTTATTTGAAGTAAGGTCGAGATGTTCTTCGAGAAGACGAATATATGGGAACACAAAAACCGTAAATAGTAAGACCAGACAAATATTGACTTGAAAACTGTGTCAAAGTAAGACCAGACAAATATTGACTTGAAAACTGTCAAAATCAGATTTGTATTCTCTGAACAGACATTTGGGTAGTCATCTGAAGTTGCATAAACCTTCTCACTGAAACTGCACACTGACGGTTGTACAATCGTACACGTCTAGAACCCCATATGAAGACTTGGAACATTCCGAGGCTAATGAAAATCTCACCGTCAAATGACTCTGATTTACAAATATGAGATTACATGATATCCTGGTCCCTCACGTCTCCAACCTGGAAATAACAATCGTAGAGAATCACTCACATGGATAATGTTGTGACATTCACATGGATAATGTTGTGACATTCACATGAATAATGATGTGACATTCACATGGATAATGTTGTTAAATTCACATGGATAATGTTGTTAAATTCACATGGATAATGTTGTTAAATTCACATGGATAATGTTGTTAAATTCACATGAATAATGTTGTTAAATTCACATGGATAATGTTGTTAAATTCACATTGATAATGTTGTTAAATTCACATGGATAATGTTAAATTCACACGGATACTTTTGTGACATTCACACGGATAATGTTGTTAAATTCACATGGATAATGTTGCTAAATTCACATGGATAATGTTGTTAAAGTCACATGGAATATGTTGTGACATTCACATGGATAATGTTGTGACATTCACTTATTTATGTATGCTAAAATATTACACTAATGGAGTAAACCTTTCTGGAGATATCTCAGACTTAGGTAAAGATATACGGAACAATACTCGTAGATGTAGCTATGTCAAATAGGCAGCTTACATGATACCACGGTTGCTGGTTCGCCCCTAGGCCTGGTATCTCGGACTTCAGCACCTGTGCTTGCTAGGGTAGAATTGTGGTCTCGCTGGATATTGGGCATTGCCCGACCAATCTTAGTTTCCAGTCTCTGCTGGCTGGATTAAGCCCCATCTACACTTCAATGATTGTAGTGAATCGATTTTATAGAGAAAAATAACGATTTTAGCGAAACATCAACAGGAAGAATGATGAGACATTTATTTATTTATGTGTTCTAAGATATAACGCTTCTTCTTCTTTCGTTCCCTGTTTTTTTCTATAAATTTGACTGCGTTCTGTAACTTGTATAAAGATCTGTAGAGTTTTACTTCCACTGTTGTTTCTCTGTGCCAATGTATTTGCTTCAGTATTCAGCATTTCATATTCCTGGCATTCCTGAAGAATATGCTCTGCTGTCTGAGGTGCCTGTGCACATGTACACATGGCGATGTTGCCAATCTTCAACTTTGTATACATGTGACTGCGGGGTCGGTCAGATCCTTGCCGTGGAGATGGGGCTTAGTTCAGCCAACAGAGGCTGCAAACAAAGACTGGGTGGATCCTCCAAAAATCGAGCAAGACCATTGTCTACTCTAGAAAGTATAAGTGTTGAAGATAAAGGACACCACCCCAGAGGCGCACCACAGCATTTAGGTTTCCATGCACAAACCCAAGCAGTGAGAATCTAAAGCCAATAGCGAACATCTATCTAGATATCTCTAACGTTAATAAATATATATGGGACAGGGTCGTAGATGAGAGGGTTGTTTGAGAGGTCTAAAGACAGCCCCTCCATAAATAAAATCTGTAACATTAATTTGTTTCTGCATTTAGAGACAGTTTGCTTCTTAGACATTTCTAATTTCCCGTGTTGTTATAGGGTTTTAAGTAATCTATCTATTGTCTTTTCTCCCTTTTTGCTGTAAGGCGTTGCAAGATTGAATGACGATTGTTTTTCGATCTGTGGCCCGTTTAATTGCATGATATGCAGTAATATTGTGACGTCTCAGAATGTTGGTAACTCCTTTAATCCACTTTCTTCTTGGTCATTCTCTATATCTTGTTGCTTCCATTTTCCTGTTGTATCCTCTTGCAGCTGACCAATAAGGGTTCATTCTCATTAAGTCGCCAAAAAATTTCAGTCTCTGTTTTTCAATATATTTGAACACAGATGTTCTTCAAAAAGTACTTATAATCTCTTCATTCCTCACATGATCTCTTCTTGTTTTTTGGTGTTTTTTTTTTGTTTTTTCCCCACACGTAGTAAGTTTTCCCTCTTGTTTATTTTTTTAAGTTTATTGCTATATGGTATGTGTCATTCTTTTCGTTTATTCAGTCAGTCAGTTCCTCTTTTGCCAAGTTTGGCGCATAGGGCGGATTTCATAGTTCCCCATGCCTGTCGGCTAGGGATTGCAGGTCTTGTGCATTTATGCCTGTTGATTTTAATTCATTCATAAATGTTCTTCTGAGCTTTGTTTTTGGTCTTCCCTGTTTTCTTTTTCCCGTCTGGTGTCCACATGAAGGCTTGTCTTGGAATTTTGTCTTCCTTCATTCTAAGTATGTGGCCGATGTATGTCCAGCGGCGTTTTCTGATGATGCTCGTCACGTATTCTTATTTTGTCTCCTCTCTTAGTTATATCGTTTGATTTGAAATCTTTCCAATTAGTATTTGTGATTTTTCTGAGGCATCTATTCTCGAAGGCAACTAATTTCTTATCCATTATTGCGGAAGATTTCCAACTTTCACATCTATATGTCAATGATGGAATCACACCTGCATTGAATAGTTGCAGTTTGATGTGTTTACTTGCGGTCTCCAGATGTTTGATAGTTTGCTGAAGTCGTTGGAGGCGAGAGCTATTCGAGTCTTGATTTCTGAGTTGGTATCTTCGTCTGCTGTTATCTTGCTTCCCAAATAAAACTATAACATCCGTTACAGAAACACTGGGAGTTTTACAATGGCAATTTGTTAAATCGTCGATTAACTTTTCGTTTATTGCTATAGATTATATTTTACGTTCATTGCTATATGTTATTTGTTATTGTTTTCTTTTATTGCAATATATATAATGTGCTATTGTTTTCGTTTATTGCTATATGTTATGTGTTATTGTTTTCGTTCTGTGCTATAGGTTATTTTTATTTATTTTTAAAGTTTATTGCTATAAGTTTATTGCTATAGGTCTAGGTTATTTTTCAGCGATTATTTTTTAAAAAGAAACACTACCCAAAAATGCGAATAAATTCTTCCACACTTTATAGAAAGGAGATTTCTGGAGAAATGCATAAAATAAGCAATTATGGCAACCCTGAGCATTTTGCGATCTGAAAGCAAGTCTTCCCAGCTTCCTTTCTCTAACAAATGACGTCAGATTCTCCTTAAATGTCTAGACGTGTTTACTTCCGTCTCTATGTTTAAAATAGAGATTTGTAAAGAAGAATTACACTCACCTGAGATAATGTGAATACACTTACACACCTGAGGCTGAAACACGTTTGTACCTCGCTTCTATCTACCTACGCCAGATGTACTTTCTAACAAGTATCGCTCTGATACCTGCCATGTTGATATACGTGTTACCTGTAGTTAAGAAATTGACCTCTTTCTGAGTACGTAGAATTTATCACAATGTCCCAGTGACTTCTGACCTCTAGTGACAGCTTCCCTATATAAGTTTATGAGCGCAGGTTACCATGCGCGCACCGCGTACAATTCGATGCATGAATCACTTTCATGAATCCATAAATCTTCAGGGTTGTAGTGCCACTACATTTGATGCGTCAACACACAAGAGTTCTCCGGTGATTTATAACTTGAAAGATGGATACGGATGCGCGCAGACAAATCTTGGCATGTCCAGTCTTTCATGCCGGACCATGGTCTGTCCAGTCTTTTATATCTGCCCATAGTCTGTCCAGTCTTTCATATCTGACCATGATCTGTTCAATCTTTCATGTCTCCCATAACCGGTCCAGTCTTTCATGTCTGCCCAGTCTTTCATGTCTGACCATGATCTGTTCAATCTTTCATGTCTGCCCATTACCTGTTTAGTCCTTCAAAGGGATCTCCTTAACGTAGTGTTTAAGCTGTTCTCCCTGTGTATAAGAGGTCATGAGTTCGAATCCGGCTTGTGTCGTCTTGTTTACAAGTTGGATTTTTTTTTCGGAGATCCCTGTGGATTATCGTTTGAAGATACGGAGTTACGTGCTATGAGTGGTACTCTCGGCAGGAGACGTTCCGTTTCGTTGAGAGAGACGGAGTACATATGGGAAACCGAGTACAGTGAAGTCAGTCAAGTACGACTTTTAAACCCTTTTTGAATCATGTCTGCCCATGGTCTGTCCAGTCTTTTATGTCTGCCCATAATTTAGTGTGTCCTCCTCTGCTTCTTCTACTTGAATTTTATACTCGTCAATGTCGCTTTTATCAGGAAATCATACTGTTATACATATATAAACGGTACACGTTTTCAGTCTTATTGGAAGTAGTTATTCCTGTGAGATTGCATTATTGGAAGTAGTTATTCCTGTGAGATTGCATTATTGGAAGTATTTATTCCTGTGAGATTGCATTATTAGAAGTAGTTATTCCTGTGAGATTGCATTATTAGAAGTAGTTATTCCTGTGAAACGGCATTATTGGAAGTAGTTATTCCTGTGAGATTGCATTATTAGAAGTAATTATTCCTGTGAGACTGCATTATTGAAAGTAGTTATTCCTGTGAGACTGCATTATTGAAAGTAGTTATTCCTATGATACGGCATTATTGGAAGTAGTTATTTCTGTGAAACTGCTTTACTGGAAGTAGTGATTTCTGTGAAACTGCTTTATTGGAAGTAGTGATTTCTGTGAAACTGCTTTAAGTAGTGATTCCTTTCAGACTACTTTATTTCTTATATACAAATTTGTTTTGTGCTCTCTATTGCTCATTGAGCACAATTCATCTATTAAACGTGTATTCGAAGACCCGTATCTGACTCTCCATGTCTGCAGAGGGTGTCTAAATCTCACAACCATAAAGCCTCAAATATAACACTAGTGAGTTATACACTCTAATCTTTACTCCAACGCTGATGTTGTTCCTTCAAAGTAGATCAGTCCTGACATAGCAGCTAAGGCAGTCTCCAGTCTTAATTTTCAAGTTCAATATGAGTATCAATCTCCAGTCTTATTCTTCAAGTTCATATGTGTACCAATCTCCAGTCTTAATCTTCACGTTCATATGTGTACCAATCTCCAGTCTTAATCTTCAAGTTCATATGTGTACCAATCTCCAGTCTTAATCTTCAAGTTCATATGTGTACCAATCTCCATTCTTAATCTTCAAGTTCATATGTATACCAATCTCCATTATTAATCTTCAAGTTCATATGTGTACCAATCTCCAGTCTTAATCTTCAAGTTCATATGTGTACCAATCTCCATTCTTAATCTTCAAGTTCATATGTGTATCAAACTCCGACCTTAATCTTCAAGTTCATATGTGTACCAATCTCCAGTCTTAATCTTCAAGTTCATATGTGTATCAAACTCCGACCTTAATCTTCAAGAGTAACATAGATAGTGACGTGGACAGTGATATAGAGAGTGACATGTCGAGAGAGTGACATAGTCAGTAGATAGCAAATGGCTCCGTCGTCACCATCCTTAAAACGGCAGCGTATAACATGTACATCATATGTTGTTATGACAGTCACGATGTTCTTCTTGTGGTGTCATACATTGGCAGTTTTGCAGAACATGTTTTGTTTTTCCTGTAGATTGTCTACATGGGAACACGTCCGTGTCACCTAGATTGTCCACATTGGAACACGTCCGTGTCAGCAAACCCAATCCTCATATGCGTGTTTGCATAAATATGTTATGATCTGCATTCAATTAAAGAACAATTGTTTGTTCCTGTCTCCCCAGCTTATGGATAACATGGCATTCCAGGTATACATTTACATAAGCATGAGTTACAAGGTTGGTAACGAGACCAAAGAATATGAACACTTGGACATGCGTGGCAGAAAGATGACTGTATCCACATAGTCGTATCTACTGCGTTCGTTCTCATACCCCTGCAGATTAACTAGATGTAGTCAGAAAAATGGAGTGCGATGTCATGGCTTACAGATATGCTGCGATATCTGCCTTTTTCGAACCAACACATCTGACCACAACAAGATTGCCATTTTTCTTCTTCAGCGTTCATTCTCAAACCCCCACTGTATCTTTCTTGTAATAAGACAATGGTCCAACTAGATTTCCAGCATGATGTAGTCCAGAAAATGGAAATGTGTTGCGTCGCCGTTTTATTTGCGCCAATTGCCCGACACATCAGTTTTTGGCAGATCATTGTCATTTGAATAGTGTTATTAAAACTGGCCAACCTTGATACTACGTCTGCAAAATCTTGAAATCCTTTCATGTGATTGGAAGTGTGTATACCTTGGAAGGCTTTCACATGATTGGAATTTGTATACCTTGGAAGGCTTTCATGTGAATAGAAGTTTGTATACCTTGGAAGACTTTCATGTGAATAGATGTTTGTATACCTTGAGAGGTTTTAATGTGATTGGAAGTTTGTATACCTTGGAAGGATTTCGTTTGATTAACTGTTTGTATACATTGGAACACTTTCACATGATTGGTAGTGTTTATACCTTGGAAAGCTTTCACGTGATTGAATGTATGTGTACACAATTTTGGAATATACCTTCCACTTGCGAGTATTCTTAAGATGAGGCTTCTAACATATTGAATACTGCTGATTTGTTTGTCAGTGTGTGATCAAAAGTTCTGTAGAATACATCTATTGAAGTTAGGAAACAAGAACTTCAGTGCTCAAATTTCATGTGGACGTAGCAAATGTGGAAGATATTACTAAGATGAGTTTGTGGTGTGACTACCATAACTTGAATAAAGTTGAAACAAAAATAAACAATAAATCACGAAAACAATAAGTGAGAAAACAACGCAACAACTGAATCATGGTGGAGGATGCCAACCAACAGGAATGTACATATTTCCTCAATAAAATAGTCTTCACGAGCTGAATTTCGCGCGTGTGTTGCCGGGGCCCGAAAGGGGAGCAAAGAATAGCAACACTGTTTAGCTTCCACGCATGTCGTAAAAGGCGACTAAGGAGGTTGTGGGATGGAGTTGGTTGTCCCATCCCATATAGGGTCAGAGACCCAAAGCCATGCTGAAGTCGGGTGTGTCAGGCCGAAAATCGCAGATATCGCAGATATGCTGTAAACCATGACACAACGCATTCCGTTTTCCGTACTACATCCTGCTAATCTGCAGAAGTTTGAGAACGAACACAGAAGAAGAGGAAGAAGACGAGCTGAATTTGACATTTTTTCTCAATAAACTTGCAGACATGATTTCTGAATTTGATATTTTCTCTCAATAAACTTGCAGACATGATTTCTGAATTTGATATTTTCTCTCAATAAACTTGCAGACATGATTTCTGAATTTGATATTTTTTCTCAATAAACTTGCAGACATGATTTCTGAATTTGATATTTTCTCTCAATAAACTTGCAGACTTGATTTCTGAATTTGATATTTTCTCTCAATAAACTTGTAGATTTGATTTCTAGGCAATGATGGAAAATTAAAGAATTCAAGAAATACGAGAGTTCTTCAGAGTTTCCGATAGGCACGAAATATACTGAACAGGTAAATACAGGTAAAAATTGTGTTAAGGGCGAGTTGCGCAGCAAATTGAAAGGTGAGTGAATAGATACCCTCCTCACCCCTGCTGGTAGGCCTACTCATTCTCTGCTGATATACCTGCTGATTTCCTGCAATTCTTTATCATTATCAAAAGAGTTCACACAATAAAATTACCCAGCTTATCGTAGCTGCTCAGGTACATCTGCAGCAACCTGGGCAACTTAATAAGGTTGTTAACCAACGTGAAAGGACGACAGAATCAGGTGTGTTAAGTGTTGGTTTAAGAAAAGTCAACATTGAATAAGAAAAAAAAAAGACATCAACCGACAGAATTGCGATAATCCGGTAAAATAGCGTGTGATATAAACTGTGTTTTCTGTGGTCACTTCATTGTGCGAGTTGCGGAGAGTAATTCGTCATAACCGTAATAAGACAAGCCCACTGAATTACCACTTCGAGATATTAATTATGAGTTTTAAATTAGCTAAACAAATGCTATAGACGTGTGCTTGGTGTCTGTTACCAAGAACATAGATCAACCTGTGAATGACAGAATTAATGTAGTAGCGGGTCAACAAGAACCATTGGTGACAACCGTGAATCTGTTCAACTCTGGTGCACGTGATGCGACATTCTTAAGTCTAAAGTTCTTCTTCAGGTAGAAGATAGAAGAAGACGAGGGTAGAAGAAGACGAGGAGGGAGAAGACTTCTTTGGACAATATCAAGGATTGGACATAGTACGCAGCCTGCAAACTCAGGGATGCCTGGAGATCTTTCTCCATCAAATGTCTCAATGTAACACCCCTACGACCGTTATTCTGCATCAAATGTCTAAATGTGACACTCCTACGACCGTCATTCTGCATCAAATGTCTCAATGTGACAACCCTATGACCCTTATGGGTTATGGGCAGCATTATTAATGCATTAAGTTGTCAGTTACCTTCAGCAGATGTTTAATGTATACATGTTAATGATTTCTGTGCCTCATTCGTTGAATACGTTTCTAATATTGCTTCACGGTCATCCTGTACAACGTTTCAAAATGTAATATCAAATACTGCCGATGTGAGCTCTAAAAAATCATCAACCACGAGGTGTGCATCTACAGGAGTTTGTGAAACAGTTTCACCCAGTACCAACCATGAAACCTCATCGACCACGAGGTGTGCATCTACGGGAGTTTGTGAAACAGTTTCAACAAGTACCAGCCATGAAACCTCATCGACCACGAGGTGTGCATCTACGGGAGTTTGTGAAACAGTTTCGACCAGTACCAGCCATGAAACCTCATCGACCACGAGGTGTAAATCTACAGGAGTTTGTGAAACAGTTTCACCCAGTACCAGCCATGAAACCTCATCAACCACGAGGTGTACATCTACAGGAGCTTGTGAAACAGTTTCATCCAGTATACATGAAACCTCATCGACCACGAGGTGTACATCTACAGGAGCTTGTGAAACAGTTTCATCCAGTATACATGAAACCTCATCGACCACGAGGTGTGCATCTACAGGAGCTTGTGAAACAGTTTCATCCAGTAGACATGAAACCTCATCGACCACGAGGTGTGCATCTACAGGAGTTTGTGAAACAGTTCCTCCAGTAGACATGAAACCTCATCGACCACGAGGTGTAAATCTACAGGAGCTTGTGAAACAGTTTCATCCAGTAGACATGAAACCTCATCGACCACGAGGTGTACATCTACAGGAGCTTGTGAAACAGTTTCGCCCAGTAGACATGAAACCTCATCGACCACGAGGTGTATTCTACAGGAGCTTGTGAAACAGTTTCATCCAGTAGACATGAAACCTCATCGACCACGAGGTGTAAATCTACAGGAGCTTGTGAAACAGTTTCATCCAGTACCAGCCATGAAACCTCATCGACCACGAGGTGTATTCTACAGGAGCTTGTGAAACAGTTTCATCCAGTAGACATGAAACCTCATCGACCACGAGGTGTACATCTACAGGAGCTTGTGAAACAGTTTCGCCCAGTAGACATGAAACCTCATCGACCACGAGGTGTATTCTACAGGAGCTTGTGAAACAGTTTCATCCAGTAGACATGAAACCTCATCGACCACGAGGTGTATTCTACAGGAGCTTGTGAAACAGTTTCATCCAGTAGACATGAAACCTCATCGACCACGAGGTGTACATCTACAGGAGCGTGTGAAACAGTTTCGCCCAGTACCAGCCATGAAACCTCATCGACCACGAGGTGAAACGTCGAATTCTAGCATGGTTTGGACATGCATGCAGACATGACTCATTCTCAAAAACAATACTACAGGGAACTGTCGAAAGGGGAAGAAGCAGAGGAGGGAAAATAAAGGCATGGACAGACAACATCAAGGAATGGACAGGACAAGATATTTCCACACTCATCCGCATCGCTGAGGATAGAATTCGCTGGAGGACTCCGTATGCTGAAGCATCCAATGTGGTACCCCTACGACTCTGAAGGGTTACGGGTTTATTGATTGATTGATTGATTGATTGATTGATTAGCTTTCTGTCCATCGATACATCTAATGTAAACCTGTCTTTTCTCTCATGTATATCCCGGGTAGTAGATCCACATGGTACGTACATCCACATGGTACGTACATCCACATGGTAGGTACATCCACATGGTACGTACATCCACATGGTACGTACATCCACATGGTACGTACATCCACATGGTACGTACACCCACATGGTACGTACATCCACATGGTACGTACATCCACATGGTACGTACATCCACATGGTACATACATCGACATGGTACGTACATCCACATGGTACGTACATCGACATGGTACATACATCCACATGGTACGTACATCAACATGGTACATACATCGGCATGGTACGTACATCGACAAGGTACGTACATCTACATATTACGTACTTCCACATGGTACGTACATCCACATGGTACGTACATGCACATGGTATGTACATGCACATGGTACGTACATCCACATGGTACGTACATCCACATGGTACGTACAACCACATGGTACGTACATCCAAATGGGACGTGTTGAATGTAGCTATAGATTCAGTCATAGATACGACTTTTGGAGATTGAAGAAATTCTAGTCTATTACAAAATTGCATATAAAAGAGTAAAATAAATATATAGAAAGTCTGTAACATAAGTAGATAGAGAGTCTTTAAAGTAGACCTATATAATTTCTGTATTTCATATATAATGTCTGTAAAATAGGTCTATAGAATGTCTGTAAAATAGGTCTATAGAATGTCTGTAAAATAGGTCTATAGAATGTCTGTAAAATAGGTATATAGAATTTCCATAAAATAAGTATATAGAATGTCTGTAAATAAGTAGATTGAAAGTCATATAATTCAAAAGATATAGCAATGCGCAGAAAGAAACCTCGATAATCCTGGAGATAAAGAGATTCAACAGGTAAATTGAATGTTAAACAGTTAGATACAGTCTGACAGACAGTTTGACACAGACAGACAAGTAGAATAAAGATCAGTCAAGAAAGGGGATAGAGGAGTAGACAAACATATCAAATAGCAGTCAGACTGACATTTTGGACAACATTCAAACAATCAATTTGATGGAGAAATTGACAAATGCATAGATAACAAGATAGAAAGATGGAAAGAGAACAACATCCCAATGTAAATAAGCCAAACCGGTAATTTGTTACGACCACAGTCTGCAGTGTAGATACATAAAAGATCACTGCAAATAAAGACAGGGTAATGCAGACAAATACAGAGGAACGTAGATAAAATACAATACAGGTAGCTACAGATAAAACTCAATTCAGATATAGATAAATTCTGAGCACGGCAGACAAATATAGAGCAATGCAGACAAATATAGAGCAATGCAGACAAATATAGAGCCGTGAAGTCAAATACATAGTAATGCAAGACAAATACGAAACACTACAGACAAAAGCAGCAACTCTGACAAATACAGAGCAATGCAGACAAAAGCTCAGAAAGGTGAAAAAATAAACCAGTAACTTAACAGAGAGATGGAGAGATTAATTAATGAAATCAATGTATATATATATATATATATATATATATATATATATATATATATATATATATATATATATATATATATACCAGAAAGGCACACGTGTACGCAGAAGTACTATATATAAACTCCAACAGGAAGGCAAAGAAAAAGATAAATAAAATCATGAAAACAGATAGCCTAGACAGACAGTCAATTCTGCTGGCAGTCATACAAACTGTACGTCGCTGGCAGGGATCAGATAGACTGTGTCAGAGGAACACAAGTCATATTGCACAAATTTACATAATTGATTTTCTGACGGCAGATGCGCAATCATCTTTAATCGTGTGTGCATTTTATTTATTTATATATATATATATATATATATATATATATATATATATATATATATATATATATATATATATATATATATATATATATATATTCACACAATACATTCAAGAATACATTCTTCACACAAGCATATATTCAAGATTACACTTTCCACGCAAACATGCATTCAATAATACACTCTCCACGCAAACATACATTCAAGATTACACTTTCCACGCAAACATGCATTCAATAATACACTCTCCACGCAAACATACATTCAAGATTACACTTTCCACGCAAACATGCATTCAATAATACACTCTTCAAGCAGACATACATTCAAGAAAACACTCTACAACAACTCTAAAACGGTCTGTCTCAAATAATCATATAAAGTACAGCACACTCTAAATAGATTTCAGAAAAAAATAAAACACGTTCGAAAAATCTCAATTTCAATTCCCGTTAGTCTCGAAAAATCTCAACAGCAAACACTTTCAAACCGGTATTCTATTACACTTTAAAGCATTTTCCTGCACTCTTGGAAATACAGTAAATAGGCCATAAAAACATTAATTCCTACTCTGAACCCTTTCTCCAACACTTTAGGGGTATCACACAGTTATATTCATACATATCTCACTGACACATATCTCACTGACACATATCTCACTGACAAATATCTCACTGACACATATCTCACTGACAAATATCTCACTGACAAATACTCAAACATACTCACTTGCAATCTCTAAAACATACGTTCATTTACAAACTCTCAAACACACTCTCATTTACAAACTTTCAAACACGCACTCATTTACAAACTCTCAAACACACACTCATTTACAAACTTTCGAACACACACTCATTTACAAACTCTCAAACACACACTCATTTACAAACTCTCAAACACACACTCATTTACAAACTCTCAAACACATACTCATTTACAAACTCTCAACCACACACACACATTTACAAACTCTCAAACACACACTCATTTACAAACTCTCAAACACATACTCATTTACAAACTCTCAAACACACACACACACACACACATTTACAAACTTTCAAACGCGCACTAATTTACAAACTTTCAAACACACACTCATTTACATACTTTCAAACACACTCTCATTTACAAACTCTCAAACACACACTCATTTACAAATCTCAAACACACTCTCATTTACAAACTCTCAAACACACACTCATTTACAAACTTTCGAACACACACTCACTTACAAACTCTCAAACACACACTCATTTACAAACTCTCAAACACACACACTCATTTACAAACTCTCAAACACATACTCATTTACAAACTCTCAACCACACACACACATTTACAAACTCTCAAACACACACTCATTTACAAACTCTCAAACACATACTCATTTACAAACTCTCAAACACACACTCATTTACAAACTCTCAAACACACACACACACATTTACAAACTCTCAAACACACACACATTTACAAACTCTCAAACACACACACATTTACAAACTCTCAAACACACACTCATTTACAAACTCTCAAACACATACTCATTTACAAACTCTCAACCACACACACACATTTACAAACTCTCAAACACACACTCATTTACAAACTCTCAAACACACACTCATTTACAAACTCTCAAACACACACACATTTACAAACTCTCAAACACACACTCATTTACAAACTCTCAAACACATACTCATTTACAAACTCTCAACCACACACACACATTTACAAACTCTCAAACACACACTCATTTACAAACTCTCAAACACATACTCATTTACAAACTCTCAAACACACACACACACACACACACATTTACAAACTCTCAAACACACACACACATTTACAAACTCTCAAACACACACTCATTTACAAACTCTCAAACACACACACACATTTACAAACTCTCAAACACACACTCATTTACAAACTTTCGAACACACACTCATTTACAAACTCTCAAACACACACTCATTTACAAACTCTCAAACACACACACACACATTTACAAACTCTCAAACACACACTCATTTACAAACTCTCAAACACACACACACACATTTACAAACTCTCAAACACACACTCATTTACAAACTCTCAAACACACACACACACATTTACAAACTCTCAAACACACACTCATTTACAAACTCTCAAACACACGCACATTTACAAAGTCTCAAACAAACGCTCGTTAAACACTCACATACACATTCACCTCATTCACAGAAATACATTTTTCTTCAACAACTAGAAATGAACTCTCTCATATGTTGACAATACGTAATGGCTCTCGAGGGTGCTCTGTCCAATCTTATTTTATTGTAGGAAATCATTAGCGCCTATTTCTGTATATACATTCCACTTTGACATATCTATTCATCTGGTCTCTCTCTCTCTCTCTCTCTTCTTCTTCTTCTTCTTCTTCCTTTACTTCTCCGTTCGTGCTCATATTCCTGCAGAATTGAAAGATTTCGCCCATAGAACAGAATGTGTTGTGTCGTGGCTTACAGCTCGGTTTCGATACAATAGCCTTACGACCGTACACATCTGATTTTAGCACAGCTTCAGGATAACCCTGGTCTCTTATAGAATGGGACAGTCAACTCCATCCTCGGAACTTCCTTTTGTCAGAGATAGCAAAACGATCATCTGAAAATATATAATATAATAATCGTGTTCTGTCAGATCTCTGGAACGCTCTATAAATAGCGCCTTTACGTCACGAAATTCCGTGCGACATCAAATCAAAACGATTGGTGTCGTGACGTTATTCAAAGCGGACGACATTTTTGTATACACATGTTATAGATGCGCCAACAGTTTTACTTCTGCATCGGCTTGTGGTTAAAGTTATCTAAAATACATTACATTTAAAATATACATATAATTTGCTTTAAATGATGAATGAAGATGATCCAATTGTAAGAAGGCGTAAAAAACAAAAGAGCGAAAAGCCAGATGGTTGAGTCGTCATCCGTCGAAGACGGATGTGTTGGGCCATTGGCGCAAATAAAACGGCAACACAACGCATTTTCATTCTCTGGACTACATTCAACTGGAAATCTTGTAGGATCATTGTCCTGTTACAAGAGAAATCCAGTGGGAGTTTGAGAATGAACGCTGAAGAAGAAGAGTCGTCAAAGTCAAGAATCACTCGCTCGAATTCGTGTCGCAAATATTGCAGAGCATAGACATTGAATTGAAACAGAAATGCAAGGAATTGAGAGAATCCCTTCAACAAAGACAAACACGACTTGCTAAGAATGCTGATAAGCATTGAAGTAAGCTGTCAGAATCACCAGCGCAAAGAGAAAATCGACGAGCTATGAATAGAGAATACCAACGTTGTCACAGACAGCATGAAACTGTTGAACAAACTCAGAGACGTCGAGCTGCAGATGCCGAGGTCACTCGTTTTCACAAATGTGTCGAAGTCAAGCGATTTCAAATGAAGCAGCAAATTTTGCTGAAGACCGTGTTGCTGCACGTAACTGTGAAATTGTCGATATTATATGTCAATTTTGTGGTGGTAAAAATTTTTTTAACAAATGGCAAGTTTACAAGTTTTTGCCGAAAAGGAAAGATCATGCTCCCAAAGCCACAAAACTTCCATGGTAATAATCTGGAGAATCCCGAGTTCCTGCGTGTGATGCTCTCTGATAATACACACCTTAAATACACACATTTTCGCGAGAATATTCGTTCTTATAATAGCGCTCTTTCTTTTGCAACAATGAGAGCAATAATTACGTATTGTCAATGCCCAGGTCTATATGTTTTGAACGTTCATGCACAAACTTATCATCAAATTTATCATACACAACCGCCATACAACAACAAAGTTCCATAGTTCGTCTAGTTGTATCTCTTGTCCAGAACTTAAGAAACAGACGTTCGACAAGCACACACAGCAAATGCTACATGCAAAAGAAAAATTATTGATAAAATCTATCGATTTTTTCGTCCACACAAAAGACCAGCACAGTCGTATCAGTTAATACGTGATATCGAAACAAGAGAGATTCAGAATGCTGCTCAAACTGAAAGAGAATCCCAATACTAAACATGGTTTTTAAACGCGATCGTCAATGTGATAAAATGTCGCTATAATGAACCAACATCTAACAAGGTTTCAATGGTTTTCCTCAACGATGATGGAGAACCACCATTTAACCGCGACATTCGCATTTACCCAATGAATCCAGAGAATCTAACAAAGAGGTTCATTAATATCAATATATTTAGCTCGCATATAGATCCAATGTCATACTGGCTTTTGTTCCAATACGGTAAGCAGGGTTGGCACGCACTTTTGGCAATGTTGGGCATTTCAGGGTAACCAATCCAATAAATTTCTTTCCAACGGGATCCGAACGGATCTAGTTGATAATGCAAGAGAGATGTCTGGAAGATTTCGTTGATAATGTGAGAGAAATATGTATTAGAATAAGTTGATAATGTGAGAGAAATGTCTAGAAGAATTAGTTGATAATGTGAGAGAAATGTCTAGAAGAATTAGTTGATAATGTGAGAGAAATATCTAAAAGAATAAGTTGATAATGTGAGAGAAATATCTGGAAGAATAAGTTGATGATGTGAGAGAAACATCTAAAAGAATCATTGATAATGAGAGAGAAATATCTAAAAGAATAGGTTGATAATGTGTGAGAGAAATGTCTAGAAGAATAAGTTGATAATGTGAGAGAAATATCTGGAAGAATAAGTTGATAATGTGAGAGAAATATCTGGAAGAATAAGTTGATAATGTGAGAGAAATATCTAAAAGAATAAGTTGATAATGTGTGAGAGAAATATGTATTAGAATAAGTTGATAATGTGAGAGAAATATCTAGAAGAATAGGTTGATAATGTGTGAGAGAAATGTCTAGAAGAATAAGTTGATAATGTGAGAGAAATATCTGGAAGAATAAGTTGATAATGTGAGAGAAATATCTGGAAGAATAAGTTGATAATGTGAGAGAAATATCTAAAAGAATAAGTTGATAATGTGAGAGAAATATCTAAAAGAATAGGTTGATAATGTGTGAGAGAAATGTCTAGAAGAATAAGTTGATAATGTGTGAGAGAAATGTCTAGAAGAATAAGTTGATAATGTGAGAGAAATATCTAAAGAATAGGTTGATAATGTGTGAGAGAAATGTCTAGAAGAATAAGTTGATAATGTGAGAGAAATATCTGGATGAATAAGTTGATAATGTGAGAGAAATATCTGGAAGAATAAGTTGATAATGTGAGAGAAACATCTACAAGAATCATTGATAATGTGAGAGAAATATCTAAAAGAATAGGTTGATAGTGTGTGAGAGAAATGTCTAGAAGAATAAGTTGATAATGTGTGAGAGAAATATCTAAAAAAATAAGTTGATAATGTGAGAGAAATATCTAAAAAAATAAGTTGATAATGTGAGAGAAATATCTAAAAGAATAAGTTGATAATGTGTGAGAGATATCTGAGCGAATAAGATAATAATGTGAGATTAAGATGTTAATGGAGCGCAAATTATTCTGCGTTGCTCTCGTGCGGACCCACAGATAGTAGATAACCAGAAAAAAATGCACCTTCTCGTTGTGCACCATGGAAACAGCCAGTTTCGAAGCTTTGGCGACGCAGATGGCTACGGCTTTATTGATCGTGCCAGGGCAGTGCAGAATGAGACGGAAGAAACATGTTTTACACATGACAAACAAGATCTGCAAAGAAAACATCTCGGTCTATACAGCCAAAACACTGTCGGTTATAGTATAAGACAACATCTGGGCTGAACTACGGGGCTAACATGTCCAAAGCTCACGAACATCGAGAAACGTGGGCACTCCTGAGAAGTAAGGATAACATATTTAGCACAATGAAAGTACAGCACAGTGCAGGAGGGCAGCGTCATTTTGTCCAAATAGAATGGAGAAAACGATATCTGGAATTCATAATTAAAGCAATGTGCAGCTCCAGAACAAGCTTCAACTCATGAACACGATTCTAGTTAGTAAGCTAAGTTAAGCTAAGCTAAGCTAAGTTAAGCTAAGCTAAGCTTTAGTTAAGCCTTAGCTAAGCTTTAGCTAAGCTTAGTTTAGTTTGGTTTGTTTGTTTGTTTTGCGTTCGTTCCATTGTAACCATCACGGATATCCGTGCGATTTCCGTCGGGAGCGTGATTACGTTGTGCCACCGTTATGCGCTTTGTAGGACTAGCACATCCGATTTCGGCATGCCTTGACAATTCGGGTGGGCTACCCTTAGCCTGTGACAACCTCTATATCTGTCTCCAGGCACGCGTAGTGGCGACTCTTCGCCCAGACGATTTTTTCTCTCATCTGACTCGCACGAGGTGTTCCACTGTCTATGAACGTGCCTCGTGTAATTGGACGTGCTGTGCCTGTGCCCATTGGGTACTGAACCGTTTCTCATCCGTGAGCCTGATTCCTTAAGGGGAAGAACTCAACAGAGGAGTTGGACCCTGGCTCTTTCGCCCTCTTAGCCGAGGTGTCGTTCACCGACATATTGTACCCCTTGTCCAAGTTCGAGTCTCACACCACGCGTTTGAGAGCAAGGCGTTCTCGAGCTGAGCGTCCTTGTCCCCAATAGCGCCTGAGCCCATCAGGTACTGAACCCTTTCTCTCTTCAAGTGTATTTCCGGTGTAGGAAAACCTGACAGTAGAGTTGGGCCAGGGCTATTTCGTTGTCCCTTCTTGCCTAAGCCCATCGGGTACAGAACCCTTTCTCTTCGCGAGCATATTTCCGGTTTAGGAAGGCTCGACATAAGAGTTGGGTTAGGTTTAGTTTGGTTTGGTTTAGTTTGTTTTATTTTAGTTTAGTTCTTCTGCTCCCTAAAAAAAAATCACTTCTAGCAACACCGTATTTCAATCCCTATTCTTTAATTCTGGCCATTAAAAATGAATCTCCATCCACATTAGTCTCACTCTCGTGTGCTATATCTCTTAAGGAGTTCCAAACTTCAGTTCGAATCCATTGCCCCATCGACATGTGCCACAATCGCGCATGGCGCCAGTTGATCTGCTCTTTCATTACCTTCTTACATTACAAGATTCTAGTTACTTCCACGACGAATTTGTCCTGAAGAAGCAGAAGCAGCAAATGCCCCATTATGCCTAAATATGTGTAGACGCTTCGACATGGGCGAGGTATTCACAATGTTGGTAAATCAAACCTCGGCTAAGATGGCGAACAGACCCGGACCCAACTCTATTATAGAGTATTCCTATACCGAAACCATGATCACAGACGAGTAAAGGTTCAGTACCTCAGGGAACAGAAGGACAACGCCTCTAATTACGCGAGACAAGATCACTGGCAGAGGAATACATAGATCCATATAGACGTAGTTGACCCAAGTATAAATCCCTGATTACCGTCTCCTCGGAGATAGAGAACCAGGGATATGTTTTTGAACTGTAGTCATAGGGCACAATGAATCATAAACCGTCACAGCAGAGTCGATATACAACCGTGGCCTGGCGAAAGTAAGGTTGTCACAGGTTAGGGAAGCTTACTTTAGTTAAAAGTGTGTCCAAGAACGGATGTGGTGGGCCGGAATGCGCAAAACAACACAACTCAGCTGAGAACAAAGAATCACAACGTTCTTCACGCAACCAGGCTGAAATAACGTAAAATAACGTTTTGGTTATCAAAGAGCGAACGCAGAAGTAGAAGATCTTAGTATGAGAGTAAGATGTCAGTATGAGAGTAAGATGTCAGTGTGAGAGTAATATGTCAGTGTGAGAGTAATATGTCAGTGTGAGAGTAATATGTCAGTGTGAGAGTAATATGTTAGTGTGAGAGTAATATGTTAGTGTGAGAGTAATATGTTAGTGTGAGAGTAATATGTTAGTGTGAGAGTAATATGTTAGTGTGAGAGTAATATGTTAGTGTGAGAGTAATATGTTAGTGTGAGAGCAATATGGCATTGTGAATGAGAGAGATGTGTTAGAGAAAATGATGAGAATGTGAGAGAATATAATGAGAGAATATGATGAGAGTGTGAGAGAATATGATGAGAGTGTGAGAGAAAATGTGAGTGAGAGAGAGATGTGTGAGAGAATATGATGAGAGTGTGAGATAATATAATGAGAGTGTGAGAGAAAATGTGAGTGAGAGAGAGATGTGTGAGAGAATATGATGAGAGTGTGAGATAATATGATGAGAGTGTGAGAGAAAATGTGAGTGAGATAGATGTGTGAGAGAATATGATGAGAGTGAGATAATATAATGAGTGTGTGAGAGAATATGATGAGAGTGTGAAAGAAAATGAGAGTGAGATAGATGTGTGAGAGAGAATATGATGTGTGTGACAGAGAGATATGTGTGAGCAAGAATATGATGTGTGTGAGTGAGAGAGAGATGTGTGAGAGAATACGATATGTGTGAGTGAGTGACAGAGATGTGTGAGAGAGATGTGTGAGAGAGTGTGATGTGTGTGTGAGTAAGAAAGATGTGTGAGAGAGAATATGATGTGTATGAGTGAGAGAGAGATGTGTGAGAGAGAATATGATGTGTGGGATTGAGTGAGAAACGTGTGAGAGAGAATATGATGTGTGTTAGTGAGAGAGAGATGTGTGAGAGAGAATATGATGTGTGTGACTGAGAGAAAGATGTGTGAGAGAGAATATAATGTGTGTGAGTGAGAGAGAGATGTGTGAGAGAGAATATGATGTGTGTGATTGAGAGAGAGATGTGTGAGAGAGAATGTGATGTGTGTGATTGAGAGAGAATTGTGTGAGAGAGAATATGATGTGTGTGATTGAGAGAGAGATGTGTGATAGAGAATATGATGTGTGTGATTGAGAGAGAGATGTGTGAGAGAGAATATGATGTGTGTGATTGAGAGAGAGATGTGTGAGAGAGAATATGATGTGTGTGATTGAGAGAGATGTGTGAGAGAGATTATGATGTGTGTGAGTGAGAGAGAGATGTGTGAGAGAATATGATGTGTGTGATTGAGAGAGATGTGTGAGAGAGAATATGATGTGTGTGATTGAGAGAGAGATATGTGAGAGAGAATATGATGTGTGTGAGTGAGAGAGAGATGTGTGAGAGAGAATATGATGTGTGTGATTGAGAGAGAGATGTGTGAGAGAGAATATGATGTGTGTGATTGAGAGAGAGATGTGTGAGAGAGAATATGATGTGTGTGAGTGAGAGAGAGATGTGTGAGAGAATATGATGTGTGTGATTGAGAAAGAGATGTGTGAGAGAGAATATGATGTGTGTGAGTGAGAGAGAGATGTGTGAGAGAATATGATGTGTGTGATTGAGAGAGAGATGTGTGAGAGAGAATATGATGTGTGTGAGTGAGAGAGAGAGATGTGTGAGAGAGAATATGATGTGTGTGAGTGAGAGAGAGATGTGTGACAGAATATCATGTGTGTGATTGAGAAAGATGTGTGAGAGAGAATATGATGTGTGAGTGAGAGAGAGATGTGTGAGAGAATATGATGTGTGTGATTGAGAGAGAGATGTGTGAGAGAGAATATGATGTGTGTGAGTGAAAGAGAGAGATGTGTGAGAGAATATGATGTGTGTGATTGAGAGAGAGATGTGTGAGAGAGAATATGATGTGTGTGAGTGAGAGAGAGATGTGTGAGAGAATATTATGTGTGTGATTGAGAGAGAGATGTGTGAGAGAGAATATGATGTGTGTGAGTGAGATAGAGATGTGTTAGAGAATATGATGTGTGTGATTGAGAGAGATGTGTGAGAGAGAATATGATGTGTGTGATTGAGAGAGAAATGTGTGAGAGAATATGATGTGTGTTAGTGAGAGAAAGATGTGTGAGAGAATAAGATGTGTGTGATTGAGAGAGAGATGTGTGAGAGAATATGATGTGTGTGATTGAGAGAGAGATGTGTGAGAGAGAATATGATGTGTGTGAGTGAGAGAGAGATGTGTGAGAGAATATGATGTGTGTGATTGAGAGAGAGATGTGTGAGAGAATATGATGTGTGTGATTGAGAGAGAGATGTGTGAGAGAGAATATGATGTGTGTGATTGAGAGAGATATGTGTGAGAAAGAATATGATGTGTGTGAGTGAGAGAGATGTGTGAGAGAATATGATGTGTGTGAGTGAGAGAGAGAGATGTGTGAGAGAATATGATGTGTGTGATTGAGAGAGAGATGTGTGAGAGAATATGATGTGTGTGAGTGAGAGAGAGAAGTGTCAGAGAGAGATGTGTGAGAGAGAAATGTGTGTGAGAGAATATTATGTGTGTGAGAGAGAGATGTGTGAGAGAGATGTGTGAGAGAATATTATGTGTGAGAGAGAGATGTGTGAGAGAGAGATGTGTGAGAGAGAATATTATGTGTGTGAGAGAGAGATGTGTGAGAGAATATTATCTGTGTGAGTGAGAGAGAGATGTGTGAGAGAATATGATGTGTGTTATTGAGAGAGAGATGTGTGAGAAAGAATATGATATGTGTGTGAGAGATGTGTGAGAGAGAATACGATATGTGTTAGTGAGAGAGAGATGTGTGAGAGAATATGATGTGTGTTAGTGAGAGAGAGATGTGTGAGAGAATATGATGTGTGTTAGTGAGAGAGAGATGTGTGAGAAAATTTGATGTGTGTGATTGAGAGAGAGATGTGTGAGAGAGAATATGATGTGTGTGAGTGAGAGAGTGATGTGCGAGAGAATATGATGTGTGTGATTGAGAGAGAGATGTGTGAGAGAGAATATGATGTGTGTGAGTGAGAGAGAGATGTGTGAGAGAATATGATGTGTGTGATTCAGAGAGAGATGTGTGAGAGAGAATATGATGTGTGTGATTGAGAGAGATATGTGTGAGAGAGAATAAGATGTGTGTGATTGAGAGAGAGATGTGTGAGAAAGAATATGATGTGTGTGAGTGAGAGAGATGTGAGAGAGAGAATATGATGTGTGTGATTCAGAGAGAGATGTGTGAGAGAGAATATGATGTGTGTGAGTGAGAGAGATGTGTGAGAGAATATGATGTGTGTGATTGAGAGAGATGTGTGAGAGAATATGATGTGTGTTAGTGAAAGAAAGATGTGAGAGAGAATATGATGTGTGTGAGTGAGAGAGAGATGTGTGGCAGAATATGATGTGTGTGAGTGAGAGAGAGATGTGTGAGAAAATATTATTTGTGTGAGTGAGAGAGAGAAGTGTCAGAGAGAGATGTGTGAAAGAGAATATTATGTGTGTGAGAGAGAGATGTGTGAGAGAGATGTGTGAGAGAATATTATGTGTGAGAGAGAGATGTGTGAGAGAGAGATGTGTGAGAGATAATATTATGTGTGAGAGAGAGAGAGATGTGTGAGAGAATATTATCTGTGTGAGTGAGAGAGAGATGTGTGAGAGAACATGATGTGTGTTATTGAGAGAGAGATGTGTGAGAGAATATGATATGTGTGTGAGAGATGTGTGAGAGAGAATATGATGTGTGTGTTTGAGAGAGATATGTGAGAGAATATGATATGTGTGTGAGAGATGTGTGAGAGAGAATATGATGTGTGTGAGTGAGAGAGAGATGTGTGAGGGAATATGATGTGTGTGAGTGAGAGAGATGTGTGAGAGAATATGATATGTGTGTGAGAGATGTGTGAGAGAGAATATGATGTGTGTGAGGGAGAGATGTGTGAGAGAATATGATATGTGAGAGAGAATATGATGTGTGTGAGTGAGAGAGAGATGTGTGAGAGAATATGATGTGTGTGAGTGAGAGAGATGTGTGAGAGAATATGATATGTGTGTGAGTGAGAGAGAGAAGTGTGAGAGAATACGATGTGTGTGATTGAGAGAGATGTGTGAGAGAGAATATGATGTGTGTGATTGAGAGAGATGTGTGAGAGAGAATATGATGTGTGTGATTGAGAGAGATGTGTGAGAGAGAATATGATGTGTGTGAAGGAGAGATGTGTGAGAGAATATGATGTGTGTGAGTGAGAGAATTGTGAGAGAATATGATGTGTGTGATTGAGAGAGATGTGTGAGAGAGAATATGATGTGTGTGATTGAGAGAGATGTGTGAGAGAGAATATGATGTGTGTGATTGAGAGAGATGTGTGAGAGAGAATATGATGTGTGTGATTGAGAGAGATGTGTGAGAGAGAATATGATGTGTGTGAGGGAGAGATGTGTGAGAGAATATGATGTGTGTGAGTGAGAGAGAGAAGTGTGAGAGAATATGATGTGTGTGATTGAGAGAGATGTGTGAAAGAATGATGTGATGTGTGTGAGTGAGAGATAGATGTGTGAGAGAGATGTATGAGAGATATGTGTGGGAGAATATGATGTGTGTGAGTGAGAGAGAGATGTCTGAGAGAATATGATGCGTGTGAGTGAGAGAGAGATGTGTGCGAGAATATGATGTGTGTGAGTGAGAGAGAGAGATGTGTGAGAGAATATTATCTGTGTGAGTGAGAGAGATATGTGTGAGAGAATATTATCTGTGTGAGTGAGAGAGAGAGAAGTGTGAGAGAATATTATCTGTGTGAGTGAGAGAGATATGTGAGAGAATATTATCTGTGTGAGTGAGAGAGAAATGTGTGAGAGAATATGATGTGTGTGAGTGAGAGAGATGTGTGAGAGAATATTATCTGTGTGAGTGAGAGAGAGAGAGATTTGTGTGAGAGAATATGATGTGTGTGAGTGAGAGAGATATGTGTGAGAGAATATTATGTGTGTTAGTGAGAGAGAGATGTGTGAGATAATATTATGTGTGTGAGTGAGAGAGAGATGTGTGAGACAATATCATGTTTGTGATTCAGAGAGGGAGATGTGTGAGAGAACATGATGTGTGTGAGTGAGAGAGAGATGTGTGAGAATATGGTGTCTGTGAATGAGAGAGAGATGTGTTAGAGAGATGTGTGAAAGAGTTGTGTGGGAGAGAGTGTGATGTGTGTTAGTAAGAGAGTTGTGTGGGAGAGAGTGTGATGTGTGTTAGTAAGAAAGATGTGTGAGAGAGAATATCATGTGAGTGAGTGAGAGAGAGAGAGACGTGTGAGAGAATATGATGTGTGTGATTGAGAGAGATGTGTGAGAGAATATTATGTGTGTGAGTGAGAGAGAGATGTGTGAGAGATGTGTGAGAGTGTTCTGTGAGAGAGAGTGTGATATGTGTGATTAAGAAAGATGTGTGAGAGAATATGATGTGTGTGAGTGAGAGAGAGAGATGTGTGAGAGAATATGATGTGTGTGAGTGAGAGAGATGTGTGAGAGAATATGATGTGTGTGATTGAGAGAGAGATGTGTGAGAAAATATGATGTGTGTGATTGAGAGAGATGTGTGAGAAAATATGATGTGTGTGATTGAGAGAGAGATGTGTGAGAAAATATGATGCGTGTGATTGAGAGAGAGATGTGTCAGAGAGATGTGTCAGAGAATATGATGTGTGTGAGTGAGAGAGAGATGTGTGAGAATATGATGTGTGTGAATGAGAGAGAGATGTGATAGAGAGATGTGTGAGAGAGTTGTGTGGGAGAGAGTGCGATATGTGTTAGTAAGAGAGTTGTGTGGGAGAGAGTGTGATGTGTGCTAGTAAGAAAGATGTGTGAGAGAGAATATTATGTGAGTGAGTGAGAGAGAGAGATGTATGAGAGAATATGATGTGTGTGAGTGAGAGAGATGTGTGAGAGAGATGTGTGAGAGAGAGTGTGATGTGTGTGGTTAAGAAAGATGTGTGAGAGAATATGATGTATGTGAGAGAGAGAGAGATGTGTTAGAGAGATGTGTGAGAGAATATGATGTGTGTGAGTGAGAGAGAGTTTTGTGTGAGAGAATATGATGTGTGTGAGTGAGAGAGAGATTTGTGATAGAATATTATCTGTGTGAGTGAGAGAGAGAGATGTGTGAGAGAATATGATGTGTGTGATTGAGAGAGAGAGATGTGTGAGAGAATATTATCTGTGTGATTGAGAGAGATGTGTGAGAGAATATTATCTGTGTGATTGAGAGAGAGATGTGTGAGAGAATATGATGTGTGTGATTGCGAGAGAGAGATGTGTGAGAGAATATGATGTGTGTGATTGAGAGAGAGAGATGTGTGAGAGAATATGATGTGTGTGATTGAGAGAGAGATGTGTGAGAGAATATGATGTGTGTGAGTGAGAGAGAGAGATGTGTGAGAGAATATGATGTGTGTGATTGAGAGAGAGAGATGTGTGAGAGAATATGATGTGTGTGATTGAGAGAGAGAGAGAGATGTGTGAGAGAATATGATGTGTGTGAGTGAGAGAGAGATGTGTGAGAGATGTGTGAGAGAGTTCTGTGAGAGAGAGTGTGATGTGTTATTAAGAAATATGTGTGAGAGAGAATATGATGTGTGTGATTGAGAGAGAGATGTGTGAGAGAATATGATGTGTGTGATTGGGAGAGAGATGTGTGAGAGAATATGATGTGTGTGAGTGAGAGAGAGAGAGATGTGTGAGAGAATATGATGTGTGTGATTGAGAGAGAGATGTGTGAGAGAATATGTATGTCTGTGAGTGAGAGAGAGATGTGTGAGAGAATATGATGTGTGTGAGTGAGAGAGAAATGTGTGAGAATATTATGTGTGTGAAAGAGAGATGTGTGAGAGAATATGATGTGTGTGATTGAGAAGAGAGATGTGTGAGAGAATATGATGTGTGTGAGTGAGAGAAAGATGTTTGAGAAAATATGATGTGTGTGAGTGAGAGAGAGATGTGTCAGAGAATATGATGTGTGTGAGTGAGAGAGATGTCTTAGAGAGATGTGTGGGAGAGTTGTGTGTGAGAGAGTGTGATGTGTGTGAGTAAGAAAGATGCGTGAGAGAGAATATCATGTGTGTGAGTGAGAGAGAGATGTGTGAGAGAGATGTGTGAGAGAGATGTGTGAGAGAGAATGATGTGTGTGAGTGAGTGAGAGATGTTTGAGAGAGATGTGTGAGAGAGATATGTGAGAGAGTGTGTGATGTGTGTAAGAAAGATGTGTGTGTGAGAATATGATGTGTGTGAGTGAGAGAGAGAGATGTGTGTGAGAGATGTGTGAGAGAGAATATGATGTGTGTGTGAGAGAGAATAATTGTCATTTCTAAAATATTCAGTATTACTACAAAACATACACACGTTTCTAGACAAACATAAACCAAAGTAAAACAAGTAAACTGACAACATAACACACAATTGAGAGAAGATATTGTGCAGCATTAGAAAACAATAGAACGGAAATCGATAACAATATTATAGTCGAGACAGTACTCGTCTAGAAAGTAGCAGAACCAAATATGTGCGTTACAATAGAGGCATGACTTATTGTGAATATCAAAATACAACAAACCTTTCACATGAACATAATACGTTTGTCCATATCTCTCCGTCCCACATATGCAGATAATGAAAGTATTGCATTGGTAGTTTTATTACACACGGTAGACTAACACACAATACAGACTACGGTTTCTGAATGGTTATAAGTTATCCGATGTTGTCTAGTATCCTCGACTGTCATCTCTCACAACACCGGGTGGTGCTCGCTTCTTAATGCCGACAGAAACATAACACAGATGTAAAAACCGCGCGTTACACAATCACGCAACAACCCGTGTTTTTACACATCTCTGACACGAACATTTTACGCGTAAAAGCACTAGAGCGAGTTGATAGATTGTGAAAAAATATAAATGATTTTCAAAATGGTTGAGTTGTAGCTGTACGGTTGACTAGATTAGTTTCATGTAAATGCATCGACAAACCGCCTACAAATTGTTGGGTGAAATTCTCAACACTATCTAAAACCACCGTGTCCGGAAGTCGTGTGCCACTCACGCGCTTCCAGCAACAGCTCGCGTCCGTGAGCAGCGAATTCTGCCGCCGGCACGATCTGGTAGACTCAAGTTGCAGGCCTACAAACCGAACAGTTGTCTGAGTTTTGTTCGGTAAAATGTCATGTTGTGAAATGTGGGGACAATTGGCTTGTCACACTTCTTAACCTTAGGACTGGACATAGGTTGTGACCAGCTCACACGTCACGATTATAATTGATCGTAGCATGAGGCTTCTCGGGGGCTGGTTAAAGATGGATGGTAGTCGCAGGAGGCTGATCAGAGATGGGGTCTGTCTGCTAGTCAGTCATGTTTCTGCTTACATAGAACGAGTGTTGAGATGTCAGTTAGATATAGATTCTTCATTACACGTGCCATTGTCCATCTATCTATCTATCTATCTATCTATCTATCTATCTATCTATCTATCTATACACTGTATCCCTTGTTTACCTTGCAGCGTCAGGGGTGGAAGAGTTCTCTGGAGATGGCCTTCCTGTGTGCTGTGTGCAAGATTGTTCCCGTGGCTTCTTTGTTTTCTGTGATCCATCTTTTACATGGTCTGCCTCTGACTTTGTAACAGTTATGATTACATTACGTGCCAATGAGAACGTCCATAGTCCTTACTGTCTGTTTCATGTTGTATATTTTAATTTTGTTTTAATTATTGTCTTGATAAGGCATTTTTGTCGAAACGTCGATTTGTGTGTGTTATTATGTATTCTTTAGTGATTAACAAAACATCGCTACCGTGTTCCTGAATTTTCGTTGGACTTCAGTTTTGCGCAGCCAGCATCATCAAGAGCCGTCTCCGCAACGAAGGTTGGCTGCAACGGATCTCCAACATCCCCTGTCTCTTGTCTTGGTGTGCACTCTGCTAGACAGTAACCTGTCCATCGTGTGATGTTACTCTCCCACTTGTATCTCTGCGTGCCTCTTGCTCGCCTCCCTTTGACTTTACCCTCAAGTAAGGTCTTGAATAAGATGTCATATCTTTTTTAATGTGTCCAAAATATTTTATTTGCCTGATCTTTATTTCTCTTAGTAGTTCCGTCTTCATATTAAGTGTCTTTAGCACCTCTTTATTTATTTTTGCGCAGTAAGTACACATTATCGATTTAAGAAATCTCATGGGAGCACGTTGGTAGAATCAAATACCAGACACGGAAATATTCAGAAGTTCCGTATGCAAAGCATCCATTCCCTGTTGATTAGGTCCCAACTGCGCAGGACTGTCCACGTCGTCCTTATGCCACACAAACGCCTTCTAAATAGATTGTTCTATGTGGATCTGTGCGATGGTACACTGTCAAGCGGAGGGGGCAGAAAAAGCGCCTCATGGATTACCTGAAGAACTCCCTCAAACACAGTAACATTGATCCCAGCCTCTGGGAAACTACGGCACTTCATCACTCAGTTCACCGCTGGCATCACACAATTTGAACAGGAATGAACACTGCGGGCAAGTTTTCAGAGACAGAAACGGAAGAAAAAATTTGAAACGTTCTTACTAGGGACCGTCTACACGCATGCATGCGCTGCAACAGATCTTTCCTGACAAGAATTGGAATCCTTCCGGCATCTTTGGACTCACAAACCTAAACCAAAAATAGACAAACACAAAGTCTATTTATTTTTTTTGTCCATCATTTTTTTTGCAACATAGTTTATTGTTTGTTATGCCATGCTCATCTTTGCTGGCGAAGGAGGAACACCATCACATATACAGAGTTTTGAGATAATCATCACGTGACATATTCTTTCCAGAACGTTGTCTTTACAATTTATATCCTGAACCCGACTCTATCCTGTGCCAATCTGCCTGCCTCCTCCAATGATATCTTCAAGCCAGTTTGATGTCATCTGTCCATCTACTTCTAGGTCTACCTCTTCTTCTACCTCCCTGAATTCTGCCCTATAATATGCGTCTTTCCATGCCATTGTGTCTTTTATATGTCCAAAATATTTCAGTTTTCTATGTAAAATTGTATTCGCCAGCCATCCTTTCTCTATATTCTGCATACACAAAACCTCACTGTTCCTTACCTTGTCTGTGCAGGAAATTCTTAATATTGTCCTATAAGACTTCAGTTCCAATGCAGCTATTCTTTTTGCTGTTGTTCTATTTATTGTCCATGTCTCACAGCTGTAAGTTGCAACTGGAAAAATGTATGATCTATAAAGTATAACTTTTGTCTCTTTATAACATTTTTCATATATATTTTCATTTCTTTTAATTTCGTTATGGCTATCACTAATCTTGTTCTAATTTCCATTGTACAATCACCTAAGTTGTTTATATTTGCACCCAGATTATCAAACTTGTCGACGTTTTCCAGTTCCATATTAAATATTTTAATTCTTGGTGTTACTTTGGTTTTATCTGTTGTCATGATCTTGGTTTTCTGTATGTTTATTTGAAGGATGTGTTCATCGCTGTATGCTTTTATTTTAATAATCATCCTTTCTAGCCCTTCTATGTGTGTAGTTAGAAGTACTGTATCATCTGCGTATCTTCTATGTGTGTAGTTAGAAGTACTGTATCATCTGCGTATCTTCTATGTGTGTAGTTAGAAGTACTGTATCATCTGCGTATCTTCTATGTGTGTAGTTAGAAGTTCCGTATCATCTGCGTATCTTCTGTGTGTGTAGTTAGAAGTTCCGTATCATCTGCGTATCTTCTATGTGTGTAGTTAGAAGTTCCGTATCATCTGTGTATCTTCTATGTGTGTAGTTAGAAGTACCGTATCATTTGCGTATCTTGTATGTGTGTAGTTAGAAGTACCGTATCATCTGCGTATCTTCTATATGTGTAGTTAGAAGTACCGTATCATTTGCGTATCTTGTATGTGTGTAGTTAGAAGTACCGTATCATTTGCGTATCTTGTATGTGTGTAGTTAGAAGTACCGTATCATTTGCGTATCTTGTATGTGTGTAGTTAGAAGTACCGTATCATCTGCGTATCTTCTATGTATGTAGTTAGAAGTACCGTATCATTTGCGTATCTTGTATGTGTGTAGTTAGAAGTACCGTATCATTTGCGTATCTTGTATGTGTGTAGTTAGAAGTACCGTATCATCTGCGTATCTTCTATGTATGTAGTTAGAAGTACAGTATCATTTGCGTATCTTCTATGTGTGTAGTTAGAAGTACCGTATCATCTGCGTATCTTCTATATGTGTAGTTAGAAGTACCGTATCATTTGCGTATCTTGTATGTGTGTAGTTAGAAGTACCGTATCATTTGCGTATCTTGTATGTGTGTAGTTAGAAGTACCGTATCATTTGCGTATCTTGTATGTGTGTAGTTAGAAGTACCGTATCATCTGCGTATCTTCTATGTATGTAGTTAGAAGTACCGTATCATTTGCGTATCTTGTATGTGTGTAGTTAGAAGTACCGTATCATTTGCGTATCTTGTATGTGTGTAGTTAGAAGTACCGTATCATCTGCGTATCTTCTATGTATGTAGTTAGAAGTACAGTATCATTTGCGTATCTTCTATGTGTGTAGTTAGAAGTACCGTATCATTTGCTATCTTGTATGTGTGTAGTTAGAAGTACCGTATCATCTGCGTATCTTCTATGTATGTAGTTAGAAGTACCGTATCATCTGCGTATCTTCTATGTGTGTAGTTAGAAGTACCGTATCATTTGCTATCTTGTATGTGTGTAGTTAGAAGTACCGTATCATCTGCGTATCTTCTATGTGTGTAGTTAGAAGTGCCGTATCATCTGCGTATCTTATCCTCCTATATTTAGGGGATTGAAATTTGTGTATCCCTTGTCGTTCCTTACTTTCCTCATGATTTTTTTCCGCGTATATATTATATAAGTATGACGATAGAGTGCATCCCTGTCTTACTCCGCTATCTACCGAAAACCATTCTGTGAAAAACAACTCTCACAGCTGCTTGTTGATTATAGTAGAGTGATTCAATAAGATATGTTAGATTTTCTGAGAAGCCCATTTCTCTCATTATTTCCCGTAGTTGCAGATACTTTACGCAATTACATGCTTTGGAATAGTCGATAAGACATGTATAGATCTTCTTTGTATTGCTTACATTATCTGATAATATTTCTCATATTTAGTAAATTATCTTTTGTGCCTCTGCCTGACCGAAATCCTGATTGTACCTCGTTAACGTCGGTTTCTAATGTTTGCTGTATTCTTTTTAAAGAGTGAAAAAGAACGACAATAATTGATTACAACTAAAGTTCTTCTTCTTCTTCTTCTTCTTCTTCTGCGTTCGTTCTCAAACTCCTGCAGATTAGCAGGATGTAGTCCAGAGAACGGAATGCGTTGTGTCATGGTTTGCAGCATTGCTGCGATATCTGAGCCTTTCGACCCGATACATCCGACTTCAGGATGGCTTTGAATCACTGACCCTATATGGGATGGACCAGCCAACTCCATCTCATAACATCCTTAGTCGCCTTTTACGACATGCATGGAAGGTAAACAGTGTTGCTATTCTTTGCTCCCCTTTCGGGCCCCGACAGCACACGGGCGATTACAATTATAGTAGAAGAGAGCGCAATAAAGGTCTTAGCTTAACACCAATAGAACAGAGGTAGTAGTTACATGTAAAACATCTAACCCTTCTAAATGTAACATCAAGATAACGGGACAGTTCTTAAACAAGTAGACAAATTTAAATATTTGGACACAATTATTACTTCAGATGGTAGATACGTCACTGAGATAAAATGTCGAACAGCTCAAGCAAAAGCAGCATTCCAGAAGATGAGGGACATCTTGTGTAATAATTCATTATCAATAGAAGTAAGAAAGAACATACTAAAATATTACATGGAGTCCATACTGTTATATGGTAGTGAAGCATGGACAATTGACAATATTGCAAGAAAACATCTGGAAGTCGCAGAGATGTGGTTTTATAGAAGAATGTTGAAAATATCGTGGACAGCTAAAACGAGTAATGCTATAATTCTACAACTGGTCAACTCAAATAAAGAACTTATTAACTGTATTAGAAGACGACAATCACAGTTCCTGGGTCATGTCATGAGAAGAGAGAAGAAGTGGGCTGGAAAACATCGTAACAACTGGAAATATCGAGGGTAAGAGAGACAGAGGAAGACAACGTGAGAAGATGATGGAAGTCTTGAAAGCCTGGCATGATGAAGAGTCATCAGAAAATATATTTAAATGTATAACAAACAGAGGAATGTGGAGGGATATGATCGACTACGCCGGGAGGCATGGTACTAATGAATGAATGTATTATTTTCATAACTTTTCTTATAAGATCTTGCTAGCTTTGCTAATTATTGCTACAGAACTATAGTTACTACATAATTGAAGATCTCATTTTATAGTGCTGATATATAAGTCACATATTGATCACATATAAAGAGTACTGATATATAAATCACATATACAGAGTACTGATATATAAATCACATATACAGAGTGCTGATATATAAATCACATATACAGAGTACTGATATATAAATCACATATACAGAGTGCTGATATATAAATCACATATACAGAGTACTGATATATAAATCACATATACAGAGTGCTGATATATAAATCACATATACAGAGTGCTGATATATAAATCACATATACAGAGTGCTGATATATAAATCACATATACAGAGTACTGATATATAAATCACATATACAGAGTACTGATATATAAATCACATATACAGAGTGCTGATATATAAATCACATATACAGAGTACTGATATATAAATCACATATACAGAGTGCTGATATATAAATCACATATACAGAGTTCTGATATATAAATCACATATACAGAGTGCTGATATATAAATCACATATAAAGAGTACTGATATATAAATCACATATACAGAGTGCTGATATATAAATCACATATACAGAGTGCTGATATATAAATCACATATACAGAGTGCTGATATATAAATCACATATACAGAGTGCTGATATATAAATCACATATTGATCACATATAAAGAGTACTGATATAAAAATCGCATATTTATCACATATAAAGAGTCATCATCATCATCAAGTGCCGTCTCCGCAACGAAGGTTGGCTGCAACGTATCTCCAACATCTCCTGTCTCTTGTCTTGGTGGTGCACTCTGCTAGACTGCAACCTGTCCATCGTGTAATGTTACTCTCCCACGTGTATCTCTGCCTACCTGTTGCTCGCTTCCCTTTGACTTTACCCTCAAGTAAGGTCTTCAATAGGGTGTCATGTCTTTTAATGTGTCCAAAGTATTTTATTTGCCTGATCTTTATTTCTCTTAGTAGTTATTTCTTCATATTAAGTGTCTTTAGCACCTCTTTATTTGTTTTCTTCTCTTTCCATGATGTTCTCCCTATTCTTCTATATACCCACATCTCAAAGGCATCAATTTTGTCTTCTAATTGTTTATTTAGTGTCCATGTTTCTGAGCCATACATTAATATGGAATAGATGTAGCATTTTATAATTCTCATTTTTAACTTGTTTGTAATTTGTTTAGATATTATTAATTTCTATATAATATATAATAATTAATATAAAGAGTACTGATATATAAATCGCATATGTATCACATATAAAGAGTGCTGATATATAAATCACATATTGATCACATAAGCAGGAATACGAAGCGAGAACGAACAGAACACTGTGTACTGAAGGACAGTCACCCTCAGTTTCCTGGACGAGGAATTTCCACAAGGCTTTTGGGGTCAGAGTATACACAGATGGGTCAGCACAGATTGCTGTGAGAAATGGAGGTGCGGGTGTATGTATAGAATATCCCTACAGGCCTAGAACACCAACAGGGAAATTCTGCAATAATTATGATGCAGAAATTCATGCAATTAGGGTAGCAACTGAAAAACTGATGATCACCAATCCTGGTCTACAGCCCGTGGTATTCCTGACAGATGCAAAGTCAGTGCTTCAAGTTTTCCAGTTTGGAAAACTAACAGACTTGAAAAAACTACTTAGCGAATTGTCGTACCAGTATAGGGTAACCATGCAGTGGATACCCACTCTCTGTGGAATACCAGGAAATGAAAAAGCAGACCAGCTGGCTAAGGAAGGTGCTGCCGAAGAACAACCAGATATACCAATCACCTACCATCAGAAAAAAACAGATGATCAAGTCAATAAGAAAGCCACAAACACCAACGCAAAATGAATATCACATTATGAATAGATCAGAACAAGTTGTACTTCTACGTCTCAGAACAGGACACAACATACTCCGCAGTCACACGTATGCAAAGTTGAATATTGGCAACACAGCCATGTGTACATGTGGACAGGCAGCACAGATTGCCAAACATATACTTCAAGAGTGTTCTGAATATGAAACGCTGAGGCAGACTGAGGCCAGAGGAAACAACACTGGAATCAAAACTATATGGACCACTGTATGAACTACAAAAGACAGTGAGTTTTATTCAGGAGACAGAATTACCGGTTTAGATATGTTTCAAGTGAAAGAAAGAAGAAGAAATCACATAAACAGTGTTTATATATCAGTCACATATTAATCACATATTGATCACATATTGAAAGGGCACAATACAATCAGAATAGATAATACCGAGATAGAATGTAAGGATAAATTTGAATATTTAGGAGCAAACATCAACGGTTCAGGAGACTGCATGGCAAAAATAAGAAAGAGATTGGCAATGGCATATTGTAAAATAACACGTTTGAAAAACACATGGACAAACAGCAAAAAGGAAACGAAATAAGTGCTAAGGACTTTTATTTTTCCAGTTGCACTTACGACTGTGAAACATGGACCTAAGTGAAACAGCGGTAAAGAAGATCCATGCCTTTGAGATGAAATGCTACAGAAAGATACTTAGAATATCATGGAAGGAAAAAATGAGAAACTCAGATATTATAAACACATTGAAAATTCCAGAGTATTAGTTATTAAACACAATAGCAAAGAGAAAACTACACCTGTGTGGTAATATAAAGAGACACAACTGTTTAGAAAGACACAAAATGGAGGGAAGAGTGCCTGGGTAGAGGAGAAAGGGCAGACCAAGAAGGCGATGGACTGACGACATTAAAGGTAACATTAATACGTCGTTGGAAAATGCACGCCGCATCGCCCAATACAGAGAGAGGTTCAGAGAGTTCATTGGGAAGTCAAGATTCTGGAGAGAATACTCCACGTGACATCACACACACAAACACACACCAACGCACGCACGAACGCTCACACACAGACATATATACACTACAATACATGGCAGAATGATGTAGTAGATTGAGGATTAATGCAGTTACACCATATTAGCTCAGACAAGTTAATGTTTCATAAAAACGTGTTAGAAAACTAGGATGCAAAGGATACCGTATTGTTCTCGTGCCGTCCCAGGGTTAGCAGATAAACCAGATCTCAAATAATTGTACCTTCTTGTGGTACACATTGGAAACAGATATACAAATCCGCGTGCTGTTTTCCTGAACAACACGTTTGGAACTCGTTTCCACGAACCTAAACGCAGCAGATGCAATGTGAATTGACTGTAAAAACGCAATATCTTCGACACCTCTGCACCAACACATGCAGCGGTACTGTCGACAACATATTTACGCAAGACGTTCCAGCTGGAGCATTGGAGCCAATGCAAATGTCACGAAATGGGTAGATATCAAGACAAATATCGAGAGTGGGTGCGATAATCTCCGTAAGGAGAATATATTGACTACAACGAGAACGCTACAGGGCAGAACCACGAGCAATAGAACGGAAATACAATACAAGGAAATCGGAACTAAAGTATTGTTCAACTCGAGAACAAGCTTCTAGTTCCCGATGCTCCTAAATATGTGTAGAGTAGAATTGGACGAAGGGTTTACCTACGTCGGTGAATGACACCTCGGCTAAGAGGGCGAACTAACCCGGGACGACCGAATTCTACCGTCGAGCTTGTCTTATAACGGAATTATGCTCGCGGAGAGAAAAGATTCAGTACCTTATGGCATATGCACATTACGTCTAATTACGCGAGACGAGTTCGCTAACAGCGGAACACTTCGTTCGAGACAGACGTAGTCAACTCAAGCCTAAATCCTAGTTTACCGTCTTCTCGGAGACTGGCACCCAGGGACATCTTGATTCTTGATTTCTCTTGAATCTTGATTAGAAACTGGCTTCACAGCAGGAGGGACATTCCCATAAGTGCTCCGCCCTCCGCTCCAGCAACCATCCCAGTGTATGTAGACTCAGAGTTCCGATCAGGTGTTGACTGTGTGATCTTCGGTACTTTCCAAAAAATTTACTTTTCCTCCCCTCACCTCTGAATACTCCCATTTCTAACATTCTCTGTATGTGTACATTCTCAACCTCATTGACATCATCTGCATCTTGAAATGAATTTATTACTGCATTCATTAAGTCTGCTTTATATCTTCTCAGCAATGTGCTGTCTATCGCCGCATTGCCTGCCAATAAGGGACATGTTTTGATCTAATAAGTTCAAGGGCACAGAGGGTGATAAACTGTCACAGTGTAGATACGATGCACATTCCTCGCATGGTGACAGATAGGAAGGCTGTCACAGGCTATGAACGCCCACTCGAATTAAAGGTATGAGGAAAACTGATGTGCTGAACCTTCCGATGTGCAAATAACTTCGCAATGCTATAAACTGGCAACACAACTTACATCATATTTCCCGGCGTAAATCACACGAACTTTCGTGTTAGTTGTCAGAAAGCATACGCAGAAGAAGAAGTAAAGAAAAATTACTGTTGCATACCCCACAGACTCTTCCCACACATGACCAGATTGTGAAAAGAACTTCCAGGCAGTTCTGTGGCTCATTAGTCATAGTCGGACCTAAATCGTCCACAATATATGACACACTGGTTATTAGAACAAAAACAGCTAAAAGAAATCATGAAAAATTTTACGCGAATTTCATTGGTCTGTAAACATTACGTCGACAGTGAATGAAAATGTCGTGAAAAGTCAAATAACACATTTTATGAGGCTGTTTTCCAATCAGCCAATATGTCTTCTCTAGTCACAGGTCACTGCTGGACACACCCCGCTCATTATCATTACCTTCATTTCAGTTGAACTCAATTGGTCATCGTCGACTACATCAATCGACAAACGACAGACGAAACATAATTCAACTCAAATAATGACTCTAGAAACCGTTGCATTGAAGACTCAACTATTACCGAATTCAACCTAATAACTGTCATTTCAGTTATTCCATACTATATCTAGAACAATAAATGATTTATTACGACTTTCATGTTTACCTTCAGGTCACATTGCCGGAAATAGTCAACTCGACAACCAATGTCGCTAGGAGCCTCAGGTCATAGTGGGATAATTTACTCGACTTTAATGCTTGCCAAATAAACGTATTGACACAAATCGATGTATTCTACTGTTATATTTATAAGGATTGATGCCTGACAAGTAAATACTCGGAATACAAACAATAATGACACAATAGTGTAAGTAATATGACATAAACATCAAGACAATATATAAATTACTATTATACTAACATATGGAAGCGAGTCTTGGATAATAATCAAATACTATATATATGGCGAGTCAATCTAAAGAAGTATAAACATTAAAGGCAACAGACAATAGATCGAAACGTTACTTTGGATCTTGCCTTTGATGTTTATATTGGTCCTATCTATAACTTGAGTTAACGACTTTTTTTGTGTCAATTTCTGATTCCTTCGCCCATTCGTTGTCAACGACTGTGAATAATTCACAGACTACCTGTTTAATTATGCCAAACAAATGTAAACCCAGCACTCTAAAAAAAATTCAGTACAAAAAGTATGAAACATTACATCATTTTTACCCATATTTCCCCAAACAAATAACAAATTTAAAAAATGTAATTGTCGTATACAAAACAATATTGTTTATATCACATGTTGTCACCCCCCCCCCCCCCCAACCGCCATCCACCTTGTGTATTAGCTGTTAGATATTTTCAGACCTCCCAATTGTTGATGTAACCTTTCATCCTTAATTGACAAATCCCTATTATTCTTATTATTTGCGTTATCGTCTTTGCGTTGCCAGGTTCAGAAATGGGAGCAGAGAAAACAGCACTATAACCTTCCATTTAATTTCTATTCTGTGACATTTTTTTCGGGGAAAACAACAGCCAGGTGAATTATCTACCTGATTCTGAATTTATTTTTTTCAGAATTTGACAATGTTTGGGCCATGTAGCCTTGTCTAATGGTGCGTCTAATAGCTCGTTTATTTATCTCAATGTAACGCATGCGGCCTCGTCTGTGAGTCTCATCAATGGCCAACTAGACAGATCCACCCACGCAGCAGAAAACCTTAGATGACATGCCGTTATATTGAGGCTCTCTTGTGGAAACTGTGTAGCTTGTCCTCATCTGAGTAGAAGGCTCCTTCAATAGGCAGTATACTAAACCGGAAACTAAAATCTCCTGAGTATGAAAGAAAGCTCAGAAAAACTACCCACTGCACATAGGAATAAGAGCTAATCACTCGTAATTCCTGGGGTTCTCAATCAATCAATCACATCAATCAATAAATCTCAATGTTATGTGGCACAGAGAGAGGAACATATCTTGCAAGATTACATTACACTAAACCAGTTCAGAGAGAACTGACCCACAAAAACATACATTCATAGAAAGCTTTATGAGAGCCGTTCAATCTATCTATTCGCTAAACCCTTTGTTGACTTTCAGCGTCAGGGGTAGAAGAGTTATCTGAAGATGGCCCTCGTGTGTGCTGAGCATTTTGTGGAATTTCTCGCCTCTTTTATTTCAGTGGTCCATCATTTGTGTAGTCGGCCTCTAGGTCTGCCTTCATTGTATCTGTGAAGCATGTCTTGCTGTGGTATGCTGTCTGGTGGTAGTTTGCTGAAGTGTGCAAACCATTTGATCTTTTGGCTCTTTATGTACTCCAAGATGGGGGGGGGGGGGGGTTGGGGGGGGGGGGGGGTACTAGTTCTTTGTCTAATTTTCTCATTTCTCACTGTCTATTAGCGACATTCCTATGATTTGCGTCATCATCATCATCAGGTGCCATGCCGGATAGCGTAGGCGATCATGGCTCTTTGTCTACAGTAATATGTATCAAGGTCGTTGTTGTTTCCCTGTCGTGCCAGGTTGTCAAACTGTCTAATATTTTCTTACGTTGTCGTCCTTTGTTTCTGTTGCCTTCAATCTTGCTTGTAGTAACTATGTTCTCCAAACCTACCTGTCTCATGAAGTGGCCAAAAAAATAAGATTGTCTTTTTCTTATATTATTGATTAAGGTCCGTTTCGTATTTGAGTCTTTCAACACCTCCACATTAGTTTTTCTGGCAGTCCATGGTATTCTCAGAATTCTTCTATTGAACCACACCTCTGTTGCTTTTAATTTCTCACTTCCCAGTTTGTTTATTGTCCAAGACTCACATCCATATGTTAGTATATGTGTTATATAGCACTGCAGAACTCTCTTTCTCACCTTACGTTCTGCGTAAGCATGCCATTTCAGCTGTCACTAGTTTACGTTTGTCTTGTACTGTCGTTGTCCATGTTTGGTATTGGAAGCAAAGCGCTAGCATAATAATCGTTTTGATTAGTGTTATTTTGGAGAATAAATCTACATTTTTGTTTCTGAAGATTGGTGTCATTTGTCCTAGGTATGCTTTATTACATCTATTTTGTATTTCTTAACTGCTCTTGCCGTTTGTTGTTATATTGCTTCCTAGGTATATTAATTCTGTCACTTATTTAAGCATGTTGTTTCCAATATATATATTGGTGTTTCTTTCTGTTCTTCCTATCTTCATTACTTCAGTATTTTCTATGTTTATTTTAATGTTAAAGGTTTGGCATGTTTGGTGTAATCTGTCTATTTGTCTTTGTAGTTGCTCTTCTGATGATGCTCTTCTGATAATGCTTTTCTGGTGGGAGACTTTAAGAGCTTTAAATACAGCATGATTTATGAAGAAAACTGAAATTTCTGTATAGACATATGCGAGCCTTAAGTGCTTTCAAATACATTTGCATTTATCAAGAAAATCAGACATGCTGTGTAGACACGTTAAACTGTATTGGTGCCATGAGGAGTTTTCAAATGAAGCAGAATTTGTCAAGAAAACCAAACTTGCTGTGTAGACATGCTGAATCAGACTTGCGGTGTAGACATGCTGAATCAGACTTGCTGTGTAGACATGCTGAATCAGACTTGCTGTGCAGACATGCTGAATCAGACTTGCTGTGTAGACATGCTGAATCAGACTTGCTGTGTAGACATGCTGAATCAGACTTGCTGTGTAGACATGCTAAATCAGACTTGCTGTGTAGACATGCTGAATCAGACTTGCTGTGCAGACATGCTGAATCAGACATGCTGTGTAGACATGCTGAATCAGACTTGCTGTGCAGACATGCTAAATCAGACTTGCTGTGTAGACATGCTGAATCAGACTTGCTGTGTAGACATGCTGAATCAGACTTGCTGTGTAGACATGCTAAATCAGACTTGCTGTGTAGACATGCTGAATCAGACTTGCTGTGTAGACATGCTGAATCAGACTTGCTGTGCAGACATGCTAAACTGTATGGGTGCCAGAAAACCAGACTTGCTGTGTAGACATGCTAAATCAGACTTGCTGTGTAGACATGCTAAATCAGACTTGCTGTGTAGACATGCTAAATCAGACTTGCTGTGTAGACATGCTAAATCAGACTTGCTGTGTAGACATGCTGAATCAGACTTGCTGTGTAGACATGCTGAATCAGACTTGCTGTGTAGACATGCTGAATCAGACTTGCTGTGCATACATGCTGAATCAGACTTGCTGTGTAGACATGCTAAATCAGACTTGCTGTGTAGACATGCTGAATCAGACTTGCTGTGTACACATGCTGAATCAGACTTGCTGTGCAGACATGCTAAACTGTATGGGTGCCAGAAAACCAGACTTGCTGTGTAGACATGCTAAATCAGACTTGCTGTGTAGACATGCTAAATCAGACTTGCTGTGTAGACATGCTCAATCAGACTTGCTGTGCAGACATGCTAAATCAGACTTGCTGTGCAGACATGCTAAATCAGACTTGCTGTGCAGACATGCTAAATCAGACTTGCTGTGTAGACATGCTGAATCAGACTTGCTGTGTAGACATGCTAAATCAGACTTGCTGTGTAGACATGCTGAATCAGACTTGCTGTGTAGACATGCTGAATCAGACTTGCTGTGCAGACATGCTAAACTGTATGGGTGCCAGAAAACCAGACTTGCTGTGTAGACATGCTAAATCAGACTTGCTGTGTAGACATGCTGAATCATACTTGCTGTGTAGACATGCTGAATCAGACTTGCTGTGTAGACATGCTGAATCAGACTTGCTGTGTAGACATGTTGAATCAGATTTGCTGTGTAGACATGCTAAATCAGACTTGCTGTGTAGACATGCTAAATCAGACTTGCTGTGTAGACATGCTGAATCAGACTTGCTGTGTAGACATGCTGAATCAGATTTGCTGTGTAGACATGCTAAATCAGACTTGCTGTGCGGACAAGTTAAACTGCCGATGATAAAAGATATATTCTTCGATGCCATTCCCCCCCCCCTCCTTTCCAATCTTAATAATTATATTATGTTGTCTTTGTCTGTTATTGGTATGAATGGCATGATGACAATGTTACCTCTCAAGTTGACTTCGATAGCCCTCTCTACACCCGATATTCAGCACTTGCTCACTTTTACTGCTCTGTTTCCGAACTGTACTCCGACACATGTCAATATCAGCATCGACTCTCGCCCTACAGTTTATCTTCTTGTAACGTTCTATTTTGACTTGGCAGAAAATGGAAATCGATGATTGTTTTATCAGAATTTCGGGCGACCACATCAGGCATTGAATGGCCTCCCTTAGACGACGCGATGTTCAGCAGCCGCGAGGTGCACACTTTAGAGACACAAAATGAAATCTATTTCCGGTCCTGAGTGGGGTAATGTCCCTATCGATTATTGAAGTTTTTCCTTTATTCCCATTCTAACCCAAGCCTCATGTCAGTTGTTTCGTCTTGCCATTCTCTTTCTGATAAGGAAGCAATAATATTCTCTGACGAGGTTGAAGATCACAAACTTCAAAGAGATGACAAACTGACATTTGTCAATAATGACACGCAACAAAGACATTCTTAGACTACAAATGTCAACCCAAAAAAAGTTTGGTGTTTTGGTTTTCAGTCCCTGTATTTGTGTATATTTGACCCATTCACTCGAAATATGAAAATATTTTCCTATATCAAATTTAGTCTTATATATAACTAATGCAGATGTTGCTGTTATGGCCATTCTCCTTATATGACTTGTTTATACTTTCGCCTAATTTCCCCTATCTAAAAATTCTTTGTCTTTGTCCAGACTGTGCTGTATTATATATATATATATATATATATATATATATATATATATATATATATATATATATATATATATATATATATATATATATATAATATATATATATATATATATATATAATATATATATATATATATATATATATAAGTTGCTGTTTATGATATATATAAACAGCTCTCCCAGTCAGGTGTCCCAGTCAGGTGTCCCAGTCAGGTGTCATAGTCAGGTGCCAGTCAATTGTCCCAGTCAGGTGTCCCAGTCAGGTGTCATAGTCAGGTGTCACAGTCAGGTGTCCCAGTCAGGTGTCCCAGTCAGTGTCCCAGTCAGGTGTCCCAATCAGATATCAGTCAGGTGTCGCAGTCATTGTCACAGTCAGGTGTCCCAGTCAGTGTCCCAGTTAGGTGTCCCAATCAGATATCACAGTCAGGTGTCGCAGTCAGTGTCACAGTCAGGTGTCCCAGTCAGTGTCCCAGTCAGGTGTCACAGTCAGGTGTCACAGTCAGGTGTCCCAGTCAGGTGTCACAGTCAGGTGTCCCAGTCAGGTGTCACAGTCAGGTGTCCCAGTCAGGTGTCCTCTCTTCTAATCACTTCCATTTCTGTTATTCTTTCTATGTGTAACATTCTGTCTCATTGTTAACATATTCATTTTGCAATAAATGTATGACTTCTTTAAATGACTTTACTTTATCTCTTTTCAGTAATCAAATGTTAACCGCAGCATTATCAGCTCTTTCGTTTCTTCTGATTCCAGCTTGACCGGGCAGTATGTCCATGTAATGATCTGTGCAATTGAGTTGTTCAATAACGCAACCCATTCCTTTCTCAACATGTTATTCTCTATCTTGCGCAGCATACTTTAAGAGTCTGTGGGCATTACCGAGTGGATTGATGTATCAGTTATCAACCAACTCACTGCTGCTGTTATTCCCTCTATCTTTGATGAAGAATCGGATGAGTCAGCCAATTACACACCATAACCTCCTTAATCGCCTCTTGCGACACGCATCGAATGTAATGAAAACAGTGCTGCTACTCTTAACTTCCCTTTCGGGCTCAGGAAGCACAAAGGAGTCTCCATATGTGATCAGTCTCCATATCTGACTAGTCTAAATATAGATCAGTCTCCATATCTGACCAGTTCTATACATGATCAGTCTCCATATCTGACCAGTTCTATACATGATCAGTCTTCATATCTGATCAGTCTCCATATCTTACCAGTTCCCATACATAAGTAGTCACCATATCTGACTAGTCTCCATACATGATCAGTCTCCATATCTGACTAGTCTTCATATGTGATCAGTCTCCATATCTGACTAGTTCCTATACATGATCAGTCTCCATACCTGATCAGTCTCCATATCTGACTAGTCTCCATACATGATCAGTCTCCATATCTGACTAGTCTCCATATGTGATCAGTCTCCATATCTGACTAGATCCCATACATGATCAGTCTCCATACCTGATCAGTCTCCATATCTGACTAGTCTCCATACATGATCAGTCTCCATATCTGACTAGTCTCCATATGTGATCAGTCTCCATATCTGACTAGATCCCATACATGATCAGTCTCCATACCTGATCAGTCTCCATATCTGACCAGTTCCCATACATGATCAGTCTCCATATCTGATCAGTCTCCATATCTGACTGCTGAATCACATCTGATTACTCTCCATGTCTGATTTTAGCCTCTATATCTTATCAGTTTCCATATATAACGTCTCCGCAACTGATCAATCTCCATAGCTTACTAGACTCAATATCTCATTAATCTCCATAGCTTACTAGACTCAATATCTCATTAATCCCCATAGCTTACTAGACTCAATATCTCATTAATCCCCATAGCTTACTAGACTCAATATCTCATTAATCCCCATAGCTTACTAGACTCAATATCTCATTAATCTCCATAGCTTACTAGACTCAATATCTCATTAATCTCCATAGCTTACTAGACTCAATATCTCATTAATCTCCATAGCTTACTAGTCTCAATATCTCATTAATCTCCATAGCTTACTAGTCTCAATATCTCATTAATCTCCATAGCTTACTAGTCTCAATATCTCATTAATCTCCATAGCTTACTAGTCTCAATATCTCATTAATCTCCATAGCTTACTAGTCTCAATATCTCATTAATCTCCATAGCTTACTAGTCTCAATATCTCATTAATCTCCATAGCTTACTAGTCTCAATATCTCATTTATCTCCATAGCTTACTAGTCTCAATATCTCATTTATCTCCATAGCTTACTAGTCTCAATATCTCATTAATCTCCATAGCTTACTAGTCTCAATATCTCATTTATCTCCATAGCTTACTAGTCTCAATATCTCATTTATCTCCATAGCTTACTAGTCTCAATATCTCATTTATCTCCATAGCTTACTAGTCTCAATATCTCATTTATCTCCACAGCTTACTAGTCTCAATATCTCATTAATCTCCACAGCTTACTAGTCTCAATATCTCATTAATCTCCATAGCTTACTAGTCTCAATATCTCATTAATCCCCATATCTGACTGTCTCAATATCTGCCTATTATCCACCGCTGACTAGAGTCCATATCTGACGAATCTTATCTCTTAGTAGTATCCATCTATGACCATTCTCCTTATATGACTTGTTTATATTTTCTCCGAATTTCCCATTTCTAAAAACTCTTCGTCTTTGTCCAGACTGTGCTGTGTTCATTCTTAATTTGTTTATTAACACCTGGCTATTATCTTAACACTTTCTGTGATCAATATGTGACTTATATATCAACACTCTGTATATGTGATCAATATCTGACTTATATATCAACACTCTGTATATGTGATCAATATCTGACATATATATCAACACTCTGTATATGTGATCAATATCTGACATATATATCAACACTCTGTATATGTGATCAATATATGACTTATATATCAACACTCTGTATATGTGATCAATATATGACTTATATATCAACACTTATATATCAATTTATGCTTAGAGCACGGACTATTAATAGCTAATTCATGCTACGAGCACAGACGGTGCCACATAAGAGCGTGGTACAAATGGGACAATCTATAAATAACGTACCAGATTGACTACATACTGGTAAGACATAGGCAGAAGATAAACATCACAGACGCAAGGGTTATACTAAATATAAATATAGATACAGATCACCCTCCGGTTGCAATAACTGAAAAATTGAAACGCAAAGGCAGACCAACAACGAACAAAAAACAAAAACAAGAAGAACCGCTGAATTTTATAAAGCTAGAGATATGCTATATCATGAAAGGGCCAAGACCTTCACTACCATACCAAGCAAATGTGATGATATAAATGTAGAATGGGAGTTATTTAAAACTCACATGATAAATAATCTACAAAGTGTATGCGGAGTAAATAAACATACAAAGGGAGACCAGCAAACAGCATAGTGAAATGAAGAGTTACAAAAAGCTACACAAATGAAGAAACAATGTTTTAGAACTTGGATTAAATCTAAAAACTAAAATGATTATGTGCAGTACAGACTAGCTAGACGAAATACGAAAAGAATAGTTAGAGAAGCCAAAGAGAATTCCTGGCGCAAATACGGAGAACACCTAACAGGCATATGTAAGAATAACCCTAGAGATTTCTACAAAAGTATCAACGCAATGAGAATGAGAAACAAAAGCTATAACCCAACTGCAATAATAAACAGCAGAGATGGAATACCTCTACTTAATGGAAATGATAGAATGAATAGGTGGAAAGAATACTTCCAAGAACTTTATAATCTTAACATTCTGACACAACATACTTATAAGGGAAAAGACCAAGACATCGCAGATCCAGAAATGTTAAGCCAAGAAATAGAAATGGCTATCAAGAACAGCACAAACAAGAAATCGCCAGGCACAGATGGCCTTCCCAACGAAGCCATTAAAGCATGTAAAGATATTACGGTAAAATGGCTGCAAAGAGTATTCACAATAGCGTGGAAAGAAGGGGGAAGTCCCAGAGAACTGGCAAAAGACAGTAATCGTGCCATTGTGGAAAAACAGCGGCAACAAAAGAGAGTGTGAAATATACCGAGGCATCTCGTTATTAAGCCACACCGGAGAATCTGTACAAAGATAATATAACAAAGTACACGATACATTTGTCGAACCACAATTGAGCCCCTCTCAATTTGGCTTCATGAGAGGGGTTAGTTGCATAGACGTCTTGTTCACGTTGCGACAAATGAGTGAGAGAACAATAGAATACAACAACGAACTAAACACAATATTTATAGATCAAGAGAAGGCGTTTGATAGAGTCAACAGAGACGTACTATGGGAAACTCTGGAAATGTATTGTATCAAATGACAACTGTTAGAAAGTATAAGATCTTTGTATAAGAACTGCCAATGTGTAGTAAGAACATCAGATGGTATCACAGACGCATTTGATACAAAACAGGAGTGCTACAAGGTTGCGTGCTCTCACCTGTGCTATTCAATATATACATAGACAGAATAATAAAAGAGCAAAAAGTGCAGAACGAAGCATCACCGACTTAGACCAAGACAACTCAGAGCAACCAAACAATAAAATAAATGAACTACTTTTTACAAACGAACAGAGCCTCATATACGACAACGAAGAACTACAAAATCATGTAAGCTCACTATCTGCAACATGTAGAAAATACAACATGAAGATCAATACACAAAAGACGGAAACTATGAAAATATGCAGAACGCAGTGCCCACTAAACATAAAGATAGACAATATAGGAGTAAAACAAGTAACAAGGTGTAATTCTGATGAATATGTGATTTCTACATCTAAAGAGATATCACTATCTCCATCGATGATAACACACCTTAAACAGGTTAAATGAGTTTACTTATTTAGGAAGCATTATATCGAGTGAAGGAAAACCAGTAAGGAGATACAAAATAGATGCAACAAAACATACCAGATCCTAGGACAGATGACACGCATTTTCAAGAACAAAAATGTAAACATAGACACTAAAGTTGCATTATATAAGACTATTATTATTCATCACTATGCTACCAGTGCCAAACCTGGACAATGACAGCACAAGACAAAAGAAAAATAGTGACAACATAAATGACATGTCTACGAAGAATACTCAGAGTGTCATTAAGAGATAGAATTAGAAACGATAACATCAGACAGATAACCAAAACAATACCAGTATTGGAAGACATCAAAAGGACAACAGAGATCACGTGGTTTTCACATGCTTCCGGACTACCGACATATAGCATGCCACAAATGGCCATGACACATAGACATAACGGTTATAAAGCCAGAGCAGACCATGTAAAAGATGGATCACAGAAATCAAAGAAACCACAGGAACAAGATTACAAACAGCGAACAAGAAGGCCATCTCCAGAGAACTCTTCCACCCCTGACGCCGCAAGGCAAACAAGGTACACAGCGTATAGATAGATAGCTAGAACAAGTAACAGAGTTCAAATATCACGGTTGTATTTTTACAGAAAATGGAAGCTTCGATAGAGAAATAGAAATGAGATGTCAAAAGGCAAATGCAGTAACATACCAACTGTCACCACTACTTCTTCATCCCAAGATTGAGATGGAAGTTAGGAGACAAATGATTTACAGTATATTCCTACCAACACTGTGTTACCAGTACCAAACCTGGTGTCTCTCATCTTCACATTACAGGAAAAATAGTGCCATGTGAGATGAAATGCTTGAGGAAAGCTGCCGGGTCACCAGGCTTGATAGATTACGAAATGAATATATCAGGGAAAGAATAGGTATAATACTTTGCACAGATTACATAGAGAGAGAACAGATCAAGTGGTTTGGTCACATTATGAGAATGCATCATGACAAGTTGTCCGTACAGGCATATAACCAAATGAGATCAGGGTACAAAGACAGAGGAAGACCACGTACAGATGGGTAGAAAACGTCAGGGACATCCTGAACAGACAAGGTCATAGCACAGCCGAGGCCACACATCAGGGCTTTGGAACGCAGCACTCGAAGTCACACGATACAATAATTTACACAAACGGCTAAGTAACACAAGAAACAAACAAGTGTGATTGGGGTTTCGTGGCCTACCAAAATGGCAGGAAGCTAACTGAGAAGTAAGCTGTTGTACTCCATTACAACATCGAGTATTAGAATTGAAACAAAAAGCTGTAACAGAAGCTCTTACTTGTCTGAAGACGCAACTACTAACAGACTCAGTGAATCTTTCTGACTCTCAGCGTATGCTGCGCAAGATAGAAAAGTGTATGATCAGAACTGAATGGGTCACTCTTCTCAACAACGGCATGCATAGAATTACATGAATCTACTGTCCAGGTCATGCTGGTGTCAGGGGAAACGAAAGAGCCGATGTGTTGGCTGGAAAAGCGTTGGTGGACGGCACCGAGATAAGAAGAGACAGGATTGAATTGATTAGATCAGTCATGGATACCCTACCAGAAGAAGAGGAGGAAGTCAAACGAGACAATGTACATATTCAGAAAATGGTGCAAATGGTAGGGACTAGAGGTGATGGGAGAAAGTGCTCCCTCTCCGGAAAGTTCAGGAGAGCGCGTAATCGGAAACTGACTGGGACACTGAGTGTATACACTTGTAGATGGCTGACGTATATGTTCATGGATATATGTTCATGGATATATGTTCATGGATATGTGTTCATGGATATATGTTCATGGCTATATGTTCATGGATATGTGTTCATGGATATATGCTCATTGGTATATGTTCATGGATATATGTTCATGGGTATATGTTCATGGATATATGTTCATGGATATATGTTCATGGATATATGTTCATGGATATGTGTTCATGGATATATGTTCATGGGTATATGTTCATGGATATATGTTCATGGATATATGTTCATGGATATATGTTCATGGGTATATGTTCATGGATATATGTTCATGGATATATGTTCATGGATATATGTTCATGGATATATGTTCATGGATATATGTTCATGGATATATGTTCATGGATATGTGTTCATGGATATATGTTCATGGATATATGTTCATGGATATATGTTCATGGATATATGTTCATGGATATATGTTCATGGATATATGTTCATGGGTATATGTTCATGGGATATAAGTTCATGGATATATGTTCATGGATATATGTTCATGGATATATGTTCATGGATATATGTTCATGGGTATATGTTCATGGATATATGTTCATGGATATATGTTCATGGATATATGTTCATGGATATATGTTCATGGATATATGTTCATGGATATATGTTCATGGATATGTGTTCATGGATATATGTTCATGGATATATGTTCATGGATATGTGTTCCTAATCAAGAATCAAGGGTTTACCATGGTCAACGCAATTCAAATCGACTAAGACATTAAACTCCTAATCTCCCCCCCCCCGCGACACTTAACGGCACAAGTGGAAATGACAATAGATAGAGAGAAATACAGACAGACAATATAGATAGATGGATGGATGGATGGGTGGGTGTATAGATGGATGGATGGATTCCAAAAATATAAATATTGACCAACGAAATCACAATAATAATAATAATAATAATAATAATAAACGAACGAATGAAGTCCTAATTAATTCTGCAGAGAGGTCTTCCAAAGCCGATAGTCTCTGTTCAGTCCAGTTGTGTTTTGCCTCGCAGCTCTATTTAATCTAGAAAAATATTTATTTATAGCAAACTTATTTGTTGAATCAGCTGTTTTTATACAATGAACTGTATTTGCACTTAACGTAATTTTAAGAAAAAAAGTGTATTTATTTTTGCAAAGATGCTTAAATTGTAGTTTGTTTCTTCCCATAATCATGTCAGACTCAGCGAGAAGAACAATGTTCTCCTTTAGTACATAAGTAGGAGGTCATTTTTACATTAGATACACATTAAAAATTACCTTCAGGACCGTAAACGATTTCTTCAACCTGCGATCGTCAATCTAGTGGATTCGTTTGATTCTTGCTTTCAGTATTCATTCTCAAACTCCCGTGGTTCTCTCTTGCAATTGTCCTACTATATTTTCAGCAGGATGTGGTCCAGAGAATGGAAATGTCTTGTTTCGCCGTTTATCTTCGACGAGATTTGATTCTTATTAGGATGAATTAAATCGCAGTCATCTATTTACACATTAGGTTAGGCTAGTGCTCCGCACAAAGAGTAAGTTGGCGGGAAAACGTTGTCCTGATGTCCCGTCCTTGAACCGCTTTTCACGAAAATGAAAAAGCCTCGTGTACAATAAACCTTTCCCGGAACAGTCATGTGTAGGCCTACTGATCCCACGCTGCGTCACTAATATTGGCTTACGCTATTAAGTGATAGTCGATATGCGTGCACTTCGTGTCGCAAACATAAACACGGAAGTGGTCAAATAAACTATTTTGTAAGATCAGCGCGCATGTCCATTCTAGAGCATGGCTCGGCATACACAAATTGTTTGAAGGACGGGATATCTTTGCAACGTTTCTAACAACCAATTTTTTCTGAAATCCATAGCATTTATATATATATATATAAAGAGAGAGAGAGAATGAGGTTTAACCATAGGTAAACGGGCGAATGAGGTTTAAGCATAGGTTTACGGACGAATGAGGTTTAACCATAGGTAAACGGGCGAATGAGGTTTAACCATAGATGTAAACGGGCGAATTATTTTTTAAATTATATTTTAATTTCAGGTAAAGCTCCCTCCTTACAGACAACTTATCTACGGCCCTGTCAGCATTTATTGCAGAGACGGCACTTAATGATAATGATCGGCCGTGTGTCTCAATTGTGGCCGGCCTGAACTTCTAGTTCAGGGTGTACAGAATATGGCCACTGTCGTCTTTCCAGACATGTCGTAGGAGGCGACTAAGGAATATTGGGGAGAGAGGCTAACAACCTGTCCCCTGTGGAAAAAATCAGTCACATCTCGTCTCGATTTCTTTCATTTTTTTGTTGTATCACATCTTCTTCTTCTTCTGCGTTCGTTCTCATACTCCTGCAAATTATCAGGATGTAGTCCGGAGAACGGAATGCGTTGTGGCATGATTTACAACAGTGCTGTGATATCTGCGCATTTCGTCCCGACACATCCGACCTCAGCATGGCTTTGGGTCACTGCCCCTTTATGGGATGTGACAGCCAACTCCATCCCATAACCTCCTCAGTCGACGACATGCATGGAAGGTAAACAGTGTTGCTATTCTTTGCTCTCCTTTCGGGCCCCGGCAACACAAGGGCGTTATATCACATAATCGATGGGAGGCATAAAGGGGGGAACAGAGAACGAAGATATAGACTTATGGTTATAGACTTAGATATAGACTTAGATATGGACTTATGATTATAGACTTAGATATAGACTTAGATATAGACTTATGGTTATAGACTTAGATATAGACTTAGATATGGACTTATGGTTATAGACTTAGATATAGACTTATGGTTATAGACTTAGATATAGACTTATGATTATAGACGGATATAGACTTAGATATAGACTTATGGTTATAGACTTAGATATAGACTTAGATATGGACTTATGGTTATAGACTTAGATATAGACTTATGGTTATAGACGGATATAGACTTAGATATAGACTTATGGTTATAGACTTAGATATAGACTTAGATATGGACTTATGGTTATAGACTTAGATATAGACTTATGGTTATAGACTTAGATATAGACTTATGGTTATAGACTTAGATATAGACTTAGATATAGACTTATGGTTATAGACTTAGATATAGACTTATGGTTATAGACTTAGATATAGACTTATGGTTATAGACTTAGATATAGACTTATGGTTATAGACTTAGATATAGACTTATGGTTATAGACATACATCGATCTTGTGGTTGGATCTGGAATGCTTTATTTACAAAGAATCTTCTTACGGTTTCATCTAAAAAATAAAGTTATCTCTGGCGATTGTAATTATGGTGTAACCTAAAACAACTTACTTCTAACGACTGTACCCTGTACCTATAATTTGGCCTTAAGCAAATTACTTCTGAAGACTGTACCCTGTACCTATAGTTTGGCCTTAAACAAATTACCTCTGACGACTGTACTTATGGTGTGAGATAAACCAATTTACTTCTGACCACTGTGCCCTGTACCTACAGTTAGACCTAAAACAACTGCTTCTGATGACTGTACCGTGTACTTCGGGTTGATCTAATACAGTTTATTTCTGACGACTCCACCCTGTATCATCTATGTGCCCATGTGGGCATGCAGCACAGACAGTGGAACACATCCTGCAAGACTGCATTACACTACACAAGTTAAGGGAGGAACACTGACACACAGAGACGGATATCCACAGAAAGCTGTATGGGAGCACTGAGGAACATTAAAATACAGCAGTATGTTATGTTCTGTTCCTCCAGGACCATAGACGGCGCATAGGGGAGAAACCATAGTTTTCCATTTCTGTCTTTGTGTTGCCAGGTCTTTCAATTGTTGCGTGTTGTTTAGGTTCTGACATGCCTTCTCTATTAATGGTTCTTCGTAGAGTTTCTCTAGGTTTCCCTCTTCTTCTTACTCCGGGTGGCACCCTGACAGCTGGGGAATTCTTAGGCTGTTCCTTCTGATGTAAGTCCAAATGAAGGAAGATATATAGGTTTGTTTGTTTTCCTCTCTTATAGTAGTGTTAGATTTAAAGCCACTCCACTTAACATTCAGAATGGTACGTAGGCATTTGTTTTCAAAGGTGTCTAGTCTCTTATCTGTGGCTTTTGTGGCTTTCCAACTTTCGCATCCATATGACAGAATAGGGATGATGTTGGAGTTAAACAACCTGAGTTTTGTAGTGTTTCTTGGTGTGTTTGACGTCCAGATATTACGTAGTTTATTGAAAGCACCCGCTGCAAGGGCAATACGGTGTAAAATTTCTTTTGATGAGTCTCCATCCAGTGTAGATTGGTGCCTAAATATGTAAAATTGTTGACTTTTAATAATGGAACATTTTGAATTTCTATGTTGTCGTTGGATCTCGTAATATCTAGTATATGAGTTTTTGATGTGTTGATTTTCAACCTTATCTGATTTGAGTAGTGTTGGAGATTGTCAAGCTTAGATTGAGCATCTGTGTGGTTTGCGCTCAAAAGGGCCAGGTCATCTGCGTAGTCAAGATCTTCGAGAACGGTATTATTAATCCATTTTATTCCTGTCCGCTTATTTTCAGTGCTCTTTCTCATGACCCAATCAATAGCGACGCAGAAAAGTAATGGGGACATGATGCATCCCTGTTTAACGCCGTAACAACTTGGAACCATTCTGACTACTCAGTGTTTGTTTGAACACAGCAATGTGAGTTGGTGTAGAATGCCTTTATAACATTGATTATTTTAGTAGGAAAACCGTATTGCTGTAGAATATTCCATAACGTAGGCCGATGAAGACTATAAAATGTGTTTTTTTTCAAAGTCAACAAAGTTGATTATAAGCGGGGATTGAAATTCGATGGATTCTTCAATGATGATGCGAAGAGAAAATATGTTGTCTGTGCAGGAGCGAGCTGATCTAAAGCCTGCTTGTTCTTCTCTTAGTAGTTTATCAACAGCATTCTTTAATCTTTCCAAGATGATGCTTAGGAAGACCTTGCCTATGACTGATAATAGGGTGATACCCCCGCCAGTTGTTGCAGTCTGAAGGGTCGCCTTTCTTGGGGAGTTTGATGATGATGCCGTAAGCAGTATACATCAAGAAAACTGGGCGTGCTGTGTAGACCTATCAAACTGTGAACGAGAAGAAGAAGAAGTACATGCGGTTTGACCTAAAGCAATTTACTTTTGACCACTGTACTTAAGGTGTGAGATAATCCAATTTACTTTTGACGACTGTACTTAGGGTGTGAGATAATCCAATTTACTTTTGACGACTGTACTTAGGGTGTGAGATAAACCAATTTACTTCTGACCACTGTACTTAAGGTGTGAGATAATCCAATTTACTTTTGACGACTGTACTTAGGGTGTGAGATAAACCAATTTACTTCTGACCACTGTACTTAAGGTGTGAGATAATCCAATTTACTTTTGACGACTGTACTTAGGGTGTGAGATAAACCAATTTACTTCTGACCACTGTACTTAAGGTGTGAGATAATCCAATTTACTTTTGACGACTGTACTTAGGGTGTGAGATAAACCAATTTACTTCTGACCACTGTGCCCTGTACCTACAGTTTGACCTAAAACAACTGATTCTGATAACTGTACCGTGTACTTCGGGCTGATCTAAAACAGTTTATTTCTGACGACTGTACTTACGTGACACCTAAAACAATTTACTTCTGACAATTGTACCTTGTACTTAGAGTTTGACTTAAAACAATTCACTTCTGTCGATCGTATCCTGTGCCTGTAGTTTGGCCTAAAACAATTTACTTCTTACGACTGTACGTACCCTATACTTGCAGTTTGGCCTTAAACAAATTACTTCTGATGACTGTGCTTAGGATGTGACCTAAAGTAATTTATTTCTGACGACTGTACCCTGTACTTGCGGTTTGACCTAAAACACTTTATTTCTGACAACTGTACCCTGTACTTGCGGTTTTACCTGAAACAATTTACTTTTGACGACTACGAGTATGGTTTGACCTGAAATTCTTTTCTAAGACAAATGTACTAATCGTCCAATCGTAATCGTATTTGTTCTAGATTTGATCTATAAATATTTCCAACAATGACTGTTCTTACGGATTGATATAAAAACATTTTTCTTACGACTGACTATATGGTTTGATCTACAGACTTTTACACTTACAATTGGACATACTAAATCATAACCTGTGACAGCTGTTCGGTAAAAATTTAAATATAGGCTTACTTTAGATTGGAGTTGAAAGATCGAAACCTCATTATGGCGAATTAGACCTATGTTCTTTCAAAGGTAAACATGAGTCACTTTGGTTGTATCAGGGCGTATTACCAGTAAAACATAAAGACAGCTCGAGGCCACCTAGTTTGTTGTACAGATTTTATTGTAGTGCGAGATTTGCTATATATAGAGAGACAGGTTCTAAAGATAGAATCGGCCCAGCGATTACAGTAAATACATCAGCGCTGTGAGCGTAGAGATAACGGATCGATGACACCGATTCTCAGACATCTGAAAATAATTAGAAAACTCATACAGATATGGGTAGCCGGGGTATCTGCATAGTTAGTTCACTGGAATCCTGGTCGAGTGGCCCACTATTTTATTTGGAAATATTTTGTTAAGATTATGTAGGACTTCTATGTCGACCATATCAAGGTAAATGAGTAGCAGGTTTTCTCTTAAAGTAAAAATAGCAGAGGTAATGCTGACTACATCATTCTTAGGTCTGGCACTTAATGTTGACCACAGCATTCTTAGGTCTGGCACTTAATGTTGACCACAGCATCCTTACGTCTGGCACTTAATGTTGACCACAGCATTCTTAGGTCTGGCACTTAATGTTGACCACAGCATCCTTACGTCTGGCACTTAATGTTGACCACAGCATTCTTAGGTCTGGCACTTAATGTTGACCACAGCATCCTAACGTCTGGCACTTAATGTTGACCACAGCATTCTTAGGTCTGGCACTTAATGCGGACCACATCGTCCTTAGGTCTGGCACTTAATGCTGACCATATAATTCTTAGGTATGCTGCGAAATGCTGACCATGTCATCCTTAGGTCTGTCGGGTAATGCTGACCACATCATCCTTAGGTCTGCCGTCTAATGCTGACCACATCAACCTTAGGTCTGTCGGGAAAAACTGAACATATTATCCTTAGGTTTTCCGTCTTATGCTGACCACATCAACCTTAGGTTTGTCGGGAAACGCTGAACACATTATCCTTAGGTCTGCCGCTTAATTCTGACCACATCATCCTTAGGTCTACCGCGTAATGCTGACCACATAATATATATAATAGCAAATAAGTTTTGCAATGAGCAGAAATAATGTATAACGAATAAATGTTTCGACAAAGTTTTGCAATGAGCAAAAACAAGATAGAACGAAACGACGTTTCGACCACCTTTTGCAATGAGCAAAGTTTATTTGCATCCTAGTCGTGTGGATTTAAGCTATATTACAAAGGATGGAAGCATGGGCATATTCTTGTTGTAACTTTTGATGTTTTGCCTCTAGATCTTGATGTTTTGCATGTTGAACTTTGTATTTTTGTATTGATCCTGGAGTGTTTATACTTCTGTACCTCAGTAATTGATATATATATATATATATATATATATATATATATATATATATATATATATATATATATATATATATATATATATATATATATATATATATATATATCTGTGTATGTGTGAATGTGTGTAGATGTGAATGTGTGTGTGTATGCGCACGCGCGTATGTGTAATATAAATGGATGTCATAATTTTACTTATTAGGCTACTGACTACTATTAGGGGCTGTATATAAATAACACCCATAATCATTTGCCAATTTTGGACCCCTCTCCCCTCGCTTGTTAACAACTGTTAAGACATCAGGAAATCCTTCCCCTTTTACTTAATTACGTCAAACAATTATCCCTCGTTCTCTAACCAAATTATTCCTGCAGCAAATGTTAGAAAAGAATATTCATCCCTCGCTACTTCGCGGGTCATTTATAGCGGTCTCAGTACATCGCGGATTTCTAAAAATATATTTACAGTATGTACACTTTAGTTACATCTACGTATGTTATACACACATGTATCATATTTATATTATTTATACATTATTTTATGTATATTATTTATACTATTAATATTTTATGTACATGTTTGAAACTATTCTTTAATGTTCTAATGATAACATATGCACTTATATGGTTTCATATACACTTATTGATATTATACATACACAAAAAATGTACGTGTGTTAGAAATGAGAGGATTACACTACTTCGCAGTTTTTCACTTATAGCGGCCGGTTCTGGTCCTTATTAACCGCGATAACTCAGGGATGACTGTACTTGTTTTCACATTCTTCCTATGACGTTACCTTCCTTATGAATTCTCTGAACACTTCGCGATTCTGGAAGAGTTCGCCTGTCGCAGCTAGAGACATGTTTAAGCAATCTGACATATCACTGCACCATCGTCGTCTTCGGCGCCCTCTTCCCTTGTTGCTGTTAACTCTGCCTTCAGCTATAAATCTTTCCATGCTGTTATGTCTCTTTATATGACCAAAAACAAAACAGCTTAAAATTCGTCTACCAAGTTGTAATATACAAGAAATCTGCTAGCTTTTCCATAGAATAACAATAACGGGAACAATAACGTGAAAGGAACTACAGTCGACGTATTGTGGTATATTTGCAAACAGTTTACTTTACAATATTCAACGCATAAAGCTGCTAGGAATACTGTACCGCGAGTAGAAATTAGGCGTAACGACCTCATAAATACTCCAAAATATATTGCAACAAAAACTCTGAAGGGGTTGGGGAGAGAGAGAGAGAGAGAGAGAGAGAGAGAGAGAGAGAGAGAGAGATATTAGCGCTATAATTATATTTTTGTAATTTCTAAAAAAAATATATACGTGTGAGTGTACGTGCGTGTGTGCGTACGTATGAGTGTATGTGTGTAGTCTCAGATGCAGGCCACGGAGCACATGATAGTAGTGTTCTAGTCTTAAATTATGTGTGTGAGTGTGTATATATATATATAAAGAGAGAGACCGAAAGAGAGGCATAATTATATATATAGAGAGAGAAAGAGAGAGACAGAGCGAGAGATAGTAATTAAGACTAAAACACTACTCTGGTATGCTGGTTCGGCCTTCATTTCAGCCGTTTTTGTTGTTTTTTTTTTGTTCACGTTAAACTGTGTAATATAGTTGACATAACTGCCAAATATTTCAATTCTTCCAGCCAATCCTGGGATTTCTAGGTCAACAATCGATTAATAAAGACACGTAGGATTTGAAAACATAACTTCCAGTTCTGTCCTGGCACACGCGCCAGACAAGTACTCTCTCGCATAGAATCAGCAGACGGTATATTCCTTCTCATCTATACTCGCTCGAGTACAAATAATACTTCCTCTTTACGTTCCGGGTCTCCTACCTCATGCATAGTTAAGTCCGTAAATATGGGGGGGGGGGGTCTCCAGAAAAAGAGAATACTATATCTGGCACTAAACAGTAACGGTAATCTACCTCCGCTATGATCAATCAATATCAATAAAACCCATAACCCTTCAGGGTCGTAGGGGTACCACATTGGAAGCTTCAGCACACAGAGTCCTCCAGTGAATTCTATCCTCAGCGATGCGGATGAGTGTGGAAATATCTAGCCCTGTCCATTCCTTGATGTTGTCTGTCCATGTCTTTATTTGCGCTCCTCTGCTTCTTCCACCCTCGACAGTTCCCTGCAGTATTGTTTTTGACAAGGAATCGTGCCTGCATACATGTCCGAACCATGCTAGTTTTCGTCGTTTCACTATTGAAAGCAATGGCTCCTGGACACCTGCACACATTTCTACTTTATTTCTTACGTACACATTGGTCTTATGTTCCCTATAGGAAATTCGTAGAATTCTTCTGTAGCATTTATACTCGAAAGCCTGTAATCTTCTCTCCATGTCCGCAGTGAGTGTCCAACTCTCACAACCATACAACACAACGGAAAGCACCAGCGACCTATACAGTTTGATTTTCACTCCAACACTGATGTTGCTTTTCCAAATCACAGTTAGCCTTGACAAGGACGCTAAAGCCATCTCCAGCCTTATTTTTAGTTCTGCTTTGCATTTACCATCGCTGCATATACTGGATCCGAGGTATTTGAAGGTATTCACCTCTTCAAGCTTGTGTCCATTCATCATGATATTAGTCTGGTTTTCTGTGTCTCTGCTGTTTACCAAGATTTTGCTCTTATCTGAATTGATTTCCATTCCGTAATTGCTGGTAACTTTTTCTAACTTTGATGTTAATTCATGCAATGATTGTTCTGACCCAGCTATATGATCAATATCATCAGCGAAACGCAAGTTGCAAATAGGGTGACCTCCGATCGATATAGACGTGTTGTAGTCATGTAATGTCTCTTGTATGATGTGCTCTAAGTATATGTTAAAAATGTACTGGGGACATTATGCATCCCTGTCGAACTCCCACAGTTGTTTTGAAGAAGATGTGATATATCTCCACTATGATATACACTACTGATCGGGTAGTCTCCGCTATGATATACACTACTGATGGGTAATTTCCGCTATGATATACACTACTGATCGAGTAGTCTCCGGTATGAAATACACTATTGATTGGGTACTGGTTATTTCAAATGCTTGGAAAAAAATGCTTAACTGCGTAGATTGTAGCGCTTTTAACTGAATTAATTGTAGTCAATTTCAATATTCATTTCATGGACCAGACTTGTCTTTTATCTCAGACTGTCTCACGTTTTAGACGTATCTCCTGTCTCAGAATTGTATCATGTCTCAGACGTGTTTAATGTCTCCGACTTCAGTGTTCATTTCATTTCTCATACTTGTCTCTTGCATCAGATGTGTCTCATGTCTCACACTTGTCTCTTTTATCAGACGTGTCTCATGTCTTCTATCTCAATCTTGTCGCCTGTCTCAGAAGTATGTCTCAGACTTGTCTCATGTCTCAGGCTTATCTCCTATCTCAGGAGTGTCTCTTGTCTCAGACTTGTTTTCTGTCTCAAGCATGACTCTAGTCTTATACTTGTCTACCGTCTCATAGTCATGTGACGTATGTGTGTGTCATGTGACGTATGTGTGTGTCATGTGACGTATTCCTTCCAGAACGTTGTCTTCCCAATGAACTCTCTGAACCTCTCTCTGTCTTGGGCGATGTGGCTTGCATTTTCTAGCTATGCATTCATGTTATCTTTAATGTCGTCAGTCCATCGTCTTCTTGGTCTGCCCTTTCTCCTCTTCCTAGGTACTCTTCCCTCCATTATTTGTCTTTCTAAACAGTTGTGTCTCTCTGCTGTCTCATACTTGAACATTAGTTTCATGCACAAAACGTACCGTATCTTGAGATTCATGCTCCGTATCCTAGAGTTTGTCTTCTAGTATGGCTCCTTGAGGTCACCGACGGCTACGAATCTTCTGAGACTAGCAGATTTGAAGGATATGTTTGCCCGTATGTGTGCTTATTCCACATATACAGTCTTGAGTATGTTACAAGTTATGTTCGCCGTGTGTTGTCGGCCTGAGAATAACATCAAGGCTTTGAGCTGGCATGCATGCTGTAACGAAGGATTAACGAGGGTTGGAATTTGATTAGCTGTTCCATCCAGTAGTCCATACATAGCAAATAACATACATGGAAAAAAAAGATATTTTTTCACAGCCCTCCACCACTTCCATTCATTTTGCGACCATACCAATGGTTAAGCTCATGCTGATTAGAGTACTAAGATCATGAATGGAAGTTATGACATTTCAAAATGTATTTTGTTTATGAAACGTTCCCATTTTTGTAAATTCGTATCTACGTTTTATCGGAGCTGTAATATGATATAAAATATTTTGTCGGACACGTGTAACCTGTAGCATTGTAACATGTAAGTTTTAGGCTACAATCTGTACGCTGTAACATATAAGCTGTAACATGTAAGATGTAACCTGTAAGCTGGAATCTGTAAGCTGTAACATATAAGCTGTGAGCTGCAATTTGTAACATGTAAGCTATAAACTGTAACATGTAAATTATAAGCTGCAGTCTGTAACATGTAACATGTAAGCTGTACGCTTTAACATGTAAGTTGTAAGCTGCAATCTGTAACCTGTAACATGTAAGCTGTAACATGTAAGCTGTAGCATTGTAAGATGTAACATGTAAGCTGTAATCTGTAACATATAACCTGTAATCTGTAAGCTATAAAGTGTAAGATATAACCTGTAAGCTGTAAACTGTAAGATATAACCTGTAAGCTGTAAACTGTAAGATATAACCTGTAAGCTGTAGCCTGTAAACTAATATAAAGATGATTTGTTAAATGAGATCATGTGTTGAGAGTATTCTAAGATCGTGTTCTCACTGTGAATATGGCAATGGATTATTGTTTTTATTATGACAATATTTATTAAGAATAGATGATGTGAACAACTGGATCCACTAAAAATGTAATCTCGTGGAACGATTCTTAATGTCGTCATCATCACAGGTTCCGTCTCCGCATCGAAGGTTTGCTGCAGTGGGCTAGTAACATTCTGTGGTCTCCTACATGGATGGTGCACTCTGCTGGACTTATTGTGTCAGTTTTTTTGTCAATATTTCTAGTGTGTGTGTCGTTAAATAATTAAATATATTCAGGAACATCAGACTCGATTTATTTACGTTTCATACTAGTTCAAATCTGTGAAATAAAGCAGTAAGTAAAGGAATATTCGGTACCGTACAAGTAGACGCCAAGGAATAACGAAACAAACTCCAGTGGAGAAAGAACTAAACATATTCCAGTGGAGGAAGCACTAAACAAACTTTAGTGGAGGAAGTACTAAACAAACTCCAGCGCAGGAAGAACTAAACAAACCCCAGTGGAGGAAGAACTAAACAAACTCCAGTGGAGGAAGTACTAAACAAACTCTAGTGGAGGAAGGACTAAACAAACTCTAGTGGAGGAAGAACTACACAAACTCTAGTGGAGGAAGCTTTGTGGGGTCTTTCTTACCTCTAATATTTTATTGTAGAGCGTCTTGATATAACCTTATTGGACTTTGTTGTCTGCTGGTTGAAAGGAGCGCGCCTCTCCAAATGAGAGGTAAACTCATTAACTTCCTGCCAGAATTACACAATTGTGGGTCATATCAAACGACATGACACTTTAGAAGTCGTTAAATACAAAACTGATGTTACTGTATGGTCTAACTATAAAACACTGATGTTACAGTATGGTTTAACTATAAAAAACTGATGTTACTGTATGGTCTAACTATAAAACACTGATGTTACTGTATGGTTTAACTATAAAAAAACTGATGTTACTGTATGGTTTAACTATCAAAAACTGATGTTACTGTATGGTTTAACTATCAAAAAACTGATGTTACTGTATGGTTTAACTATAAAAAACTGATGTTACTGTATGGTCTAACTATCAAAAAACTGATGTTACTGTATGGTTTAACTATAAAAAAACTGATGTTACTGTATGGTTTAACTATCAAAAAACTGATGTTACTGTATGGTCTAACTACCAAATAACTTCCTCTGGCAGTTTCGTTGTTTATACTTTAGCTTTAATCAATCAATCAATAAACCCGTAACCCTTCAGAGCCGTAGGGGTACCACATTGGATGCCTCAGCACACAGAATCATCCAGCGAATTCTATCCTCAGCGATGCGGATGAATGTGGAAATATCTTGCCCTGTCCATTCCTTGGTGTTGTCTTCTATGCCTTTATTTTACCTCTTCTGCTTCTTCCACCCTCGACAGTTCCCTGCAGTGTTGTTTTTGACAAGGAATCGTGCCTGCATACATGTCAGAGGTACTTTAGCTTAGAGAATACAGAATAAAGTCAAGTATCTTTACACTATTTTAACATCAGATGATTGGTGATCCACTGAGATCAAGCATAGGATGGCACAGGACAATTCAATATTTCAAAAAATGAGAAATATTCTATGCAATGAAGTAATATAATTGCATACGGGAGTTCAAGTGCAATGGTGTTATATTAAGCCAATCCTTCTTTATGGAGGCGATGCATGGACAGTAAACAAAAGTGCCCAAGATAAGCTGGAGGCAACTGAGATGTGATTTTTAAGAACAATGATGAAAATTTCCATGGACAGCCAATAAAACTAATATAGAATTCTCAGAGATGCTGGAGTAAATTGACAGTTATAATAACAAAAATTAGAAACAGACAATCAAAGTGTTTAGGGCATGTGATGAGAAAAGTAAAACTTGAACATTTAGTAACCAGCGGAAATATCACGTGGAGAAGAGACAGAGGAAGACAAAGAGAAACATTTCTGGATGAGTTGTCACTGTGATACAATAAGAAGTCACCAACTGAACTTATTAACAACAGAAGAGACAGAGAGTTGTGGAGAAGCATGATCCCCTACGCCACTTGGCATGGCATTTGATTGATTAATTAGAGAAGACTATACTGTAGGGGATGATGCCAGTGCAACGAAAAAGGAGTAGACCAAGAAAAAGATGGACACAAGCGCCATCAAAGACAACATCAACATGTCACTTACAGAAGCTGACAGATAGCTCAAGATCGGCAGGAGTTTCGAACTGATGTGATGACTGCTGCATCCTGACCAGGATATGCTACATGATGATGATATATATATATATATATATATACATTTATATATATATATATATATATATATATATATATATATATATATATATATATATATATATATATATTGTGTGTCTAGAATGACTGTGTACATCAGTGCACTCATTTACATTGACGTAAGTTACATTACATACGGCAAATGAATTATGAATATTTAGTGTGTGACATCAGTTCACAACGACTTTAGGTATTAGTTTATTGCATATCCTCTTCTCACACCTGACATGTCTATAGGTGCTCAGATCTCCGCTTCAGTACATCTCTTATGTCAACGGTGAGACTTGCTAGAAAATAATGTGCAGATCAAACTTCGAAGGGACATCCTATACTGTACAAAGACTTTTGGGGCCACCATATGCTTCTCAGTCACCTACGTACTCATAGAGAAGGTCATATCATACCAATAACGGAATTTTCATAAAATGGATGTAACAAATGTGCATCACTTGTAATGGGAAGACTACTGGGGCAATATAAAATATAGCAAAAATTGGCAATACACTAGTTATTTCCCCTTAAACTCTCTAATAACTTTTCTAGCTATATATTTTGTTGTTTTTTCAAAAACACTGATATCTAAACACCATGACTGCCAAAGAAATATATTGTATTAATTTTAAATGTTGAAGCATTTGATTTTTCTGAATATTCATAGAATGTGAATGAGTCGGTGATATAGAACACTTTGTCTTTCAGATTAATAAACACATTCAATATGGCTGCCTCCTTGAATGTACACAAGTCTGCTTCACCTAAAAATAATGATGATCACGATGCCGATGAACAAAGAGATTTGGAAAATAACCATATATTTAAACAGCCAACAAATGTTTCATGTCATCTTCTCTACCCAGACAAGTATGGTGACTGTAAGTGTGCCAGCGTGGCATCATTTATTTAACTACATGATATTGTCTGTCTCAACTGTCTGTCACTGTCACGATTACTTTACTTTATTATTATTATTTAATTTATTATTATCTAAGTTAAACTTGGGCCTAAACTTTCTATCATCTTAACTATCTATGCGTAATGACTGTTCTTCAGCGCCGAACACGGTGCATAAGAGCAGAAACCAGACCTCTCCAGTTTGAGCGATGTGATGCTACTGTGTGTAATTCTTATTGTTGTATAGTCATGATCATAACCTCCTTGATGCAATGAATTTGATCATGCATGGTGGTTCTGCGAAGTCTCTGTAACTTAACTGTTCTTTTTCCATCTGGTACCAATTTTAATTCTTGTGGCTGTTTTCATTTATTCTAAGTACATGTCCGATATAAGTCCATTGTTTTCTTATTGATATTGTTGTAGAAGTTTAAAGTTTATCAACTTTAATTATTTTCATTGATTCGTAGTCAAGTCTGTGTACTAAACTTAGTCTGACTTTAGACAATCACAGAGCATCCCCATCTGTAGCATCAGTTTATTTTCTCAGAATCATCGACTTGTACTCTCAGTCTTGAACAAAAAGGGTATTAGTATTTTCAGATCCTTTGTGTGTCATATATTATTACTCATATACTTGACAAATAAAGACATGGACAGACAACATCAAGGAATGGACAGGGCAAGATATTTCCACACTCATCCGCATCGCTGAGGATAGAATTCGCTGGAGGACTCTGTGTGCTGAAGCATCCAATGTGGTACCCCTACGACCCTGAAGAGTTATGGGTTTATTGATTGATTGACTCATATACTTGCCACAGGCAATTGTTCATCTGGTTTTTTCAGAAAAACAATGGCCAACTACTGATCATATTTCAATATGGGTTGATGGCTACATCCTGAATAAGATAAGCTACCAGTTTTTTTTATGTGTCATGTTGTGTGTGACTGTGGGAAAGGGTAAAACTACGGCATCACTGTGCTATAAATAGCACACAATGTTTACATTTTTAAGTAGCCGACGTCACGGATTTCCGTGTAACAGAAATTAATGGATGCCGTGACATCACATCTCCCGACACAAACGACATCAACCACATTTATAATTATAATTTGTATCATCATCATCATCAGGTGCCATGCCGGGTGGCGTAGGCGGTCATGGCTCTCCACAGCTCTCTGTCCACAGTATTATGTATCAAAGTCGTTGTTGTTTCTTTGCCGTGCCAGGTTGTCAAACTGTCTAATATTTTCTCACGTTGTCGCCCTCTGTCTCTGGTGCCTTCAATCTTGCCTGTTGTGATTATGTTCTCTAAACCTGCCTGTCTCATGAAGTGGCCAAAAAAAGAAGATTGCCTTTTTCTTATATTGTTGATTAAGGTCCGTTTCGCATTTAACTCTTTTAACACCTCTACATTAGTTTTTCTGGCAGTCCATGGTATTCTCAGCATTCTTCTGTAGAACCACATCTCCGTTGCCTCCAATCTCCCACTTTCCAGTTTGTTTATTGTCCAAGACTCGCAACCATATGTTAGTATAGGGGTTATATAGCACTGCAGAACTCTCTTTCTCACCTCTAATGACAAGGTCATATTACACAGTATATTTTTCATTTTTCTGAATGTTGTTTTTGCCTGTCCTATTCTGCATCTTATTTCTGTTGAACTTCTTCCATCTGCCGTTATAATTGTACCTAGATATTTGAATTGGTGGACCTGTTTTAATACTATATCATTCACTATGATCTTGCAAGGTGTGTTATTTTCTTTCTTTGAAATAACCATTACTTCTGTTTTCTTGATATTTAGGAAGAGGCCTTTCTCTTTGCTTTCTGTGACTACTACTTTAATTAATTTTTGAAGGTCTTCCTCACTTTTTGCAATCAGAACAGTGTCATCCGCATATCTCAAATTATTTATGTTATGTCCTCCCACTGATATTCCTGGGATATCTACTATTGCACGCAATATGTTTTCACTGTATAGAGAGAACAGGTCTGGTGAAAGCACGCATCCCTGTCTGACTCCTTGTTTTATTTGTTGAAAAGGGCCAAATTGCTTTCCTACTCTTATTGCTGCTGTTTGTTGCCAGTACATGTTCTTGATTATTCTTAAATCCTTGCTGTCAATGTTCAGATTCTCTAGCATGTGTATAATTTCGCTATGTTTAACTTTGTCAAAAGCTTTAGTGTAGTCTATAAAACAGAGGTACAGATCTGTTTTTACCTCTATAGACCTCTCTATTAGTGTTCTCAATATATAAATCGCATTGTTGGTGCCTTTGCCTTCTACAAATCCACATTGTTCTGGACTTATTTCTGGTTTTATTTTGTTTCTCACTCTCTTCATGATGATTCTGAGCAGTATTTTGGTTATTTGGCTCATGAGGCTGATTGTACGGTGTTCTTCACATTCAGTGGTCCCTGGTTTCTTAGGTAATGCTATGAATATGGATCTCATTACGTCATCGGGTATGTTTCCGCTGTTATATATGTCATTCAGCAATTTTGTGATTATTTCAACTCCAAAGTTATCTAAAGCTGCTAATTCTTCTAATGTGATATTGTCTGGACCTGGGGCTTTGCCATATTTCATGTGTCTTAGTGCCTCCCTTACTTCTGCTGTGAGTATTGATGGACCCTCGCCGTTATCTTGTATGTTTATTTCTGGTCTATTGTCCTCATAAAGTTCTTTGATATATTCTGACCATCTCTGTACTATGTGATCTATTCCCATTAATAATTTGTATAACTAATTTATTTTTTAATTTATAACTGATCCTTACCCCCATCCCTAATCTAAATAATGTTTCCAAATTAATATGCTTTTTCAATTAATATACCTTAATTTTAAATACAAATTCTACTAATCATGCTACCAAGGTTAGGTAATAAACCTCAAAACTAGAGCAAAGGTCACAGTGAAGACTTAAACTGTAGTTGCACCTGGAAAAGTTATATGAGCCTAATTTAAGTTATAATCCTAATTTTTAGTTATGCCTATGTAACTACGACACCTCATATGGCAGACTTCGAACCAGATCACATTCTATTCATGATTTTCTTCTAATTCAGTAAATCACATCAAATAGCCTAAGCCTACCTAATAAAAAATAAGTTTAGGCCTACTGTTGTTAACATGGCTCGGAGAGTTAGTGCGACTAAGTAGTAGATATTAATCAAAATGAACTGAAATAGGTATTCTTATTACAGAAATAAGTCGATAAAGCAACCTAACAATGAGAAACAGTGACGGACATTTGAAATATTTGAAGATTCCAGGATGTTGGTTATAAAACACAATAGCACGAAGAAAACTATACCTGTTTGGTCATATAAAGAAACTGTTTAGAAAGACAAATAATGGAGGGCAGAGTACCTGGAAAGAGAAGAAAGGTCAGACCAAGAAGACGATGGACTGACGACATTAAAGATAACACGGATACATCATTGGAAAATGCAAGCCACATCGCCCAAGACAGATGGGGGTTCAGAGAGTCCATTGGGAAGACAACGTTCTGGAAAGAATATGTCACATGACACACTGAGACAATATAACTTCGAGACAAACATATCTTTTTGGGGGGGTTTTCATGGTCAAGTATGCCATGTGTACATGTGGACAGGCAGCACAGAGTGCCAAACATATACTTCAAGAGTGTTCTGAGCATGAAACGCTGAGGCAGACATATTGGCCAGAGGAAACAACACTGGAATCAAAGCTCTATGGGACACTGTATGAACTACAAAAGACAATGAGTTTTATTAAGGAGACAGAATTACAGATATAGACATGTTTCAAGTGAACGAAAGAAGAAGAAAATGGTCAAGTATGGAAAACCTGTTTACTAGAGTTGCAAGGCAATTCAGCCCCGCTAGAATGGACCTGGTTGAATTCCCCCCAGCTTTATCATAAATAATGACATTGTTGACTTTTTCAAGATGGATGTAGGAGTGTATCAGGGCTGCATACTTTTCCCAGTACTTTTTAACATTTATCTTGAATATATAATGCAGGAGGCATTACAAGATCACCAGACATCAATAATTATTGGTGGTTGACCCCAATTTATAACTTGTGTTATGTCGATGATATCAATCTCTTGGTTGGTTCTGAATCTGAACTCCAGGACTCTCCTCAAGTCAGAAGACGTTACTAGAAATATGACATGGAGATTAGCGTTGATAAAAGATGGTGACTAGTGATACCAAGCAAGATACCAGGAATATCCATGGTCACAAACTTGAAAAAAATTACCACCTTAAAATATTTCGGATCCCAAATATGTGATGATGGTAACTCAGGAAATGAGATTAAGTTAAGACTTGATCATGATGGCTGTCATGGGAAGGTTGGATATGATTTGAAAAAGCAAGATCCTGTATTAGAGTAAAGATCAATCTATTCAAATCACAAGTGAAAGATATACTTTTATATGGATGTAAAAGATGAACACTCAATGGCAGAGACAGGAGAATGATTCAGGCTTTTGACAACAAGTGCTACAGACATTAAGAATTAGCGATATTGAAGACAAATGTATTCATCTGGCACCAAATAAATAAACTTGCTGGTTACCATTTTTGACACTGGTGAAACAGCATAAATTTGTTATGTAACTAGATACGACTCACTTTCTAAAATTATTTTGCACAGTAGTCTAGGATAGAAGGAGAAGAGGTGAACATAGAAAATCCAGGATTGATAACATCAATGGAATGTGTGAGCATGATTTTTTTAAAATTCCCCTAAATGGCTGAGAATAAAGATGTCTGGGGGAATTTTTGTGCTGATTCCAGTGTAAAACCCATACAATCCTGGCAGGCTATGAGTCTTATTATTATATGCTGGTATATAGAGCATGTCGTGAACCCTCTATTACACCCATTTAAGGTAAGCGGATGTAATATATAATCATCATCATCTTGTGATAGAATAGCAACTACAACTGAAGAAACAATGAAAATGGAGGTTTTAGTGGCTTACATGGCAGCAGAAATCTTATCAGACGATTTGAAATCTGATCGACAGAAGTTTCGAAAGGCTGTGATGACCGCTACATACTGTTCATGATATGCTACTTGATGTTGATGAGTGGAAGAAATAAAGAATAAATAAAATAAGGAATTCTGAAAAGTGTTGTAAATAGGCAAATTTGTTATAAAAGGATGCACTATAAATTGAGGTGTACTCTGCTCTATTCTACTCATCATATACCTTGCTTGTTAGTTAAAAATCTGTTTAGTTTTGTCATTTATCAATGATCTCTCTTGGGGCACTTTCTGCAGGCTATCAAGAAGAGAAACTAACAGTTGTTGGTCGAGGCAGCAATACTTGTGTCAAAAATCAACTGAGAACTGTTGATGTACCACAGAGTTCAGGTATACTTATTTTTTGTATTTAAATATATATATACAGTATATGACTTCTATGGAAGTGAAGCATGGACAATAAATAAGACATCATAAAAATCATTGGAGGCAGCAGAAATGTGGTTTATTCGAAGAATGTTACGCATTCCTTTGACAGCAAAGATTACTAATGAAGGATGGATGAGAAAAGATGCATTATTGATAATATAAGAAAAAGACAGTCAACATTTATTGGACACATAATGAGAAGAGGAGGCATTGAGAATATAGTGACAACAGGAAAGATAGAAGGGAAAAGATCAAGGGGAAGACCCAGAGAAAAGATATTGGACAGTTTGACTAAATGGCTTCGATTGACGACACCAACAGAGATGATGACATATATGAGAGATTGATGTACATGGAGAGATATGATCACCATTCGGAACGGCACTTGATGATGATGATATACAGTATATATTGAAATATTTGATATGCATATATTCACATTTTAAAACAATTCACTTTATGATTTATAAATATTTATATCGCAGGTATATTGAGGATCTCCCTGGCTTAGTGGTTAAGCTGTTCCCTTGTGTTCAAGAGGTCATGGGTTAAAATCTGGTTCATGTCGTCTTGTTTACAAGGTGCATTTTTCGGAGATCCCTGTGGATTATCACATGAAGCTGCTGAGTTACGTGCTATGGGTGGTACTCTCAACAGGCGGCATGTTGAGAGTGACAGAATACAAATGTAAAACAAAGTACAATGAAGTCAATCCTCTACAGCTATGAACCATACATCTATATGTTTTATTTGTTTCAATCTCCAGGAATTATGAGAAATAGAGCTCTTATTCTAGCTTTTTTTCAGAGTTGTAGATCCAGAAGGTTCCAAATCTTAGTGAGTTGTGAAACTATGAGATGAAGCCTCTGCTCTGACGGTGTAGAAGCATACTTGTATAAATGAAATACTGTGAGGTTTCCACAAGAGGAAAGTCTTACTATATTTAGTTATTCCTCTAGGGCCAAAGACAGCACATGGGGTGGATGTCATAGATTTCCATGTCTCTCGTTTCATTGCAATTTGCTTTAGGTCTTCATTGTTTCTGATACCGATGGTGAAACTGTTCTCTTGTAATAGTTCTACGTAAAGTTTCTTTTTGGTCTTCCTCGTTTTTTCTTGCCCTTTGGTGACCACATCAAAGCTTGGCATGTGAGTCTTTCAGTATCCATTTGCAGCGTGTGTCATATATAATTCCTGCAACGCCTTCTAATATTCATTTTCATTCATTCATTTTCCTTTAGCGCTGAAGTTAGCGCATAGGGGAGAGGTCAGATCTCTCCAATTCTGTCTGTTCAAAGTTTTTCTGTGCAGTTCTTGAATAGTATGTATATTGATTGTTTTACTTTCTCTAAGTATTGTTCTTCTGATTGTTTCTTTTTGTCTACCCCTGACTCTTTTGTGGGCGGATACATATTCGTGTTTGCTATATTGCCATGTCATTTACTAGGGTTTGTTGTTGCATGATTGTTGGTCTGATGGGTCTCTAGTGAGACCTTTAGGCCTTAATTCTTGTTTCTTGATTAGAAACTGGCTTCACAGCATGCGGGACATTCCCATAAGTGCTCCGTCCTCAGCTCTAGCAGCCATCCCAGTGTATGTAGACTCAGAGTTCCGGTCAGGTGTTAATTGTGGGATCTTCAAGACTTTCAAAAAAATGTACTTTTCCTTCCCTCACCTCTAGATACTCCCATTTCTAACATTCTCTGTATGTGTACGTTCTCAAACTCATTGACATCATCTGCATCTTGAAATGAATTTATTTCTGCCTTCATTAAGTCTGCTTTATCTCTTCTCAGCAATGTGCCGTCTATCGCCACATTGCCTGCCAATAAGTCGGCCTTTAGACCTGCATGCAGTTAATCTTAGAGTATATTTCCAACACTTTTTTCTTGCTTTTCTTTCACTCTTTTTCGTCGTTGGTTTCACAGCAAAACCTTTTCTCACAATATTTTCTGTTGTTTTGCTTAATTATGCCCTATCCGTCTTTAGTGCAATCCCTTAAAATCTATCTCTCTCTATGTTAGTCCACTTATATGTCACATGGTCTGATATGACTGAATGACTTTCAATACAGTCAACATACTTTTCTGGATTTTAGTTTATTATCTCCTGTATGGTTATATGAGGAGCATGGTAGCCTAGTGGATAGTGAGCTTGCTTGGTATCATCTGGTTACAGCGTGCCGGGTTCGAAACCACGTCCGGACATTAAAAAAAAACCATCCGGGTTGTGATTTCTCACTTGACACAACCACTCCTCCAGTCGACTCAACTGTAAATGAGTACCTGACGCATGAGTTAGGGAAGGTAAAAAAAACAGCAAGAAAGGGAACTGGCCACCCCACCTAATAGTTGCTGCGGCTTAGTACATGAAGAATTATCTTCATCCCCGACGGCAGATGCCATGGGACCTACCTTTACCTTTTATGGTTATATTTCAATTAGTGGTCTGTTTTTTTTGGCTTTCAAATGTTGCATTTCTCGTGTATGACTATTTAGGTTAGTGCAGTCTACTTTTTGTTCACATGTAGAGAAATAGTATTGGGTTCTTGTTTGGAACCTGTGTCTTCCAGCTGATGTGATTATTAATTTGATTATAAATTAAGCAATACCAATGTTTGCCGATTGATATTTATCAGTCAATTATTTATTTAATTATTAATTTTTTTTAAGGGTTTGGGTTTGGAGATTTACAGAACATACCCTAACCCTAAATAAATTTATATTTAAATTAATAAAGGATAAACATAAACTGACAAACATTGCCAGGGGAAATAATCACATTGGGGGAGGATCCACGGGTTTCAAACAAGAATCTAATATTGTCTCTCATACACAGCATATTGTTTCTCTAAAAGTGCTCATACACAGAGAAATATTGTCTCTAGAAGTGCTGATAAACAGCTTATTGTCTCTCTAGAAGTTCTAAGACAGCATATTGTCTCTCTAGAAGTTCTAAGACAGCATATTGTCTCTCTAGAAGTTCTAAGACAGCATATAATCTCTCTAGAAGTTCTAAGACAGCATATTATCTCTCTAGAAGTTCTAAGACAGCATATTATCTCTCTAGGAGTTCTAAGACAGCATATTGTCTCTCTAGGAGTTCTAAGACAGCATATTATCTCTCTAGAAGTGCTCACACTTATCTTTATTCGTAAAACCTTCTCTCTTCTAAGCACCCCCATTTACCATTCAGTACAAACTTGGTGATTGATAGCACACTCCAGACAGACTCATAGTTGCACAGTCTCTTGCAGCAGATAGCAAATAGTATGTATGCTTATTGTTCTGGTGGCACACTCGTTTGTCATGATGCTAATTCATCTTCTTTCTCATCCCATGCTGGATCCCAAATTCTTGCACTCTCAGGACCAATGATTGAGCAGTTATATCCACTACATTTTTTTTCAATGTATGGTTATTCTCCAGTGAGAGAGCCATACAATATCTCTTGTCTATATCCACACAACCCATTACATGTTATCTTTCATCTATCCATCCAGTTTCTCAATATCCACATGACCTAATCTTGTCTGTCATGTATCCATGTCAGTTTCTCTACACTCCTGCATTACCTGAATGAAGGTCCACACAAGTTCCTAACCTACAGAGGTTTAAACATTGTCTATATATGCTGCAGCCAGACGCATAATAAATATCCGGCTGTTAACCTGATGAATACTATAATGAAGTAATAATGAGACTGAATATTTGAGAGATTATTCTATAAAATATTTAGTATTATATCTATTAACCCTCCAACGAAGACAGATGTTGTCTGTCCACTATCGCAAATAAAATGGAGACACAAAACATTTCCATTTTCTGGACTACATCTTTCTGGAAATCTAGTAGGACCATGGTCCTACTAAGGGAGATCCAGTGGGAGTTTGAGAGTGAACGCTGAAGAAGAGAATAGAATATCTCTTAACCGGAGAAACTTTCTCTTGTATCCATTATTTATTATGTTTGGTTTTTTTTTTTTTTCATTCTTTCCCATTGTTTGTTGCTTCACAGAATTTATAATTTTGTCTTTATTTCATGTAGTTCTTTCCAGACTCAAGACATTTCTACCAGCATTATCTTTGGCAAACAAAAGTATGGCTTCTGAGCTTGCCAGTAACCCTGAAACTGCGCACAAATTTGACATAGAGTATCTTGAAGACAAAAGTCAGCAGCAGGATCTGCATGTGGAGATGGTTAGTATGGTTAGGTTGTTGTGAGAATGTCTGTACATTTTAGGACATTGGTGTGGCAGCAGCGGCTACATTTGGTTGTTTGCTGATCCAGCGGTCCATGGGCTCATGCCCTTTGACCCAATGCCATTGTGTGACACATCCATGTGCCAGTGAGCCGCCGTCCTGTTCCCCCCTGCAGCTTCATTTAGATATGGTTAGTCTGGTTATACTTGTGAGAATGTGTATACATTTTAGTACATTGGTTTGGTAAAAACAAACAGTAAACATCAAGGCAAGGAACAAGAATATCAGTCATGCTCACCTCACAAACACAATTCTCCAGTATGAAGACCTCAGTTGTAGACTGGTTAGTGGACCCTTCTAAAAAACACAATTCTGTAGTAAGATCATTTACGTCGAATCAATGCTAAACTGGGTGGTTGGCATTCCTCAAAAGCACAATTCTCTAGTAATATAATATATGTCAGCTCAATGGTAAAAAAAATTTGTTATACCGAAATTACTTCGACTTGTCTGCGTAGTTTTCTCAGAGTAACAGAATGAGACAGAATGAGAAATGATAACATCAAAAGACCAACAAACACAATATCCGTTCTGGATTACATTAGAAGACAACAGATTAAGAGGTCTTCACGCACTTCCAGACTACCATCAGACAGTATCCCACAAAAAAGCATTGCTATACAGACGTGATGGATAGAACCAGGGGCAGACCATGCAAATGATGGATTACAGAAATAAATGAGACCACAAAAACAAATACATAAAAACACACAAAAAGGCTGTCTCCATACTCTTCTACCCCTAAACGCTGCAGCGCAAAAGAGAAGTATAAAGTGAAAAGAAAGAAAGAACAAACATTAGACGGCACTCTTGACAAACACAATTCTCTAGTAAAATAAAACACATTGTAAATAAATTTCATTCAGAGCCATGGCAAGTGGTGTAGGTGGTCATGAATCTTCTTAACACTTTATCTCCATTATTTCGAATCGAGATTGTTGTTATCTTCATGGCATGTCATATGTTTACTCACACCGTTATCCTCTCCTTCCTTTAATCTTCTCTGTTGTTACTACATTTTCCAAACATAAATAATTCTTATTGCCGTCAACTGTATATTTGTCAATATCAATGTTCTTCTTCTTCAGCGTTCATTCTCAAATTCCCACTGGATTTCTCTTGTAACAGGACAATGATCCTACAAGATTTCCAGTTGGATGTAGTCCAGAGAATGGAAATGCGTTGTGTTGCCGTTTTATTTGCACCAATGGCCTAACACATCCGTCTTCGGCGGGAATATCAATGTTCAATCATTCTTATTGTAATAAATTTTATAGTTGTAGATATAACTTATAGTTGTATAAATGTCCGGCTCTGTGGCGAATTGGTACAGAGCGCATCTGTGATGGTCACGGTACCAAGTTCGATCTGCGCCACAGGCAATTGTGCATCGGCACCGTTCAGAAATTTATGGCAAACTACTGCACATATTTATATTGCCTGATAAATCACCACAGCCAACAAATGCTGGGTTGGGTTGATAGCTACGTCCTGAATAGGATATGCTACCATATATATGTTCACCAATATATATAATTCTTTATGTAGTCAATTTTATAGTTGCATATATAACTGTTCAATAATTCCTTTTTCAGACAGTGCTACTTCCAAAATAGTATTGATTTGTTGTGATAATTTCTAACTTATTTATGTAGCATTTTTGCTGTGAATGTATCACTTAATGTTTGATTACTATTCATTCATTTTCCTTTTGCGCTGAAGTTAGCGCATAGGGCAGAGGTCAGATCTCTCCAATTCTGTCTGTTCAAAGCTATTCTGTGCAGTTCTTGAATAGTATGAATATTGGTTGTTTTACTTTCTCTAAGTATTGTTCTTCTGAGTGTTTCTTTTGGTCTACCCCTTGCTCTTTTGCCTGTAGGTATCCATTCAAGAGATTGGTGGTGTATTCTGTTGGTGTCTGCGCGTAGCACATGCCCGATGTAGGACCAACCTCGTTTTCTGATAACATCTGTGATGAAATTTTGATGTGTCTCTTCTCTGATTTTATCATTCGATTTGATTACTATGCAATGTTAAAATATGTTCTGTTTCAAATAGTGCTCTAGAATGTAGCTCACCCTGCAGAGAAAATGTTGTAAATCTGCCGACATATCACGTCACTTAACACATATGGCATAGATAGTTATCTGTGACACACCAGATATTGAATTTGATATTTTGAATGTTCTACTTAGTGTGTAGTTTTGTCTGTTTCAGCACTTCTTTAGGTAAGTTCACATTAACGTAGTTACGTTTCTACATTAATATTTCTTTATTTAAGTTTCTATGTTAACCCCTTAGCTTTGGAGGCATTCTTAGGGATATGAAGAAAAGCCACCACCATTTTGCAGAGATCCTCCTCCTCTTAGATTCGCAGGAAAAAAATATGTCTGGAAGCTTATAATAAAGCATCCAGATGAATTGTTTACCTAGGAAACTAAGATCATCTCGGCAAAATGGCAGCAACATCTCATCGTATCCTTAAGGATACCTCTGCAGCTAAGGGGTTAATATTTCCTTAGTTAATAAGTTTCTATTATTTCTTTTGTTCTGTGATCAATTAATGTCTATTCAGACGTTCATCATCATGCCTGGACCAGTTTGTTTTAGTTAATTTTCGAAGTTTATATTTCTTTTTTTAAGTTTATTTTAATGTCTTTCGTTAAGTTTCTATATTCAAACATCCTCTTATTCTAGTGTTACTTGATCACCTGTAGTTGTGTGGGAATTCGATTGACCGTATAATTTTATCAGTTTCTAGAATTGCCATCCCTAACCAAATACAAATTCTTTGTTGTTATTCTGTTACAAGTACTGTTCATATTATTGACATTCAAATCTATCAATATTCTCACAATTTTTACTGATCAATTCATATTTTCATCTACCTTTTATTTTTCATAGAACTTGTCGTTAATCCCCCCGGAGCTATTGGGAGATGACGTGTCAAGCTCAGATGAAAGTTTGTCAGATTCTGAGAGTGAGTCAGACGAGTGCGGACAAGATAATGAAGACTGTGTTTGTACAGAAGAGTGGCAGACTCATAAATTACATAGAAATTTAACATCATCGTCAAAGTGTGTCAAGGCCGGGATTCAACTTATTGAAGATGTTATGCCGACAACAGATCAGGTCATGGACAGATAAACCTGTTTGTATATTTTGTTTATTTAAGACTGATATGAGAAATTCTCTGTGAAATCTGCTTTCTGGTTCCGCAATGATGGAATCTATCATTGCTCATGGAGATATGGGTCTGGCTCCCTCAAATAAAAAAGCACACTGTCAATAGGGAATTATAACTGTTTGTAAGTTGTTAATGAACTTCCAGTAAAATGGCGCGAGATGGCAGTTGTGTTGCTTCATTATCGTCACAAATGAAAATAGTTCAATGCTTCAGGATTCTTTATCGGGAATGACTGACCTCATTAATGTATGTGTTAATTATAGATCACAGCGTAGCCAGGTGAGATTTTCCTGATATAACACTGCGACAGGATTAGCAATCCGACAGTGAGAACACAAAGTGCTTGTAGTAAAATGGAGGGTTTTCCGAAGACGCCACAATATACTCGGCCCACAAGAGAAAACTCTTCTACCCCTGATGCTGAAAAGCAACAAAGGGTTTAACGAATAGATAAAGTAAGTTGTTAATGTCAAATACACATTAACTTTATTCTAGACATTACAACTATGTATTAATTTTTATAGTTCCCTGGGCAAAGGGGGGGGGGCATAAAACATTAGCACAACATTTATATGTACTGTGATCAATTGAGCCTTATCTCTATGGAATGGAACCATGTGTCAGACGAGTCACTTCTCTGGAAGACATGACACACAGTTATCTGAAGCAAGATGTATTCTCAGATGCAAGTCCATGGTTTAGCACGTGAACAGGGAATGGACATTTACAGCTCAATAATGAAGGAAATGTACTATGGATTACAGTCGTGCTTTCATTACAACCACTAGTAACTGCCAAAGTTGGATGTGTCAGACCATCTGCACAAATAAAACTGTGACAATACGCATCGCTGGATTATATTCTGCTGGAAATCTAATAGGAGCACTGTTCTACCACAGGAAACATCCAGCGCAATAGTTTGAGAATGACTAGTTTTAAAAAATATGTGCCTGGTGGCTGATGAATACCCAAAGTGTATACATATTCCAGTTTTCCAACAAATTATGTGGGAATACTTAACACAGATACAGTGAGGATATCAACACCATCTATGGCTGGAGTCTGTTTTGAAGAGTTAACTTTTGTGCCTGGACATGCAGGTGTTTGGAGAAATGAAAGTGCAAATAACCTTGCCAACATAAGTGATAAATGGCAGTTGAATAGTCCATGCGGCTATTTTCAAAGAAACAAAGGAGTTAGAGGATGAAGGGGGTGTGTTTCTTCTTGTGTCAATAGCCAGGATGAAGGACCTCAAAGTAATTTCTTGAAATTTCTAGAAATTAGCCTGATATATGAATCAAAATAAGAGTTATCGACCTACACTGCATAGGTCAGTTATACACAGAACAGTCAGTTACCGCATGCTGAAGGACAATATTGAATAGGAGATTGGAGCACCAATAGAGGTGTCGATTAGTTCGCTAACATCTCAAACATGTTCAATTACTGTCTGTACAGTTATTAAAATGTCTTGTAATTTTCTGTGATTTGTGTTGACGTCACTCTCTTTTTTTATTTACATCAAATGTGTCTATATCAACCAGTAATTATATACAAAACGGCTCTGTGGCAGAGTAGTACAGCGCACGTCTGTGATGGCCAAGGTACCGATAAACTAACTTTACCAATAAACAAGTTTCTAATAAACTTATATATATATATATATCAAGTGACATATTCTTTCCAGATCGTTGTCTTCATCATAGATACTCTGAACGCCTCTCTGTTCTGAGCAAGCAGACCTACATTGGCCAGAGACATGTGCATACATTCTTTGATGTCACTGGTCCGTCATCTTCTTGGTCTTCTTCTCTCGCCTGATACTTTGCCCTCCAGATTCAGCCTTTCGATACCATCATGTCACTTTAAGTGTCCAAAATACTATAGCTTCCTTCTTGTGATGGTATTTAGAAGCCACCCTTCATTTAGTTTCAGAAATTTAAATGTTCTTTTTCTCTGTCCATGAGTGATATTCATGGGATCTTTCTGTAGCACTTCATTAAGAAATTTATTCTTTTGGATATTGTCTTGTTTAAAGTCCAAGTATCGCATCCATATGTTGCCACTGGGAAAACGCATGATCTTAAAAGAGTTACTTTAATGCTGTTATTACTAATTTGACAATCAGTATATGGTAGTACTGCAATAAGAATTCTTGCAGTGAATTACTAATTTGCCACAGCTTTCTCATTTGTGTTAATTTGAGTTTTGCAATTACGAGTGTTCTCCTAATCTCGACCGAACAATCTCCGGGATTGTTTATATTTGCTCCCAGATATTGGAATTTGTTTACACATTCTAGTTGTATATAGTCAGAAAATGATTACAGTTTTGCCGGATTTATCACAACGTCCTCACTAGTGTATGCTACAGCAAGCAACTCATCAAGATTTTTCGTCGCAACTAAGGAGCAACTCTTCACTGTGACCTTTGTTCTAGTTTCGAGGTATAACCTAACCTTTGCAGTGATTGCAGAAGCTGTAATTAAAGTATGTTATATGAAATGGAATATTAATTTGGCATTAGCATTTAGATTGGGGAGGGGTAAGGGTTAGGATCAGTTATAAATTAAAAAATAAATTCGGTATAAAAGTTGTAATTAAAAATGTGGTTGATATCGTTTGCATCGGGAGATGTGATGTCACGGCATCCATTAATTTCATTGGTGTTACACAGAAATCCATGATATCTATTAGTTAAAAATGTAAACATTGTGTGCTATTTATAGAGAGTTGATCCTTTTTTTTTTGTTTACCGAGTTTTCTTGTAGAAGATTGCTAAGAGATCAATTTATCATATTATGTATTATCTCCCTTAGATGGTACAGTCAAATCCCATTGTAACAACTAGGTCTGGACAGACGAAATATGTGTGCAGTAACAGAATGTTGCTATATACAGTCAACATAATCAAGTGTAAATATAATTTCGGATTTTCGTCTTCTTCAGCATTCATTCTCAAACTCCCGCTGGATATCTCTTGTATCAGGACCATGGTCCTATTAGATTTCCAGAAGGATGTAGTCCAGAGAATGGAAATGCGTTGTGTCACCGTTTTATTTACGCCACTGGTCCGACACATCCGTCTTCGGCGGTATTTTCGGGTTTTGAAAAGTGTTGTTATATTGGAAAATTTGTTATAAATGATATGCTATAGAGGGATTCCACTGTATTTTCTATCCAGATTTAACCAGTACAAATATTGCGGTTTTTGCTCATTGATACAGTACAGCTTTAAATGAAACTCGGAGACTGAAGCATTTCTGCATTTATACTCCTGCTGGATATAGTCTATGGAATTGAAAGAAAACCTTGCATCAGGAACTCTTGGCATAGACCAGCTATTGTTTTGAAAGTACAGCAATGATCATCTTAATGTCCAATCTGCTTATTTATTGTTGGCATGTTTTAAACATGAGGTATTACATCATGGTTGTGAAGTATTTTCCTTGTATTACATCATGGTTGTGAAGTATTTTCCTTGTATTACATCATGGCTGTGAAGTATTCACCTTGTATTACATCATGTTTGTGAAGTATTTTGCTTGTATTACATCATGGTTGTGAAGTATTCTCCTTGTATTACATCAATGTTGTGAAGTATTCTCCTTATATTACAGCATGGTTGTGAAGTATTTTCCTTGTATTACATCATGGCTGTGAAGTATTCTCCTTGTATTACATCAATGTTGTGAAGTATTCTCCTTATATTACATCATGGCTGTGAAGTATTCTCCTTATATTACATCATGGCTGTGAAGTATATTCCTTGTATTACATCAATGTTGTGAAGTATTCTCCTTATATTACATCATGGCTGTGAAGTATACTCCTTGTATTACATCATGGCTGTGAAGTATACTCCTTGTATTACATCATGGCTGTGAAGTATACTCCTTGTATTACATCATGGCTGTGAGGTATACTCCTTGTATTACATCATGGCTGTGAGGTATTCTCCTTGTATTACATCATGGCTGTGAAGTTGAGATCAATGTTTATGTTTGGATTTATTTATATAAATGATAGGTGTTGTGGTCAATGTTTATGATGGAGTAAAGGGTTGTCTGTAAAGTACGTCAACAATGTGTTGACCCTCTTCTCCCTTGTCAATAGCTGTCATCCACACACAAAATGTATCAGGAAAAGTGTGAAAGAAGCATAATTTTGTTTCATCATATTTTTAGGAAAGCTTCAAATTATTTAATTCCTGTAGTCTAAATAACAGTAGTACCACTCCCGCTTTTCAATAGTTGCCATACTTTTTCAGACTCCCAGTACAATGTTATATTAGCCCCCGCCCCTATATGTTAAAGTAATTTATGGATAGGTCTAGCTAATGACCGTATGCTTTGTACAAAGGTTGCATAATAATAATCCCATGACCTGTCTCTACCTACTGCTGACGGTATTGTATAATATATTATATATAACGCCTAATCAAGGCTAATTGGTAAAGTACGCTGCACAAATCTAACAGTAGCCAGATGTAAGTTCTTGCTGGCAAGCATACCATTAACTTATGAAAATTATAAAATTGACAATTTTTTTTTCAACATTGCTGTGTCTAGATGAATGTCAGACTGCGACATGTTATGTCCTCGGTTCTCATTTATTTTTCAAGCTTGTAGGAAATAAGCACAGACTAACCGGAAACAGTAAATCGACATTTCCTGTGTTTGACATTTGACCGACATAAACCGCAAATAACCGCTGATTGCTGTTTTGACAGAATACAATGTGGAAACTACTCAAGGATTTCTGTTTGACATATAATATGTCGGTCTCTTGGTCATCATCCAATTTGGGATACACTGGTAACGCGCGATTCTCAGGACAAGCAGATTGTGCTAAAAGCATCTAAACTTGAATTGTTGACTGAAATGTCCAGAGCGAGCGCATATGGAAAAGCAGAATAACAACTATAACGATAAACTTGAAGGGAGTCTTCGGTACTATTATCACAGTCTAATCCCCCGTTTTCATTCTTGTTTCCCCATTAGTGCGTATTCTGTGGTTACTCGATATAAATATTATTCTTCATCGTTCTTCAGTCGGATATCAGGTTACAGCGCCAATAGCTTCAATGAATTGTGTGATTCGCTTCAGGTCATCCATGGAACCCCTCAAGTCTGGAAGCAGTGCCGTCTCATTAGGCCATATTTTCTCCCTCTCTTCTTGGTAGAGTTGACAGGCAATGAAGAATGTGTTCTGCAGTCTCTGGGCTCAGTCCACAGGTCTGTGTCACCAATCTTCAGCTTTCGATATAAATGGTAAATAATTAAATAAAATATTCATTTGTTAGGGGTAGTTATGTTTTACATAACTAACCCTATCTATTGTCTGTCCCCAAATGAATGATAGTTGATCGTATTCACACTTGCCGTTAAGCGTTGGGGTGGGAGCTTAAGCTGTCGTTCCAAGGCCAGATGTGTAGCCGAGGTTGCATTTAGTCCATGTCTTTTCAAGGCTTTCAAGGCTATCTTGATGGTTTTTTTTTAGTCTACTTTTGGCTTTACGCCCGGAAATTATTTTGTCATACGCTCGTATTGGTATTTGGTTTGGATTCATTCTCATAAGGTGACCGAACCATTTTACTTTCTGTCTCTCAATATGTTCAATAGGGCCTACATGATATTATACCAACTCTTTTCATAATTTCCTCATGGCTTATTTTATCTTGTTTAGTAACCATTGCAGCTTTTCTCAGACACTTCAATTCACAAGTAACGATTTTCCTCTGCTGCGAGGCTGTTACAGACCATATTTGACATTGGTAGCAGAGTGGTGGTATAAAAATTGTACATATTATTTGTTGTTTTTTTTTGTCATCTCCATGTTGATCTTTAGGTGAATAAGTAATGGTGAAAGTTGGTATGTCACTGTGTTTGCTTTTTGGCACCTTGTTTCTATTTCACTGCCTAGTCTTCCATTTTCGAAAAAAATGCTGCCTAGATATATTTAAAACCTTTTGCTCATTTCACTTTGGTGTTATCTCCTAAACCCTAATATAATTATATTTAAATTAATAAATGATAAACATAGGCACAGGTAATAATCACACAGGTAGGCACTAATTGACGCAATGAGGGTTGGACTGCAAGCATAGTACCAAATCTTTAATAATATCTACTCGTGTTCGTGCGCGACCTTCGACAGTACTACAGTGGGTAAACCTCTGAATAGCGCATTCTTTTATAAGAAATTTCCATATTTAACACTTTTCACATTATTTTATTTGTTTTTATATAGTTAATTTCTGTTATCGCATACATATTTTGTCCTCCTGAGACATATTGTATAACAGGTTCCAATGTACAAAATTCATTAGGACTTCATTCATGACGTTTTGATTATTGTCATGTTTTTGTTGGTCACTATTTATATACTTTGGAGTTGGAATGCCAAAAATAGCCAAGGCCGACCAAGATTCACAGTCAGGCTGTTAGTTCCCATAGCCCAAGTTTGCCGACCAAGATTCAGTCAGGCAATTAGTTCCCATAGCCCAAGTTTGCCAACCAAGATTCACAGTCAGGCTTTTAGTTCCCATAGCCCAAGTTTGCCGACCAAGATTCACAGTCAGGCTGATAGTTCCCATAGCCCAAGATTCACAGTCAGGCTGTTAGTTCCTATAGCCCGAGTTTGCCGACCACGATTCACAGTCAGGCTGTTAGTTCTCATAGCCCAAGTTTGTGAGATCAGTGATCAAATCCCTAGCGAAGCAAGTCACATTCATCGCTTCTACGTCTAAAACTGAACAATGCTTTAAGTGCAAATGGCAGTACACCCGTGACAATGACATACAGACGCCGTGACATGCGGACGGCGTTGTTCTTGATCAGGAACAAGCTCTAATCTCATCTATCAATGTAACAGGAATCAAAATAGTTCCGTTCGTAAAATATGTGTTAAAACTCAAACGAGTTGTCCACGACGTTAGTTGTTTTTTTTTTAAAAGCCTAGTCTAATTTTAATGTCGAGCATTTCCTATTCGGAACCAAGCTCTCGGAAGATTAAGTGCTTTGTATCCGCTGACACGGTGGACTGCCTCATACGAAATAGACAAAGTCAACCCAAGTTAAAGTACCTTGGTTACCGCCTCCGTCCATGATATGCACTATTCTTTTTCTAAATCCTTTTTTGTCTAACCTTTACATATATCAAATGTCGTGACGTGGCCAGGCCAGTATATTGAGGGGGGGGGGTGAGTATTTGGTGTCCAACCAACGCCCCTCCCCCCCCCCCCCCCCAAGCAAATCCAAACATGACTTTTAAGACTAGAAACACGGATTTACCGACCGGTAAAACACCCTCAGCTATTTTTTTTGCAAAAAGATCAATTTCCCGCTCAAAAAGTGAAATCTACCCACGAAAATGGTCGAATGTGTATTTAAAAGTGCAATAAAATTTGAGGTTTCAGCTGCCTACCTGCAAAAAAGGATCGATTTAACTGGCTGTTTTAACGGCTTGTTGCTTAAGGAAATTATATCTACGGTTCTGGACATAGGCGATCATATTTCTCTATAACTTTTGGTCTCTTGTTTTGTAATAAGTTAAGATGGTTATGTCACAGTGACAAATCATTCATCGATTTCTCTCTTTGGCTCCCTTGGTTGTTTCTCCCCTTGATACCTCCAGTGGCTACTAAATGTGCAAGTTTTGCTTTTCACATCACATGCCCTGAAAATATGGACTTTCTGTCTCCTATTTTTGCAAACATTTGTCTTCTGAGATAGCTTTTACATTCGATTACTTAGAATTTTCATTATTCTTCTAAAGAAAAAACATCTCAGTAACCCCAATCTCACTTTGAGAGTTGTTTGTTTTGTTTACCGTCCATGCTTCACGTCTATATAAAAAGAATTGGTTTGATAAAATATCCTTTTTTACTCGAATTAACAAGCATTGATAGCACGCATTAACGCCATGTCAAGACTAAATCTCAAATGGAAAAACGTCAGTGTTGTAGTGACTATCATATGGCTTAAAAAGGGTTTAAAAGCCGTAGAAGATTGACTTCACATTACTCGGTTTCCAATATGTACTCCGTCCCTCTCAACAAAGCGGCACGCCTCCTGCCGAGAGTACCACTCATAGCACGTAACTCCGTAGCTTCAAGTGATAATCCACATGGATCTCCGAAAAAAATCCACCTTTTAAACAAGATGACACGAGCCGGATTCGAACCCGTGACCTCTTGAACACAAGGCGAACAGCTTAACCACTACGCCATCGATAGTGTTATCTATTAAGCAGTATGGTTGTAAGAGTTGGACACTCCTTGCAGACATAGAGAGATTGATACAGACCTTTGAATACAAGTATTATGGACAATATTTGGCATATTTCCAATAGAGAACATAAGATAAATCGGTACAGTACAAGTAGATGTCACCATATATTTAATTATTCCCCTTGTCTATATTTTTTTTAAGGTTCCGTTTTAAGTAATGGATGGTGATTTTTTTTTCTTTCTTGCTGAATCAACAACTGGTTGATCATTAATTTAACACATTAATATCGTAAAACTTAAATAGCTGTGTTACTGTAACGTTGGTCAGACTTCAAATCAAACACAGTTGGCAGACAAGAATCAAAACACAAATATGTATCCATCTATATTAGAAAGCGTCGCTGGAATTACATGAGACACGCGTTACGAATGGATACCGAAAGACTCCCCTGTCAAGCTTTGATGTGGTCACCAAAGGGCAAGAGAAAACGAGGAAGACCAAAAGAAACTTTAGTAGAACTATTACAAGAGAACGTTTCGCCATTGGTATCAGAAACAATGAAGATCTAAAACAAATTGCAATGAAACGAGAGACATGGAAATCTATGACATCCGACCTATGTATTGTCTTTGGCCCTAGTGGAATAACTAACTAACTAACTATGTTTATAAATCTCATGTCCATCCTTTAATAATTGAAATATTTATTTAGTTGGGGTTAGGGTTAGTTATGTAAAACACAATTATCCTAACCCAAACCCTAAAATAAATTAATATTTAAGACTAAGAGTCTTTGATTCTGCTTATGAAACTCTGGATTATTTCTACAGTCTTGTATCCTGAAATGAAATGTACAAACATAGACAAGGGAAATAACTCGACTGTGTTGTGTCGTCTACTTGTACTTAACCAACTAATCTGTACTTAAGAAGAAAAGTCGAGAATCTCACAGGTTCCCGACAATAATCATTACTTTCAATAGTAAAACGAAGAAAAGTTGCATAGTTTGAACATGTATGTTGACGAAATTCCCCGTTAAACACTATCTTGTAGGGTACAGTCGGTGGTTAAGAAAGCAAGCATATAATGGGGAAATAATATCAGACTAGACAGGTCAAGATGTTTTCAACCTTATCACTGGAGGGCTCTGTGTGTTGACACATCTAATGTAGTAGTAGTACTCCTAGACCCTGATGGGCTTATGGATGGAAGTGTGATAGTATTCCATTATATAGGCTTCTATTGTTTCTCATTTTTGGGGAATCGGATTTGGCTTATGCTGTTCTGTATCGCAATGGGGCACGGGCCGATAAGGATGACTGTCTGTACATAGGACCAGCATATTGATGTGCAGTTAAACCGTGGAAACTTTGGTCTGTTGACTTCATGTTAGCATTTTTCTATGAGTCTTTGATTTATAGAATCTATGTCTTGATAGATGTGGTTGACTGATACTAACTAACAGCTGTCTTGGGTTCCGATAACACTCCGGAATATATTTTGGAAAGCTGCTTTTTGGACACAAATTGAATTAGCGGGTGCAGCATCAACAATACACCATGTAGTTGGAAGTCACCACAGACTTTCTCTTACCTGATAGTACATACAATCTCCTTCTTTGAAAACCACTTACATAATAGTACATATTGTAATACTTACAGATGCAAGGTCAGTACTAGAGGCATTACAATCCAATAAACTTCCAGAGTTAAAAGAGGTATTGTCCATAGTACAAAATAGGTGTAGAGTTATACTGCAATGGATTCCATCACACTGTGGAATAGCAGGAAATGAGAGAGCTGATCAACTCGCCAAGGAAGGTGCTAACATGCAGCAACCGGATGTACCAATCAGCTATCACCAAAAGAAATCCATGATAAAGGCACAACGAAAGCCTAACTTACCTCCACGGGACGACTACCACCTACTTAACAGACAAGAAAAGGTCATCATATTTCGACTGAGAACTGGACACAATAGACTAAACAGCCATATGTATACAAAATTTTTAATTGGCACAACAGCAAAGTGTAATTGTGGACAAGTCAACCAGACTTCAGAACATATCCTTCAAGAATGTGCAAACTATGACACATTAAGATGCACATACTAGCCTTCTGATACACCAATGAATGTTAAACTTTATGGTACAAAACAAGAAATTGAAAACCCAATTTATACAAGAAACAACACTGCAGATATAGACATTATTAGCGAACGAAAGAAGAAGAAGAATCTTACATAATAATACATACAATCTCCTTCTTTGAAAATCTCTTACATAATAATACATAAAATCTCCTTTGAAAATATCTTACATAATAGTACATACAATCTCCTTCTCTGAAAATCTCCTTCTTTGAAAATCTCTTACATAATAATACATACAATCTCCTTTGAAAATCTCTTACATAATAGTACATGCAATCTCCTTCTTTGAAAATCTCTTACCTGATAATACATACAATCTCTTTCTTTGAAAATCTCTTACATAATAATACATACAATCTCCTTTGAAAATCTCTTACCTGATAGTACATGCAATCTCCTTCTTTGAAAGTGTTATTCGGCTCTTTATCTCACTTGAGCATCTACCTTCTGATGTTAACAGGGTGCCAAGATATTTCATTTTTTCAACTTGTGCTAATTTTCTGTCATTAATTATTATAATTATCTTGGTGGTGTATGTCTCATTGATACGGCCATTATTTCTGTTGTCTTCTAAACTAAGACCTTTGTTTTCACTTTTCTTCACTACTTTATCTAATAGGGCTTGTAGTTCGTGTTCGCTTCCTGCGTTCAGTACTGTGTCGTCAGCATATCTCAAGTTATTTATATTGCATCCTCCCACTTTTATTCCCGGCATATCTTTTATATTTCGCATAATGTATTCTGTATACTTCTTCTTCTTCTGCGATCAGTTTCCTATGCGCATACGTCTATACAGGAAGGTGGGCCGCCTCCATGAATTCAGTCGTCAGCAGGAGGTCCTCACGGTTGCCCCACAGCTTCACCTTCAGATCTGTCTCTTGAGGCCATATTTTGGTTCTCACGTCATCAAAGAGTGGGCATGTCTGCATTCTGTATACAGGAAGAAAAGATCTGATTAGATTACACAACCTTGCCCGACATCCATTTATATCGTCTGAAATCGTCATATAGTGTTGTTAACATTCATCGCAGCCGTTTGTTTCCAAAACATATTTCTTACTATCCTTAGATCTTTTCTATCAACGTTAAGATTTTCTAACAGTTTTATAATCTCTGAATGTTTCACTTTGTCAAATGCTTTGCTGTTATCTACCAGGGGGAGTCAATAAGTAAGTCACAAATTGATGTTGGATGGCAGGAAAATGCAGTAGGTGGTTTCTAAAGCTGTTTATAGTTGATATCATCATAGAACTTTATGTTTATGTTCGCTAGATGGCGCTAGCTGTACCTTGCGCATGCGCAGCACAAAAAACAAAATGGCTACTGTACTTACAGAGTGTACAATCAATGAACAACGTGCTGTTGTGCGTTTTTTATGGGCAAAAGGACTGCCTGCAAAAGACATTCATAAAGAAATGCTTCCTGTTTATGCTGACAATTGTTTGTCCCGTAAAGCGGTGCACAGCTGGGTAAAAAAATTTTCTCAAGGACGCTCTAAAATTGTTGACGAAATCCGATCTGGTCGTGCTGTTGAAATTGCAACAGACGCATCTGTGCAGCGGGTTGAGGAGATGATTCGAGGTGACAGACGAGTAACGATAGACGCTGTAGCAGCTGCAATAGGGTGCTCACATGGTTCAGCATACAGCATCATGCATGACCGATTGAAATTTAAGAAAGTGTGTTCAAGGTGGGTGCCCAGACAATTGACGGACGAACACAAAATGAACCGATTAGGCTTGTCATTGGAGCATCTCTGTCAATACGCAAATGAAGGAGAAGACATGATGAACAGGATTATTACTGGGGACGAATCATGGGTGCATCACTACCAGCCTGAATCAAAGCGTGCTTCAATGCAATGGAAACATCCTTCTTCGCCTTGTGTCCAAAAATTCAAGGTTACACCATCAGCAGGGAAGGTTATGCTGACAGTGTTCTGGGATTGTCAAGGAGTGCTTTTAACCAATTTCAAAAAGAAAGGTGACAATGTGAATTCTGAATCATACTGTGAAGTTCTATCAGTGCTTCGGTATGCAATTCGAAGAAAACGTCCAGGGCTGCTGACTAGAGGAGTGCTACTCCTTCATGACAATGCTAGACCACATACGGCTCGATTAACTCAGGAGAAAATAAAAAATCTTGGTTGGAAAATTCTGGAACATCCTCCTTACAGCCCCGATTTAGCCCCTAGTGATTTTCACCTTTTTGGTCCACTAAAAACCCACCTTGGCGGGAAGCATTTCGCGACTGACGCAGAAGTTGAATGTGAAGTGAAAATGTGGCTTAAAAAGCAGAGCACGCAGTTCTACGCAGCAGGTTTGGGAGGACTCATAAAACGATGGGATAAATGCATCAATGTTGGTGGAAATTATGTTGAGAAGTAAAGGGATAATGTATGTGTAAAAATAAACAGTTTTCAGGTTTTTATCGTCTTCAGTTTTTTTCTAAAGAGCCATTTGTGACTTACTTATTGACTCCCCCTCGTATTAAGCACATGTATAGGTCTGGTACTTCTATGGTCGTTTCCGTTAATGTTCTTACTTTATATTGGTCATTTCTTGTGCCCTATATAAAGAGTGAAACAACAAATAAAATGGTTTGGACATCTTAGGAGGATGTACGATCAACTTCTCAGAAGAGATTTTGACAAGATGGAGTCAGGATACAGAGCCAATGCAGACCTAGAAAAGGGTGGATAGACAACATCAAGACCATCCTTAACAAACTTGGCCATACCTCAACCAGAGCAACACACCTGGATCTGGAATGCAGATTACATCTCCTTCACAAACCCCTACGCTTAATGGCAAGTGTGGAAGCTACAACACCACTTCTTGGGGATAGACAATAGACCATTCAGTCATGCACATCAGACCACATACGTCTCTTTGCAGCTGCGAACCACCTTATCCATATCCTGGTGAAATTTAACGCCTGCTGGGATTAACACAATTCACACAATTTTGGAAACTCCCAACCCAGTCATTGCAACTCTTCCCTATATTTTGGCGGTCCTCCATAGTTCCTCCCATTTTAGAACCGTCTACGCATTTCTCCTCTTTTTTTTTGTTGTAGTACGTCACTTCCGTGTCCTCTACTATTCGGACAAGAGTTACCATTGTTAGACAGTTTACGCTTACAGTTGCAAGTGACGCATCCGGCTTGTGTAGTGTCTGAAAGCTTTTTTGTAAACATGGCCGAAATATGAGCATACACTTGATTGACTATGTTGTGTGCACTCTTAAGTGTGTGTGAACTGTCAATTGTGTGAGACAGGTGTGTGCGGTCAGTTGTGTGAGATCAGAAGGCAGGTGTACATTATCAGTTGTGTCAGACAGGTGTGTGCTAACAGAAGGCAGGTGTACACTATCGGTTGTGTGAGACAGGTGTGTACTATCAGAAGGCAGGTGTACACTGTCAGTTGTGTGAGACAGGTGCGTACTATCAGAAGGCAGGTGTACACTATCAGTTGTGTGAGGACGGCGAGTACTGTGATTTGTGTGATACAGGTGTGTACTGTCAGAAGACAGGTGTACAATATCAGTTGTGTGAGACAGGTGTGTACTGTCAGAAGACAGGTGTACACTATCAGTTGTGTGAGACAGGTGTGTACTATCAGAAGGCAGGTGTACACTATCAGTTCTGTCAGTTGTGTGAGACTGCTCTGTGCGATCAATTGAGTGAGACAGGTGTGTACTATCAGAATGCAGGTGTACACTATCATTTGTGTGAGACAGGTGTGTACTTCTAGTGGCAGGTATGTGAGACAGTTGTGCACTGTCATGAGATGTGTTTTTGTTGTCAGCTGTGTAAGAGAGTCGTATACTGTCGGGAGACGTACGCTGTCGGGTGACAAATATGTGACGTCAGTAAAGTGAGAAGGATGTGTGCTCTCGGGGAAACAGGTGTGTGCGGTCGGGAGACAGGTGTGTACTGTCGGAGGACATGAATGAGTTGTGAAATACAAGTGTTGTATATATAGATTTAATACAACAATAGACAGTATTCAATTGTTAGACCAGCAAGCTATTTTTTTTAATAATAAAAAAACAAAATGCACTTTTGTCTACGCTTACAGAGGAGAAACAACACAACAAAATTAGATTAGTATTCACACAAGTGACGGTAGCATTATCACCGGCGAAGTTAGTATTCTAACAGGTGAAGGTTGTATTCCCACATTTGACAGTAGTATTCACACAGGTGAAGGTTGTATTCCCACAGGTGACAGTAGTATTCACACAGGTGAAGGTAGTATTCCAACAGGTGGCAGTAGTATTCCCACAGGTGAAGGTAGTATTCCCACAGGTGACAGTAGTATTCTCGCAGGTGAAGGTAGAATTCTCACAAGTTAAGGTAGTATTCCCACAGATGAAGGTAGTATTCCCACAGGTGACAGTAGTATTCCCACAGGTGAAGGAAGTATTCCCACAGGTGACAGTAGTATTCTCGCAGGTGAAGGTAGAGTTCTCACAAGTTAAGGTAGTATTCCCACAGGTGAAGGTAGAATTATCACGGTCGAAGGTAGTATTCTCACAGGTGAAGTTAGTATTATCACAGATAAGGAAGTATTGTCACAGGTGAAAGTAGCATTATCACATGTGAAAGTAGTATTCTCACAGGTGAAGGCAGCATTCTCACAGGTGACGGTGACATTCTGACAGGCGAAGATAGTATTTTCACAGGTGAAGGTAGTATTCTTACAGGTAAAGTTAGTATTCTCAAAGATGGCGCTAATATTCACACCGCTGAAGGTAGTATTATTTCACAGGTTATGACATGTTCTCAGAGGTGACGACAGTACTCTCACATGTGAAGTTACGAGTAGTATTATCACATGTACAGGTAATATTCTCAAAGCACAGGTCACGGTAGTATTATTACAAGTGAAAGTAGTATTATCACAAGTGAAAGTAGTATTATCACAGGTGAAAGTAGTATTTTAACAGCTTATGTGAAGATAGTATGCTCAAAAGGTGAAGGTAGTATTCTCGCAGGTGACAGTAGTATTTTCACATGTGATTTTAGCCTTCTCACAGGTGAAGGTGGTATTTTCACGTTTGATGGTAGTATTATCTCTGGTTAAAGTAGTATTCTCACAGAAGACGGTAGCATTATCACAGCACAGGTGAAGGTAGTATTCTCACAGGTGAAGGTACTATTTTCACAGGTAAAGTTAGTATTCTCACAGGTGAAAGTAGTATTTTCTCAATGACGGTAGTATTATCTCAGATGACTGTATTATGCTCACAGCAGAAGTGAATGTAGTATTCTCACAGGTGAATGTAGTATTCTCACAGGTGAATGTAGTATTCTCACAGGTGAATGTAGTATTCTCACAGGTGAATGTAGTATTCTCACAGGTGAATGTAGTATTCTCACAGTTGAATGTAGTATTCTCACAGGTGAATGTAGTATTCTCACAGGTGAATGTAGTATTCTCACAGGTGAATGTAGTATTCTCACAGGTGAATGTAGTATTCTCACAGGTGAATGTAGTATTTTCACAGGTGATGGAAGTATTGTCACAGGTGAAGGTAATATTCTTGCAGATGAAGGTAGCATTCTCACAGGTGACGGTAGCATTGTTACAGGTGAAGGTAATATTCTAACAACTGACGGTAGTATTCTTACTGGTGACGGCACTGTTCTCACAGATGACGGTATTATTGTCACAGGTGAAGGTATTATTGCCACAGGTAAAGGTAGGATTTTCGCAGGTGACTGTAGTATTCTCCCAGCTTACGGTAGTACTATCACAGGTAAAAGTAGTATTCTAGCAGGTTACGGTATCATTCTCAAATGTGAACGTAGTATTCTCAGGTCAAATTTCTAAGTATAAAACTCTAGATAACGAAATTTATTTCTAAGTATAAAACTCTAATAGCGAAATTTATTTCTAAGTATAAAACTCTAATAGCGACATTTATTTCTAAGTATAAAACTCTGTTAGCGAATTTCATTTCCTGAAGGTTCTGAAAAAAAATTGGCAACTGGTGGCAAGGAAGTAGAAAGAAAAGGGTTTGACAGAAGTTGACGACAGGAATAATGTTTGTATACACCAACTCAATTGTTTGAATTTCAAAGAAAAAGTCTAAAAATCAGAAACAAAAGTTAGGTCTTTATACTTTTTGGGGAAATATTTCATTTCCATTTTCCTTTGAGAGTGGGGGGGGGGGGGGTTAAAATGGTGTTCACGTAACTAAGCAGGGGTTCCTTGAATCATGAACAGTTGACGACCCAACACAAATGTGGGCGGGGGTAAATAATTGGCACAAAATTTATTGACGACATGTAAGAATATTTCCTGGACTATAATAAACCGTGATATCAGTACGGCCTTTCCAACTATCCAAGATCTGTTCCTCGTACTGGAATGATTACTAAGTAAGGATTGAGAAATACATATGAGCAGTATTTATTCAAGCCTAGATCGCCATGATTCTTTGATAATAACTAAAACAGTGTTTCCCAACCTTTTTTGTACCATGCACCACCTAAGTCTTTCTCAAATTTGGATGCCCCCCCCCCCACCTATGTAATATATACATATTTTTTATATTTAAAAAATTGAATTATTCTCTAATGAAGCTTAATTACAACTTGTTCGAATTTCCCCCCCCCCCCCCCTGAACGATCATATTGCCCCTCTGTGGGGCGTATGTCCCACGTTGAGAAACACTGAGCTAATCAGTTAGAACCACGCCCTCTGTACTCGCACAACGTCACGTGATAAGATTTGGACTTCAATATTTAAATGACGGCCAAAGTATTTCAAGATGGTCGTATTAAGTTTCCGCTTCGACACGGACACTGATTTCAACAAACGATAAGACAAACACTAATCCCACTTCTGTCCACCCCCGCAGTCTTCTTACGTCACATGCCCGTCAATCAATATTTCCAATCCCTCCACGTCCAATAAAGGGTTCACTTCTAACATTCATGTCTTTCTCAACTCACCCTTTCGCAGATAGTCGAAATGTTTGTTTTCTAACACTGTGAGCATGCAGCCCACCCCCCGAAACACATTCTGGTGTAATTTTTTTAAAGACATGTTCATATTTATTCACACTTTTATTGATGTAACTCCCACTTTTTAAATCGTATTCTTTCTTCTTCTTCAGCGTTCATTCTCAAACTCCCGCTGGATCCCCCCTGTAGCAGGACCATTGTCCTACTAGATTTCCAGAAGGATGTAGTCCAGAGAATAGAAATTCGTTGTGTCGCCGTTTTATTTGCACGAATGGTCTTCGCGGGCTTCTTCTTCTGCGTTAGTTCTCAAACTCCTGCAGATTAGCAGGATGTAGTCCGGAGAACGGAATGCGTTATGTCATGGTTTACAACATTGTTGCGATATCCGCGCCTTTCGGCCTGACACATCCGCTGACCCTATATGGGATGGGACAGCCAACTTCATCCCATAACCTCCTTAGTCGCCTTTTACGACATGCGTTGAAGGTAAACAATGTTGCTATTCTTTGCTCCCCTCTCGGGCCACGGCAACACACGGGCGTTCGGCGGGCTAAATGGTATTCTTTTATAATGATTTAGACTATAAACTCCGTTCATTTTAATAATGAAGTGGGTCAAAACACACCCCCACATTACTTCACGACAACATGTAATTTTTACACAGCTAATGACATGTAAAAACAATATTATTTCAAACATTTAAAAATATTAAAAACAATATATAAACAACATTTTTTTAAAACATTTAAAAACGAAATTTATAAACAATATTATTGGGCACTCTACAATCGATTTTGGACAATCTGCGTCCAACAAATAATCAGAAGCACTGACCCACTTCTTTCTTAGAGTGAACAGAGTAACCTATACTATTGTTGTCAGTTGTACATGTTTCTTTAATCTGTACTCATCCTTATGTGACATATTCTTCCCAGAACGTGGTCTTCCTAATGGATTCTCTGAACACTCCGCGATTTTGACCGAGTTGCCGCAGTTAAGATATGTTTAAACAATCCGATATATCATTGCGCCATAGTCGCATTGGGCGCCCTATTCCCATGTTACCGTTAACATCTCTTGTCGGTTGTACATATTAATTTAAAATGTACTATTTTGTGTTGTCTATTGTCTTTCCCCAGGTGGTTTGTTATTCATTCTTGCCGTTAAGCGAAGGGGTGATTGAAGCTCGAGCTTGCATTCTACAGCCAAATATTTGACCTCGGCTGTGCTATGACCATGTTGTTCAGGATGTCACTGGCGTTTTCTATCCATCTTTTCCGTGGTCTTCCTCTGGCTTGTGTACCCTGATCTCCTTCGGTTTTATTCCTGAACGGGCAACTTGTCATGATGCATTCGCATAATGTGGTCAAACCACGTGATCCATCAGACTGTGTGTCTGTCTATGTAATCAGTACAAGGTATTATACTTATTCTGTCCTTGATATCTTCATTCTGTCCTGTACTATTGTCAAGTATATATGTTATTTTAATCTGTGGTGTGTTGAATATATGATATCTATGTTCTGTTTGGCTAGATGGCGCTGGAAAAATTAAAACAGATAAAGAAACTATGGCAAGGTACTAACATAAGAACCAAATTGTGTTTACTACGAACATGTGTATTTCCTGTGGCGACATATGGATGTGAAGCATGGACACTAAATAAAACAGTGGCCAAGAGAATAACATCATTTGAATTAAAGTGTTATAGAAGAGTTTTGAGAATACCATGTACAGCGAAGAAAACAAACCAGGAGGTGTTACGAACAATTAACGTCCAGGAAAGCTGGCTTCTGAACACTATATTAAAGAAAAAGCTAGTTTTTTTCTGTCATATTAAGAGACACGACGGCATGTAGAGAGTGTTAATGGAGGGGATGATAGAAGGCAACAGAGGCAAAGGCCGACCAAGACGCTGTTGGACAAAAGACATTCAAGAATACCTGCGTATGTCACTGGAATATGCAGTGCAACTTGCTCAAGACCGCGGAGAATTCAAGAGATCCATAGGAAAGACTATGTTCTGGAAAGAATATGTCACTTGATGATGATTTGGCTAGATGAGAACTGTTTTGTGTGTGTGACTAGATGAGAACTGTTTTGTGTGTGTGACTAGATGAGAACTGTTTTGTGTGTGTGACTAGATGAGAACTGTTTTGTGTGTGTGACGATGAGAACTGTTGTGTGTGTGTGACTAGATGAGAACTGTTTTGTGTGTGACTAGATGAGAACTGTTGTGTGTGTGTGACTAGATGAGAACTGTTTTGTGTGTGACTAGATGAGAACTGTTTTGTGTGTGACTAGATGAGAACTGTTTTGTGTGTGTGACTAGATAAGAACTGTTTTATCACAATGAGAGAACTGGAGCATGCAATATCCAAATTGAAAATGAAAAAGTCCCCTGGAGCTGATGGAGTGTCCAATGAAATGATTAGAAACCTGGGAATTGCAGCAAGAGCAAAGCTACTGCAGATCTTTAACACAAGCTGGTCCACGGGTAATGTACCACAGGCGTGGAGAGAAGCAATAATGATACCACTCCTCAAATCAGGAAAAGATGGCAACACAGTCTCCAACTACAGGCCCATCAGCCTCACAAGTTGTCTATGCAAAACAATGGAACGCATTATCAATCTTAGGATGCAGTGGTACCTAGAAAGTGAAAACCTTCTGGTATCACAGCAAGCAGGTTTCAGACAGTGCTACTCTACTGAAGATCAGGCAACCTACCTCTCCCAAGAGATTGAGGATGCCTTCCAAGATAGGAAACTGGTACTAGCAGCATGGATAGACCTCAGGAAAGCATTTGATAAGGTCTGGAAAGAAGGGCTCCTAAAGAAATTGCGAAATTGCAGGGTTAGCTCAAGAATGTATAAATGGGTAAAAGCATACCTGCATAATAGAAGAGCCAGGGTACAATTAGATGGTCGCAAGAGCAAGAAAGTTCTACTGCGTCATGGAGTCCCCCAGGGAGGAGTCCTGTCGCCCACACTTTTCTTGGTTTACATCAATGACCTAGTTGCTGAACTACCACACGGGATCAAAGTGGCAATGTATGCTGACGACCTGGTGATCTGGTGCACAGAAGAACATGCGACAGTGGCCACTAAACAAATACAAAGAGCTATCGATGCCATAACCCTATGGGCTAATAGATGGTGCGTCAGCATTAACACAGATAAGTGCAGCACTACACTTTTTACCCTCTCACCAAAACAAAAAGCCGGTCATATCAAAATAGATGGAGAGCTCTTGAAAGAAGACAAACAACCCACATACCTCGGAGTTACTTCTGATGATAAACTGACATGGAAGCAGCACATAAACAAAGCAACAACAAAAGCCAGGAGGAAGTTAGCTATCCTGAGAAAACTAAGTGGAACCACATGGGGAGCCAGTGGGAATATACTCAGTAAAGTTTACCAGCAAGGCATAAGACCACACCTGGAATATGGTTCAGCTGCGTGGTGTCCTGCATCAAACACCACATTGCAAGATCTAGATAAAGTGCAAAACCAGGCACTTAGAATAATGTTGGGAGCAATGAAATCAACACCCATAGCAGAGATGCAGAAAATGGGAAGAATGCAAACACTTGGCGAACGCAGAGACACAAAAGTACTAATTCAGGCAGAAAAGTTTCAGTGTATGCCAAGTCATCCAATGAAGGAAAGATTCCAAAATCTAGCAATGGGACGACTGAAAAGAAGCAGCTTTATCCATCAAGCTAAACGACTCCGCAGACAACTTACAGACCTACCTGAAGTTGACAGACCCTTAAAGCCTGTACCAGAACAAACCCCGTGGAGTGAAAGACATGGAATGCCAATATATATTCAGACCCATGTGAAAGGAATACTAAGCGTGGACGAACAGAACAGTGTGCAGCGAAGGAAAGTCACCCTCAGTTTCCTGGATGAGGAATATCCACAAGATATATGGGTCAGAGTATACACAGATGGGTCAGCACAGAATGCCGTAAGGAATGGAGGTGCAGGTGTATATATAGAATATCCACACAAGCCTAGAGATACAATCAGAACACCGACAGGAAAATTCTGCAATAATTATGATGCAGAAATCCAGGCAATTAGTGTGGCAGCTAAAAAACTGCTGAACTCCAACTCTGACCTACAGCCTGTGGTATTCCTGACAGATGCAAGGTCAGTGCTTCAAGCTCTCCAGTCTGAAAAACTAACAGACTTGAAAAAACTACTTAGCGAATTGTCTTACCAGTATAGGGTAACCATGCAGTGGATACCCTCTCACTGTGGAATACCAGGAAATGAAAAAGCAGACCAACTGGCTAAGGAAGGTGCTGCCGAAGACCAACCAGATATACCAATCACCTACCATCAGAAAAAACAGATGATCAAGTCAATAAGAAAGCCACAAACACCAACACAAGATGACTATCATATTATGAACAGACCAGAACAAGTTATAATTCTACGTCTCAGAACAGGACACAACCGACTCCGCAGTCACATGTATACAAAGTTCAAGATTGGCAACACAGCCATGTGTACATGTGGACAGGCAGCACAGAGTGCCAAACATATACTTCAAGAGTGTTCTGAGCATGAAACGCTGAGGCAGACATATTGGCCAGAGGAAACAACACTGGAATCAAAACTCTATGGGACACTGTATGAACTACAAAAGACAGTGAGTTTTATTAAGGAGACAGAATTACAGATATAGACATGTTTCAAGTGAACGAAAGAAGAAGAAGAAGAAGAAGAAGTGTGTGACTAGATTAGGTATGTGTTGTGTGTGACTAGATGAGAACTGTTTTGTGTGTGTGACTAGATGAGAACTGTTTTGTGTGTGACTAGATGAGAACTGTTTTGTGTGTGTGACTAGATGAGAATTGTTTTTTGTGTGACTAGATTAGGTATGTGTTGTGTGTGACTAGATGAGAATTGTTTTTTTGTGTGACTAGATTAGGTATGTGTCGTGTGTGACTAGATGAGAACTGTTTTGTGTGTGACTAGATTAGGTATGTGTTGTGTGTGACTAGATGAGAATTGTTTTTTTTTTGTGTGACTAGATTAGGTATGTGTCGTGTGCGACTAGATGAGAACTGTTTTGTGTGTGACTAGATTAGGTATGTGTTGTGTGTGACTAGATGAGAACTGTTTTTTGTGTGACTAGATTAGGTATGTGTCGTGTGTGACTAGATGAGAACTGTTTTTGTGTGACTAGATTAGGTATGTGTTGTGTGTGACTAGATTAGGTATGTGTTGTGTGTGACTAGATGAGGATTGTTTTGTGTGTGATTAGATTAGGTATGTGTCGTGTGTGACTAGATGAGAACTGTTTTGTGTGTGACTAGATTAGGTATGTGTTGTGTGTGACTAGATTACGTATGTGTCGTGTGTGACTAGATGAGAACTGTTTTGTGTGTGACTAGATTAGGTATGTGTTGTGTGTGACTAGATTAGGTATGTGTCGTGTGTGACTGGATGAGGTATGTGTTGTGGTGGATAAATGAGATATATTGTGTGTATAGATTAGATCAGTTGTATTTTGAAAGATGAGATGTGTTCTGTGTAGTTAGATGAATTTTTTTTCTATTAACGATATGTTTTGCGTGTGCATAAGTTGTCAGTGTTGCGTGTGTACGTTATATGTATTGTATATTTATATAAATAGTCTATGTTGTATGTAAGTTATATGTGTATAAATAAGTTATATATGTTGTTTGCTTTCACTGTATAATCCTATGTATTGTGTGTAAGTTATATGTATTGTGTGTGTATATGTGTCACTTGTGGTGGTTGTTTATAAGGCATATATGTTGTGTGTGTATAAATTGTCTGTGTTGTGTATATATATGTTATCGGTGCTGTGTATGTGAAAGTTATCTGTGTTGTGAGTAAGTCATCTTTGTTGTGTGTAAGTTATCTGTGTTGTGTATAAGTTATCTGTGCTATGTATGTATAAGTTATCTGTGTTGTGTGTAAGTTATCTATATTTTGTATGGTGTGTATTATCTGTGTTGTATGTATGTATAAGTTATCTGTGTGGTGTATATGTATAATCTATGTTGTGTGTGACTGGAGTGGCGGACAACATAACCTAGACACGACCCTGCACGTGCAGTATGAGACCAATACTGGTGTAACGATTGGATACTAATGTAACCTATAAATGATGATGCCAATTTGACGTGACATACATGGCACTGTTATCTGACACGTCCTTAGTAAACACATTTATCTAAGCAAATGAATAGATAACACTACATTCAACAGAAGTCATTAGATGAAAAGATATCTCTTTCGAGTATCTAAAGGCATCTTTTTCGCGTATCTACCGACAAACACCGGCATGAATATATTATCCAGGGGCGTATATCAACATAACACCGTATACAATAATATCAATAAAGCAGCAGTCAACTGTATTAAATATGTCGTTTCACTTGAGAATTGTTATGTATAGTCACACTGAGGCTAGTTTATTGACGCGTTGGGATATGAATAAAACATTGACTACATTTGTAGGACAATCAATTCGTGAACATGTAACATTTCTCCGTGTCTAGGCGTGACTTCTATATGTTTATGTATGTGGCGTATTTATATGAATGTTTCGCATGTCTAAAGTTATAGTTTTTCATTCGATGTGATCATCAGGCTTGTAGATGGTGGGGTGGTCCAATAGGTGGGGGTTTTAACCGACCTATACATCGGTTTAAAAAAAACCTCCATTAGCGATTTTACACAAAAAGGTCTTCACTTTCTCGCTGAAAACGTGAAATTTGCACACCAAGACGGCCGAATGACAGTTAAATATTTTTGTTATGGTAGAATTACCTCCTAAAGACAATGATATCTACGGCCCTGGTGATTATATCTACGGCCCTGGTGATTATATCTAAGACCCTGGTGATTATATCTAAGACCCTGGTGATTATACATAAGACCCTGGTGATTATATCTAAGACCCTGGTGATTATATCTAAGACCCTGGTGATTATATCTAAGACCCTGGTGATTATATCTAAGACCCTGGTGATTATATCTAAGACCCTGGTGATTATACATAAGACCCTGGTGATTATATCTAAGACCCTGGTGATTATACATAAGACCCTGGTGATTATATCTAAGACCCTGGTGATTATATCTAAGACCCTGGTGATTATATCTAAGACCCTGGTGATTATACATAAGACCCTGGTGATTATATCTAAGACCCTGGTGATTATATCTACGGCCCTGGTGATTATATCTACGGCCCTGGCTATTATATTGTAGGAATGTGTCTGTTACATCTTCATTTAACTTTTTTTTTAAACAAAATGTGTCATGTGACAACAATAAGCATAACTTATGCATAGTTTATTTTATGGAACCATGGGTGTGACAGCGAGGTATTGTCTGTGACGGTAAAGGTAAGGGTACGAACCCCCCCCCCCCCCCCCCCCCCCAAGGCAATTGTGCATCTGGACTGTACAGAAATCAATTTCAAACTGATGTACATATGTATATTGCCGAGAAAATCAGTGCAGCCACAAAATGTTGGTTTTATGGCTACGCCCTGAAAGAATATTCTACTATTTTTTAATTTTATGGCAACATTGGAACAAAGAGTTAGATAATATATATATATATAATCCTATAGGTGTACATAGAGGGAGAGATAAAATTAATAAATACATAGAGAGAACGAGAGAGAGAGAGAGATGTTGTGTAAAATCAGCACGTAAAATGAGTGAGAGATCTAACAAAAATAGTGAGAAGAGAAAATGAAGAAAGAATAGTCATATGATATTACCATGAAAGTGTACGTAAACAGTGCCGTTCTTACTCATGGTATTTAATTATAAATGTGTTCTTGATAAAAGTATTGTGATCGAAACGTCGGTTTTGTGTGTGTTATCAGTTTATTATCAGTGAATAGTAAAACTGCATTATCTTGTTCCAAGTTTTGCCTGATTTTTGGAGAAAAGAGAAGATAGGGAAAATGAAGAAAATCAGACGTAACATATAATGCGAGTAATAAAAGAAAGGAATTTATCCCAAAAACAAATTAAGTAAAAGGTGGGAGGGAGATATACCCCCCCCCCCCCTCCGAAAAACATATTGATTAGTTTCAGCGTATTGTTGCCAGCAGCTCAATTAGTGGCACATATAGTTGTCATGGTAACGCGTCATTCCTAGTGGCTTTCACGTGTCCAGGCAACGTGTGACAATTCTGATTGCAATTTGTCAATATGGCTGCTGTCATGCGTTCCATTAATTTAGGCTTCTCAAATAAAGTGATAGTGCTGCGCCGCATACTAATGCTGGACAAAACATGTATGAGTCAAGTTTGAGAAGGTGACACTTTAGACATGAATGAGTCAAGTGTGAGAAGGTGACACTTTAGACATGAATGAAAGTCAAGTGTGAAGAGGTGATTTTTTTTTAAATTATGAGGAGGCGACACTTTAGACAAATATGAGTCAAGTGTAAGGAGATGACACTTTAGACATGTATGAGACTGAAATGTGTGGAGGTGACACTTTAGACAATTTATGAGACTGAAATGTGTGGAGGTGACACTTTAGACAATTTATGAGACTGAAATGTGTGGAGGTGACACTTTAGACAATTTATGAGACTGAAATGTGTGGAGGTGACACTTTAGACAATTTATGAGACTGAAATGTGTGGAGGTGACACTTTAGACTATTTATGAGACTGAAATGTGTGGAGGTGACACTTTAGACAATTTATGAGACTGAAATGTGTGGAGGTGACACTTTAATCATATGTGAGTGACGCTTGTGAAACTTTAAACAAGTCAAGTGTGAGGAGGGAGATATTTTTAGATCTGACAAAGTGTTGACGATGATGAAATAATTCCTTCAGTTCTGAGCACGTAGCTCATGATAGCACATAGCCCTTCTGACAAAACCACGGGACATCATCAGTCGAGCAACCGTCGTGATACCCAAACCGAGTCCCTCGGCAATAAAGACCTGTGTACAAAGAGTAAACAAGCCTTCATTCTTGATTATAATCGTGATTTTCGTTGGTCACTATTTATATACTTGGTGTCGCATACCATAAAACGCATACGCCGACCAGCGAATTTCACGGACATAATAAAAAAATCAACCTTTCAGGATATGTTTACTTTCTGTACCACGGATAGACCAAATTCCGTTTACAGTGGTCATTTGCATGCCCAAACTGTCCAAGAACATTTACAGCTTGAATAGGGCTCAATAGCCATCTACGAACTATTAAGCATGGTCATAATTATAATTGAATTTTCAAAAGTGGATGTAAAAGAATGGTCATCATCACTTGTGATGGACGAACACACACACATTTTCTGTAGACAGGTCTTTACTGGGGCACATCATGCCCGAACTCATATAAGGCATGGTTGTCTCAAAGGCATGGATTTCTTATGGTATATTTATTGATCTATGTTTATTGATGTATGTTTATTGATATATGTGTATTGATGTATTCGTGTGTAAGTTCGCTGACCTTTCCGCATGCGTATAGCGTGCGCACATTCCATGTGCCGATAACACAGTTTTCGGTAAGTTTAAGAGCTTTGTTCTTTATTCTCTGTGTGTGATTGTCCATTGTAGTATTTCAGTGGGCAATGGGTTAATATTTTAACTAGCATGGTTCGGACATGTATGCAGGCACGTTTCCTTGTCAAAAAGAATACTGCAGGGAACTGTCGAGGGTGGAAGAAGCAGAGGAGGACAAATAAAGACATGAACAGACAACATCAATGAATGGACACCGCATCGCTGGAGGACTCTGTGTGCTGAGGCATCCAATGTGGTACCCCTACGACCCTGAAGGGTTATTGGTTTATTGATTGATTGAAGTATGTTTAATTCCTGAAGGAAAGTACTCCGGTGCATCAGTATCCCAGGATTACTACGTCTTGCCATATATAATTCTGCATTCAATTCTGGGATAGCAAGTTCATCATTCTTCTGTCAGATTTGTTGACCAATCTGCAGTAATGTTACACCTAGAATTTCCTGTCACCTAGAAGTCTGTCACAAAAAGACAGAGGTGCATTGTCGTCTGCATGTGACGTAAATTTAAGATAGAATCAAGCGGTGTACTACACCTACATAAGAAATCTAGGGTTTTTTCCCAGGTTTTTTCCCCAGGTTTTTTGGGGTGATTGTTTGCTGGGAGAGTGGGAGTTAAGCGTCTCTAATAAAAGTACACTTCGCCGTACCCTGGTTATTCCATACATACTCTGTCTCCTCAACAAAGCGGCACGTAGCTTAAATCCGTGGGGACTTTCGAAAATAAATCTAATTTATAAACAAGAAGTCGCCAGCGGGATTAAGTCTCACCTCTGACTTGATACCGGTGGCTTCAGAGCGTAAGGTCAACTCAAAACAGTTGTCTTTCAGAACGAGAAAAAAGCGCAGAAAAGTTGCTTTTCAGACGAGTCAACTCTGAACAGTCACATTCAGAGTAAAATGTCAGCAGATAGCAGATGCCTTTGACAGTGAGAGGTAATCACAGAACATCTGCTTTCAGAGCGAGAGGTCAGCACAGAACATCTGCCTTTCAGAACGAGAGGTCAACACAGAACATCTGCCTTTGAGAACGAGAGGTCAACACAGAACATCTGCCTTTCAGAACGAGAGGTCAGCACAGAACATCTGCCTTTCAGAACGAGAGGTCCGCACAGGACACCTGCCTTTTAGAACGAGAGGTCAACAGATAACATCTGCCTTTCAGAGCGAGAGGTCAGCACAGAACATCTGCCTTTCAGAGCGAGAGGTCAGCACAGAACATCTGCCTTTGAGAACGAGAGGTCAACACAGAACATCTGCCTTTCAGAACGAGAGGTCAGCACAGAACATCTGCCTTTCAGAACGAGAGGTCAACACAGAACATCTGCCTTTGAGAACGAGAGGTCAACACAGAACATCTGCCTTTCAGAACGAGAGGTCAGCACAGAACATCTGCCTTTCAGAACGAGAGGTCCGCACAGGACACCTGCCTTTTAGAACGAGAGGTCAACAGATAACATCTGCCTTTCAGAGCGAGAGGTCAGCACAGAACATCTGCCTTTCAGAGCGAGAGGTCAGCACAGAACCTCATCGTCAGTGCAATCTGATATACTGTCAACATGATGAAGTCTCGTGTTCATACATCAAAATGTTGTATGCAACAGACTTCCAATATCCTCTGTCATTTCCGCAGCCATTGCGCTCTGATAGACCCCGTACCCTGTCCATCTCGTGATGTTTCTTTCACTAGTGTACACCTGTCTACCTCATGCTCGCTGCCCCTCAACTTTAAATTCAAGTAAGGTCTTCAACAAAATGTCATGAATTTTCACGTCTAAAATATTGTGTTTCATTTTCACTTCCTTTAACAGTTCCCGTTTTCTAAATAGTGTAACTAGAACAGTTTTATTTTCTTCTCTTTCCAGGAAGTTCTCCATATTCTCCTGTATAGAGCTTATATCATCATCTCAGTCATGGATTCTGTACCCTAGCTGTTTGTTCATTACCAATTTTTCTGATCCATACTTTAACGTAAAAAAATATGAAAAATATATTTTATAGTTCTCATTTTTTTAGCTTGGGAAGTGTTTGGACATTAGTAGATTACTGGTGTCATTGAAAATACTTTAAACCATTTCAATTTACTGTTCTCCTTGTGTTGTTTCGGCCTCACATTGATTATTAGGCCTATGTGTCCACAACATAAAATGTTTGCGCATAAGGTTAAATGCCAGATATTACATTAGAATCTGTATTCGAATCCAGGTATCACATTAGTATCTGTACTAGAAGCCAGGTATTACATTAGTATTTGTACTAGAAGCCATATAGTACATTAGTATCTGTACTAGAAGCCATATAGTACATTAGTATCTGTACTAGAAGCCAGATATTACATTAGCATCTGTACTAGAAGCCAGATATTACATTAGCATCTGTCCTAGAAGCCAGATATTACATTAGTATCTGTAATAGAAGCCAGATATTACATTAGCATCTGTCCTAGAAGCCAGATATTACATTAGCATCTGTACTAGAAGCCAGATATTACATTAGCATCTGTCCTAGAAGCCAGATATTACATTAGTATCTGTAATAGAAGCCAGATATTACATTAGTATTTGTACTAGAAGCCAGATATTACATTAGTATCTGTACTAGAAGCCAGATATTACATTAGTATCTGTAATAGAAGCCAGATATTACATTAGTATTTGTACTAGAAGCCAGATATTACATTAGTATCTGTACTAGAAGCCAGATATTACATTAGTATCTGTCCTAGAAGCCAGATATTAAGATCTTTATTAGAAACCAAATATTACATTATTGGACTTGCAAAGTCCATAACATACCATGATAGAAAGATGACAGACAACTGTCTAGGGTCAAAGTTCAAATGATAATTACGCAGATAACACAAACTAATGAGGACACTTGTCCACGATTAAATTTTCTGGCAGTGATACAGCACCGAGTAAGAAACGGACTATAAACCACTTCTGGCAAACACGTTATAACACCACACAGTCAGGTAGACCTGAAAGCTACCTTGTTGTCCTGCAGTAATCTAGGAGGAGTTGGGACGGGGGTAGAGGCAATGTAAGGCAAGACTGGGGCGATACATAGCACAGTTGTAAATCTGAGGAAACGAAACGTTTCTTTATATTCTAGTTTTGTCTGGAATAGAAGATATAAATTATATACCGTAACGTAATATGTATGAAATTCCCCAAGTGTCATCTAATATAAGATTTGGATAAGGCAAGGGGGAGGGAGTGATTACGAAGACATTTACTAGAATATTCCTGCTCATTGAACCACGGACTTCTAGACACAAGCACATCGTGACAACTACGGACTCACGTCAGGGTAGCAGGCGGTTATAAAGAAATATTACCGCGATTTTAATTACAATAGGCCTATTATTTTCGTGTGCAATACGGGTGAAAACATGTCAATCTAGGCAACATGTCCTTGAACCAGGGAATCTCCTTATTAGGGGACCACCTTAAGAGATCATGGGTTCGAATCTGGCTCGTGTCGTTTTGCTTACAGTATGGATTTTTTTGGAGGGAGATGCCTGGGAATTATCACATGAAGCTACGTGCTATGAGTGATAATCTCGGCAGGCGGCGTACCGTTTCGCTGACAGTGATGGAGTACATTATGAGAAATCCCGAGTACAGTGAAGTCAATCCTCTACATCCTCTGAGTCCTTTTTAACGTTCTTGATTCAATTTTAACCTGCAAAGATAGAAAATATGCGGGAGTAATGTGTGTGTAAAGCGAAAAAATATCGGTTAATTTGCCTTTTCCGCAACATATGTAGTATCTCATCGCGTATTTTTAGATATTTGTCTATCTTGGCTGATATAATAATTGACGTGATTTGTATTTCCTGCCAACAAGAAGTATGGCAAAGTGAAAAATGATAAAGCCAAGATAAGTGACGATGTTTTGGGATCAGCGAGCAGGACCACACACAAGCATGACTTGGATTATTACAAGTTATAGAAATATGCATGTTTAAAGTGAAACATATATGTAGGGAGTGAGAAATGGTATACAAACATATATGTAGGGAGTGAGAAATGGTATACAAACATGTATGTAGGGAGTAACAGGATATGTATTCATGCATGTATGGAAACATCAAAAAGTATATAGCTGGGTAGACACGAAATATACAAACATGTACCTACGTATATACGAGATGTAGAACCGTGTACTTAAAGTAGACAAGAGATTTAAAAACATGTACTTTAGGTATACACAATATGTACAAACATGTATTTTAGGTATAAACAATATATACAAACATGTACTTTAGGTATATACAATATATACAAACATGTACTTTAGGTATACACAATATATACAAACATGTACTTAGACACAAGGTATACAAACATATACTTAGGGAGCCACGAGTTATACAACACATATACTTCTTCTTCAGCGTTTATTCTCAAACTCCCGCTGGATCTTTGTCCTACTAGATTTCCAGCAGGATATAGTCCAGAGAATGGAAATGCGTTGTGTCGCCGTTTTATTTGCACCAATGGTCCGACATATCCGTCTTCGGCGGGATATACTTATACAAAAGATATACAATCATATACTTAGGAAGCCATGAGATAAAGAAACACGTATCTAAGGAGACACGAGATGAAATAGGCGATATACACACATATGTTAAAAAGTTTTCTAGTCACAAATAACACGCATAATAACACGCAAAAATCGATGTCTCGACCAAAAGTCCTTTATCAAACAACCCAATGTAACACACTGTTCGTAAATTCACTCCTGAAAAGTCTCAATTGTGTTCCCATTCTATCAAACATCAATAGGCATACACCTCTACATGTTGAGTGCACCGTGAACTGTTGAACTATGTGTATTTAGACGTAGTTGTTGCATGTAGGCCTATTGCTTGATACGTTCCAGATGTTAAATTTATGAGGCTGTAGTTAACATTACTTCAAGCTTAAGCCATCGTACCTTTACTTGCTAAAAAAAAACTGGAGGTAAATAGATCCTGACATTCCAATGTACTATCTATAGTCTGTTATAAAGTCTTAAATTACATATGACGACATATGTATTTATAGATATGTCCTGAGCGTGCCTCAGCCCACAAATGCAATACAACTATAGTCTGTTTCTGACATTGGTGGCAAAATATCTTATTCGGGACTTAGCGATAAACTCAGAATTTGTCTGTTGTGATTTCCAAGCTTGTGAATAAATACGTTGTGATAAATACGTACATTATGTTGTCATTGCTTTATGAACTGTTCGGATGCATAGTAGATTACGGGTAGCAGTACATTAATTAAATTGTGCACAATAAAAATAACTGACAATAAACGCTAGTCTCCGATTCGGCCCTACCTATCTACATGACAACCTACATACCTGCCTTCCAACCAACCTACCTGCCTTCTAAACCAACCTATTTGCCTTCTAAACCAACATACCTGCTCTCTAAACCAACCTACATCACTACATGCCTTCTAATCAACCTACTAATATGTTTCTTAAATGCCGAACAGAGTAAGCCTACATATCATCATCATGTGCCATGCCGGGTGGCGTAGGCGGTCATCGCTCTCCACAGCTCTCTGTCCACAGTATTATGAATCAAAGTCGTTGTTGTTTCTTTGCCGTGCCAGGTTGTCAAACTGTCTAATATTTTCTCACGGTGTCGCCCTCTGTCTTTGTTGCCTTCAATCTTGCCTGTTGTGATTATGTTCTCTAAACCTGCCTGTCTCATGAAGTGGCCAAAAAAAGAAGATTGCCTTTTTCTTATATTATTGATTAAGGTCCGTTTCGCATTTAACTCTTTTAACACCTCTAAATTAGTTTTTCTGGCAGTCCATGGTATTCTCAGCATTCTTCTGTAGAACCACATCTCTGTTGCCTCCAATCTCCCACTTTGTTTATTGTCCAAGACTGCCACCCATATGTTAGTATAGGGGTTATATAGCACTGCAGAACTCTCTTTCTCACCTCTAATGACAAGGTCATATTACACAGTATATTTTTCCTTTTTCTGAATGTTGTTTTTGCCTGTCCTATTCTGCATCTTATTTCTGTTGAACTTCTTCCATCTGCTGTAATAATTGTACCTAGATATTTGAATTGGTGGACCTGTTTTAATACTATATCATTCACTATGATCTTGCAATGTGTGTTATTTTCTTTCTTTGAAATAACCATTACTTCTGTTTCCTTGATATTTAGGAAGAGGCCTTTCTCTTTGCTTTCTGTGACTACTACATTAATTTTTTGAAGGTCTTCCTCACTTTTTGCAATCAGAACAGTGTCATCCGCATATCTCAAATTATTTATGTTATGTCCTCCCACTGATATTTACATATTGCACGCACTATGTTTTCACTGTATAGAGAGAACAGGTCTGGTGAAAGCACGCATCCCTGTCTGACTCCTTGTTTTATTTGTTGAAAAGGGCCAAATTGATTTCCTACTCTTATTGCTGCTAAAATCGATGTAATGCTCATTTGTCTGGCTATAATTATTTACTACATTAGTTATGCCATATTGATCATTTTATGTACATCTTTCTCAATTGTTGCAAATTTTAAAGGACTACTTGCCAAGATATTTCTACCAGAATTGCGTTAGTATCAAGTACATTCAAGCACTTAACAAACATATGAAAATCAGCAACAATAGGTAAATAGGCCTATACAAAATTACGACTGTTCAACTCCATGTTGACATATGGATGTGAAAATTGGAAAATGACAAAGGCACGGGAGAAGAAATTGAATACATTTGAAAATAAATGTTCTAGAAAACTCTTAAATATTGGCCGGGAAGAATTCTAATCAAACAAGCAAATAAAAAAGACATCAGACAGTAAATATGTATCCACAACAATAAGAAGACAACGATGGACATGGTCCATCGGCCATATAGGCCTACTTAGAATTACTGAAAACAGACTGTCATTACAAGCATTAAAATTGGCATCAGATATCAAAATAAAAAGAGGAAGACTAAGGGAATCTCTTTGCAAAACCATCATCAAAGAGGGTACGCCTATATCTATGGGTCCCAACAACATCCAAGAATTACACACAGTGGCATTACATCGTTCGAACTGGAAAGTTCTAGTTTCTACCCTATGCACTGTATCCGGCGTTGAAGGCACATGAATAGTTCGCAACTGACCGGCAGTAGAAGATTCGTTCTCTGAATTAGTTAGGCCTTCATTCGTTCCTTTTCTTGATTACTCCTGTGTATTCCGTTGGTCAATATTTATATACGTAGAATCACATGTAAAAATAGCCAAGGCCACTCTAAGTATATAAATAGCAACCAATGGGAAAGTGTCACAATAATTAAAAAATTTTTACCAAATAAAGGTTGGTTTACTTTTTGCAATTATGCCGTATGGTACTGTTGATTGTTACGGATAGAAAGATAGACTACACAAAGTTTCTCTTGGTCTGCACTTTCTTTGGCTATCTGGTACCAACTGTAATGCTTGAAGCAGCAGTTCATTGTAATTATTGTAAATGATGTTATTGTTGAACTACATTTCTGTGATACCCTTGCGTTGTAGGATTTCCATATATATATATATTTTTCTTTGTTTCAGTGTGATACCAGCACAGTTTCTCTGTATTTCTCTTTCCTACACCATAACACACTTCTCTTATCTACCTCTCAGTACACTTCTCTTACCTACACCTTAGTACACTCACTTTCTCATCCCTACATATCAGTACACTTTTCAAGTTGCGTAGGCTATCATGTTTATCCAATACTCCCTGTATTTTGTGTTGTTAATAAGTTCAGTTGGTGACATCTTTTAGTGCCATACATGATAAAATACACTAGAAACTTTCTGTCTCTTCTCCCTTTGATCTTTGCTCCTAAATGTTCACGTTCTGCATTTATCACCACATGCCCTAAACATCGAAATTGTCTGCTTCTAATTCTCCCTATAAATTTTTTTTTAACTCTAGCATCTCGTTAGTTCGGGGCACTTCATCTAGGAGAGGATACACTGAAATCAACCCACTACTGTCTTGTACTCTATTACGGTCAATTTCTAAAGAAGCAAATCACAAACAAACCGGCATAAGGCAAGTGGGAAACCACCGCTGTACCCTCTCTAGAGTATCATGTTTCAAGATGACACAGACCGTATTCTGATCAATGTACTAAAAAATCCCACCAAGGCATCAACATAGAATGTAAGAACCCTTTACATTTACAATACCAAAATTAATGGACAAATATATTTTTGCTGTTGATTAAATATATCATTATAGTTTCAACTGAAGACATTGTTTAGTATTTTTAACACACAGATAATTTATTCCCGAATGTTTTCAAATATGGAATCTTTTTGGGATCTGCAGCAGAAACAAATACTTCACGGGGTCAGCGATAACAGATTGTTTAAGAACCGCTGGACAAGAACATATTAGAAGGAATGTTCTAGATGAATCTGTTTGAGACTGAATATATTATAATACACCTGTACAAGAATGAGTTATATTCACAAGCAAATACAGCAAATGAAAAGGTCAAAGGTGTGTAGGTTTCTGTGAGAAAACATGAGAAATATCGCGAGAATTTAAGGACAGATAAATGACTGCATATGGTGAGCTCTGCCACACTAACGATAGCCTGTGAAAAACACTCAAGAACATTGGAAGCTGTAGACATCTATACATTCAACGCAAGTATTTAGCATGGATTATAGGAAAACTGTCTTCCCTGTGAAACAATGAAGTATTCACCAGACAAGTCTTTAACCTCAGATAAACAAATATTCACTGAGAGACAAGTATTCAGTCTCAGATAACCATATGCTGCCGAAGCCGGATGTATCAGGTCATTGGCGCAAATAAAACGGTGGAACAACGCATTTCCATTCTCTGGATCACATCCTGCTGGAAATCTGGTAGTAATATCCTGCTACAAGACAGGTCTGGTGGGAGTTTGAGAATGAACTAAAACAAGAAATAACCAAATATTCACAGAGATATATCTTCAGTCTCAGATAACAAAGTATTCACTGGCAGACAAGTATCCAGTCTCAGATAACAAAGTATTCACTGACAGACAAATATTCAGTCTCAGATAACAAAGTATTCACTGGCAGACAAGTATTCATTCCGAGATAAAGTATTCAATGATAACTACAATGACATGCCAACAATCAAAATAAACTACCATGTACTGGCACAGACACCAGATCCACAATGAATGATACAATGGCAGACACTTGATCCACAATGAATGATACAGTGGCACAGACACTTGATCCACAATGAATGATACAGTGGCACAGACACCAGATCCACAAAGAATGATATATGGGCAGACACCAGAATCACAATGAATGATATACAGGCACAGACACCAGATCAACAATGAATAATGCTCAAAGAAAACAAAGCAGATAATGTCTTCATAAGAAGATAACCAAATATTCACAGAGACAAGTCTTCCGTCTCAGATAGCCAAATGCTTTGTACCTCAGTAGACTTTCCTGATATGAACTTGAAAGTTTTGATAGTGTGAGATGATAGATTCCTGTCTATGTGTTTTTCTTGGACTGCCACATCCCTTTGGATCAGAAATAGTACAGTCCAATTTACAGCAGGTGGGTCACATTATGAACTGCTATATTGCTAGTCTACTTTAAACAGGAATCCCTCTATAACATAATCCATTTTAATAGGAATACATAACATCCTTTTATAACAAATTTCCCTATTTAACAACACTTCAAAATCCCCAATTACCGGTATATTTATTCTTTGTACCATCTATAGCAAATTTCTAATACACAGGGGCCTACATATTTCGACAGTCCTGACAAAGTTGTTATAATGAGATTTGAATGTTTCAGACCAAAGTGTCATAGTTAGATTTGAATGTTTCAGACCAAGTTGTTATAATGAGATTTGAATGTTTCAGACCAAGTTGTTATAATGAGATTTGAATGTTTCAGACCAAGTTGTTATAATGAGATTTGAATTTTTCAGACCAAGTTGTTATAATGAGATTCAAATGTTTCAGAGCAAATTGTCATAATGAGATTTGAATGTTTCAGACCAAGTTGTTATAATGAGATTTGAATTTTTCAGACCAAGTTGTTATAATGAGATTCAAATGTTTCAGAGCAAATTGTCATAATGAGATTTGAATGTTTCAGACCAAGTTGTTGTAATGAGATTTCATGTTTCAGATTCTGTGCACACTTTAATTACATGTAAAGTGTGAGTGAATGACAGAAAGTCCATAGATAACACCCTTGAAACAACCAAAAGTTAGTGAATATAGCAAGTCTGTCTTTTCACATTTTATAATGAAGGGCAAAGGTAGGTCCCATGGCAACAACCAGCCGTGAGGGATGAAGGTAATTCTTCATGTACTAAGCCGCAGCAACTATTATGTGGGGTGGCCAGTTTCCTTCCCTGCTGTATTTACCTCCCTTAAATGTTTTAACTCATGGAAGCAGCCATTTTGGAATGGCGTAGTGCCTCGGATGAGGTATATTTCGTAAGAATATCACTACAGCATCCGTATTTCTGATGTATCATAGCAATTTCAACAATCGTCGAAATTGGTCAGCAAAGTGTTAACTCATGTATCAGGTATGTATTTACAACTGAATCAACTGGAGCAGTGGTCGTGTCAAGCGAGAAAGGTTTCGAACCCGGTGACAGCAAGCAAGGTCATTATCAACTAGGCTCTGTGCTCCCCATAGTGAAAGGGCAATGCAATAGACTAATAATTACTTTTAGTGTGTCCTAAAGCAAACAGATGATACAACAATCTGTAGTGATATGGAAATATGCATTTTTTACAATTTACTAAGTGCTTAACTTTTGGTCAAAACTGTACACACACAAACTTTCTTTACTAGGACACCAAGACTGTACACACACAAACTTTCTTTACTAGGACACCAAGACTGTACACACACAAACTTTCTTTACTAGGACACCAAGACTGTACGTACACACACAAACACAAAGTTGTTTTACTAGGACATGTACACAAGGACTGCTGCATTATAATAATACTAGGACTGTATATGTAAACAAATATTGCATGAACATAACTTGGAAACATATAATAATGATATAATAATACAAAGCCAAATATCAGAGTAAAAAATTCTAATTTATTTACAATTTGATCAAGTTTGGTAACAACTAAACTATTTGTATCGAAAAATTGTCAGTTCAAACGATGTCACGAAGCAGACGTCACTCCAAGTCATACAATGTAAGAATAGACTGAACTAACAAAATGTAAGACTGTAAATACAAGACACACAACGTAGAAAATTTAACAAGAAAATTCTCCATATATTGCTGCTGAATTATTTAAAACTCATAGTTCAAAGAATTTGAAATATTACTAAGAACTAGAACATTTGAGTGAGATGATAGAATGTTCATAAACAGTTAATAAACATTTTAGTGGGGAAAGAAATACAATAGATGACATCAAATACAACTACAACACATGTGTCATCAGATTTATTATAGATAGAACAAGAACATTTTATTAATGATATAGAACTATCAAGGATAGAACTAGAACATTTGATTTTATTGATGGGAGAATTATTGTGGATAGAACTAGAATACTTGATTGATGATAGAACTATGATGTGTAGAATTATGATGTGTAGAACTAGAATACTTGATTGATGATAGAACTATGATGTGTAGAATTATGATGTGTAGAACTAGAACATTTGATTTTATTGGTAACAGAACTGGAATACTTGATTGATGATAGAACTTTGATGTGTAGAACTAGAATACTTGATTGATGATAGAACTATGATGTGTAGAACTAGAATACTTGATTGATAATAGAACTATGATGTGTAGAACTAGAACATTTGATTTTATTGGTAACAGAACTGGAATACTTGATTGATGATAGAACTATGATGTGTAGAACTAGAATACTTGATAGAACTATGATGTATAGAACTAGAATACTTGATTGATGATAGAACTATGATGTGTAGAACTAGAACATTTGATTTTATTGGTAACAGAACTGGAATACTTGATTGATGATAGAACTTTGATGTGTAGAACTAGAATACTGGATTGATGATAGAACTATGATGTATAGAACTAGAATACTTGATTGATGATAGAACTATGATGTGTAGAACTAGAATACTTGATTGATGATAGAACTAGCTACTTGATAGAACTATGATGTGTAGAACTAGAATACTTGATTGATGATAGAACTATGATGTGTAGAACTAGAATACTTGATTGATGATGGAACTATGATGTGTAGAACTAGAATACTTGATAGAACTATGATGTGTAGAACTAGAACATTTGATTTTATTGGTAACAGAACTGGAATACTTGATTGATGATGGAACTATGATGTGTAGAACTAGAACATGTGATTGATTACATAACAATAATGTATAGAACTATAGGATTTGAGTGATGTTAGTTCTATCATCATGGAAAGAACGGCAAGCAAAGCACTTATGCACTGCCCCCTTATGCAGGGATGATGGTTCCTAATCAAGAATGGAAGAACATAATGTGTAGTGATAACATCAAATTAACACAAATACTTGCGATCACAGATATCTTCAACATTCCATTAGTCATTTTATAAACCATTACTTTCAGCCAATCAAATAAAGCAACATTTTCATCTCAACAACAACAGATGTGTTCCTAGCATATAGAAATCTCAGAAAAAATTAGTACATTTGGGATAAACATTCACTTTTCTATGATACACGGATATCTAGATACATGTGATATGCTACAGAAATGGTTATGTCTTGGTAAGAGTTGGTTTTAAACAATCATTTGGGTCAAAGACAATGATCCCATGAGCTCTGATCAACAATCAAACATTTCTAGAAGTTCTACTGTGAGAATCTGTGTCATAACATGTGGAGACAATGTTTCACTAGTATAACTCGAAAATGTATATACTGCAAGGGAACATGTTTGTGTTTAGTACCAACTCTTACAGTTACCGGTATGTGACAATTCCCATAGTATGTCCTTGTTTCTAAAGATCCCTGCATGATACCACTGTGTGTGTGTGTACTCATACATACTCATATCAAGGAAGCATATTTTGTGTGTGTGTGTGTGTGTGCATTGGGGGGGGGGGGGGGTATAATTCTATGATGATTGTTCGCCCATGTAGCAATCGGGAATGGGAATGGACTTCTAGTTCAGGGCACAAAGAATAGGACCACTCTCTTCTTTACAGGCATGTCGTAAGAAGTTGACTAAGGAAAGTTGGGAGATAGGCTGACAAACTGTCACATGAAAAAAAATCATCGTTATTGCATGTCTTGTTTCGATTTCTTAATTTTGTCTTCTAACAAAATTTTGAAGAGCCAAGGGTAGACCTAGAGTACGCTGGATTGACAACATCAAAGAGACGTTACACGAACACCAAATAACATTATCTGAAGCTGCCAGAAAAGCGAGAACAAGAACATTGTATCACCCTCGACACCCGTAAAGGGTAAAAGAGGAAGGAAAGAAGAAGTCTTCTGACAAATGGTCCCCATGGATGAAGAGATGTACATCAGTGGACATTGCACCTTCGTTCTTTGGTGGTAGACAAGTGGTAAAGAAATCTAGATGTACCAACACTGTTGGCGAGTCACTAGATCTGATAGAAGAATGATTAACTAGTAGGCCCAGAAGTATATGATACACTTCTGGCAGGATGTGTTGATCCCGGGAACACTGCCACACTGAAATATCTCCCTTCGGGGACTAAACATACACCCTTATACACCCCCCACAAAACTATTCAATTGAGGTCATAAAACTTATACCAGCACAGGTGGCAGCTGTAACTCAACTGAGGTCATAAACCTTATACCAGCACAGGTCTCACCTGTCACTAATTGAGATTGTAAACCTTATACCAGCACAGGTGGCACATGTCACTCAATTGAGATCATAAACCTTATACCAGCACAGGTAGCACCTGTCACTCAATTGAGATCGTAAACCTTATACCAGCACAGGTGGAACCTGTCACTCAAATGAGGAGTGCCTGTGTTTTTGTCATAAAGGATCTTGGATCTCAAGAGCTATCTGCTGACAGATAAAGGGATTACTTCCTCATTAAGATTGTTCTCACACACTCTCACTTCAGGGTAACCACTGTATGTGAACTACCTATCTATGGCAAGATTTTTGTGTTCATGTTTGGCACCTCTACAACCATGAAGGAATATAAGATTGATAATGCTGCCTAGTGAGATGCACTTCTCATTACATTAATTTTGCAGCTTCAAGTGATAATCTGAGGGAACTTTAAAATTGCACTTGCAAACAAGATATCATGGCATGATATTTAACCTTTGGCCTCGTAAACACAAGGGAAATGGCTTAACCACTACACATCTGAGACATACACTAAGAATTGTACAAATGACACAAATCTTTGCAGGTAGATAAATATAACACAAATATTAAAATAGGCTGAATAGTTTTTCCAGAGAGTACAACCCACACTAGTATAGAACATAAAGCCAACCAGAACATAAAGACAAGACATTGTGCAAATATATACACCCCCCAGTAGTGTATAGAAATAGGCAAATAACAAACAGCAGGCTTTGAATATTATGACAAATAATAATTACCTCCAATTCTAGTGATCACCTCCGACCCCAGTAACCAATCACCTCCGACCCCAGTAATCAATCACCTCCGACCCCAGTAATCAATCACCTCTGACCCTATTTGCATCAGCAGTTACCATCTCCTCTCATGGAAGACTATTACATTGATGATAATCTCTAACAAAAACAATGAACATGATGCTGAAACAATTTTCTAACAATAACATATTTGTTTTAGGTATATGATCAACAAATCTTTTGATTTCTGCACACAAGATCACAATCAATAACATACAGGATGTAAAAGTTTTATCAAATACAAAAAATATCAAGAATGAAACACTTAATTAGCTGCCATTTGAAGCTGGTAAACATTAGAAGACCAACACTGCTGAACAATTCTTGGACGGTTATAAACGGTTATATACTTATAAGTACTAATTTAAAATGTGTAAGGAACTAACTTAACCAGTTACTTCGGCGTAGATACTAGCATTGAAAAATTGTTAAATTTTTCTAAAAACAAACTGATCAAAGACTATGGAGATTTTTGAACTGGTTCACAACCTGCTAGTTCGGTCAAGAAACTAACAGATCCACAGCTTGCTAGTTCGGTCAAGAAACTAACAGATCAACAGCTTGCTAGTTCGGTCAAGAAACTAACAGATCCACAGCTTGCTAGCTGTCAAACCATTTGTCAACTATCTAGTTCATTGTAAGAACTACCAGTATCTGAACCAAAACTTACTAGGTCTGTCTGGAACTTATTAGTTTAGCTCATAAACAAACAAAATAAACTTTCCTAATCTGAACACAATATATGATAAACATGACAGTGATGGTATATATTGTAAACAACCTAAATTATGATTATATGACAAACATGTGACCTAAATTATGATTATATGACAAGCATGTGACCTAAATGGTGGTTATATTGTAAATAATTGACCTAAATTATGATAAAAGTAGGACATAAGCAATATAATATATAGTTGATCAAACTTCAAACAACATTGTAACTTTCTATCAAGTTATACAACATTGTAACTTTCTATCAAGTTATACAACACTGTAACTTTCTATCAAGTTATACAACATTGTAACTTTCTATCAAGTTATACAACACTGTAACTTTCTATCAAGTTATACAACATTGTAACTTTCTATCAAGTTATACAACACTGTAACTTTCTATCAAGTTATACAACATTGTAACTTTCTATCAAGTTATACAACACTGTAACTTTCTATCAAGTTATACAACACTGTAACTTTCTATCAAGTTATACAACACTGTAACTTTCTATCAAGTTATACAACATTGTAACTTTCTATCAAGTTATACAACATTGTAACTTTCTATCAAGTTATACAACATTGTAACTTTCTATCAAGTTATACAACATTGTAACTTTCTATCAAGTTATACAACATTGTAACTTTCTATCAAGTTATACAACATTGTAACTTTCTATCAAGTTATACAACATTGTAACTTTCTATCAAGTTATACAACAGTCTAACTTTCTATCAAGTTATACAACATTGAACATTGTAACTTTCTATCAAGTCAAACATAATTTGTAGGTCTATATCTTACAATGTCTGCTGGTCTTACTAATGATTTACCAGCATGCTGCATTATAATTCTAGTAGATGATATGACTATATAGTAAGACATTTCTTCATATGAAAACCCATGATCGCCAAAGAAGAAGAAAAATGATCGCCAAATATGAAAACCCATGATCGCCAAAGAAGAAGAAAAATGATCGCCAAATATGAAAACCCATGATCGCCAAAGAAGAAGAAAAATGATTGCCAAATATGAAAACCTATGATCGCCAAAGAAGAAGAAAAATGATCACCAAATATGAAAACCCATGATCGCCAAAGAAGAAGAAAAATGATCGCCAAATATGAAAACCCATGATCGCCAAAGAAGAAGAAAAATGATCGCCAAATATGAAAACCCATGATCGCCAAAGAAGAAGAAAAATGATCGCCAAATATGAAAACCCATCAAATATTCATCTTTATATTTATTTGTTGCATGGTGTATGTCCTGTTGATCGTGCATCTTTTGTGACTGAAAAGGAGTCAGTTACACTGAATAAGCTTCAGGATAAAGAATCTAAATGTGCAGCCCTCTGATGATTGATACTCATCATAAAAGGCACAGTGATTCAAGACGTGATAATCCATTTGTCTGTAAGACTTGGGAACTGTTTTACACCCGGTACAAAATATTTTCTTTTGCTTCTCTGAATAATATCAGAATCACTTTCATAAATCACCAGGTGTTAAGAAAACTTGGCGTGAACAGTAGACAAATGGTGGCAGGAAATGAGTGTAATAAACCATTGGCTACAATATTATTCAATAGTAGAGAACCGCCTCACATCCCCCACGGCATTAGAGCAATCTAATTATGGCTCAAGCTCTCTGTGAGCAGAAAATCCAGACTATACAGTTATTCAATGCCATGAGCCCAGCTGAAGATAGATGTGTCTGGCCATTGCCGATAATAAAACGGCGAAACAATGAATTTTCATTCTCTGGACTACGTCCTGCTGGAAATCTAGTGGGACCATTGTCCTGCAACACGAAGCATGAATTTGAGAATGAACGCTGAATAAGAAGAATACTCACTGTGATGGTTCTTTTTTGTGTGTGTTGCAGAAGTCTATATAGGATGGATGAAGTTGACAAATGCAACAATTCGAACAGGATCAATATACACAATCAATTCGAACATGATTATTGCATACTTCCTAATATGATTAATGACAATAATTATTCTAACATAACAATTATTTTATCATAACTATTCATCATCATCATTTCAACATAATTCAAAAAAGTATTGAAGACAACCAGGCAATCTTATCAAGATGTAACACTTTGCTGCCCAACAATACAGAGTGTACTACTTATACTCCCATCACCGAGTGTGCTAGCACATTATTTGGAGATAATATCTTCTTGAAAAATATGTAAAACATTGAACTTAGTCACTGAGCTTTGAATTTATCTGTCACAAAAAATGTTTAGCTATGAAATTATCTGTCATAAGAAATGTTTATCTTTGAAATTATGTCATACAAATTGTTTATTTTTTAAATTATCTGTCATAAAGAATGTTTGCATTCTCTGAATGATTTTGACAGCCCCAGAGTTATTTCAAGAGCTAAATAGTTATTATTATTATAATGCAGATTTTAGTTTATATTTTATAATTTTGTGCCACACAAACTTACCCGTCTAAAACTATAATTTATTAAATAATCACTCATATTCCACATCTAGTGATTGTATTTCATGGGTCATTTCGGAATGCATACTATCCCAGATGAGATATTTTTAGTAAGACTATCGCTACAGCTGCTGTATTGCTGAAGTATCATAGCACACTTGACTTCCTCAAATTTGGTCGAGGAAATACACCTGAAATTAGACTACCTTTGAATTTGGTCGAGGAACTACATGGAAATTAGAGTGTTAATGGTTACAATTCTCTAAAACAAACTATTCCATTTGTGCAAAGTACCTGGTTAAAAAAAAAGGATTACAAAAATACAAATTATTTTTAATATTTTTTTTTTTTGTTTGATAAAAGAAATCACAGATGCAGAAGGTAACAAACATTTTGAAGAGAAACACAGTAAAATATCACAATTTGGGTAGAAATATGAAAGTGTTAATGTCAAACAGTAACAATAGCTACAGTAACAACAGATAGACTCAGATGTGATCCGTATACAAGTAGTATATTTCTCTTAACAGTACAGAGCTCAAAACACAATATTTCTCTGAAAGAAATATACAAGGTACATATGAACTACTTGTACCACAGTCGAGTATACACACAAGAATAATAGGTCATTGTGATACACTTCCAACATGCAATACAATTTGAGATAACAACAAACTGGTTGTACCATCAGATAGGTTTGGGTCAAAGGGCATGAGCCCATGGACCACTGGTTGTACCATCAGATAGGTTGCACCCAAACTGGTTGTACCATCAGATAGGTTGCACCCAAACTGGTTGTATCATCAGATAGGTTGCACCCAGAGTACATGTTAAAATGGTTTATTTCTAAAAACTACTATTAGATTGGATGTACTCTTATCAGACATGCAGATGTACCTAGATTATACCATCAGACATGTACCTAGATTATACCATCAGACATGTACCTAGATTATACCATCAGACATGTACCTAGATTATACCATCAGACATGTACTTTGAATCAACCAATGTGGTTTATAAATAGAATCTATTAGACTTATATTACCTAGAATCTACCATCAGACTGGTTGTATCCAGAATCCACAATCAAACTGGCATACATCAAATCCACCATTAGACTGGCATACATCAAATTCAACACCAGAGTGGCTGGACTGTACCCAGTAACTAAGGTGGTGAGTGTTGCATCACTGTTCATATGGAAATTCTCTCAGTAACTCATGTTCATCCTGCACACACTGCTATCAAGCTAGGTCTTGGGATAAAACAGATTTAACTGTCAGAGAGCAACAGTCACTTTGTTGAACTGAGTTTGTCAGGCTTGGGACTATAGCTGCTGCTAGTTTAACCGAGTTTTGTCAGACTTGACTATAGCTGCTGCTAGTTGAACTGAGTTTGTCAGGCTATACTATAGCTGCTGCCTGTTGAACTGAGTTTGTCAGACATGACTATAGCTGCTGACTGTTGAACTGAGTTTGTCAGACTTGACTATAGCTGCTGCCTGTTAAACTGAGTTTGTCAGACTTTACAGCTGCTGCTTGTTAAACTGAGTTTGTCAGACTTGACTATAGCTGCTGCTAGTTAAACTGAGTTTGTCAGATTTGACTATAGCGGCTGTTTGTTGGACTGAGTTTGTCAATACTTGGCTACAGTTGCCAATTGTCGGACTTTGTCAGACTGGGCTAAAGTTGCTGCTTGTTGGACTGAGTTTGTCAGAGTCACTGGTTAGAAGCTCATCACTTGAATAATTACTTCTATCACCCGACAGGTTCTTTTCATAGTCCAGCAACTGACCCATGAAGGTAAAGTTTGGAGAAATGTTTGGTTTGACTCGCTTAACATAATCATAAGCTTGGTTTAGAGACATGTTTTTTCTATACATGAGGTAGGCGACTGTGATAGTAACTGACCGACTGATACCAGCCAAGCAATGGACAAGAACACCCTTCTTGTTGTTTCGTGCTTCATCTGTGAATAAACATAAGGGCACAGTGGTTAAACTAGCTTCATGAAAATATAAGATTACTCGTATAGTCCTGTAGGTACATTTTCAGTAAGGTGTAGGTGTTACATACACAATTTTTTTAAAAATCTTTCACCCTTTTTCATTAGAAATTTGATGACTTGTCTGTGAACATTCTTTGAGGGGATACTTTACGTATTGGCTAAATTCCTAATAGCATTAAAAGTTATGTTCTGAATTCCTGTGGTTCTGGGGAAGGAGATTGAACACCCTTATCTACTGCTTGAACATAGTTAGTTAGTCGTCGGATCATCATCACTGCAAACTGGACACATCCATAGTTTCTCCGATCTCTCCTTGAGTGTATCCGCCATCACACTTCTGCTGACAGTACCGGTCCTATGCTGTCCTACAGTCTACCCGAACATGACATTATTGATCAAACTTGGATTATATGTGAGACACTAGTATTTCTTCTTCTGGTTTGTTATCGAACTTCTGCAAATTAGTAGCAGGATTTAGTCGAGAAAACAGAATGCATTGTGTGCCATGGTTTTAAAAGCTTTGCTGTGGCATCTGCACCTTTTGGTCTGACACATCAGACGTCAGTATGACTTCTGGGTTATTTTAACCGTATATGAGATGAGACAGCCAACTTCACCTCATAACCTCCACAGCCATCTCTTACAACATGCATGGAAGTTAAACAGTGTTACTATTCTTTGCTCCTCATACCCAGGTAACTAGGGCTATATATACATTCTCCTTATTGCAGGGGTAGAGGGTTGTTACCTCAAAATAAAATGGGGATTTCATATGCTTTTGTGTAAAACCTACTATATATATTTAGATATATGTCAGACCATTCCCCCAGTCGACTCAGCTGTAAATGAGTACCCGACGCATGAGTTAGGGAAGGTAAAAACAGCAAGGAAGGGAACTGGCAAGCCCACCTAATAGCTGCTGCGGCTTAGTACATGAAGAGTTATCTTCATTCCCGACGAGACAGATGCCATGTTGGTATCTACTACGGCTGTTGGTGGAGCGATGGATCGGGCAGACATTTTGAATGCCCTACGGGAAAACGCATAACAAATAACTGTACAAGTGATGATGACTCTTGTTCCATGATTAGAATAAAGGAGCTTGGTTTGAAATGTGGTGTCACTAGAAAGGAGAGTTTTTGTGGGTGAGAAAGAATGATGGTCAACCAACGACGTACTGGGACCGTCAGTCAACGTATAATGGCGGATACACTCAAGGAAACATCTGAGTACCTATGGACTTGTCCAGCGTGCAATGAGGATGATCCAACGACTAACTAACTAACAGATACCATGGGGCATACCTTTTTTACCTACTATCCAAAAAAAATTGATGACCGTTTCTTGTGAAAAATTATTTGGGGGAGGGGAAGAGTTTGGCCAAATATGTAATAAAAGTCATGTGAGGATTAAACGCGCACCCCCCCCCCATTCATACAGAGAAATACACCGGTGCTTGCTAAATGAGAACCAGATAATGTACACTCACCACAGCAACACTGAAATCAAACAGGCAAAGCTTGGAATGGGGTAATGTGTTTTGTTAATCACTGAAAACACACATAACAACATACATAAATTGACGTTTCGACCAAAAGGCCTTCATCAGAACTATATTCACAACATTAAAAAATGATGAGTAACAACAGCACTATTTACGTTCACATGGCAGAACTGGACCTGTCACACATTGGAAACTGCTATATATATATATAAATTTGGCATGATTGGACCTGGTGAGATCGATGTCTGTCAGTCATATGGATATCATGTTCCATTATTTCTCATCTTGCTTCACCTATATTTTGGTGTGTTTTGTCTATTTAATATCTGTGTAGTTTTATCTCTGACCTTCTAGTTTTAACCTTTCCTGGTTATCTCCATATTTAGCTCTGTGATGTAAACGTTAATAGGGTCATTCTTACTTGTAATTTTTTTGTTGTGTATATGGGGCATAACCTTAATAAAGGCTTTTTGGTCAAAACATCAATTTGTGTGTGTTTCTAGTGGTTAACAAAACATTATTATCCTGTTCCAAGCCTAACCTGTAAGAGATAACCAATCTGACTACAACCAGTACAATCTTACCTGCAAGTCTCATAATAGAGGTATGTGAGTGACACTCTATTTTAGGATTACAGGTAACACAGATTTAATATTTATCTTAACAGCAAGCTATAAGTAGCTTTGCTATTTCTTTTTCCTACAGGTAAGAAATTGAATAGACAGGCAAGCCTCTAGGCATACAGGTCACAGAGAATCAATGTGTGTCATTAAGAGTTCACACAGAGGTGGAATGTGTATGTGTGTGTGTGTGTGTATATATATATATATATATATATATATATATATATATATATATATATATATATATATATATATATATATATCGAGGACAAAATTATGGCAGCACTATTGCCTGCCAGGCACGTCATAGGAGGCAACTAAGAAGGTATTGGAGGGTGGTAGTTGGTTGTCCTACATACAATCTAAGTGACCCAGAAGATGTGATTAAGTCAAATGTGTTGAGTTGAACAGTACATGATACTGTAATGTAAAGATAGGTTCCATGACAGCAACCTACTGTCTGTGATAACTCTTTATGTACTAAGTCGCAGCAATTATCATGTGGGGTGGCTAAGTTCCCTTCCCTGAATGGAGGAGGTCTTGCCAAGCAAAAAAATAATATCTGGGATTTATTTTGTCTTGAACCTTGCAATCTGTAACGTGACAGTAAGTACGCTGACTTATCAACTTGGCTACCTTATATATATATATATATATATATAATGTAACCAAGCTGTAATCTATGCTAATAATACATTTTCGCCAGTGTGTTGCCTGGTCACAAGAGGGGAGCAAATGTATGTCCTTCCATGCATGTTGTAAGAGGCAACTATGAAAGTTATGAAGTGGAGTTGGCTGTTCTATCTCATATATGGTCAGAGTGACTCAAAGCCATGCCGAAGTCGAATGTGTTAGACCAAAAGATACAGATATCGCAGAAATTCTTTATATAATAGAAAAGCACATTTCGTTCTCCATTCTAGTTTGCAGTCCGGAGACTACTGAGAAGTTTGAGAACAAACGCAGATGGTGAAAATACATGAAATGTTAATGAGGATTGAGATATGACTACGGGTTAATATCAGCGCACCCCAGACAAGTCTACAGGTGCTGCGATCCTCGCCTCAATAAATCAGCGTAGCGTCAGAGAGTTCCAGTTCGATGCTGTTTTATCCATCTCTTTGTATATCTATTATGTTTATTTCTATTTATAGGCTGTTACGATCTTTATACCGATCTCACAGACTTGACTGCGACCGTGAATCCCACTTGTGAAAATATTCTTAGCAGATGAGGTCCCTCGATGCATTAACTATGTTAAATCAATCGATCCAATGATGTACTTATTGACACTGTGGCCATGCTTGCCAGTGTATCTGCCTGCTCATTACCCTCAACATCCACATGTTCTGGGACAAATATTAGGGTAATCTTTTTGGTCACAAATTGTGATGATTACTCCCCACCATGGTGACTCCCGCTTCAAATCTGAGGATCATGTTTATCGAGTTAATGAGGATTATAATGAGTAAACAAAACAATAAATTGTCATGAAATTCTAGCCAAAAAAAATATGAAATCAGTAAAATGTCAAATCAACAATAAGTGATCATGAAATGTTAATAACAAAATATGAAATCTGTGAAATGTAAAATCAACAATAAACTGTCATGAAATTCTAATAAAATATGAAATCTGTGAAATATCAACTCACCAATAAATTGTATTGCTTGCGGAAAAAATGAGGAGAGATTCTGAGTCCAGTGGTCTGATATTGGTATCTGGAGATATCTGAAGTCATCCTCATTCTCAAACATGTTTGGGACATTAGAGGTCACGTTCAAGATGTAGGAAATGCCATCTCTCTTCAACTGTGACAAGTCGGCAGAGTTTTTGGCACATCCTAAGTACAGGTATGATACCACTTTAACAGGTATCGGACAGTCCACGGGGCTGCTAGTGCTACATGTAGACTCATTATCTTTTTGTTTGGGCTGTTCTGATATCCTCAGGTTGCATAAGCCCACAATGTTACTTTCCTGGTCCGGACTTTGACAATATTCTGGGAATCTTTCTTCAAATGTAGAAAATCCACCTGTGTGTGAAGTATAAACACTTTATTTATCTTTTTTAGGCACAGGACAATAGAAGTGAAGTCTAGACTCATTTTATCCTAGACTCCACACAGGCTTATGGGCTAAGATGAAGTTACAACTATACAAGAAGATGACTAACTATAAAAACATACAGAGCATGACAGCATCTTCAAGAACATGACTGCAACTATAAGAACATGATAGCAACTACAAGAACATGATAGCAACTACAAGAACATGATAGCAATTACAAAAACATAAAAAATAACATCAACTACAAGAACACATAGAACATGGCAGCAACTCTAAGAACATAGAGAACATGCTATGTTCTATAAGAACACATAGAACATATTGACAGCAACTACAAGAACATATTGACAGCAACTACAAGAACATATTGACAGCAACTACAAGAACATATTGACAGCAACTACAAGAACATATTGACAGCAACTACATGAACATATAGAACATGTTGACAGCAACTACAAGAACATATTAAACAAGAACACATAGAACATGGCAGCAACTCTAAGAACATAGAGAACATGCTATGTTCTATAAGAACACATAGAACATATTGACAGCAACTACAAGAACATATTGACAGCAACTACAAGAACATATTGACAGCAACTACAAGAACATATAGAACATGTTGACAGCAACTACAAGAACATATTAAACAAGAACACATAGAACATGGCAGCAACTCTAAGAACATAGAGAACATGCTATGTTCTATAAGAACACATAGAACATATTGACAGCAACTACAAGAACATATTGACAGCAACTACAAGAACATATTGACAGCAACTACAAGAACATATTGACAGCAACTACAAGAACATATAGAACATGTTGACAGCAACTACAAGAACATATTAAACATGACAGCAACTACAAGAACATATTAAACATGACAGCAACTACAAGAACATATTAAACATGACAGCAACTACAAGAACATATTAAACATGGCAGCAACTACAAGAACGTTTAACATGTTGACAGCAACTACAAGAACATAGAAAACATGGCAACAACTACAAGAACATAGAATAGTGATTGTATTATATAGAGCCTATTATTTATGGATGAGAAACTCTTCCTTAAAAGGAAGCTTGAATGCCCCAAACTACAATTTGCCCATTCATTTGTTCTGGATCAATATCTGACATGAGGACAGGTCGATATAACATTTAGGTTTCTATGTCAAGGTTTTCTCCTACTTGTATGTAGATATGTCACCTAATGGGTTATTTTTTTACTACAAACATGTCACGTGTGTAGTTTAAGTTATATTTATATCACTATAGAAATCAATATTAGAAATTAGCGGTAGAAGTCTATAATTACATCATGCCCTTATAGATTATATAGGGAAATTATATATTACTGAATGAAATTGAAAATTACAGTGAAAAGTTTGAGATTAGTGGGTGGCGTTAAGAGATTACTGGGATAAGTTAAGAGATTACTGGGTGAAGTTAGAGATTACAGGGTGAAGTTAGAGATTATGGGTGAAGTTTGAGATTACTGAGAGAAGTTTGAGATTACTGCGTGAAGTTATAGATACTCATTACTGACTGGGATAAGTTAGAGATTACTGGGTGAAGATATAAATTAGTGGGTGAAGTTAGAGATTACAGAGTGAAGTTAGAGATTACTGGATGCAGTTATAAATTATGCCTACTGGATGAAGTTGGAGATTATCATTATGCCTACTGGATGAAGTTGGAGATTATCATTATGCCTACTGGATGAAGTTGGAGATTATCATTATGCCTACTGGATGAAGTTAGATTATCGTTATGCCTACTGGATGAAGTTAGATTATCATTATGCCTACTGGATGAAGTTATATTATCATTATGCCTACTGGATGAAGTTAGAGATTACTGTTTTAACAATAGTTGAATAGCAATGTTCTGTACTCTAATTATTATTTTATTCATATCGTGAATTGTTAAGTTTAGAACATGTAGCTTACAATTTGAAATTATATACAATAAATGTTGAGGGAACTTACCAAGAAGAAAGGAAGCACGACAGCCATCTTGTCTCAGTTTCTTCAATAACAAATTAATCACAGAAGAAGGGTTAACGTTTAAATCTGTGGAACAGTCATCGTATAAAATAATGGTGGATGTCTTGGAGTACTTGGAGAATCGATCTTTAGCTTCGTTGTTTTGAATGGCCGAGCACATATTCAGATTTCCTCTTTTTAAACGTTTGATCATGAGAGACGGTAGAGAAACATTGATAGCTCCACGAATGTGACGGCGTGTGTATTCGTGCTGTGAACGGCAGTCAATGATCAGCACATTTTTCATATTTTTGCTAATTTCATCGAGAAGTCTGTTAGGGCAGCAGTAATCACCAAGTTCGCTAGTCATCATTTCAATAAAGAAGTTTTTACAAGGCATCTGAATTCGGTAAAATAGATGTGGTCTGAAAATTAAACTCTACACCGTCTCACAATCAATATGTGAAATGTTGTGTGACACACGGTTTACAGAAGCGGATGCAACCGAAGGACACACTCGAGTCAAATTAGGGAAACGGCAAACACTAAAACATTTCAGTCAGCAAAGGTAATTCTTAGGGTTACGAATATCCAAGAGCGAAATTGTAGACTTGTAAAACCAATGCCAATAGAGCTATTACTAGGCTGATAAATCTCTACTAAACTATTACACTTGCGTTTGATTGGTTGTTTCTGGCAATGAGATACAAATATATGTCCGAATTTAATATAAGACTAATAAGATGTCCGATAATCGGGCAAAGATTAGGTGAGGTACACAATTATATATTGTTCGTTATTGTGAAGATGGTGTCAATTTATAAATAAATGTACAAACTATACAGAAGGTATACAATCTAGTTGTGGGTACCGTGTAGAAGACAGAGCTTGGGAAATGTTGCTATTTTATTACACGCTTCATTTGTTAGCTTCAAATACCATTTTTCTCTAACAGCAACAAGCAAAAATTGTATTTACAGAACACGAAGTTAGTTTTTTCCCGTTCTATCTATACCAACATGTTCCCAGCTTGTCCATCATTTGTTGTGTTACTGCTGGTATATACCTTCACGGATAACCAATACGGAGTTAGCCGAGCAAACATTGTTACCAATCAAAATTAAGTAGGTTACAAAACTCCGCCCACAACACATTTTTGTCTTACGCCTTTCACGAGAGGTCAGGTATAAATAATAAACAATATGGCCGTCTTTGATAAATTTTAGCCATTCACAGAATAGGAATATTACGTTATGTTCTAAAAATATCGCGGGTGTTAATGCAACGTCATTTCCTGTCAAGTATGAAAGGCTGAGGTCATGTTAAAAAAAGTCAGATTCATGGGTTACTCTAGGCATCCATCAATGGCTACGCGTGATAGATAAGGCAGAAGCACTGGAGGTTTGAAGGTCGAATCTTGGGACGTTAACTGGAGCATTTTGCTAGAGCCTTGTGGGAGGTATGAGGATTTGGGGGGCTGGGGTAAGGGTAGGGTTTGGTTTATATATGTAGAAGGGAACTTGAGTGGTAATTAGAGAAACAGCGAGTGGTAGGCTTAGCTGCAGGGAATCCCAACATGTTCTCTTCCGTAGACCACTTGCTTATTTTTTTTAAATTGTTTTTTCATAGGCCTGCCTAATATGGTTTTATTATTTTTAGCCAAGAACATCTCCAAGATTTATTAAACAGGACCGTGACAAAAAGTGAACAAAAAGGTCTTAGTTTAAACATAAAAAAGACAGAGACAATGATAACATCAGGAAATAGTACCCGACCAAATAGTAAAATAGTATTAAATGAGAAAAACTTAAAGCAGGTGAATAGTTTCAAATATTTAGGAACATTAATAACTTAAGATGGTAAATGCATGACCGAAATTATAAGCAGAATCGCCCGTGTGTTGCTGGGGCCCGAAAGGGGAGCAACGAATAGCATCATTGTTTACCTTCCACGCATGTTGTAAAAGGCGACTAAGGAGGTTATGGGATGGAGTTGGCTGTCCCATCCCATATAGGGTCAGTGACCCAAAGCCATGCTGAAGTCGGATGTGTCAGTCTGAAAGGCGCAGATATCGCAGCAATGCTGTAAACCATGACACAACGCATTCCGTTCTCCGGACTACATCTGCATGAGTTTGAGAATGAACGAAGAAGAAGAAATAAGCAGAATATGACAAGCAAAAGCAGCATTCCATAAAATGAAAAATATCCTATGCAACAAGTCCATATCGATGGATACTAGAAAACGTGTCCTCAAATGCTACATTGAACCAGTGTTACTCTATGGAAGTGAAGCATGGACAATAAATAAGACATCACAAAAATCATTGGAGGCAGCAGAAATGTGGTTTATTCGAAGAATCTTATGCATTCCTTGAACAGCAAAGATTACTAATGAAGAATGTCTTAGAAGGATGGATGTGAAAAGATGCATTATTGATAAGAAAAAGACAGTCAATATTTATTGAACATATAATGAGAAGATTGGGCATTGAGAATATAGCAAAGATAGAAGGGAAAAGATCAAGGGGAAGACCCAGAGAAAAGATATTGGACAGTTTGATTAAATGGTTTCGATTGACGACATCAACAGAGATGATGACTTATATGAGAGATAGACGTATGTGAAGAAATATGATCGCCATTCGGCAGGGCACTTGATGATGATGTTTAGCGTTCGCTCCATAATAATCATCACGGATATTCCTGCGATTTTCGCCGGTAGCGTAGTTACGCTGTACCACCGTTATGCGTCTTGTAGGCCCAGCACAGTCGATTTCAGCATGCCTTGACATATCGGGTGGACTACCCCAGCCTGTGACAGCCTTCCTATCTGTCTGCAAGCGGCGAATGTGTATTGACTATATGGCGAGACGGTTTGTACTTCGCGTCTTTTTTACACGAGGTGTTCCAAAGCCAGTGAACTTGTCTCGTTTAATTAGACATACTGTTCCCGTGCCCATCGGGTACTGTACCTTTTCTCATTCGGGAGCCTGGTTTCTGATTGAGGAAGAACTCGAACCTTTTCTCATCCGCGAGCCTGGTCCTGATTTAGGAAGAACTCGAAATATGAATTGATCTCGGGCTCGTTTGCCCTCTTAGTCGAAGTGTAGTTCAGTAACGTTGTGAACCCCTAAGTCAAGCCGGAGTCTATATACGTTTAGGAGCGTTGGAGACTGACATTTTGCTCACTAACTTAACAGAGCTTGTCTCCTTGGAATTAACAACACTTTAGTTCTGATTTCCTTGAAACATTTGTCAGTTCTCTTTGCACATGGCGCTGCCTTCTAGTGTTGTGCTGCCTTCTAGTCGTGTGCTGCCTTCTAGTGGTGTGCTGCCTTCTCAATGTACTCATGCTATCCTTATGGTGACTGACGCACCGATTCTTAATTTTCTCATATAATCTGCAAACTTCTCAAAATCTGCATTGGCGGCCCCTCCAATGCTTCCCCCGTACTGATTAGCTTCACTGTGTTCGACAGTGTTGGCGCAGAGGTATCGGAGATATTGCCTGTCTTTTTGCAGTGAAATCTCTTTCCATCTGCTACATCCAAATTCACGGACACGATCCTCAAAAGTTTTTGCCAGAATCAGCACAAGCAGCTGTATTTCTGTTTCTAGTCTGCACCACGAGGAGGCACTTTTGGTATGTTGGTTTTGTGCTAACTCTGGGTCCGCCGAGAGCAATGTGGTACCCTTTGCACCCCTTCCTAATATTAAATTTTCCTAAAATTCAAATCGGAGACTTCATGAAATCTTCAAATGTGTTTTTGACAGCTGACACAGTGATACTCACTTTAATATTTGTTGTTGTTGTAGAGGGAACAATTGTAAATATTTTATATTTTAACATTATATATATTTATATCAAGTACCATGTCGTGTGGCGTAGGTGATCATGTTTCTCCACAACTCTGTCCCTTGTGTTGTTAACAAGTTCAGTTGGTGACCTCTTTTTGTGCTACATTGACAAGTCATACATAAATTTCTCTCTTTGTCTTTCTCTGTTTCTTCTACCCTTGATATTTCCGGTGGTTACTAAATGTTCAAGTTTTACTTTTCTCATCACATGCCATAAAAATCTTGATTGGTTCTTATTTTCGCTATATTTGTTGTTTTACCCCAACATCTCTGAGAATTTCTACATTAGTTTTCTTGGCTATCCATGGAATTTTCATTATTCTTCTTAAAAACCACATCTCATTTGCCTCAAACTTATCTTGGACACTTTTGTTTGCTGTCCATGATTCTCTTCCATAAAGAAGGATTAGCTCAATATAACACCTACCATTTATTTATAGTAATTTATACACCTATGCCTATTATAAGTACAACATGCCTATACACACTGTCTGTGTTAAGTGTAATAAAAATGTGCGGAACTATTAAATGTTGATGATGACTTGTCTAAATTGAGTTCGCTCAGGTGGACCACTACTGTTACATCTCATGCAACCCCAATATTATGCTCTCGCTTGACATGGACCCCCTTCACGTCGAAATCGACCCTTAGGTGGTACATATAGGCCACTTTGAGAACCTATGGCTCATCGTGTTGTGGTATAATATCAGGCACGCGAGGCTCGAAAAGTAATCTGAACTGAAAATATGGCATGCAGTTTGCCTAGAGATGAATGGAATATTCTCTCGTACCAGATGTACACATAATTAACAAAGACAAAATAATTAAAACAATGACGACGGTAACTTTCCTATACAATATTGTTGAGATTATGTCGGAATATTATCATCATCATGTAGTGCCGCCTCTGCAACGAAGTTTAGCTTCAACAGATCTCCAACGTCTCTTATCTTGGTGATGTACTCTGCTAGATTGTTACCTGTCCATCTCGTGATGTTACTCTCTGACGTGTATCTCTGTCTAATTCTTGCTCGCCTCCCAACTTCTCCCTCAAGTACGGCCTTCAACAAGGAGTCGTGTCTATTATGTCCTAAATATTTTATTTCTTTGATCTTTATTTCTTTTAATAATTCTGTCTTTATACGACATGCTGCTAGAACCTCTTTGTTTGTTTTCTTCTATTTCCATGATGTTCTCCATTTTCTTCTATATATGCCCTATCCACATCTCAAAGGCATCAATTCTGTTTTCTAATTGTGTGTTCATTGTCCATGTTTCTGAGCCATACATTAATATGGAATAGATGTAACATTATAGTTCATGTATAATCGATTTTTTTTTTACTGTTCTGATGAATTAAGAAAATCATGTTTACCATTACCATGCCCGAAAGGGGAACAAAGAAATAGCAATATTGTGATTTGTCCTGTGTGTAGTAAAATGCGATTAAGGGGATGAGGAGTTAGCTGTCTCATCGTGTAGGTCAAAGTGACTTAAAAGCCGTAATGAGTTCAGGACGAAAGGCCCAGATATTGCAGCCAAACTGTAAACAAGGACGCGATGCATTCCGTTCTCTGGATTTAGTTTTCTGTCTCCGTTGGCGCACTATGGGCAAACCAAGATCGCATTTAAGGAGGAAGTTGGGCTTCAAACCACTCTCCCCGTAGCAAATCAGAACATGGCTTTCAGTACTAATAATTTTGCCAAAACGTGGGCCCAAAATACAATCCCCCCTCCCTTCCCCTAGAATTGTTCACAGAGAGGTCATCGAATTTTTCCTCGAATGGAAGTATTGACATAAAAACACACGAATGGAAGAATTGACACAAAAACACACGAATGGAAGAATTGACACAAAAACGTACAAATGGAAGAATTGACACAAAAACTCACAAATGGAAGAATTGACACAAAACGCACGAATGGAAGAATTGACACAAAAACGCACGAATGGAAGAATTGATACAAAAACTCACAAATGGAAGAATTTCCACAAAAACTCACAAATGAAAGATTTGACACAAAAACGCACGAATGGAAGAATTGATTTTAAAAATGCACGAATGGAAGAATTGACACTTCTTGTTCAGCGTTCATTCTCAAACTCCCACAGGATCTCCCTTGTATCAGAAGCATGGTCCTACTAGACCAACGAAAATGACGATAATAATTAAAACACACACACACACAACACACACACTGGGGTCCGCGTATCGCAGTGGCTAGCGCACTGGCCTCACATAGAAGTGATTATGGGTTCATTCCCCAGTTTAGGGGGAAATGTTTTTAGACCGCAACGACTCCCGGGTCGACCCAGTCTTAACCGGATACCAAATTTATCCGGGATGTAAAGACAGCGAGGGAGAAGAGATGACTACCACCCTCATATAGCAGAACCATGCTGAAGTCGGATGTGTCAGGCAGAAAGGCGCAGATATCGCAGCAATGCTGTAAACCATGACACAACGCATTCGTTCTCCGGGCTACATCCTGATAATCTGCAGGATTTTGAGAACGAACGCAGAAGAAGAAGAAGATATAGCAGAGCCACTGAAATGTGAGAGAGCTAACACACCGCTAGAATGTTAATAAATGCTATGGGTTACCTTTACATTTTTAATATTTATATACTTGGAGTCACATGCCAAAAATACCAAAGGTCTATTGTCTTTCCCCATGTGGTTTGTGATCCACTTTTGCCGTTAAGCGTAGGGGTGAGTGGAGCTCGAGCTTGCGTTCTAAAGCCAGATGTGTGTCCTCGGCTGTGCTATGACCGAGTCTGTACATGATGTCCCTGACGTTTTCTATCCATCTTTTCCGTGGTCTTCCTCTGGCTTTGTACCCTGATCTCATTTGGTTATATGCTTGTACGGGCAACTTTTCGTGATGCATTCTCATAATGTAACCAAACCACTTGATCTGTTCTCTCTCTATGTAATCTGTACAAGATATTATACATATTCTTTCCCTTATATATTCATTTCGTAATATATCAAAGGTCGACCAACGAAATTCACGGAAATACTCAAAATGGGCATGTCAGGTCATGTTTATATTTTCTGTACACATGTCTTCTATACCGGAGTCTGGTCATAGTTCTACACTCGTAAGCCTGATGCACCCATTTTTGATTGTCATAAGCATCAAATCGTCATCTTCTGCCTCTGTTCTCACATTCCTGAAGATCCACAGGGCGTAATCCGGAGTGATGGAAACACCTGGGCACGTTCTTAGACTAGAGGAAAACAGACTGAACCAGCAAGCCTTTATGTGGACACCGCAGGGAAAAAGAACAAGAGGAAGACCCAAAATTACCCTAACAAGCTCTATACTTAAAGAAGAAGAAATAATAGGTTGCAAGTCTATACAGGAACTAAAATTACAGGCAGCGGACCGCAGCGCATGGAGAATAAAAAACTCTGCCCTATGTGCCGCATGTGACACGAAATAAACAAACTAAGTCCGGAGTAGAAAATGGGTTGTCGCATGGTTTACTGCTTAGCTGCTACATCTGCGTCTTTCGACCTAACACACCTAACTTCAGCATAGCTTTTGGGTCACTTTGACCCTTGATAGGATGGTATAGTCAATTTCACTCGCAAAATATAATTTATGCTTACTGTGTTCTCGGAAACTGCCATGTCTGCAAAGTCCTAGGTCACAGTGCGTGACAAACCACGAACACCTGCCCGCAACAGATAGGTAGGCTGACACAGGCTAGATAAACTCACCTGAATTAAAAGTATGCCGAAAGCCAGGGTCGTAGGTATGATGACCTTATTTTACCCACTTTTGAAGACCGTCTTGTGAAAAATCACTACGGGAGAAAGCTTTTACCAAACTTTTGGATATGTTTCTATCACTAAAAGTCATATTCATATTTGCTAAGAGAGGGGTTTGCACACACCAACTCGTATGTATGGCGGTCCTGCCGAAAATGGTCGCACTTCATCTAAGACCTCGATCTTAAAATTTGTTATTGTTACTAATTTTTAGCATAATAAATTAACAGCGAAGTACAAGGAATGACGACGTTTCGACTAGAAAGTCTCCATCAGTACGAAGCACAATAGACAATTAGTAAACAACAAGCCTACGTAGAAACACCCCCTTTTCAGAGAGTTGTTTCCTACCACTTGTTACTTATCGCTTATTCAGGAAGTTGAACCTAGTAACCATCAAAATTTGGTTAAGGTTTTGCTGGAATCAGTTCACTGGCACAGTTGTAAATCATTTCTCCTTAACTGTTAAGCTTCCTATTGGGCATTCGAGTATCCACCGAGTACGGATGTGTCGGACCACCGGTGCACATGAAACGGTGACACTACCCACGTCCTTTCTCTGGACTACATCCTGCTGAAAATCTAGTAGAACAGTGTTTCCCAACCTTTTCTTAACCATGCACCACCTAGGTCTTTCTAACATTCTGACGCCTCCTATGTAATATATATATATATATATACATATTTTTTTATATTCGAAAGTTGAATTATTCCCTAAATGAAGCATAATTAAAACTTGTTCGAATTGCCCCCTTGGACAATCAAATTGCCCCACTGTGGGGCGTTGGGAAACACTGTAGTAGAACTGTGTCCTGCTACAAGAGAGATCCAGTATGAGTTTGAGAAGGAAAAAGGATATCGTGTCAACCACACCCGTCACATTCCAAGGTAGTGTGTATTTGAAGAAAAGAGAAATTAGGGAATGAGGAACGCTAAGAACACATAATCTGGTCCCATCACCACTGTGCCCTTATCGGCAGGCAGCACAGACCGCTGAACATTTCCTGCAAGACTGCAATACACTAAACTAGTTAAGTGAAGAACACTGTCCCACAGAGATGGATATCCACAGAAAGATGTATGGGAGCACTGAGGAGCTTTCAAATACAGCAGCATTTATTAAGAAAACAGGACTTGCCGTGTAGACATGTCAAACTGCGAACGAAAAGAAGAAGAATACAGAATATATGAAAGAATCACAAACAGCCACATCTGAAAAATGTTTTGACGACATCAAAAGAATATTACACAATATACATTAAGAATTAAAATCAGACTGGTTAATGTGGTAGGAAGCAACATGACACAACATTTATTATTAGAAATGACCATATTCCTATAAAAGAACGCTACAGGTGATATGCGCGATAACTACATCAATCACTTACATGTATTACCTGCAATGATAGCATGCAACCGATGGACCAATCATTGCCTGCATGTACATCACGTGACCACTGTCATGTATATTAATATCAATTTCTGATGACATAACGTGCCGCATAAATTTTGTTTCGTCATATTCTAAATTTAGTTTACAACATGTCTTAACAAAAAGTCAATTGTCCGCCACGTTTGTTAATATTTAGAAATGACTTAACGACTTTGAAAAATGTACCATATCACATTGTTACAGTTAGACAAATAGTGTCAGCCATATAACCATATCCTACGTATTAACGGACATAAGGGGGTGTTTATAAACTACGTCATCAATTATTTGCCAATGTTTCACCTCTTTCCTTTCCCTTGTCAACAGTTGTCAATACTTCAGGAATTTCTCCAGACCTCTTGTCTTGAGTAGCTCTCGAGACCGTCGGTAGAGTACTACAGACACGTCAGCTCTTGAACTAGAAGGCTGACTATTTGGTTTTTTGATTATTTTTGTGCGTGTTATTGGCCGTCCTTGGCTATTTTTGACGGGCGACTCCGAGTATATAAATAGTGACCAACCGATGACAAGATAATAATCAAAAACATAACGAATGAAGTATTGTTTACATTCTGGTGTTTTCTATACTACAAATGGTCATTCTCTGTCATGAATCAATCAGTAAGCCCGCAACCCTTCAGGGTCGTAGGGGGTACCACATTGGATGCTTCAGCACACAGTCCTCCAGCGAATTCTATCCTCAGCGATGCGGATGAGTGTGGAAATATCTTGCCCTGTCCATTCCTTGATCTAGTCTGTCCATGCCTTTATTTGCCCCTCTATGCTTCGTCCACCCTTGACAATTCCTTGCAGTGTTGTTTTTGACAAGGAATCGTGCCTGCATACATGTCCGAACCATGCTAGTTTTCGTCGTTTCACTATTGAAAGCAATGGCTCCTGAACACCTCCACACATCTCTACTTTATTTCTTATGTACACATTGGTCTTATGTTCCCTATAGGAAATTCGTAGAATTCTTCTGTAGCATTTGTACTCGAAAGCCTGTAATCTTCTCTCCATGTCCGCAGTGAGTGTCCAACTCTCACAACCATACAACACAATAGAATGCACCAGCGACTTATACAGTTTAATTTTCACTCCAACACTGTCTTGAGTAGCTCCATACGTAACGATGACTTCTCTATAATTTAACAATCCCAATATTTACACCCCCCCCCCAACAATCCCAATATAGCCATCCTAAAATACTCATATCTTTTATATTCCCACCCCCAATATTCCCAACCTCATTATACCTATCCATTATATTGCCAACCCTCAATATTATTATCCATTATATTGTCAACCCTAAATATTCCTATCCATTATATTGCCAACCCTCAATATTCCTAACCATTATATTGCCAACCCTCAATATTCCTATCCATTATATTGTCAACCCTCAATATTCCCATAATCTCAATGATCCCATCCTTCAATATTCCCATCCCCAAATAATCCCATCCAACAAATATGCACATCTTTTATGCTCCGATCCCTCAATATTCCCAACCTTCAATATTCTAATCCCTCAATATTCCATTCCTAAATATTCCCAACCTTCAATATTCTAATCCCTCAATATTCCATTCCTAAATATTCCCAACCTTCAATATTCTAATCCCTCAATATTCCATTCCTAAATATTCCCAACCTTCAATATTCTAATCCCTCAATATTCCATTCCTAAATATTCCCAACCTTCAATATTCTAATCCCTCAATATTCCATTCCTAAATATTCCCAACCTTCAATATTCTAATCCCTCAATATTCCATTCCTAAATATTCCCAACCTTCAATATTCTAATCCCTCAATATTCCATTCCTAAATATTCCCAACATTCAATATTCTAATCCCTCAATATTCCATTCCTAAATATTCCCAACCTTCAATATTCTAATCCCTCAATATTCCATTCCTAAATATTCCCAACCTTCAATATTCTAATCCCTCAATATTCCATTCCTAAATATTCCCAACCTTCAATATTCTAATCCCTCAATATTCCATTCCTAAATATTCCCAACCTTCAATATTCTAATCCCTCAATATTCCATTCCTAAATATTCCCAACCTTCAATATTCTAATCCCTCAATATTCCATTCCTAAATATTCCCAACCTTCAATATTCTAATCCCTCAATATTCCATTCCTAAATATTCCCAACCTTCAATATTCTAATCCCTCAATATTCCATTCCTAAATATTCCAAACCGTCAATATTCTAATCCCTCAATATTCTAATCCCTCAATATTCTAATCCCTCAATATTCTAATCCCTCAATATTCTAATCCCTCAATATTCTAATCCCTCAATATTCTAATCCCTCAATATTCCATTCCTAAATATTCCAAACCTTCAATATTCTAATCCCTCAATATTCTAATCCCTCAATATTCTAATCCCTCAATATTCTAATCCCTCAATATTCTAATCCCTCAATATTTCCATCCATTTCCCATCTCTTTTATTCACCATCATCATCAGGTGGCATATACTGAACAGGATGTAGCAGTTATCACAGCCTTCCGAAACTTCTGTCGATACTGAGCTAGTCTTCCTGCTTCTGTTACTGTCATGTTCAGGTTATCTTTGATGTCTTGTGTCCATCTTCTTCTTAGTCTGCCTCTTGTTCATCTCCCTACCATTATTCCCTCCATTATGGTCTTTTCTATGCTGTCGTGGCGTTTAATATGGCCAAAATATTGTAGTTTTCTGGAAAGATCCATGCTCTTTAGTCAGTTTTCTTTTACATTAATTTCTCTCAGGATGACTACATTGGTGATCTCTTTGGTCCATGGTATTCTGAGGATTTTTCTGTAACATTTTGTTTCAAATGCTGCAATTTTATTTTTCACTTTTTGGGGATTGTCCAGGATTCACACCCTTATATTCTATCTATCTATTCGCTAAACCCTTTGTTGTCTTTCAGCGTCAGGGGCAGAAGAGTTTTCTGGAGATAGCCCTCGTATGTGCTGAGTATATTGTGGAGTTTGTCGCCTCTTTTATTTCGGTGGTCCATCGTCTTCGAGGTCGGCCACTGGGTCTGCCTTCACTGTATCTGTGTAGCATAGCTTGCTGTGGTATGCTGTCTGATGGTAGTCTGCTGATGTGTGCAAACCTTTTTATCTGTTGTATCTTAATATATTCCAAGATTGGAGTGGAACCGGTTCTTTGTCTAATGTCTTCATTTCTCACTCTGTCTCTTAGCGATATTCCTAGGATTCTGGGCAACAATGTCATTTCAGTTGTCACAAGTTTACGTTTATCGTGTGCTGTCGTTGCCCATTTTGGCATTTGTAACACACCGTTGGTATAATAACTGTTTTGAATAGTGTTATTTTTGTGTTCAAATTTACATTTTTGTTTCTAAAGATTGGTGTCCTAGGACTTGACATGCTTTACTACATCTATTTTGTAATTCTATGCTGCTCCTGCCGTCTGTTGTTATATTGCTTCCTAAGTATGTGAATTCTGTCACTTGTTTAAGTCTGTTGTTTAAAACATATATGTTGGTGTTTCTTTCTGTTCTTCCTATCTTCATTACTTCGGTTTTCTCAATATTTATCTTGCCCATATATTGCCACTGGGAATATGCACCTTGGCCAGCCCATCTATGTTCACATAGTCCTAGATTGCCTATGTCCAATAGTCTCATTTCGCTGTCTACCGTATGCTGTTTTCCCTGGTACACGCCGTTGACGCACCATGTAGACGTTCTTTTTTTCTTAAGGCGGATTACAAGACTTTCCACAGTATCACAGTCAGACTTCTGGCCATCATCGCGTATACTTGTACTGCTTCTGCCATCCTCCACTTCCCCAGTTTTCGTGTTTGTGAATATTCCCAAACTTTATATTCCAATCTCCCACCACTTCCAACAACCAACCCCCTCTCCCCCATTCCGAAACCAAATATTCCCATCCTTTATATTATCATCTACCAAAAACCCCCCTCCCCCACTCTGCAACCAAATATTCCCATCCTTTATATTCTCACTTCCCAATAACCCCCCCCCACTCCGAAACCAAATATTCCCATCCCCCAATATTCCAAGCTATCACATTTGCATTACCAACTAGAACTTAGAATAATAATTTCAATCAATTTTAGATGAATCAATTTCTGGCAATATAAAAAAAAATAAGAACGTGATGTACAAGTTTACATACTACAACCAGTTTCCAACTACAATCTGTTTCCAACTACAACCAGTTTTCAACTACAATCAGTTTCCAACTACAATATGTTTCCAACTACAATCTGTTTCCAACTACAATCTGTTTCCAACTACAACCAGTTTCCAACTACAACCAGTTTCCAACTACAACCTGTTTCCAACTACAACCAGTTTCCAACTACAACCAGTTTCCAACTACAATCTGTTTCCAACTACAATCTGTTTCCTACTACAACCAGTTTCCAACTACAATATCTTTCCAACTACAACCAGTTTCCAACTACAACCAGTTTCCAGCATACAATCTGTTTCCAACTACAACCAGTTTCCAACATACAATCTGTTTCCAACATACAATCTGTTTCCAACTACAACCAGTTTCCAACATACAATCTGTTTCCGAAGAAGTAATATTGAAAGATGAAAAGATGACGGTGTTCAGATAATATCTAGGACGCTATTTCATGCATATGTATTGTTGTGGTCAGCCGCCAAAATTGATACAACCAAATAGTTGCCAGCTCTCGTGTGATTGGTTGTCAACACGTAAATAACTTAGGTATTATGTCTGTTGATTATCTTTTCGCACACCGGACACGCCCATAAGTGCTCAGATCTCCGCTTCAGTACATCTCACAGGGTATAACGGCTGATGGTTCCGGTTCTATGTTGGTTCACCGCTCTTTTTGTACTCTTCGCATACCGGACATAAATAACTTGATTATGCCTTGTACATACACAAAGACTCATTCTGGGCACAAGGCTTCCCGATGCATTACATATGTCCCTAGACGAGACAATAAAGACCTCTGTACAGAGAGTAAACAATGTTTCATTTATTACGTTTTTGATTATTGTCGTGTTTCGTTGGTCACTATTTATATACTTACAGTCGCATGTCAAAAAACGCATAGACAAACCAACGAAAATCAAGGAAATAATTTAAAAAATCAGCCTTTCATGTCATGTTTACTTTCTGTACACAAATCTTCAATGGATCGCGGTCTTGCCCTAGCGCTGAGACTTGGAGTCTTCCGGGTATGAAAGTTCTAGAAACCCCTCCCATTTCCCATTTTTAGGTCGGAACAAGAGTTCCGTCATAGTAGTTCATGCGACCGAAGCCATATGTTTGCACGGTTACATTGCGAAAAGATAATATTTTCTGTAAAGATTTGTTTCACTGAGTTAATTTATTATTTTCTATCGGTATTGTGAAACAGCCAAAATGGCCGACTAGAATGAATGTGTTCTTTACGGTGCTCGATTAACGGTAGTTCCTTCCCGAAAGTAATGGCAACCTACGGGAATATTGTGCCTAGAAATTTCTAACGGATTAATCTAACTTTTTCTCTAGGATTGTGATAGACCACATGAAAACATCGCTGGAAAATGCAAGCCACATCGCACAAGACAGAGAGGGGATCAGAGTCATTGGAAAGACAACGTTCTGGAAGAAATACGTCACATCACATGACATGGTGACAATGCCGTTGATACAACTTCGTAAAGGGATTGGGGCTGTCCCTTTAAAAAAAAAATCACACGACTTCGTAAAGGGATTGAGGGCTGTCCCTTTAAATCACTCCAGCCTTGTTTCAAGTTTCTATATTTTCTCCCTAAAAATCTATGTTTAAGCAGTCATACGGTTATTAAAAAAAAAATTAGGTGAAGGGAAATACATTTCAAGAATTATCCTCACTTTTCTAAATATTTCGTTTACCTGAAAGTTTGGGTAGAGGATTTTTAACTCTGGGCTATTCATTTCACACATTCCATTGTCTCTGGGGGTCCTGTTTGAATACAAATTAAGAAATCTTGATTAGAACTTTCCATCAAGAAGAAATAAATACAATGTTACATGTTTAAAAAAAATATTTTGTTGCATGGTCCCGAAATGAACTGAGGCACCAGAAGACGGTGCCTGCTCTGCCTATTATAATAATCGACCATTTCAAGGCATCATTTCACGTTAACCGCCGAATAATTTCTCATGCCAGTTTGTCGGATAAGCATAACTGTGAATGCGCATGCCTGAATTACGCGTTACATTTAGCATACAATACTGATATATGTATTATCTGTTTATCTTAATATTCAATCAATTAGTTACGTCTCTGAGTGTCCGCTAACTAGACAACTTGACAATACTGCGATGTCTCTGTGACATTAAGGAACCGGCGTAAAATGAAATCACGTATCAAGTGTCTGACAATACTGCGCTACAGGTAATCTCAACTTGGCGGTAGATACGACTTTAAGAAAATGGGGGAGGTTAGAAAACATCAAAGATTAACAATATATAATACTAGATTCGTTCGGTACCCGTCGTCCCGTCGGGCCGAAATTTGTTTGGTTGCTTACCCTGATATGCCTCACATTGCCAATGTGCTTGCCAACCCGGCTTATCGTATGGGAACAAAAGCGAGTATGACATTATACAGTCCATAACCAGTTCATCGAATACAGTCAAAAACCAATATTTTATGAATGAATAAATGCGAATGTCGCGGTGAAAGGGTGGTTCACCATATTCGTTGAAGAAAACCATTGATTTTGGTTCATAATAACGACATTGATCAGATAGACGATCGCGCTTCACAATCACATTAGATACAACAATGCCGTCTTCTTTCAGTCGTGCGGGGGAATATTCCGTCTCGACATTAATCGTTTTGATTGGATGTCGCCCGGAATTCCGTTACGTAAATGTGCTATTTATAGAGCGTTCCTTAGAGAATGACAGAACACGGCTATTATATTAAAGATTAATAGGAAACATCATATCCAATATCTGACCTATCCAATAGAGGAAATAATATGTAATGTCGGATCTATCCATAGAAGAAACAACATCTATTATCTGATCTATGCAATAGAGGAAATAATATGTAATGTCGGATCTATCCATAGAAGAAACAACATCTATTATCTGATCTATGCAATAGAAGAAACCACATCTAATATTGGATCTATCGAATAGAAGAAACCACATCTAATATTGGATCTATCGAATAGAAGAAACCACATCTAATATTGGATCTATCAAATAGAAAAAACATCTAATTTCTAATCTCTACAAAAGAAGAAATAGCATATCTAAGATCTGAATGAATTATCCAACAACAAAGATCAACAACATCTAATATCCAGAAAAGCAGAGGGGTGAAGTGTCCGTTCTGTATGTGAGTGGTGTCTGTGTATGTTCTGTATGTGAGTGGTCTATGTGTATGTTCTGTATGTGAGTGGTGTCTGTATATGTTCTGTATGTGAGTGGTCTATGTGTATGTTCTGTATGTAAGTGGTGTCTGTATATGTTCTGTATGTGAGTGGTCTATGTGTATGTTCTGTATGTGAGTGGTGTCTGTATATGTTCTGTATGTGTGTGGTCTCTGTGTATGTTCTGTATGTGAGTGGTGTCTGTGTATGTTCTGTATGTGTGTGGTCTCTGTGTATGTTCTGTATGTGTGTGGTCTCTGTGTATGTTCTGTATGTGTGTGGTCTATGTGTATGTTCTGTATGTGAGTGGTGTCTGTGTATGTTCTGTATGTGTGTGGTCTCTGTGTATGTTCTGTATGTGTGTGGTCTCTGTGTATGTTCTGTATGTGTGTGGTCTCTGTGTATGTTCTGTATGTGTGTGGTCTATGTATATTCTGTGTGTGTGTGGTCTCTGTGTATGTTCTGTATGTGAGTGGTGTCTGTGTATGTTCTGTATGTGAGTGGTGTCTGTGTATGTTCTGTATGTGAGTTGTCTCTGTGTATGTTCTGTATGTGAGTTGTCTCTGTGTATGTTCTGTATGTGAGTTGTCTCTGTGTATGTTCTGTATGTGAGTGGTGTCTGTGTATGTTCTGTATGTGTGTGGTCTCTGTGTATGTTCTGTATGTGTGTGGTCTCTGTGTATGTTCTGTATGTGTGTGGTCTCTGTGTATGTTCTGTATGTGAGTTGTCTCTGTGTATGTTCTGTATGTGAGTGGTGTCTGTGTATGTTCTGTATGTGAGTTGTCTCTGTGTATGTTCTGTATGTGAGTTGTCTCTGTGTATGTTCTGTATGTGTGTGGTCTCTGTGTATGTTCTGTATGTGTGTGGTGTCTGTGTATGTTCTGTATGTGTGTGGTCTCTGTGTATGTTCTGTATGTGTGTGGTCTCTGTGTATGTTCTGTGTGTGTGTGGTCTCTGTGTATGTTCTGTATGTGAATGGTCTATGTGTATGTTCTGTATGTGAGTGGTGTCTGTGTATGTTCTGTATGTGAGTTGTCTCTGTGTATGTTCTGTATGTGAGTTGTCTCTGTGTATGTTCTGTATGTGAGTGGTGTCTGTGTATGTTCTGTATGTGTGTGGTCTCTGTGTATGTTCTGTATGTGAATGGTCTATGTGTATGTTCTGTATGTGAGTTGTCTCTGTGTATGTTCTGTATGTGAGTGGTGTCTGTGTATGTTCTGTATGTGAGTTGTCTCTGTGTATGTTCTGTATGTGTGTGGTCTCTGTGTATGTTCTGTATGTGTGTGGTGTCTGTGTATGTTCTGTATGTGTGTGGTGTCTGTGTATGTTCTGTATGTGAGTTGTCTCTGTGTATGTTCTGTATGTGTGTGGTCTCTGTGTATGTTCTGTATGTGTGTGGTCTCTGTGTATGTTCTGTATGTGAGTTGTCTCTGTGTATGTTCTGTATGTGTGTGGTCTCTGTGTATGTTCTGTATGTGTGTGGTGTCTGTGTATGTTCTGTATGTGTGTGGTCTCTGTGTATGTTCTGTATGTGTGTGGTCTCTGTGTATGTTCTGTATGTGTGTGGTCTCTGTGTATGTTCTGTATGTGTGTGGTCTCTGTGTATGTTCTGTATGTGTGTGGTCTCTGTGTATGTTCTGTATGTGTGTGGTCTCTGTGTATGTTCTGTATGTGTGTGGTCTCTTTGTATGTTCTGTATGTGAGTTGTCTCTGTGTATGTTCTGTATGTGAGTGGTGTCTGTGTATGTTCTGTATGTGAGTGGTGTCTGTGTATGTTCTGTATGTGAGTGGTGTCTGTGTATGTTCTGTATGTGAGTGGTGTCTGTGTATGTTCTGTATGTGAGTGGTGTCTGTGTATGTTCTGTATGTGAGTGGTGTCTGTGTATGTTCTGTATGTGAGTTGTCTCTGTGTATGTTCTGTATGTGAGTGGTGTCTGTGTATGTTCTGTATGTGAGTTGTCTCTGTGTATGTTCTGTATGTGAGTTGTCTCTGTGTATGTTCTGTATGTGAGTGGTCTATGTGTATGTTCTGTATGTGAATGGGACTGTATGCATTAACGATTGAATGTTCTACAACCAAAAAGAGGAGAGATGCAGCAGCTCAACAGCGGAGAGCAGCTAAAAAGTCACGAATAGATCAAGCTCCGTCTACAAGGGTCATTCCATGTCCAAACTGTCCAAGGAAATTTACAGCTCGAATATGGCTCATTAGCCATCTACGAACTTATAATCAAGGACATAACTCTAATTGAATTTTCAAAAGTGGATGAACAAATGGTCATCATTATTTGGGATGGACGAAAAACATGTATATAAGATGGTCAGCTCTGTATGTGAATAAGACTGTTCTGCATGTGAGGAGGTCTGTATGTACATCAAAGGTTCAGTTCTGTATTTGTATGGGTATGTGTCATTTCTGTAATTAATTATGTATGTTTTCTCTCGTTTACTTTATTATTACATAACCATCTGCAGCGTCGAGACTAGTGAGCAGCTAGTTGGGGGTTGTTTCAGGCATTGCTCAAGAACATCAAGGTATAGGGAAAAGAGGAAGACCAAGAAATACCTGGAGGAAAACATTAGATGCAAAGATACAAAGAATTGAAAGAACATGGGAAGAGCTGGAGAAATGGCAGAAGATGGAACAGGGTTTCTATGAAAGCTTAAATATGTATAAATAGATCGATCTTTAGCAATGGTGCACTGACATATAAGGATATACTACATTATTCGCCATGTCACACCACAAGTTGGCTATAAACACAAACATTGTTGAATGTACCCTTACAGTGTATACATTTTAAAGCTATACTGGTGAAGATTGTGTCCATTACGTTATAATCAGTTGAATAATGTTCTCCAGTATAATTTATCAATTGATAACCAGGAGCTAATTAATGGCATTAATTTTGAATATTTGGGTGTATTAAAGTTCTGCTTTATGGGATGTCACATTTCGGTACCATGGTGTCATATTTTGGTACCATAGTGTCATATGTCGGTACCATGGTGTCATATTTCGGTACTATAGTGTCATATTTCGGTACCATAGTGTCATATTTCAGTACCATACCATGTAGTCTTATTTCGGTACCATGGAGTCATATTTCGGTACCATGGTTTCATATTTCGGTACCGTGGTTTCATATTTCGGTATCATGGTTTCATATTTCGGTACCATGGTTTCATATTTCGGTACCATGGTTTCATATTTCGGTACCATGGTGTCATATAACAATACCATGGTGTCATATTTCGGTACCATGGTGTTATATTTCGATACCATGGTGTCATATTTCAATACTATGATGTCATATTTCGGTACAATGGTGTAATATTTCAATACCATGGTGTCATATTTCGGTACCATGGTGTCATATTTCAATACCATGGTGTCAAATTTCGGTACCATGGTGTTATATTTTGATACCATGGTGTTATATTTCGGTACCATTATGTCATATTTCGGTACAATGGTGTCATATTTCAATACCATGGTGTCATATTTCGGTACAATGGTGTCATATTTAAATACCATGGTGTCATATTTCGGTACCTTCCACTTCTACGATCTGATACACAGACACACGAAGGGTTCCGTTGTACTCCGTTGCTTTCAGTAGTGACAAGAATCGTAGATGTATTGTAGCCCACATGAGTCTCACGCCTAATGTTTCGGGTCATTGTGTCACCGCTAGCTGCCTGCGTAGTAAATGCATGATCTGTTTCATGTCACACAGATCAGTTCCATAACATTCCTCAAATCTGTATATATCTATAAACCCGTATCTCGCCAGGGTCGTAGGGGTATCACACTGGATGCATCAGTACACAGAGTTCTCCAAAAATGAGTATCTTCGACATTTCGAATGAATGAGGAACAATATTGTCTTGTTCAGTCCTTATCGGCCTCCTTTGCTTCTTCCACCTTCGACGGTTCTTTGCAACATTTTTTTTTGGATGGCATATATGTCCACACCATTTCTCAAAGCCACGTTACCAATAATGAGATCTTCACATGTGTGTCCCACAAAGTTATCTAAACCAAAAGCAAAAGTCTCCTGGACATGAAATTAGGCTCTGAGAAACTGCACACATGAAATAAGAGCAAATCCCTCGTAATTCTTAGAGCTAGTGACAAACAACACAAACACATTCTATGCCATCATGCGCAAAGTTGTACTAAGACTGAGATAAGGGAGTCGGGTAGAAGATTCGGAGACCGATTCTGTCAATGTACAGTATTGACTCCTAGCCAGTGACTCCTGTTGTTTCAATACCACGGAATGTCCAAGTGACTGTCGTTAAATTGTGCTACTCGAATACTAGGTCTCCCTATGTGTTTGAGAACTGATCCACCTATTTGTATCATAGTCTATCTCTCTAAACAAGATGCAGGGAACCCTTTTGTGTGCAATGGACAAATTGTAAAAAGCCTGATGGCCGATGTTTGTACATTTCCCAGTTTCCAGTGATTAGCAAAGCTTTATTACAATATTTCCCAATTTACATCTGTAGTTTGACTGCAGTTGTAACTGTATCAAATCATAGACTCAATTTTTTCTGACAGGCAGCCAGGGCTGATGATATTTGGACCGTCAAGACCAGTGATATTTAAACTACCTGATGTAGTGATGTTAGGGCTATCATTTCCCATTGGTATTTGGACCACCTGGTTCTGTGGTATTTGGACTGTCTGGACCTGTAATATTTGGACCGGTAATAAACACAGTCTTATATATATATATATGCTATTTTTAAAGACACTTTAAATATTTCTTCCCTCATGCTACCAGGAATGTTTGGACGCTCCGGTCCACCACCAGTGTAGCTAAGTACCTTCAAGCGTCAAAATTACAATTGCTGCAGACAAATCATGATTTAGAATCTTCTCTCTGTTAGAATTAATAATACAAGTGGATGGGAGAGATATGACCGATGGGGAGATACATTATAAATCACATACAAACAGATCTAGTTGATTTGCCCGATGGGGAGATATACATTATATATCACATAGAAACACGTATAGTTGATGAACTAACGATTGATATGGTTGGGAGGGGGATGTGCTCTTATGTTGCTTGTCGATATCGTTGTTGTTTTTTTTGTCAGCACCAAATTTGAAGAATACGTCTATTCTGATATTAGATGAAATCGATGCTAAATGTTGTACGATTTCCAAGCAGGAATCAATACATGCGGAATAGATATCGAAGCCACACGATACGATCATTTACACAGACGATTCAGTAACACAAGAAACAAACAGGTGTGGTTGGGGTTTCGTGGCCTACCAAAATGACAAGAAATTAGCTGAGACGTCAGCTGCGTATCCCACTACAACATCGAGTGTGAGAATGGAAATAGAAGCGGTGACAGCAGATCTCACTTGGCTGGCGATGCAACCACCATCAGACTTAGTGATTCTATCAGACTCTCAAAGTATGCTGCGCAAGATAGAAAAGTGTATGATCAGAAGTGAATGGGTCACTCTTCTCAAAAATGCGCAGATCATTATATGGATTTACTGTCCTAGTCATGCTGGAGTCAGGGGAAACGAAAGAGCCGATGTGTTGGCTGGTAAATTCTTGGTGAACGGCACCGAGATAAGAAGAGACAGGATTGAATTAATTAGAGCAGTCATGGGTACTCTACAAGAAGACGAGGAGGAAGTCGAACGAGACACTGTACATATTCAGAAAATGGTAGAAATGGGAGTGACTAGAAGCGATGGGAGAAAGTGCTCCCTCTCGGGAAAGATTAGAAGAATTCGTAATAAACAACTGACTGGGACACTGAGCTTATACACTTTTAGATGGCTGACGGAACGGCAAGCAGAGCATATATAGGAATGCCCCCAGTGCTGTGAGGCTTGTTCCTAATCAAGAAACATACTGCGTTTTTAACCAAGAAGACACGGGAACTTTCGACAACAGTTGGGGAAGATTTGAGTACCTACGTGTGTATAGGGAGTGCAAAAAATGTCGTTTTAATACCCATAACTATATTATAATATACATCTTTATATATAAATGTTACGTGTGTGTGTAGCCAATCAACATCGCATTATTCATGACGTCATGGTCTGACGAAGATGATCAATCAATAACTTGATCTGCTTTGTTGATATTCAACGTGACCGTTGAGCCATGTGGGCTAAATTAGGAATCATCTTTGTAAAGTGGCACGATTGACTTTTCCTCTAAGTTTTCATTGGTTGTGGACAAAAAGTAACCAATGCAAACACGGGAAAATGTAAAGTATTAACCGTAGATGGTTTGGTTGGTTGGTTGGTTGTTTGGTTGCTGATCCAGCGGTCCATGGGCTCATGCCATTTGACCTAATGCCTTCTTTATTTCTTTTCGCTTTATACCAATTCATGCCTTTCATCGTCAGAGGTAGAAGAGTTCTCTTGACACTACTTTTGTGTGTGCTTCATATATGTTTGTTTTTGTTTGCGCTTTAATTTTTGTAATCCATCTTTTGCATGGTCTGCTCTTGACTTTGTATCCATCGTGTCTGTATAGTAATGCTTTTTGAGGATCACTGTCGGATGGTAGTCTGGAAGCATGCGAAAACCACTTAATCTGTTCTCTTCTGATATAATCCAGAATTGACTTTGTGTTTGTTAGTCTTTGACGCTTTTGTTTCTGATTCTGTGACTTATTGTTACTCCGAGAATTAGACGTAGACAAGTCATTTCTGTTGTAACAAATTTTCTTTTGGATTCTGCTGTTAGTGTCCACGTTTGACATTGGTAGCATAGTGATGGTATGATGATCGTTTTATATAGTGCAGTTTTGTTTTTCTTGCTCACATATTTGTTTCTGAAACAGGAGACATTTGCCCCAAGATCTGGTATGCTATGTTGCATCTATGTTGGATTTCTTTGGTGTTTTTCCAATTCGATAATATGATACTTCCAAAATAAGTGAATTATTTCATCTGTTTAAGTTGTTGATCATCGATTTGAATTGTGATGTTTCTTTCTGTTTCTGGGTGTGCCATTGTGTAATATATGCATGTGTTTGTGAGCTGTTGTTCTGTCTCAGTAAAACATGTCATTTAAACATGTCAGTTACGCATGTCATTTAAACATCTCTGTTACACGTGTCATTTAAACATTTCAGATACACGTGTCATTTAAACATCTCTGTTACACGTGTCATTTAAACATTTCAGATACACGTGTCATTTAAACATCTCAGTTACACATGTCATTTAAACATCTCAGTTACACATGCCATTTAAACATCTCAGTTACACATGTCATTTAAACATCTCATTTAAACATCTAAGTCAAACGTGTCATTTAAACATCTCAATTACACATCTCAGTTAAACTTGCCATTTAAACGACTCAGTTACACATGTCATTTAAACCACTCAGTTAAACATCTCATTTAAACATCTCAGTTACGAACGCCATTTAAACTTCCGAGTTACGAATGTCATTTAAACATCTCAGTTACACATTTCAGTTAAACATAAGCTCTAATAAAAAGCTCTATTCCAGCTGAACATAATCTATATGTTTGAACACGATAGTTCTTGATTCGACATGGTTTAGATAAAAATCATATAACATGAACAAGACAATATAGTACCCAAAAATATCACCACAATCACACTTGCACCATCTTCTTCTTCTGTGTTCAGCAACTGTGGTCATGCTATATTGTCAGGCCTGTCGTCAAAACGAAGTCTGTCGTCTTCTCCAGGTCAGAGCGGCTGCTCGATAACTTTTGCCTCAAGTCTGTATCCTCTGGCCAGTTCTGCTGTCTCTACTCTTTGTATGTTGAGCAGTCCTGAAGTATGTGTTCCGGAGTCTGGGTTCCGGATCCACATGACATTCATCTGTGTATGAGATCCTCAATCGGTAAAGGTTACGCAACAGTCTGCAGTGGCCTATTCTAAGGCGAAATATTGTGGTCTGTTGATATCTTTGGAGGAGATGTATTGCATCATGTGTGTATTCCAACTTGCACCATCTATAACCCAGGAAGCGGCAACACCGCAGGTACATTTAGCGTGAGATTGGTTGCACTGTTGTAAACGTTGACAACTGTATCATTAACTAAATATGCTTATGTGCCAATCCCCCACTTTTGACTTCAAAACTTCAAAATCGCTAACTCTCTCAACCTTAATCGATCTCGGTATAAAAAGACCCATGTACAGAAAATGTAAATATGACATGAAAGACCGATTTTGATTATTTCCCTGCGTTTCGTTGGTCTGTCTGAGCTATTTTTGACATGCGATTCCAAGTATATAAATAGTGACCAACGAAAATTACGGCAATAATCAAAACGTAACGAATGAAGTTCTAATTAATTCTGTACAGAGGTCTTATTACATCGAAGTACTCGCATAAGCATCAAGAAAAATCAATGACCGGATCTACGCGAAGATTTACTCTACAACAATATCGCTGTACACCGTACCGCACCTTTACCCAACATCCGTGTGACACTTTTCTCGACATTTCCACGTCATTTCGATCAAATCAAGATATCTAATCTGATGTTTCTATTTTAATCCAGGTTGGGAAATTCAATAGTCGATAGACTTGAGATGTGGCAGCAGTAATACAATATCAAGGCATACGATTTACAATCTACTCAATCAGAATATCTAATTTACAATCTACTCAATCAGAATATCTAATTTACCATCTACTCAATCAGAATATCTAATTTACAATATACTTAAGGAGAATATCTAAGTTACAATCTACTCAATCAGAATATCTAATTTACAATATACTTAAGGAGAATATCTAAGTTACGATCTACTCAATCAGAATATCTAATTTGCGATCTACTCAATGAGAATATCAAACTTACGATCTACTCAAGCAGAACATCTAATTTACGATCTACTGAATGAGAATATCTAATTTACGATCTACTCAATGAGAATATTTAATTTATGATCTACTCAATGAGAATATATAATTTCCTATCTACTCAAGGAGAATATCTAATTTACAATCTAATCAATGAGAAATCTAATTTACAATCTAATCAATGAGAATATCTAATTGGCGATCTACCCACTGACGGTATTAAGTGAACAAGCTACACAATATCAGTATCAGATCTACATTTTACTCATTGACAGTATCAAGTCTACAACCTACTCAATGACAGTATCAAGTCTACAACCTACTCAATGACAGTATCAAGTCTACAACCTACTCAATGACAGTATCAAGTCTACAACCTACTCAATGACAGTATCAAGACTACAACCTACTCAATGACAGTATCAAGACTACAACCTACTCAATGACAGTATAAGTCTACAACCTACTCAATGACAGTATAAGTCTACAACCTACTCAATGACAGTATAAGTCTACAACCTACTCAATGACAGTATAAGTCTACAACTTACTCAATGACAGTATAAGTCTACAACCTACTCAATGACAGTATAAGTCTACAACCTACTCAATGACAGTATAAGTCTACAACCTACTCAATGACATTATCAAGACTACAACCTACTCAATGACAGTATAATTCTACAACCTACTCAATGACAGTATCAAGACTACAACCTACTCAATGACAGTATCAAGACTACAACCTACTCAATGACAGTATAAGTCTACAACCTACTCAATGACAGTATAAGTCTACAACCTACTCAATGACAGTATAAGTCTACAACCTACTCAATGACAGTATAAGTCTACAACCTACTCAATGACAGTATCAAGACTACAATCTACTCAATGACAGTATAAGTCTACAACCTACTCAATGACAGTATCAAGACTACAACCTACTCAATGACAGTATCAAGACTACAACCTACTCAATGACAGTATCAAGACTACAACCTACTCAATGACAGTATCAAGACTACAACCTACTCAATGACAGTATCAAGACTACAACCTACTCAATGACAGTATAAGTCTACAACCTACTCAATGACAGTATAAGTCTACAACCTACTCAATGACAGTATCAAGACTACAACCTACTCAATGACAGTATCAAGACTACAACCTACTCAATGACAGTATAAGTCTACAACCTACTCAATGACAGTATAAGTCTACAACCTACTCAATGACAGTATAAGTCTACAACCTACTCAATGACAGTATCAAGTCTATAACCTACTCAATGACAGTATCAAGTCAACAATCTACTCAATGAGAATATCTAATCTACGATAGAAACAAGTTATCAGAAAGCCACCAAAATGACTTCATTTATATTCGGTTATGTTTTAATTTTGTTTCAATTGTGTGTCCTGATAAAGGCCTTTTGGTCGAAACGTCGATTTGTGTGTGCCATTATGTGTGTTATCTAGTATCAGCATAACTTTATTACCCTTTGCCTGAATCTATCAAAATGACGTACCGACTTTCACTACCAGAATATTTAGATGGAAGTCAAAAGACAAATATCTACAATTTTTATATCAACAACTCAGCTATCTATGTCAAACATGGTCTTTAACATCCTCGCAACAGAGGAAAATCTTTAAATATGAAATGAAGTGTCTGAGGAAAGCTACAATGGTTACCGTCAACAACAAACAAAAAAGATGTCAAATGGTACATTTTTTCCCGCTAGAGAGTTGCAATGATGATTTTCTTGCAATGGTTACTAAACTAGATAAAAAAAAAGAAATGAAGAAATTAGGAAAAGAGTAAGTACAATATCATCTATTGAGCATGTCGAAATAAAACAAGTAAAATGGTTCGGTCACATTATGAGAATGAACCCAAACCAAATACCAATAAGAACATATAACAAAATACTATATGAATATAAAGCCAAAGGTGTGGATAAAAAGAAAACTGTGGATAAAAAAACAACTAAGATAATATATAACAAATAGGAACTCAACGCAACCAAATCGACACAATCAGGCCTTGTAACGAAAACTGAGAATCCTACACCTACGCTTAACGGCAAGTGTGGATAACATAAACCATCATCTACCTGGGGAAAGATAATAGTTAATGAATAGAACACAGAGGGCAGTTATACTCAAGTTAACCACAATCGGTGCTTGTAAAAGAGTGAATACTGGGAGGTTATATTGTAAAAATAAGAAGGCGAATACCAAGAATCGATCCAGTCCTGTTGCTAAAACGAATTTCTGGAAAAGTAAAAGCATGTTTGTTTAATCGGGCAAACAATTTATGCTGTCATTTATTGCGGTATAATCGCGAGCCTGGGGTAACCAGACAAGCCAGGCGGGTGGTAAATTAGTGATATCAATACGTTATTGAAACATGTCTCGCCAAAGATGTATGTGCCGGGCCATTGGCGCAAATAAAATGGCGAAACAATGCATTTCCATTCTCTGGACTACATTCTGTTAGAAATCTAGACTGGATCATAGTCCTGCTATAAGAGAGATCCCACAATAGTTTGAGAATGGACGTTGAAGAAGAAGAACCACGTGATTAAAACATGTCATTTAAACATCTCAGTTACACATGAAACAGAAGTAATGAATATTGCAAGAGAAAAGGAGAACATCAACATACAGATAAATAATAAACAACTAAAACAAGTAGATGAATTCAAATATCTGGGCAGCACATTGAGATATGACAACAAACAAGAAGCAGAAATAAACGCAAGATGTAATAAGGCCTGTCAGATCATTGGTCAATTAACACCTTTACTAAGAAACAAAGATATTACACTAGAAACAAAGAAAGCGCTTTTCAACACCATTTTCTTACCAACATTGTGTTATCAGTGTCAAACTTGGACATTAGATCTAGAACAATACATAAGATTAACACCACTGAAATGAAATGTGTGAGACGTATGATTGGAGTTAGCTTGAGAGACAAAATCAGGAATGAAGCACTAAGGAAACAATTAGGGATCAAACCAACAATAGAATACATACAGAAACAACAAGTTAAATGGTACGGCCACATAACCAGACAGAAAGAGCAAAGTAATATAAAAAAAACACTTAACAAACGATACGAAAACAGGAGACCTATTGGACGCCCTTGTAAAAGGTGGATAGATAGTGTATTAGAGACACTCGGAAATATAACAGCAGAAGAGGCAAATAGAAGGGCAAAAGACCGTACACTCACTCTCCCCCAATACCGAAAGGCACATGAGGACAGAAAGAAGAAGAAGATTTACACGTGTCATTTAAACATCTCAGTTACACATCTAATTTAAACATCTCAGTTACACATGTCATTTAAACATCTCAGTTACACATGTCATTTAAACATCTCAGTTACACATGTCATTTAAACATCTCAGTTACACATGTCATTTAAACATCTCTGTTACACATGTCATTTAAACATCTCTGTTACACATGTCATTTAAACATCTCTGTTACACATGTCATTTAAACATCTCTGTTACACATGATGTAACATCAAAACCAAACAAACACCTTCAAATACTTATGAGCAATATCTTTCTTCAGACAGCAAGATGGACACCGAAATAGATATTCGTTGTAGCAAAGCGAATCAAATATTGGGACAATTAATCTGAAGCTGTCAGAAAAGCGAGAACAAGAACATTGTATTTTGCAACACAAAATGCTACCAATGACCCCCCCCCCCCAAAAAAAAATGTATCCAAAGTATCTTCATTCCAACCCTGTGCTATTAATGTCAAACATAGCTCATAACAACAAAACATAAAAGATAGCTGGTTACAACAGAGATGAGATGTCTGAGAAAAGCCACAGGAGTGACCAGAAGACAAAGAATTAGAAACGAGGAGGTCGCTTGTGTGTTGCCGGGGCCCGAAAGGGGAGCAAAGAATAACAACATTGTTTACCTTCCACGCATGTCGTAAAAGGCGACTAAGGAGGTTATGGGATGGAGTTGGCTGTCCCATCTCATATAGGGTCAGTGACCCAAAGCCATGCTGAAGTCGGATGTGTCATGCCGAAAGGCGCAGGTATCGCAGCAGTGCTGTAAACTATGATACAACGCATTCCGTTCTCCGGACTACATCCTGCTAATCTGCAGGAGTTTGAGAACGAACGTAGAAGAAGAAGAAGAAACGAGGTCAGAAGAGAAAGAATGGGTGTCATATCAATTCTACAATACATACAAAACCAACAGATACAATGGTTTGGTCATCTGGAAAGAATGCCGTGTGATTCATTAGTTTATAAAGCATATATGAAGAGAGGAGAAGCAGAAATAAGAGCCAGGGGTAGATCTAGAGTACGCTGGATCGACAACATCAAAGAAACGCTCGTAACACGAAAACAAAATGACATTATCTGAAGCTGCCAGAAAAGCGAGAATAAGAATATTGTATCTCCCTCGACACCGGTAAAGGGTAAAAGAGGAATGAAAGATAGATAGATAGATACACATCTCAGTTAAACATGTCTAATGCATGGCCGGAAGGTTAGAGGGCTGGTCTCACACCTGTGCAGTGGCGTAGCGTGGGTCAATCGCGCCCGGGGCGGAATCATAATTTTCCGCCCTTGTGGCATTAAAAAAATATGGCAGTGATTGTGAAAGCCTGGACGAAAATAAATTTGTCCCGATGATGCCGCCCGGGGCGGTCCGCACCTCCACCCCTCTCGCCACGTCACTGGTTGCGGGGCACCAACTTTGGCACGGCAAAGGCACTTAAATCCCATTTCAATGTTTTCATTATTTTGAGGGACATTTTGATGCCCGTTGCGATCGCAACCCCCTCGGCACGCCCATCACTCAAGGACACGGGGAAGAAAATGCTAACAAAGATGGCGGAAATCCCCGTGAATTATAGCTTGTGTCCTGTTATAGCCTAATTGGACTTTGTCCGCTGGTTGAAAGGGGCACGCCTCTCCAAAAGAGAGGCAAACTCATTATCCTACCTACCTATGAATTATAGCAATCTTTAGCTTAAAGCTGCATAATTACGTGCTATGAATGATACTCTCAGCTGGCGCGTATCGCTTTGTTGAGAAGGATGGAATACATATGGGATAATCCAACTACAATTAAATAAATCCTCTATGTCTTGTCAACACTTTCCTCTATATAACCACATCACTGTTACCTCTAATTTTTCCACTATCCTGTTTATTTATTGCCTACAGCATAAATATTTTAGAGTCAGTGGTAGGTCCCTATATAGATAGGCTTGAGAAAGATTACAGGCTTTCGAGTACAAATTTCCTATAGGGAACATAAGACCAATGTGTACGTAAGAAATAAAGTAGAGATCTGTGCAGGAGTTCAGTAACCATTGCTTTCAATAGTGAAACGACGAAAACTAGCATAGTTCGGACATGTATGCAGACATGATTCCTTGTCAAAAACATTACTACAGGGAACTGTCGAAGGGGGAAGAAACAGAGGAGGGAAAATAAAGGCATGGACAGACAACATCAAGGAATGGACAGGACAATATATTTCCACACTCACCCGCATCGCTGAGGATATAATTCGATGGAGGGCTCTGTGTGATGAAGCAACCAATGTGGCACCCCTACGACCGTGAAGGGTTACGGTTTATTGATTGATTGATATAGCCCTAGCAATGAAACTCTCTTCAGCGCTTCTAATGACAGTGCCATATTACATAGCATATTCTTCTCAACATCTTAACTAGAAATCTATCTCTCGCGAGGTGTTCCGCCGTCTGTGAACCTGCCTCGTGTAATTCGACGTTCTGTGCCTATGCCCATCGGATGCTGAACCTTTTCTCAACCTTTTCTGCACCCATCAGGGCCATAAGGGTACCACATTTCTATCTCTTTCACAGGGTTTATATCTCCTTCGCGGGGTTTCTATCTATTTCACAGGGTTTCTATCTCTTTCACAGGGTTTCAATCTCTTTCATAGGGTTGCAATCTCTTTCACGGGGCTGCCATTTCAGATTGTTGCCATCTCTTTCAGATTGTTGCCATCTCTTTTACAGGGTTTCCATCTCATTCACGGGGTTTCTATTTCTTTCATAGTTTCCATCTCTTTCACAGGGTTTCCAACCCTTTCATATGGTTGCCATTTCTTTCATAAGGTTGCCATCTCTTTCACAGGGTTTCTATCTCTTTCACGAGGTTTCTATCTCTTTCACGGGGTTTCTATCTCTTTCGCAGGGTTTCTATCTCTTTCACAGGGTTTCTATCTCTTTCACGAGGTCTTTATCTCTTTCACAGGGTTTCTATCTCTTTCACGAGGTTTCTATCTATTTCACATGGTTGTCATCTCTTTCACAGGGTTGTCATCTCTTTCACAGGGTTGCCATTTTAAATATCTGGCTATTGATTAAGTTGAATATGACAAGCCGAATGGTGCAGATATCTCAACAAGGCTCTAGACTATGACACATGTATTCCGTTCTCTAGACTACATTCTACCAATCGATTTTGAGAACGAATGCAAAAAACGAAATATTTGCCAATTTTTAAAGCATATCTACTTTCACATATAATCTGTTGGGTCACCTTTATCGATTAAGGATCTCATACACAGATGAATGTCCATGTGGATCCAGAACCCAGACTCCAGAACACATACTTCAGGACTGCCCAACATACAAAGAGCAGAGACAGCAGACCTGGCCAGAGGATGCAGACTTGAGGCAAAAGCTATTGGGCAGCCGCTCTGACCTGGAGAAGACAGTGGACTTCATCTTGACGACAGGTCTGACGGTTAAGCATGACCACATGCTGAACGCAGAAGAAGAAGACATATAATCTTGTTTAAATTTATCTAAAAATGTACTTACGTAAAACACATGTTTTTAGAATGGTCCACTTAGACACAACGAACTATTACTAAAACTAGGGTGTTATGATGTGTAAACAAGAAAACCTACAAATTACAATACACAAAACATTTTCAACATTTATATCAAAAGGCTGATCATGTTTTCTTGTTTAAACTATCATTCAAAGCCACCAAGTAAAAATTGATAAAGCAACATCTTAATATAACTGGCTGTTTTATTTGGGTGGTCTTTGTTCATTTTTTTGCTTCTTTCATAAACCTCCATTGAAGCCATATCTCTCCACATCTCAAGGGGTTCTACATTTGTAGAAACAACTTGTAGAAAACTGGCAACCAAACCACAGAATAAAACAATAGTCAGTCCTGAGCCATGTAGATGAAATAAAAGGCAGCTATCACATCCCAGACAAGAGACAAGAACTGCAACGAGTAGAAAAATGGTTATCACCATATGCAGGTTTTAAATTGCCGGAAATCAAGACACAATTAAGAAATAATGCACCGAAAAGTACCGACCCAGTAAGTCTTATGAAAACAATACAGAAAACAATAGATACCTACCCAGAACAATGGATTCATGTCTATACAGATGGGTCTGCTTTCAAAGCCACCATCAAAGCAGGTTATGGTGTCTATATAGAATATCCAGACAAAACATCTGATGAGTTGTTTGATGCCTGTGGGGAAATATGTTCTAACTATGAAGCCGAAATAACAGCACTAGAAGTTGCATTGTACCACCTGAAGACCATATTTGATGCTTTTCCATCAAAAGTTCAAAACATTGTTATTTTCATAGATTCTATGTTCGCTCTTCAAGCACTAGAATGTGATGGACATTGTAAGCCTGAGCTGGTGGAAATATATCACCATGCCAACCAGCTACTTACATTGTTATGCAGTGGATATCTGGCCACTCAAACACACCTGGCAATGACAAGGCAGACAGACTAGCAAAGATGGGAGCTCAACAAGAACAGCCATATACATAAACAACCATGCACACAGTTAAAATGATGTTGAAATCTGTGACTAAAGAAAATTGGATGAACAGATGGGCTATGGGAAACACTGGGAGGTAAATCTATAAATATATGACCAGCCCAAATCCTAAAGATAACACCAACCTTCTAAGAAGAAAAGGCCAGAGTATCATCTTCCGACTGCACACCACACAACATGTACAGCTTAACAATCACCTAAACAAGAAATGGAAAACACTGTCCAATTTATACAAGAAACAACACTGCAGATATAGACATTATTAGCGAACGAAAGAAGAAGAAGAAAACAATCACCTGAACAGAATACAACCACAACACACAATCCAGAGTGCCGGCTGTGCACTCATCCCTATGAAAATGTTGACCACAACCTTTTCAAATGCACAGCACTGGATGACATCAGGAAAATGCTTCTCCCTCCAGGGCTAGATAAATGGAACACATTATTTGGAACAAAACAACAGCTCACAAACACATGCATATATCACACAATGGCATTGGGTCAAAGGCATGAGCCCATGGACCGCTGGATCAGCAACCAACCAACCAACCAACCAACCAACCAATAAAACTTGCCTAGGAAAGAAATCGTGTGAAACATAGACACTATGCATTTTGGCAATTAAATTAATTTGAGGGTCTCCTTGTTCATATGAAATTTTGCACTGGCCAGCTTTTCGACCATCTGTAAAGACGCAAAAATCCGTAATTTCGTATGTTTTCTTCTAACTATATCAAGACCTTATTTTAATGTATTCGGGTAGAGGGTAACTTTGTTTCGTAAAATGGGGTCATGACTTGCAAATATTTCAGAATCAGAGCGATTGATGTAGAAGAAATCTCTTATTTCTGAGACATGTCTCTAAATCTGGACAATCATTCTTTGATATAATTCTGTCATTCATTGTGGTTAAAATAAAATGACAAAATACTTCATATAATCTTCAACAATTTTATTTACATTAAATATCTATTCTATCTATAAACCTGCACACATCAGGGTCATAAGGGTACCACATTGAAATCTTTAGCACACAGTCCCCCAGCGAAGTGAACATTCTTGAGACTAATGGGAATCGAACCAGACCTATTCTAGTGGCACCAAATCACCTTGCAAGGTATGGTTTTAACAATACATTTGTGTGAAATGAGATGTTTGAGAAAAGTTAAAAATATCAAACATTGAGACCAACGGAGAAATGAAGATATCAGAGAAGAAATAAAAACCATCTCAAGACTACATTGAGAGACAGAAAACAAGGTGGTTTAGTCACATCATTAGAATGGAAGCAAAGCAACTAGCACTTTGTGCATACAACAGCTGAAGATCAGGCTACAGGGAACAAGGAAGACCAAGAATTAGATGGATGGAGACAATCAAAGAAACCGTAAAGACACACGTGCTGACAATAGCCAAAGTCTGACAACTCCAACTTCACCCACAACATTTAACAACACAATTGGAGGACCCATGTAATAGGACAGCAAAGTACACCACTAAAACTCCCCTTTTGACACCCCAATCATGAAGCCCTGATTGTTTCCATTCATGGGCAGTAGGGTTAGTAAAGCATCAAGAGGTTTCAGCAGCTCTAGCTAATATTTTTCTTTTCCACTCTTCATATTCCACTGCTGAAGTCATTTGTTGATGTTTATCTGCAGTCTGTTCTACTTTCTGTCTTTTTTATCTCACATCATCTGAAAATCAGAAAAGTTTTAAAAAAGGGTTCAAAAGTTGTAGAGGATTGACTTCACTGTACTCGGTTTCCCATATATACGCATCACTCTCAACAAAGTGGCATACCGCCTGCCAAGAGTACCACTCATAGCACGTAACTCCATAGCTTCAAGTGATAACCCACAGGAATCTCTGAAAAAATCCACTTTATACACAAAATGACATGAGCCAAATTCGAACTCATGACCTCTTGAACTCAAGGGGAACAGCTTAACCCCATTACACTAGGAAGATCCCCCTGAAAATTATGACAATCAATACAAGGTAACTGCGTGAAACGTAACAACAATTAGACTTACGTAAAACACAGGTTTATATATCGTCTCAATGGGACACCATAGACTATATCAAAAACTAGTGAGTAATGATGGGCAATGATGAGCACACAAGAAATCATAAAAATTACAATACACAAATCATATTCAACGTTTCAACCAAAAGGTCTTTATCAAGACACAAACAAAACATTAAAAGACGACGAATAGAAAAAATATCACAACGTCCAACGGAAATATGGAAATGATATGCCGGAAGGTCAGAAAGTACATAAAAACGTAAATATATGTGGAAACGAAACGAACAAAAAGATGAGTAAATGACGGAACAAAAAGAATAAAGACAAAGACCACACCAAACCAGTACTAGACATAAGAGTGGTCGGAATTGAGTCCAAAAGGCTTGAGTGTACCCATTTCGAAAATGAGACGATTTTCTAGAGCATACCTAGATCTATCATCGGTGGTGCAAGATCTGATGGCGGTGACCTGAATATCATTAGAATGGAACTGATATTTAATTATATTCAATAGTTATATAATTAATTTTCATTTTAATTATGCTAATTTGCTGCCATTTTTAATATTAATTAGTTCTGCGAGCGCCTACAAATTGTAGAAATAGGATCAACAGATGCGTCTTACCTTTGCCAACACACACATATATATATATATATATATATATATATATATATATATATATATAATTTCTGTGATATTTAATTATATTCAATAATTATATCATTTATTTTCATTTTAATTATGCTAATTTGCTGCAATTGTAAATATTAATTAGTTTTGCGAGCACCTAAAAAATATATAAATAGGATCAACAGATGCGTCTTGCCTTTGCCAACACAAATATATATACTTTCTGTGGTATTTAATTATATTCAATAGTTTGATAATTAATTTTCATTTTAATTATATTAATTTGCTGCTATTTTTAAGATTAACTAGTCCTGCGCACACCTAAAAATGATAGAAATAGGATCACCAGATATGTATAGCGCTTGCCAACACAAATATATATAATTTCTGTGGTATTTAATTATATTCAATAGTTTTATAATTTATTTTCATTTTAATTATATTAATTTGCTGCTATTTTTAATATTTATTAGTTCTGCGTGCATATAAAAATCATAGAAATAGGATCAACAGATGCGTCTTGCTTTTGTGAACACAAAAATGTATATATTATGTGGTATTTAAATATACTATATATAAGTATGTAATTATACTGTATATAATTCAATGCAAGTGTGATTCCATCATTGGCATATGGATGTAAAAGTTGGAAATATACCGCAATAATGGATAATTAGTTGCCTTCAAGAATAGATGCCTCAGAAAAATCACAAATACTAATTGGAAAGATTTCAAATCAAACGACATACAAAGGAGAGGAGACAAAACAAGAATATGTGACGAATATCATCATAAAACGTTGCTGGACATACATCGGCCACATACTTAGAATGAAAGAAGATAGAATTCCATGACAAGCCTTTATGTGGACACCAGACGGGTAAAGAAAACAGGGAAGACAAAAACAATGCCAAGAAGAACATTTATGAATGAATTAAAATCAACAGGCATAAATGCACAAGACCTGCGATCTTTGGTAACTGACTGACAGGTATGGAGAACTATGACATCTGCCCTATGTGCCAAACTTGGCAGAAGAGGAACTGACTGACATATAATTAATTTTTATATTTTAAATATGCTAATTAACTGCCATTTTTTAATATTAATTAGTTGTGCATGCTTCTGAAAATTACAGAAATGGGAACAATAGATGTGTCTTGTCTTCACGAACAAAAAAATGTAGGCCTATAGTGTGTTGTATTATTGAAAATAATAAAGATAATTTAAATTATCAGCTTAGCTACATTTTGTGGTCACAAGTTTTATTTATATTTTCCTATATGTTTCATGTAAATTATTTTGATGACAAATCATTTGAACAAAATTCATAACTTTTTTCAGGTTTGACGTACAGACTTGGTTAAGGTATCGTTGACTTGAATTTTTAAGGGATATCTAACTATATTATTTGTAATTAGGTAGCAAAATTCTGGAAATTTTGTCCAAGCCTTAGTTTAGCCTTAAGTTTTAATTTTAAGGCTGTTTTTTACAATATATAGATTTTCCTTGTCTCTCGTTTCATTGCAATTTTCTTTAGATCTTCATTGCCGAATTACATAAGGTTGAACGAATCATGATGTAAGTATGGAAATTTTTAAATCCGTTTCAGTAACACCGATATTTAATTTCTACGATATCAATGTTTTAAATTAATGATCAACCAGTTCTTGATTCAGCAAAACAAAAACATTATTTGAACCGGAAGTTAAAGATAGTAGCATTTATTTACCAAGGGACATAGCCGGGCATACACTCCAAAATCAAGGGTGGTAATAAGTATGAGATATTAATAAATCATTAAAACAAAAATATTTTGATCTGACAATTGGCAATATCATTTAAATTAACAACTCTAATTTCTTTTTTAGAGATTTTATGTAACTTTTTCCCGTTCTCCTATTTATAAAAAGGTTTTTTGAAAGCAATATGCGCGACATTATTCCCTCACTGTTGACATGGGTAACAAAATGTGTGGCATATATGCTTATGAATTTTATTTATTAGTGTGTATACGAGGCAGGTTCCCCGCGGAACTTTACAAGTTTGGCTCTTGAACTTGTATGCAAACTAGTCTAGTCCGTTTCATGTCTTAGACCCCCCCCCCCGCGGGGTCAAGGTTCAGCCAGTGTCGAGTCAGCTCGCTCGTCACAGTACAGCTTGGGATCAAGGCTGGTTCCTCCCCATATGACATGTTAAGAGGACGAAGTCACCGGGGCGAAGTTTTCGGTCGTACGGAATGTTAACAGCATAAACGTGCTCAGCTGAGTGATGGCAAATTCAGTGTCCGAGTGGCTTTCGATTGCGGCGCCTGCTATGTCATACCGCCTCGAGAGAGGATTACGGGGGCGTAGGAGAGCTGCGTAGAAAGTGCTTCGCTCGACTTTTTTTTGTCATTTTTTCAACTTTTGTAATTACCTCTGTGATTAAAAACAAATGTTTAGTCAAATTATTTCATTTTGTTTTATTGTAAAGAATAATTTTTTTTGTTAAAGAAAAAAATATTTTGATACATAGTGATAATGTATAGTTTTTAATGACTTAAGTTCTTAGTTGTCACATTTTACAAGAAAACGATTTTTTTTTATTTCTGTAGATTCTTGATTTTTGATTAGGAACAAGTGTCACAACACTGTGGGCATTCCCATATATGCTCTGCTTGCCGTTCCGTCAGCCATCTAAAAGTGTATAAGCTCAGTGTCCCAGTCAGTTGCTGATTACGTGTTCTTCTGATCTTTCCGGAGAGGGAGCACCTTCTCCCATCACATCCAGTCAATACCATTTCTGCCATTCTCTGAATATATACATTGTCACGTTTCTAAGGGAGAAAACGGAATTGCAGTTTATAAGTCTTAAAAACTTAATGGTTGAGAGAGCATTTACTTTCAACAATAACGCAAATCCACAATATAAAAACATATATTGTGTTGGTTGAGTTTAAAAAAAATATAGCTTCGTGAAAACAAGAGAAGTGTGATCATGTTTATGAGTTTGGCACGCTTTTTGACACGGGGGCATGGTAACACTAAGCGCAGGCGATTGTAAAGACTTAAATCTATTTATACATAGATCAGTGTTCATAACGTATGTTCTGTAGACGTATTAAATTATTTCAAAATATTATGTGATTGTCAGGAATCTGTCAGGGGATCATCCAATGAATAAATTAGATTTCCAACACAGCTAACCTGTGTTCTTTGATACAATTAAAAAAAATATATCTTTGAAAATTTATTACTAGTGAACAATCTGAAAGCAATGGTAGTTAAATACACTTAATTTCCAAAAAAAACTGCCCTTGTGTTGCCGGGCCTGGGTGGGAGCAATAGATAAAAACTGCCCTTTTTAGCCGGGACTGGAAGGGGAGCAAAGAATAGCTACAATGTTACCTGTCAAACATTTCGTAAGCAGCGACTAAGTGGATTTTGATGTGGAGTTGATTATTCCATAAAGGCCCATAGATAACTATCAGGGCCGTAGAGACGTTTTCGATGTGGAAGGTGTTTTACCTAAAAAAAAAACTAATGTAAAAAAAGGCATTCTTCCGTTGTTGTATGAAATAATTCCATCTTTTTACTGAGAAAGGGGTGATTACCTTTTTTTGTAAAAAAAAAATCATTACGGGAGGGGTGAAACACCCGCCATTTAGCTAAATTACTAGCAATGAATAAACATTTTATGATTTCTTAAGAGTGGAAGGGAGTTAACCCCCCCCCCTCTTTATCAATAGTATGAACCATGCAAGTAGATATATTTGTCGATTTAATATTGATTGACTGATTCGGAACCCAAATGAAATGTGCGCTATTAGCTCTTACTTCCTATGTGCAGTGCGGTAATTGTTTGTGTGAGCTTGCTTTCATACACAGGAGACTTCAGCTCAGTACAGTGCTAATTGAATGAGTTTTATACTCAGAGGAGGTCTATAATTGTATAGATGACATGCTACAAGCTTCCATAAAAGAGCCTCAATATAATGGCATGTCATCTATTGAGGTTTTCTGTTGCATGGGTGGTTTGTCTAGCGGGACATTTGTGGGACCTACATTTGTGCAACCGCATGCGTTTAATATTGAAAGTAATGATTCTTGTAGACATGTATGAATCTATAGCATTGATTTTGCTTTTCCAAATGATAGTTGGTCTTGACATATCAGCTAAATCCATCTCCAGCCTTAAGCTAAAGTCACATTTTTGACTAGGAAATCCTGTGACTTCTGGATCACTAGACCGTCAATGGAATGGGTCAGCCAACTCAACCCTCAAAACTTTCTTAGTCACCATTTACGATGTGCATGTCAGGTAATTGTGCAACCAATATGTGCTCCATTTTCTGGTTTCCGCATCACACGGACTGACCACTGATCTATAATACATAGCACACTCCTTATCATACGGGATAACCACTGATCTATTATAAATAGCACAGTCTACATTATACGGGCTGATCATAAATCTACCATATACAGTTTAGTACACATTACTCGGGCTGACCACTGATCTAAAACACATATCACAGTTAACACCACGCAATCTTTTTGTTTTTGTCTTTTTTTATAGGTCCTAATTTTGACATCTTAGCAGCAATCTTACTTTCGTGAACTGTACGAGATAGAAAAGGGCTCTGTTTACAGGAAGAAAACTTGACTATTGTATCTTAGATAGTCACTTTGATTTAATATAATGCTTTATTTTTTAAAAAACAACAACACTAATTTAATCACAGTAAACAGAGAACTTGACATTTTACAAAAGGTGGTTTTACGTTTGCAATCAAAGGGAGATAATAAGAACAATTGTCAATAAATTGTTCAACTAGTTATTCTCCTCTTATTAGTTATCATCCCACTGTGGCATACCAGGAAATTGAAAAGGCAGACAGACTGACAAAGGATGGAGCAATACAGGGACAAATAGACAAATAAATCGCCTACCAAGAAAAAGGAGATCCAAAAAGGCAATTACCACTATCTCGACAGAGCAGAACAGGTTATTACCTTTCGCCTCAGAACAGAACACAACAGATTAAACAGGCACTTAAATAGACTGAGACTGGTCCCATCACCTCTGCGCCTTTGTGGGCAGGCAGCACAGACCACTAAACATTATCTGCAAGACTGCAATACACTAAACCAGTTAAGGGAAGAACACTGGCCCACAGAGATGGATATCCACATAAATATGTATGGGAGCACTGATGAGCTTTCAAATACAGCAGCATTTATTAAGAAAACAGGATTTGCTGTGTAGAAACGTCAAACTGCGAACGAGAAGAGGTAGACTAATTATTGTGTCAAAATAAATTGAAGAAATCTACTCCTACTACATTTTGAATTTAAACACAAATTAAACAAATAGTTTGTTCTTTTTTCTGTTGTAAGCATCTGTCTAAAATGTTAACAATATTATTATGAAAAACTCATACGTAGGTTGGCCATGATTCCTGTGTACAAAAACTGAAAATTAGGATGATATCCCTTGTGAACCAAATAAGAACCAAATTGTGCTTATTACAAACATGTGTGTTTCCAGTAACGACGAATGCAAAGCATGCGAAACATAGGTACTAAATAAAATATGTTCCAATATAACAACATTATTTGAATTAAAATGCTACAGAATAGTTCTGAGAAAACCATGGACAGCAAGGAAAACAAACCAGGAGGTGCAAAGCACATTCATCGTCCAAGAGGGCTGGCTTCTGAAAACCATATTAAATGAACAACTAGCTTTTTTCGGTCATGTTAAGAGACATGACGGAATGGAGATAATGATATTTGAGGGACGATAGAAGGTACCAGGTGTAAAGGTCAACCAAGACGCACTTGGACAGAAGACATACAGGAATATCTGCCCCAAAGGAGGCAGTACACCTTGCTCAAGACCGAGGAGAATTCAATAGAGCCATAAGGAAGACCATGTTCTGGATAGAATATATCACGTGGTAATCCCCTTAAGGTGCTCCAATAATAAAATTGGTATGATAAAAACGTGATCTATTATATACCCAGACAGTTATGGTTCAGCAACACACTCTTAAATACATACTCTTGAATTCGTGGTTGCTGGATTACCAGAACACGACCTCTATTATTATAATAAGCTGATGGTTAAAACTTTGATGATACAACCAAATTGCCTGTTTCCGGAGTCATAAATTAGAGTACAGTAAGGCGACATTGCTACCTGCCAATAATGTTGCAAGAGGCGGCTAAGCATGGGTTTTGGTCAAAATGGTTAAAAGCCACTTTCTGAAGATTCTGGAAACACTTGAAATATTAACTGAGAGAACCGAAAATTCGGAAACGAGTCCGCGGCTGACAGCTTGCCGGTGGCGATGCAGTCATTCACATTCTTGACTTATCTAGGGCTCTGTTCATGGCTCCAGTTTTAATGGAAATAAATGACACGCAGGCATATATGCAGAAGAAGAGCTTGAGCGTTCAGAATTGTACAGCAAAAATGAAAGCTTTGAGTGAATTCCTCACAACTTCGAGGGAAAGAGTTACCGATGCGAGTTTGAGCTATGCGCAGTCGGTGTGTTCTGAACTTGGAATCCCTACGGAGCCACAGCTGCGAATACGTCGTAAAAAGAAGATGCATGGAGAAGAAGCCGCCGATGCCGGGTTAAGCTACAGAAATGAACTTTGGTTGGAAATATGCGCTTTCATGGACAGAGTGAATCAGGAGAGTTCAACAAGAATTGCACAAATGCATGAGGTTGATGACAAGTTTGGCTTACTTTCTCCAAAGCAACTGTTAGAAGATCGAGTCGACATTGATCTTCACAACGCTCCTTTATGATGACATCGACAAGGATGAATTTTTACTCGAGAGAATTTGACAATGAATTTTGTCGCAGCACCTTCGGTCTTGAACTTAGATGACCAAGGGCCTATGGAATTACTTGTCTTCATTAAGAAACATCAGCTTTCCCATTTAGTACCTAACAATGTCATCTTACTGTGTATGTTCCTAACTCTAGGAGTTAGTATAGCTACACGTGAAAGAAGTTTATCCAAACTCAAATTAATCAAAAACTATCGCAGGTCAACTTTGAACAACTTGAGATTAAACGACCTCGCAATTATGTCAATCGAACATTAGCTGGTCAATGATGTGAGCTTCGACACAGTCATTAATAACTTCGCTAGTAAAAAAGCTCGCAAAGTGAATTTGTAATTTTAAATTTACATTTTAAAATTTATTTCTATCTTTGTTAAATGTGGATAAAATCGATAATATTAATAAATTGTAAAATTTTACTCGGAATTTTTAAAATCAATTTTAGGCAGGTGGGGGGGGGGGGGGGGTAGGGTCAAAATATTCATCGCACCGGGATGCAATAACCCTATGCACGCCGCTGTCCAGAGGTGAGGGAAGGAAACGTAAATTTTTTGGAAAGTCACGAAGATTACACAATCAACATCTGACCGGGACTCTGAGTCTACATACACTGGGATGTCTGCTGGAGCGGAGGGCGGAGCACTTATGGCAATGTCCCGCCTGCTGTGAAGCCAATTTCTAATCAAGAATCAAGAACTAAAATCGACTGGTTCGCAGAAATGCATAGACTTGTACACAGTGGCGTAGCGTGGGTCAATGGGGCCCGGGGCGGAATCATAAATTTCCGCCCTTGTGACATGAAAAAAACATATGTCAGTGATTGTGAAAGACTGGACTAAAATAAATTTACCACCCTCCCGATGATGTCGCCCGGGGCGGTCCGCACCTCCGCCCCTGCCTCGCTTCGCCACTGCAACTGTGAGGTCCAGGTTTCCTCTCCCAGTAAGAATTAACATTTTTTTCTTTCGAAGGGTAAATTAAAAAACCCCACCCTGTACATTACGTGGTGATAGCAAAGGCATGCTTTCCTTTATCACATAAGCCACTCGTCAACTCCCTGGAACTCCGCTCCGGAAGCATTCTTTAGGATGTGTTGAAAAACCACCGTCATTTTGCTGAGATCCTTCAATTCTTCGCCTTCCAGGGAAAAAAATCTGCCTGGAAGCTTATAATAAAGCATTGAGATTAATTGTTTCCCTGGAAAACTAAAAAGTAGAAGATCTTTGCAAAATGGCATCAACCATTCATCGTATCCTTAAGGATACATCCGCAGCTAAGGGGTTAAGGGAATTCTTTTTAAGGGATAGTTAATCTCGTCTTTAAGTATCTCAGTTAACGAATATGAATATATATGAATTCCAGCATTGGTAGGCAGGGTCATAGATACGATTTTGGTAGGGGGTTCGTGAAATATGGTAACTAATTCGTTTCAGAAAGAAGTTTGATGATAATTTTGGGTCAAACATTCAGGAGGGTTGGATTCATCTATTACTTGCTTTCAATGGGAAATGTGATGTTCTTTTTTCATGTGTGTTATGTGTCGTATTCTTCCCAGATGACATTCTTCTTATAAATTTCTTGAAATCCTCACGGTCTCTGGCAAGTTGTCCCGCTTCTTCTAGCGACATGTGCATGCATTCCTGAATATCTCTTGTCCAGCGAGGTCTTGGTCGCCCTCTGTCTCTACTGCCTTCTATCGCCCCCTCTAACAACACTATTTCCATGCCATTGTGTCTTGACATGGTCCGAAAAAACCCAACTTTCTTCATAATGTGGTACTTCCAACCTTCTTGGACGTTGCTTTTTCTTAGCACGCATTGGTTGGTCTTCCTTGCTGTCCATGACTCTTCTTCTTACATTTCGAAAATATTCTATATTTTGAAATTTACTATTTTCCTAATTAGAAAAAAATCAGAAAGCAGCCAACGGGGTTTGAAGCAGGTCCGTTCCATTGACACCCACGCGTCTCTCTACCTAGGTCAACACATTTTCCGTATTTGACAAATCTGAATCGCCCAAATATTTGCGACTTTAGTCGACTTCCAGCGTGTAAATTCTCAAGTTACAAAGAAAAAGTGAAATATGGTTGGTTGGTTGCTGATCCAGCGGTCCATGGGTCATGTCCTTTGGCCTAATGCCATTAAATGGCATTATATTGTTGGGAAGTCTATGAATTTTCTACCCACCCCTGGACAGAGCCAGAGAATAACTATCACACCTTCAGGAATGTAGGTTTCAACCTATGCACTGCACTGTTCCTAGCCACTGTAGCCAAGATATGGTTCACTGTGCTCATTCCCCGCCACCAATTGACTACTGGCTATGCCGAACTTCTCTATTGCCCCAGGCATGCAAGGAAATGTTCAAATCAAAAGGATTGTCACGTCCTGGGTCACTGTGCCTCTATGATGTGTTTCAGCCATAGGAAAAAACAGTGCTGTCTGTTTCCTCCTCCCCATTGCTGCACAGTACATCTCTGGCTCCCTCACAACCACAGAGGGTGTATATATTCAGATAAACATGAAACACACTTCAACAACAAAATAAAAGCATAATTGTATAGATGACTTGCCATGAAGCTTCTCTAAGAAGATAACCTCAATATAATGGCATGTCATCCACTAAGGTTTTGTGTTGCATCGGTGGTATGTCTAGTGGGCTATTGGTGAGACCCACAGACGCAACCACATGCGTAGTGCCAAAGGTGAAATCAGATAATTTCTAAACGGGACATCTCCTTTGTTATCAATTTCACCGGTCAATGGAAACACATACAACAACACACATACATTGTACAAGTATGTAAATTTTCAAGAACAACATATATTTAATACTAGTGCGTGTTATTTGTTTCAGTACTACATGGACCAGTTAGGCATAGGGGCCTACCTGTAAACATAAATAACACATACACATAACGTTTCTCTAACAGTGTGATCAATTTCACGTATGAATGTTTATTCTGTTAGTAACGAAACGTAAATATCTCTATCTCTATCTATACGCTGTATCCCTTGTTTGCCTGGCGGGATCAGGGACAGAAGAGTTCTCTGGCGATGGTCTTCTTGTGTGATGTTTCTAAGCTTGTTCCTGTGTCTTCTTTGATTTCTATAATCCATCTTTTACATGGTCTTCCGCTGGCTTTATAGCCGTTATGTCTATGTGTCCTGGCCATTTGTGTTATCTGTAGTCTGGAAGCGTGTGAAAACCACTTGAGCTGTTGTTTATTGATGTGTTCCAATACTGGTATTGTTTTGGTTATCTGTCTAATGTTATAGTTTCTAATTCTATCTCTTAATGATACTCCGAGTATTCTTCGTAGACATGTCATTTCTTTTGTCACTATTCCTCTTTTATCTTGTGCTGTCATTGTCCAGGTTTGGCACTGGTAGCATAGTGATGGAATAATAATAGTCTTGTATAATGCAACTTGAGTGTCTATGTTTACATCTTTGTTCTTGAATATACGTGTCATTTTTCCTAAGACCTGGTATGTTTTGTTGCATCTATTCTGTATCTCTTTACAGTTTACATAAATATAGACATAACTAAAGTAAATATAGACATAATTAACCTAAATATAGACATAACTAACGTAAATATAGGCGAGACAAAGCCGCCTATTCTATATGTCGACAAAGCATATCACGATTATAGATTATCACGATTAGCTTTTCACAGAATAGCTTTGAAAAGACAGACTTGAAGAGATGTGAGCTCTGCCCTATGCGCTAACTTCAGCGCAAGAGGAAAATGAATGAACGATATCAAGATTAAGGGATGTAACCAATAATATATCACAGCTCTGAGAATGTTAATGAGCTATTTGCCCATAAACAGTAACATGTGAGTGGTATAACATATAATAATGGGGCATGTGAGTGGTATAACATATAATAATGGGGCATGTGAGTGGTATAACATATAATAATGGGGCATGTGAGTGGTATAACATATAATAATGGGGCATGTGAGTGGTATAACATATAAGAATGGGGCATGTGAGTGGTATAACATATAAGAATGGAACATGTGAGTGGTATAACATATAAGAATGGGGCATGTGAGTGGTATAACATATAAGAATGGGGCATGTGAGTGGTATAACATATAAGAATGGAACATGTGAGTGGTATAACATATAAGAATGGGACAGCTAGCCTACTCAACGTGTGAGTGGTATAACATATAAGAATGGGACAGCCAGCCTACTCAATGTGTGAGTGGTATAACATATAAGAATGGGACAGCCAGCCTACTCAATGTGTGAGTGGTATAACATATAAGAATGGGACAGCCAGCCTACTCAACGTGTGAGTGGTATAACATATAAGAATGGGACAGCCAGCCTACTCAACGTGTGAGTGGTATAACATATAAGAATGGGACAGCCAGCCTACTCAATGTGTGAGTGGTATAACATATAAGAATGGGACAGCCAGCCTACTCAACGTGTGAGTGGTATAACATATAAGAATGGGACAGCCAGCCTACTCAACGTGTGAGTGGTATAACATATAAGAATGGGACAGCCAGCCTACTCAACGTGTGAGTGGTATAACATATAAGAATGGGACAGCCAGCCTACTCAACGTGTGAGTGGTATAACATATAAGAATGGAGCAGCTAGCCTACTCAACGTGTGAGTGGTATAACATATAAGAATGGGACAGCTAGCCTACTCAACGTGTGAGTGGTATAACATATAAGAATGGGACAGCCAGCCTACTCAACGTGTGAGTGGTATAACATATAAGAATGGGACAGCCAGCCTACTCAACGTGTGAGTGGTATAACATATAAGAATGGGACATGTGAGTGGTATAACATATAAGAATGGGACAGCTAGGCTACTCAACATATGGTATAAATTGTATAAGTAATGAATATTGAACATGTGTGTGTTCGTCCATCACATGATGATGATGACCATTTGTTACATCCAATTTACGAAACTCATCTAGAGTTACGTCATTGACTGTGAGTTTATAAATAACTGGTAAGCCATGTGATGGAATCATGTGACTGCACATAAACTCGTCCAGCAGCAAATAAACAAACTAGCTAATAGGTTATCAAGAACCACTTTTATTTTGGGTAGTAGTGAAGCTATGCAAACTTGTATGGTTTGGAAATGTAACGAGACACGCACGACACAATATATATATATTCTTTTGTAGGGAAAGGTCGAGAGTGAAATAAGGAGAACATACAATTCAGGAATTATAACACCAAGGAGTGTCTCGGAGTGATTTTCCTACACTCCTCTGAATGTCCGATGATAGAGATGTTTGGAGAGCTTTTTGTACTGATGTCTCGAGCGTGGTACCCCTACGACCCTAACGGGTTATGGGTCAGATAAATTATTATTATGCTGACACCAAAGGTCTTGGACACGCCGGTCACGGTGTCATCACTGTAGAGGGTATGTTATCTGTCCGTGTCTTCAGTCCCGTAGGTAAGGAGTGGATTTTTGGGGGTGGGGGTAGGGGTTCAGTTCCTTCCCTTAGTAAATAAAAAAACAAGACTTTTGTAACTAAGATTTCAGCTAAAAGGCGATTTAACCCCCGTCCCACCCTCCCTAAACGATTTTTAACAAAAAGGTGAATTTTGCAGGAAAGAAAAAAAAATACACATTCAAACAAACGAATGACCTCTTTTTATATATAAATAATTCCTCCTCCCCTCTTAGTCAAATAACGTATCTACGGCCCTGGATGTATTTCTAGCTAGTCTTAACTATTAAACTGCTGCAACTCTCATGTTTTAACTATTGAACTGCTGCAACTCTCATGTTTTAACTATTGAACTGCTGCAACTCTCATGTTTTAACTATTGAACTGCTGCAACTCTCATGTTTTAACTATTGAACTGCTGCAACTCTCATGTTTTAACTATTGAACTGCTGCAACTCTCATGTTTTAACTATTGAACTGCTGCAACTCTCATGTTTTAACAAGATGTTGTTTCTCCGTTGTATTTGTTTACTGTAGAGTTTACCAGTAAACTAAACATAAATAATGTGCGCGAATTGTAATATAAGGAATTAGAATTTCTTACTTTTCTTCTTCACCCTCTTCTTCCCTCCTTCTATGTTTCTTCCTCCTCCTGTTTCTTCCTCTTCTCCCATCTCCTGTTATTTTTTCCTCCTGGTCTTCTTCCTTATCCTGTTCTTCATTTATTTCCTCATCCTCCCTTTTTCCTTCTTCTTCTATGTTCGTTCTTCCACTACTAGTGACACGTGACCATCTATAAGATCTAACTGCAAAACGTAAACATGCATTCATTAGGTACGTTTTTGATTATTGTCATGATTTCTATTGGTTACTAATTATATACTTGGAGTTGCGGTGGCTATTTTTGGCATGTGGTTCCAAGTGTATAAATATTGACCAACGGAAAACACGAGAATAATCAAATGGTATTAGATTATATTAGAGGAATATATCTATCTATCTATCTATCTATCTATCTATCTATCTATCTATCTATCTATCTATCTATCTATCTATCTATCTATCTATCTATCTATCTATCTATCTATCTATCTATCAATCTATCTATCTATCTATCTATCTATCTATCTATCTATCTATCTATCTATCTATCTATCTATCTATCTATCTATCTATCTATCTATCTATCTATCTATCTATCTATCTATCTATCTATCTATCTATCTATCTATCTATCTATCTATCTATACGCCGTGTCCCTTGTTTGCCTTGCGACGTCAGGGGTGGAAGAGTTCTTTGGAGATGTCCTTCTTGTGCGCTGTTTGTAAGCTTGTTCCTGTGGCTTCTTTGATTTCTGTGTTCCATCTTTTACATGGTCTGCCTCTGGCTTTATAACCGTTATGTCTATGTGTCATGTCCATCTGTGGCATGCTATATGTCGGTAGTCTGGAAGCGTGTGAAAACCACTTGATCTGTTGTCTTTTGATGTGTTCCAATACTGGTATTGTTTTAGTTATCTGTCTGATGTTATCGTTTCTAATTCTATCTCTTAATGACACTCCGAGTATTCTTCGTAGACATGTCATTTCTGTTGTCACTATTTTTCTTTTGTCTTGTGCTGTCATTGTCCTGGTTTGGCACTGGTAGCATAATGATGGAATAATAATAGTCTTGCATAATGCAACTTTAGTGTCTATGTTTACATTTTTGTTCTTGAAAATGCGTGTCATCTGTCCTAGGATCTGGTATGTTTTGTTGCATCTATTTTGTATCTCTTTACTTGTTTTCCCTACACTCGATATAATAGGAATATATACATGTATTAATTCAGAGAATTACAGCATGTCTTCTACTGCCGAGATCGGTCGCGTTTGGCATGAATATTTCCAATAAAAACATTTCAACTGAATTAATTAGGACCCTATCCGTAACGTTTTCGATTATTGTTTGAAATTCGGTAGGTCACTATTTACCACAACCCTTGGCAGTATAGAAGACCTTCCAAAAAGCACCCCAGTCGTTACGTATTTTAATTAGGGCCTATAGTTGGGTATCCGGTTGGTCACTATTTATATACTTAGAATCGCGACTTAAATTTTTGCGTGCGATACCAAGTATATACATAGTAGCCAATTGAAAGCCCAACAATAATAGAAAAACTTAACGAATGGGGTACTAATTAATTCAGCTAACAGGTCTGGTAGATATGGGAGAAATAGTGGAGGATAAGGAAGCAAATGAAGAAAAGGATACGGAAGAAGAAGAGGAGGAAACATGAACAGAGATGGAAGAAGAGGGGAAAGAGGAGGAGGAAAAAGAGAAGCAGGAAGAATAAGGAGGAGGATGGATAAGATAAGAAGAATTAGAGACGGAGGAAGAAGAAGAAGAAGAGGAGGAGGGTAAAGAAGAGGAGAAGGAGAAAGAAGGCGGATGAGAAAGAAGAAAAAGAGGAGGAGAAAGTAAGCGGAACAGAAAAAAGAGGAGTATGATAAAGAAGAAGAGGAGAAAGAAGAAAAGGAGGAGAAAGAAGACGAAGAGGAGGGTGAAAAATAATAATAGGAGGAAGAGAAAAAGAAGAGGATAGGAGAAAGAAGAAGAAAGGGAGGAGAAAGGAGAAGAGAAAGGAGGTGAAAGGAGAAGGGAGGAGAAAGAAGAAGAGAAAGAGAGGAGAAAGGAGAAGAGAAAGAGAGGAGAAAGGAGAAGAGAAAGGGAGGAGAAAGGAGAAGAGAAAGGGAGGAGAAAGGAGAAGAGAAAGGGATGAGAAAGGAGAAGAGAAAGGGAGGAGAAAGGAGAAGAGAAAGAGAGGAGAAAGGAGAAGAGAAAGGAGGAGAAAGGAGAAGAGAAAGGGAGGAGAAAGGAGAAAAGAAAGGGAGGAGAAAGGAGAAGAGAAAGGGAGGAGAAAGGAGAAGAGAAAGGGAGGAGAAAGGAGAAGAGAAAGGGTGGAGAAAGGAGAAGAGAACGGGTGGAGAAAGGAGAAGAGAAAGGGAGGAGAAAGGAGAAGAGAAAGTAGGGGAAAGAAGAAAGGACACGAAGGAGGAATAAAAGATGTGTAGGAGGAAGACCAAGATGATGAAGACGTGGAGAAAGAAGAAGAATGAAGGAGGACGCGGATGAAAAAGAGCAGAAAGAAGGAGGGGAAGAAGATGAGGAAGAAATGCTAATCTATATCTTCTTCTTCTTCTGCGTTCGTTCTCAAACTCCTGCAGATTAGCAGGATGTAGTCCGGAGAACGGAATGAGCTGTGTCATGGTTTACAGCATTGCTGCGATATCTGCGCAGGTCCGACACATCCGACTTCAGCATGACTAATCTATATGATATCGGTCACGTTATTTACATACTTGGTTGGAATCGCATGCCAAAAATAGCCAAGGCGACTCAAGTATATAAATAATGACCAACCGAAACCTAAACAAGGGCCCTATCTGGTCATGTGGCGAGTCTAGCAAACAGGTCTTACTGGAGACGGTCGTGACTATTTGGTAGCTTGATCAAAGGAAGTTTCAGAGCGAATGCTAAGAATATCTCGGTAGCTTAATTTTCCAAAATAATTTCAAGATACGAAAAGTCTGTGGGAATGACAGCAAAGAAACCCAATAAAACAAAATAAATTAATATTTGTATAACGCAAATTTGTTAAAATTGTTAATATTGTAAACGATTTGATAAACGAAAAAAAAAAAAAAGGGAAAAAATAAAGCTGACCCTGACGTGATTTGAACACGCAACCTTCTGATCTGGAGTCAGACGCGCTACCGTTGCGCCACAGAGTCCTCTGATCATTTAAGTGAGTGAAGCGCTTATCAGACTAGCTCCGTTTGTTCAGATAATTATCAAGAAATGGAAATTTGTATATTTGTAATTTAAAAAAAAAATTATAAGAAATGACATGGTAAACAGTTGTTTACAAGACGGTTACCAAATGAGAATATTTCTATGTCGTCTATATAGTATGATAATAGTTGATCCAATAACAGTGGCTCTCAACCATTTTGGCGCATGGTCCTAATTTGGGGCACATTTCTGTCTGTGTCTAAAACAAAGGGTTTTGGGTCAGTCAGTCAGTGCCACTTCTGCCAAGTTTGGCACATAGAGCGGATGTCATAGTTCTCCATGCCTGTCGGTCAGTTGCCAAGGATTGCAGGTTTTGTGCATTTATGCCTGTTGATTTTAATTCATTTATAAATGTCTGAGCGTTGTTTTTCGTCTTCCCTGTTTTCTTTACCGGTCTGGTGTCCACATGATTCATGAAGGCTTGTCGTGGGATTCAGTCTTACTTCATTCTAAGTACGTGGCCGATGTATGTCCAGCGACGTTTTCTGATGGTGTTCATCACATATTCTTGTTTTGTCTCCTCTCTTAGTATGTCGTTTGATTTGAAGTCTTTTCAATTAGTATTTGTGATCTTTCTGAGACATCTATTCTCGAAGGCAACAAACTTCTTATCCATTATTGCGGTAGATTACCAACTTTCACATCCATATGTCAATGATGAAATCACACTTGCATTGAAAAGTTGCAGTTTGATGTATTTACTTGCGATCTTCGATCTCCAGATGATTGCAAGTTTGTTAAAGTAAAGGCGTTGGAGGAGAGAGAGATTCGAGCCTTGATTTCGGAGTTGGTGTCCCCGTCTGCTGTTATCTTGCTTCCCAAATATACGAAATTTGAAACCTTGTTTAGTATATTGTCATTTAATTTAATTGATTCTGTCAGGCCGGTAAAGTTCGTGATTTTCGTTTTATGTGTGTTAACTTGATGGCATATCTGTTGCGCCAAAAATTTGAGTCTTTCTGTTTTTTCTGGGAGATCTTGGTGTGTTGAACTCAGTAGAACAATATCATCGGCGAAGATAAGATCTTACAGGGTCTTGTTGTTTACCAATTTGATTCCTAGTTGTTTTTGGTCTGGGCATTTCTTCATCACCCAGTCAATCGCGATGCAATACAGTATTGGTGACAAAACACATCCTTGTTTCACTCCCGTTTTAACTGGGAACCAGCTAGCTGGAAAGACCACTTTCACAACAAGCCGTATCGGAGTAAAAAGCTTTGATGGCAGCAGGATGTGGCAGCATGTGTGGAATGGATAAGTCTACCCACAGATTTCGAAACTTGTTTGAGAGTAGTAATATCACTTAGCAGGGAATACAAAGAATGGTGTCCCACAGCTGTGGAGAAAGAAGTGCAGACTTTTGTCAGTGAAAATACCAAAGAGGGGGATGTGATTATATACACTGATGGATTAGACATGTTCGCAGTGCTTGGGCATTCACAGCTCAGTGCGCAGGTAAAACGATCAGGGAGGAGAATGGTGCCTTTGCGGTCACTACGAGTAGTATGACCATGGAGAATATGGCGGTAACCAGGGCATATGAGTGGCTATGCACACAGAAGGTGACGCAGGTCTCCATCTTAAGTAACTATGAGTATGAGTAGGAAGGTACAAGTGGGTCTCGTTCGCGAACAGTGGATTGAGACCTTGAGAAATGCGAGACTGGGGGTGGTTACATTTATTTTCGTGCCAGGACATGTGGGTGTTCAAGGTAATGAAAGAGCGGATCAACTGGCGTCATGCACGCTGGTGGCACATGGCGATGGGGCAATGGATCGCGCTGACGTTTTGAACTCTTTAAGAGATATAACACGCGAGAGTGAGACTAATGTGGATGATGATTCCTTTTCAGAGGCTAGGATTAAATAACAGGGACAGAAATGCGGGGTTGCTAGAAGTGAACATTTTGGAGGGCGCAGAAGATTGTTGATCAACCAGCATAGGATCGGTACTACCAGCAGAAATGTAATGTCAGATACACTCAAGGAGAGAAACTGGACAACTGGACGTGTCCAGTTTGCAGTGATGTTGATCCGATGACTAACTAACTAACTAATGACATTGATGTATGTCGTAGGGATCCCGTAAAGCGTAAGTATTTTCCAGACAGATGGTCTATGAAGATTATCGAAAGCCTACAAGAAATCTACAAAACTGATAATGAGTTTTGATTGTCTTTCTGTGTATTCTTTTATTATTGTCCTTAAAATGTAGATGTGATCTAGTATTGAGCGGTGAGGTCTGAATCCCGTTTGTTCTTCTCTGAGTATCATCAATGGATTTTCGTAGTCTTTGTAGTAATATACTAAGTAAGACTTTACCAGGGATAGATAGTAGTGTGATGCCTCGCCAATTATTGCAGTCAGAGAGATCTTCTTTCTTTGGTAATTTAACAATTATTCCATTTTTCCATTATTGTGGTGGTGATTCGTTCTACCATATTTGGTTGAATAGATATAGTAGATGGTTTAGGAAAGGGTCGTCAGCTGCTTTTAGCATTTCATCTGAAATGTCGTCATCTCCAGTGGCTTTATGGTTTTCAAATCTTTTTACAGTTGATTTAATCTCCTCAAGTGTTATATTCTCATATGATCATTTAGTTTTTGCATTTGATTATCCTCCTTTATGTTTGCAATGTTTGTGATTGCTGGTCTGTTCGTTAAAGTGTTTAGCCCTCCTTAGTTTTTGTTCCTCTTCTGAGATCAGTGTTTTGCCGTGTTTGTCTTTTACAGGAATGTTTGTTCTTGGTGTGTTATTACCTTTTATGATATTAAATAGTGCTCTGCCGTCGCCTATTTTTGATGCATTTTCTGCTTCAGTTGTTAGATTCTCGATGAAGTGGTGTTTGTCCTTTTTGATGTTTGACTTTACTTCATTTTCTAGGAGTTTGTATTTTTGTTTGTTGAGTTCGTGAGTGATGGTTGATCTTGCTGCTAGTAAATTCATTTTTAGCTTGTTTTCGTTCTTGAATTTTGGACCATGTGCTATTGCTGATTCAAGGCTCCTTTTTTCTTTTGTATAAACCCTACATCGTTTGTTGCCGACTCTATTATAACGGTTTGTAGGCACTTCCATTGAATCTCAATGTTTTCTTTACTATTCACTATTCACTATATACATACTATTCACATTAAATTTCTGTGTTGTATAACTCTTCCAGACTGTCATATTGCAATCGTTGAGAATCTATCTTTTTATGGTCAATTGTTTAAAAAAAAAATAAAACTTGATGTTGATTTTCGTGATTTATAAACTCTTTAGAGTTTATGATTGCTATTTATATCTGCTCCTTTAAATGCTCTAATATCTTGTACTGTCGATAGACATTTTCTTGAGATGCAGAAATGGTAGATTTTTTTGTTTTTTGTTTTGTTATCGGGAGAGTGCCAGGTGATTTTATGGATGTTTTTTGTGTGGACAAAATTTACTGGCTAATGCAAGATTTGATGTTTTTCATAGTTCAAGTAGCCGCTCCCTGTTTTGATTCATCATCATCAAGTGCCGTGTCGAATAGCGTTGGCGATCATATTTCTCCATGTACATCGATCTCTCATATATGGCATCATCTCTGTTGTTGTTGTCAATCGAAGCCATTTAGTCAAACTGTCCCTCTTTTCTCTGGGTCTTCCCGTTGATTTTTTACCTTCTATCTTTCCTGTTGTCACTATATTCTCAATGTCTCCTCTACTCATTATGTGCCTATTATTTTTTATTCATACTATCCCTTAATCCACGTTTGTCCATGTAATATTCAACACGTGTGTTATCGACTCACACTTTAGCATTTACATCGCCCATGACAATAATAATGTCATTTCTTGGGGTCATGTTAATTACATCCATGAGTGTGTTGTAGAACTGGACTTTCTGATCGTCTGTGCTGTCGTTAGTTGGAATGTAACAGTTTATCAAGGTCAGTTTGAAATGTTTGGTGTAGAAGCGTGCTGATAAGATTCGCTCGCTCACTGGCTGCCACCCAATGAGCGCGCGTTCAGCGTTCTTTGTCATTATTATCGCTACACCTGCATAGTGTAAATATTCATTTCTTCCTGAGTAAATTATATGCATTTCATCATTTGATAGAAAATGTTTTCCTGAATCTGTCCACCTGGATTCACACACACACAAAGTATGTCCACACCATACTTTCTCATTTCACAACAAACTTGAGATGTTTTTCCCGGTCTGATACAAAAAGTTCTCACGTTCCAATAACCGAATTTTTAAATTTAGGTTTACTATGCAGATCTTAAAAACCAATGAGATGTGTTTTAAAAAAAAAATAATTATGAAAATTCACCGGACAGTCAAGAACACTAATGTAGAAGTTCTCAGAAATAATGGAGTAAAACGATAAATTATAGCAAAAAATAGAAACAGTAAATCAAGATTTGTAGGACATGTGATTAAAAAAGTAAAACTTGTTCATTTGTTAACTATTGGAAATATCATGGGGAGAAGAGACAGAGGTAGACAAAAAGATAAATTTATGAATGGGCTGTCACTGTGTCACAAAAATAAGTAACCTACTGAACTTATTAACAACACAAGAGAGTAGATACAGAGAGTTGTGGAGAAGCATGATCGCCTACGCCACTCGGCATAGCACTTGATTGATTGATTAATGCAGGCAACAAAGTTAGCTCTATAAACCAGTTTGATTATCGTTCACACAGTCAACTTCCTGCAGCTCCCCTTGAGGAATCTGTGGTCCCTCTTGACGAGTCTTTGCCCCCCCCTTTTTTTTAGGTATTAGGTCTGTTGATTATCCTGTTCGCACACCGGATACGTCCATAGGTGCTCAGATCTCCGCTTCAGTAAATCTCTCAGGGTATAACAGATGATGGTTCTCGTTCTATGTTGGTTCACTGCTCTTTTTGACATCTTTGACAGGAGTTCTCTACGGGCCACGCGCATCCTCACTCCCAATTCGCGCATCTCGATATTGAGTCATGTGATGATAGTGGAGCCAGCATATTCAGTGACAGAGAGGACAAAGGCCTCATACAAGATTACGATCTGTGACTAATATACATCAAAAAATAATTAACTATCGCCATTCAGTGGATACAATCACACTTCCAGATACAACTGTCGTTGATAGAGCTGGTATCCCAAGCATTGACACGATCCTGATGCAGACACAGATTCGTTGGGCAGGTCATTTGGTGCGTATGCCAGACCATCATCTGCCAAATATACTTCTCTATGGTGAGCTAGAGAAGGGTATACGATCTCAAGGTGGCCAAAGGAAGCGTTACAAGGACTCGTTAAAGAACTCACTGAAAGCTTTTGAAATAGACCACGATACATGGGAAGAACTTGTACAAAATAGATCTACATGGCGTTCTAAAATAAAAAATGAGCGCATCATCTTGTGAAAAAAAAGAAATGCAGCAGCTCAACAGCGGAGAGCAGCTAGAAAG